>CM038676.1:127340734-127940734 GCA_021605205.1 Aegilops longissima
TCAAGCCATACATCTGTCCTGTTATATTTCTTAAGAAAGGATTTGGTCAAACATTTTGCTTAGTTAGACTTCAGACAAGTTATATATGCAAAGCAAAAGGATAATCCCTCCGCATCAGTGCATTGCCCGATATATTAACTCAAGTACTAGGCACGAACAAAGGGCTCAATTTCAGTGCTCATCCCGTGTAGTAGTAGTAGTACTAGGCAATGCAGTTGACGAGTGACCTTGGCGAAGCGGCGAATCGAGGGAATTGAACCGTGCTCAGCACGGTAGGTAACGTTGTCTAGTTACTAAAGCATCCCTCCATTGTTCATCGGTAGTCATTATGGACCGGGGACATGAGGGGAATTTCCTAGGGCTGGAATTCTGGCCGCCAGATATTTCGACTCGAAACGCGGAGGCTCGACTGGTTGGCGTTGCCTAATGTGCGTACCACGCACGCCACCAGAAAGGCACGAGCCTGGTTTTTTTATTTTTTATTTTTTTAGGATCAACACGAGGCAAGGTCTGGCTAGTACGCCATTGGGTCCTACCATTCGAGAATACGAAAGGAACTTTTAAATTGCCGAACGAATCTATGTGTATTACAATGCCCGTATTTTCCTTGCAAATACTAATCTCAACGTGGTAATTGATTTAGGACGAGTTGTTGAATTAGAGTGAGTTTGTGATATAGTGATCTCAACATGGATTTCACATTTCATGGTATCCCTGGTAAGTTTTTCAATGCAAATTCAAATTTAAAAGATGAACAATATGGAGGTGAGAAAAATTTGTATGTATCAAGCATATTACCACACACACACACACACACACACACACACACACACACACACACACATACACACACATACAGAGACACCCACACACGAACACAACAACAATCCAATAAGTATAGTGCATCTATTTTTCCAAACCATGCATGTATGACACGAATACAAAAATACTCCTTCTGTTCCTAAATATTAGTCTTTTAGAGATTTCAACAAGCAAGTACATACGGAGCAAAATGAGTGAATCTACACTCTAAAATATGTCTATATACATCCGCATGTGCCAGTCCACTTGAAATCTCTAAAAAGACTAATATTCAGGAACGAAGGGAGTAAAGTGTAAGACATGCATGGAACTCAATTCAATATTTAATACGAACATGAAACTGAAACATGAATATTAAGTCTAGTACTACAGTACATGCAAATGTTGTGTTTAATTAGGCGGAGCTATGATTGTCGGGGGTCACCCCTCGACCTTAGATAAAATTGTAACGCTCTGTTTAGGGTTGTTTAGATTATATTTGTCCCCACCCTCCCAACCACCGATTGGTTGTGCACCCCCACCCCTCCTCCCTGGGAGAATATCCTGTGCCCCCATACTTTAGATATGCCGATACGAGTTGCTTGGAGCTTGTAGATCTGAGATATAGCAGCTCACATGATGTCTTAATATTTTTACAGGAAACCTTGATGAGTTTGAGAATTGCACAACATTTGTGCAGAAACTAAGATGCCCTTGGATCCCATATCCAACGACCTCGAAGCTCGTATCATCGTAGCATCTAAGATGAAGGAGGACATCATATTCTCCTGTATGTAAGAATATCATGTGCTACCACACCTTAGATGCTTTGGTGATACAAGCTCTTCGGAGCCGTTGGATTTGTGACCCAACACCTCCTCGGTGGTTCAATGGTTTTTGCGTAAAAGCCCCAAAGAGTTCGCCACTGCTATAAGCACAAAGACTACTCAGATGCCATTGGATCTCAGATCAAACGACCTCGAAGCTCGTATCACCGTAGCATCCAAGCTGCGAGAGCACCTTATGTTTTCTCGCACGGGAGAATATGAGGTGCTCCCGCACCGTAGATTCTATGGTGATACGAGTTCACGGAGATCTAACGGCCAACAGTAGGAGGTTTGAATGTTTTTGCAATATACGGCTGAGATAGTTTGGGAATTGCGCAGAAAGTACAAGTACTACGCATGTGCCATCTGATCACTAATCATACGATCTTGATGCTCATATCACCGTAGCGTGTAATTAAGCTACGGGGAGCACCTGATATGAGCAACGGGCAGCCGTTGGATCCAAGATGCAGCGGCACACACGAGGCCTGAATGTTTTATTTGCAAAAAAACCTTTGGAGAGTTTGGAAATTGCGCATAATTACAAAGACTACTCCCAAGCCATTGGATCTCACTTCCAACGGTGTAAAAACTCGTATCACCATAGCATCTAAGCTGCGGAGTGGATGTGATATTCTATGCCGCTATCATTTTTGTTCGTAAACTTGCAAAATACGTGTAACTTGTGCCGTTACTTGTCTAACGGCACAAAGTGTTTGTTCAAAAAAACCATCCTACACTGAAATATCGGAACAATACATGGGGGTCCCACTTGTCATTAATCAAATTTGGACCTAAAACTAACAAATCTGAAAGACGAGATTCGAATTGGCAACCTGGACTACAAAGCGTAAGTCGATAGCCTGAAACAACAACGGTTGTTGGCTTTGTCCCATAACTTGATTTTATACAGTATTACGTTGAGTAGAGTAGAGGGAGTGCCTCGTCAACACGTGCATGACCGTTGACTCACTTACTGGTGGGTCCCAGGTCTGCGATCTCTCTCTTCTCTCCATCGTCTAACCTTTGCGCGGGCACACACGAAGAGTGGCGCTAGCTTGCCATGGTCTTATTAAAACTAAAAAAAATCTTGGAAAATATAAGAATCGCCTAGAACAAGAGATGTTGTGGCTGGTCAAGACGGAGCTAACCACACATATCCTCCGTGCCATGTTAGCATGATGAAGCTGTCTGGCTAGTGGGGTGTTTTCGACCAACTGGCTGGGTCCCGAGATCGAACCATAGGTACTACGTATGATACAGTAAATTTTTACACGCACATTTATCCTCCATGCCGAGACATGGCACACCCTACCGCGCGGTTTCGGGGTCCTCCCGGGTGGTGAACGCATATATTCTTCCTGACATGGGACGCCCTACTGCGCGTTTTCGCCGAAGCAAGTAAATGAGTCATCAAATCATGAAAGACCACTTTTCCCACCGAGTACATCAGTGAAGCACGGTGGCTAGCTAGTTGGGCTAGTTCGACCGATTAGCTAGGCCGCCACCACATTTGTTTTTTCACCCCTTTTTTATCTACTTGTCGGCAGGTAAATTTAAATATCCACCGCGGCATTTCTCTGGTGTTTGAGTGCGGCAGGATTTTTAATTTTTTGATTGACGGGAGCGGGCGCGATAGGATTTTTTATTTTTTGATTGACGGGATCAGGCGCGGCAGCAATTAGTCATGATGACTCGGTGTAAAACCCACTACTCCCTGATGTGAGAAGTCGTCGACTGGTGTTTTACCATTGTGAAAACCAAAAGATTCCACGCTCCTCGGCTGGCTCCCTCCACCTTCCCGTAGATTGCATTGCCTTTCAGCCGTTTCACCCCCTGCATCACCAACGTCGTGCGCCTCGAGAAGCAGAGGGACTTCGGTGGTGTTTAGGCGCCCTCTACATGGGCATGTCCATGTCTCGACGCAACATGACCGTTGGATCAAACTCAGACGGTTCAGATCAGTCACTATAGCACAAATTGTGTGGGTGTGTTTGGTTGCATTCTCATCTCAATATACTCCCCTTTCTAGGTGTGTAAGTCACCTTACGAAAACCAAATAATCCCAAAACACTTAGGCACGGTACATTAACTCCCTCCTCGTTTCTTGTTTTGTGACATATCATCCAATAAGAGACGTGGGCCGTGCATGCTTTCAATGACTTGAGACTAATAAACATGACATGAAGTGGTTAGTTCATTGCGTTCAATGCTATTAATTAGCAAAAAGACATTAAGTTTTCTCGTTTTCCTCTCCTCCTTGGTCGCAGTTGTTTCCTCTTCGTGTATTTGTGTTAACCTACTAGTGTGGACTCATGCACCCTTCATGCACTCTGCCAAACACCCAAAAGTGGGTCGAGAAGGGAACTTTTGCTCCCATCCCGTGCACCCTTCATACACCCTGCCTAACACTTTTCGTGCTTCATATGGTTCATGTTTCGTGGAGTATTGTAGCACCGTACTCTCCGTGTGCTATAGACCTAGTTCTATTAACATTGATCTCACCATTCATTCTCGACCGGACAGTCGAGAAAGCAGTACTATGTTACTACATTACTGTTCATATAGTTGACATGCGCACAACATCATTTGTCGTCGTCATATCTTACTACACTAGCAACAAGATTATGTAGTACCGACGTATGAACGACTGCACATGCCTAGTAGTAGGAGCACTGTGTATGTTCAAGTGGATGCCGTGTTTCGCACTCCTCCGTCGTAAGAGTAGAAACGCTTGTAAATCATTTTTTCTTCGAAAAACAGTGGACACGCCTACCGCATGGATCCTCCTCCAGCCATGCACTAAATTACTCACTTTCGCCGACGCGTGGGATAGCCAGCATCGGGGTCCACCAGCCATGCACTAACTTACTACGTAGTAGAGTGATGGTAGACCACCCCGATCGAAGCGCCGCAGTAATGCCCAATGAGCCGTCAAATCACAAAACCCCCTCCTTTCCAGCAGTAAGTTGGATGGACGAAGCAACCATCATTTCACTCTTCTCTCTCAACTTCCTCTCTCAACTTCCTCTCTAACCAACCCTCGCTTCTCCCTCATCTTGTTCCTCATTTCTTCAAGAAAAACCCCGACCTGCTTCTGCCATTGTTCTTATCTCCCAAAGAAGGAAAGGTGAGCGCATCAATGGTGTTGATTCTGGCCAAGGCCCGGTCTTGCAACCCCGAGACTGATCCTATAACTCCCTCTCCTTTCTTATTTTGGGTTTGAGATTATGGTTTCTTTTCTTTTATTTCTATTTGACAGATTCTTGATGGACGCTGGAGCACCGGCCGAAGTGATGTCTATGGCTCTGGCCAAAACCGTTGAGGCTCTTGGTACGAAGAAGCGCAAGCACCCCGCCGAGACTACCGCAGACAAGCTCAAAGCCATCGCCCTGTCCAAGCCCCCATCTCTGGGATCCCTCATTAAGCAAGTCCAGGTAATACCTCTTCTTGATGATCTTTTTCTCGATCTTGATCGTGTTTTTTCATATAACACACAATACTAGTACTAGTAGTACAACTTTCTGGGTGATCTTGCATGTGATTTTTGTGTGCCAAATGACGGTTCTAAATTCCTCTTTTGACCAAAACATGCGAGAGGTTGACACTGATTTCTTATAGATTACTTTCAACTACTCCCTCTGTCCCAAATTTCTTTTATTAGATTTGTCTAGATACAGATGTATCTAATAATAAAATGTGACTTGATACATCCGTATCTATACAAATCAAAGACAAGAATTTTGGGACGGAGGGAGTACTTTATGAACATCAATGCTACCTTTGAAGAGGGTATATTTGCCTCAGTAACTTGTCTGTGGTAGTCTCAGCGGGGTGCTTGGACTCATTTACCCTCTCAAATAAAAAAAATTCTTTTATCAATAGGATTATTTATATAATTATTTATCCCTGAGCTTTATCTCTCTAAAATGGTTTTTCATAAGTTTAGGACCCCATTTGCACTGCAACCATTTTTTAAATTTATTTAAAAATGCCACCAAAATTTGGAGATGTCATGTGATGTTTCTAAATCACTTTTATGCAAAAAGATATTTCATTCAATTAATATTTTGAGCTCTACACCAAATTTTCAAATCTGGTCCAGTGAGCAGTTTTACACTACAACCCATTTAAATATTTCTTTCTAGCTTCCACCAAAATTATGGGATGTTAGTAGCAGCATATGATTCAACTTTATGAAAAAACCCAGTGTTGATCTTTGAAAAATTTGAGTGAATCAACCTCACTTTCATTCTGGTCCAACTTGATGGTTTGTACAGCAACCATATTTTTGCTTGCTCTTTAGCCCTTGATCCTTTCTCCTACTTATAGCACACCCTACAAAACCCTTGTGTCCAGGAGGATGGGCTCATTGGAATATTTTTGGTTCATGAAATGATGCCACTTACCTCCTGTCCAGAATTGAAGTTCTGCAAAACTTGCACTAACAAGTTTGTGCTTTTCACAAACTAACCTCACTACCCTCTTATTCATCTAAAGAGACCCCAATCTGGAAGAATTGGTCACTCCAAGAAATGCCTAGGTGCCCGTGGCATTTTGTCAAACACCTTGAGAGCATGAACAGATTTGGCATGAGTTTTGGTTTGCATTGTGGACCTGATCCTCTGACCCAACAAGCATGTCCACTAACATAACAGCTACCCCTAGACTAGACCTGCTAATCCCCAGCTCCAACCAAGCCACCTAGGAGGCCATGGCATTTCGCCGAGCAGATGGTGGGCGCAGACTGGCGCGCCAGAGCGCCAACTGCAGCCAAGACCACCGCTGTCGTGCCCAAAACGCGCTCCTGACCTTTGCTCACCTGCAGAGCCCACCCCCGGCCTCATCCACTCAACAGAAACTCCCATGCCGCCCTGGCACCCTACAGCGCCGCCGTCAGGGCACTCTTGGCGGCACGCCAGCGTCCGCAGTGCGCCTCTCCCACGGACGGCGCCGCCCGAGCCTCCTCCGTTCGCCAGCTGCCCACGTGAGCAGGCCGTCCTCATCCACTCGCCCTCCCTACCCCGCTAGCCTCCACCACGTCACCCTGCTGCAAACAGAGAGGCGGTTCGCCGGCAAGCTTATCCGCGGCCACGGGAACCGACCTCGCCGGGCTATATAAATCCCTCTCGATCCTGCCTAGGCTGATCAGCAGCCTCACTCGAGCCGTAGGAAGCCTCCCCCTCCCCAGTTGGCCAGGGGCCACTCTCTTCCCCAACTCCGGAAGGATCGGCCGCCACCTCGCTCCGGCAAAATACAGCCAAGGCCAAAGCCCCTAGACCCCTCCCGTGCTTCCATCCTCCTCCCCATGACCCTACGGAGCCGCCCAACACCTCAGACCCGCTAGGGAACCACCATAGCCAGAAGCCCCAAAAGCTCCCGAGGCCACCTCCGCCGAGGAGCTTGCCGCCGGCGGCTCCCTCCGTCCCCACCTGCCTGGTGACCACCGGGAGGACTGCCCTGGAGTGGCGGATCCAGCCCCGCCCTCGGGGCCCCGCGAGGAGCTGCCAATCGCCGGCGAGCATCTCCGGAGTCCCGCCCCCTCTCGGGCAGAGGAAGAGGAGGGAGGGTCGACTGGTCAAACCTGACCAGTGGGCCCCCTGGACCCACTGTTAGTGACCCCGCACCAGTCCACGTGGGTTAAGTGAAAGCGTAAAACCCCAAGTACGTAACCCCTACTTAGAAAGCGTATTCGTGACTGAAATGTTTTCTTTTTGTTTTATTTTAAAAACAGATTTTGACTGGCTATAACTTTTTAAATATAACCCCAAATGACTTGATTCTTTTTCTGTTGTGTCCCAAATATTGTCTAGTTTATTTTCATAATTATTACAAAAAATTTCAAACAACTTTTTGTGCTGTTTTGAAAATGTGGTTTAATTCAAATTTATTTAAATAGGATCTTGGAGAGAGAGAAGAAAACTTTCAAAAGTTTTGGAGAGCACCCCCACCTCTCCACACCTTGAAGGCAAGCATCCTGAACCCTGGCATAATATTTTTGGTGTGATGGTTGACACGATTATAACACCACCTTATTTTGGAAAACTCGTTATTTTATGTGGTGATACGATCATTTGCTTGAATGCATATTGGAGATTTCTTGCTGTTGGAAATGGATATACATGTGATGGAAATCACCCTCGCATGCCTTGCATGCATGCCGGAAAGAAGTCCGGGAAAGCCTCCGCCTTGGGTAGGCGTGAGCTTGCCCCCGGTCTCCGTTGGGACGGTTATGTCTGCAATGGCATAGTAAGGTATAATGAGCGGTGATTCTTTTGATTGAAATATGTTTGTTATACATATCATGCAGGGAATACTTAAGCCTCCTGAGTCTGCCGTAGATCGAGTCTTGTTCCAGTAACCCCCATACTTGTTTCGTGCTGCCACTTGTCCCTGCCGTAGGTAGGGTATGGTTCAGTAAGTTGTCAACCCTTGTCTTGGCACACACACCGTACAGAGAGGCCATGGTGGAAGATAATGGCTGCATCCGGTAGGCATGCCACCTGGTCCGGGAGCATGGGTGTTTCCGGTTGGGACCGAGAGGGGGCACCCCTTAGAGCGCGCGATAGAAATTTGATCCCATGCTATGCGAGGTTGTAGCCTCCCACTTAGAGTTTTTTCTAACAAGTGTCGTGGGTGATTCCGCACACGCAGTAAAGTTAAGCTGGTGTGTGCAAGTCAGCGTGTTTTCGACTAAAAGATCAGAGACGGAATTAGTCCCGATGGACTAAAGAAATCCCTTACTCGTGGGTAAAGAGTACACCCTCTGCAGAGGTATTAAACCTATTCGAATAGCAGTGTCCATGGTTAAGGACTACAGTCTGGGTCGGGTCAAGTGTCGGTCTTAGTGTCGGTCTTCGGAGGAGAAACTGCTAAACCAGAACATGGATCATGATTTGTGACTTGTGTTGATTATGATGATTATGTTTATTTTTATCGTGGACTAACTATTGCCATTACTTGATTTATTGAGTATCCCTGGGACGGTTCTACCTCCTGGATATTCACCATAATTGTTTTATTTATAAGCCATTTATGTGGCCTCGCACACACGCCCGACTGTGGCATGCTTGTTATATATTTACTTGATAAGCCCTTTATGTGGCGTCGCACAGACGCCCGACTGTGGCATGCTTGTTATTTATTTACTTTATAAGCCCTTTATGTGGCGTCGCACAGATGCCCGACTGTGGCATGCTTGTTATTTATTTTACAAGCCCTTTATGTGGCGTCGCACAGACGCCCGACTGTGGCATGCTGGTTATTTATTTACCATATAAGCCCTTTATGTGGTGTCGCTTAGACGCCCGACTGAGGCATGCTTCATATCATTGCCCTTTCGAGGCGTCGCTTCAGACACCCGATCGGTGCATGTTATTTCTACCCCATTATTGCATATCCATGTTGCATATAAATAACCTACTTGCATGCATCGAGATTTTATTTTATGACCGATTTATGTGATCATAGAATGTTTCAAATAAGATGATTATCATTTATATTATACCAGTGTTCATAATGTTTATGCAGTACATTCAAAGTACTCACCGGCTTGTCCCTCGCTATTGTCTTGGCCAGATTTCCTGCATGGAGAGGAGCGTTGCGATGACAGCCCCGGAACCTAAGCAATGGTGATAGCAGCCTCGCGAAGATAGGAGTTAACCTGGTCAGCTGTTCCTGTGGAAAATAGAGTTCCATGGACACTGATGATCCACAAACCGCTTCCGCCATCAACCACTAGAATCCATTTGTTGTACTCACAGCCAGTATGGTCTTGTACTACATATTTTGTATTTTGCTTGGAATTTCTATATCAAGTTGGTGCCTCATCAGCTAACAGTAATCCTGGGGCTGGTGAGCACAACGGCCCTTTTTCTGGAAATTAATACCCGGAAAACCGGTCGTGACAAACTTGGTATCAGAGCCAGGCTGACCATTGGCTAATCCTATCTTAGCCAGGTCGAAAAACCTAGGAAAACCAACCGACCAGACCCTAACCAAACCCCAGCCAAGCTTCCCGTGCAAGATAGCCACACAGTGACCCTGACACTTTTGGCAGTCGGTGCCCAACCTATCAGCCTAGCCTGTCGATCGCGCCAAAGGACCGACACATAATCTGTCTTATTCGCAAGCGCATGAAGAAGACTCCGCCCCTTTTTCTATAAAAAGGGCACGCTAGCCTCAACTCAACACAACGTAAACTCTTTCCCAAACCAAGCCATAATGCCTGGTCCCGTCGTGCACAATGAGACCACAGCAACCAACCTTGGAGGTTTTGTGACCGTGCTCGCGAACCTCACACGCCGTGCATTTGCATTAGAAGAGCCCCCAGAATATGTTGTGTACCAAGGGTCCATGAGCGGTGAGAGCCGTCAATTCAGGGCCACAAGGCACATCTATGGTAGGGGTCATCGCGAACGCCCCTCTGTGTTCACCCGAAGGACAACTTCCTTTGAGCCACAAGCCATCCAACTAGCTGCTCGAGAAGCTATAGTTCAACTCCGGCATTTGTCGCCCAGAGTTAACTGTCGCTCGTTCTACTACTACCCCAGCCGTGACGGATATGGTAGACCACCCCAAGTTGCCAACGAAGATCACGAGACGGATCGCGCTTTATTGCATCTGGTGCGCTATGTAAGTACGCTAGAGGATTTGTTCGAACAAATCACCCTTGATCTGATTGTAGCTCATGGAGAACTGGTCCGCCGAGCCCCAGCAAGAGGAGAAGATGAGCCAGACGCCGACAACCCAGTCGTGTTGTTCAGACAACCAATCGATACCTTGAGGTCAGCCCCGGCCATCAACCAAGGTGCCTTGATGACCCCAGAAGTGCTTCGTCGCCTTTTGGGAACGCACTCCAACGGGATTGTGGCCAACAATCCCCGTGATGGTCATCATCGCTACCCCGACCCTGCAGTCCTTCAACCCCCTCCAGCTAATCCCGACGGTGAAAATCATGGAGAAACCTCGACGTCCACGAGGCAAGCCCGATTAGATATTAACGAGGTAGACTAAAGTCGCTCGAGTAGTACCGAGTCTTAATATATCCTTGTTTTGTAACTGTGTGATCCTGTACCGCCATTATTAAATGCTGTTTGATTGTGCGCCCCTGTTTTTAATAGTGGCCATGCATGGGTATGTTGGTGTGCGATTGCATTTTTTTTACCCGGGCATAGTTGCCAACCGCGACGACACAATAATTTGTGCTATATATAATTTTTTAGTTTCTACTAACAGGAATGGTTTTTTCCAAACAACTCTTAACAAATCTCGAGGAGAGATTTTCTTTTAAGGGGGGTAGTGATGTAACACCCCAAAAAAATTTAACCTTGTTTTCTTAATTAAAATTTTGCCAGGAAATTAATTTTTTTTTCTGGATTTATTCTTGATCTCAGAGCCTCTCTTTTCCCCTAAGTTGTGGAGTTTTCACCCCTAGTAAAAACTTTCCAATTATTATTGGACTCATTTACCCTCTCAAATAAAAAAAATTCTTTTATCAGTAGGATTATTTATATAATTATTTATCGCTGAGCTTTATCTCTCTAAAATGGTTTTTCATAAGGTTAGGACCCCATTTGCACTGCAACCCTTTTTTAAATTTATTTAAAAATCCCACCAAAATTTGGAGATGTCATGTGATGTTTCTAAATAACTTTTATGCAAAAAGATATTTCATTCATTTAATATTTTGAGCTCTACACCAAATTTTCAAATCTGGTCCAGTGAGCAGGTTTACACTACAACCCATTTAAATATTTCTTTCTAGCTTCCACCAAAATTATGGGATGTTAGTAGCAGCATATGACTCAACTTTATGCAAAAACCCAGTGATGTTCTTTGAAAAATTTGAGTGAATCAACCTCACTTTCATTCTGGTCCAACATGATGGTTTGTACAGCAACCATATTTTTGCTTGCTCTTTTGCCCTTGATCCTTTCTCCTACTTATAGGACACCTTACAAAACCCTTGTGTCCAGGAGGATGGGCTCATTGTAATATTTTTGGTTCATGAAATGATGCCAATTACCTCCTGTCCAGAATTGAAGTTCTGAAAAACTTGCACTAACAAGTTTGTGCTTTTCACAAACTAACCTCACCGCCCTCTTATTCATCTAAGGAGACCCCAATCTGGAAGAATTGGCCACTCCAAGAAATGCCTAGGTGCCCGCGGCATTTTGTCAAACACCTTGAGAGCATGAACAGATTTGGCATGAGTTTTGGTTTGCATTGTGGACCTGATCCTCTGACCCAACAAGCATGTCCACTAACATCCCAGCTACCCCTAGACTAGACCTGCTAGTCCCCAGCTCCAACCAAGCCACCTAGCAGGCCATGGCATTTCGCCGAGCAGATGGTGGGCATGCACTGGGCGCGCCCAGAGCGCGCCAACTGCAGCCGCGCACCCGCGCCGCCGCGTCGCGCCCAATCCGCGCCCCTGACCTTTGCTCACCTGCAGAGCACACCCCCGGCCTCATCCACTCACCAGAAACTCCCAAGCCGCCCTGGCACCCTAGAGCGCCGCCGTCAGGGCACTCTTGGACGGCGCCGCCCGAGCCTCCTCCGTTCGCCAGCTGCCCTCGTGAGCAGGCCGTCCTCATCCGCTCGCCCTCCCGACCCCGCTAGCCTCCACCACGCCACCCCGCCAAGAAACAGAGAGGCGGTTCGCCGGCAAGCTTATCCGCGCCACGGAACCGACCTCGCCGGGCTATATAAATCCCTCTCGATCCTGCCTAGGCTCATCAAGAGCCTCAATCGAGCCGAGAAGCCTCCCTCCCCCGCTTGGCCAGGCCACTCTCTTCCCAACTCGGGCAGGATCGGCCGCCGGATCACGGGTTCCGCAGACCCTTAAGGTTCAACTCAGGGGTGCGCGGAGATCCAACCTCCACCGCCTCGCACTCGCTGAATCGCAGGATCTAAACTACTAACGAGAACAACACAAGACACGCAAGATTTATACTAGTTCGGGCCACCGCTAGGTGTAATACCCTACTCTAGTTTGTGGTGCGTGGATTGCCTCTCGGGGCCGACGAAGAATAATAGACTGGGAAGAACAGCCTCGCGAGGGTCTCGTTCTGGTGGGTGTGATGAACTGCTAAGTGGTGCCCTGCCGCTCTAGCTTGAGGAACGGGTTTCTCTCTCTCGATTCCGACCGCCGATCCGATCGTCCTCTCCGCTCTCTCGAGTGTGGCTTCCCTATTTATAAGCGAAGGCCCGGGCCTCTTCCCCAAATATTGAGCGGAAGGGCGCCAACAATTGGCCATTTTGAAGGGGAACAGCGGGTACACTTATCCCGACTAAAGTTGGTCCTCGCCGCCAAAGGCTCGTGATGACGCCCGCTGGGCTCCACGATGATCGCATTCCAGCCGCTGGGGCTGGTCTTGGTCTTGTTGCACCAAACGGATGCCTTTGCTCGATGCCCTTGCTGCGCCGCCCCTTTGCACCAAAGAGGAAGGAGGACGCCATGCTGGCGGGCGCCTCGATCGGCGCCTCTTGGTCGTCATGGCTTACGCCACGGGCACCTCGCGAGGCACCCCGCCTTGAACTCTCCGTCTCCTCGTGAGCCAGCCCGACGAGGCCGTGCTCGAGGAAGCTCTTGATCATCCGCCCATGAGGCTTGGCCCCTCGCGAGGGTCTTGAGCTTGTGTTGGTGAAGATGGGCCGCCCCTGGCCTCATTTGAGCCACGCCCGCAGCCGCAGCAGCAAGTCTGGGACCCCTGCTCCCGAACGCCGACAAGAGCCCCCGGGCGATGACGCGCCCGGACTTGGCCGTGCAGAGAGGCGAAAGGGCAAGTGTGAAGCGTCATGGGCCCTAACAGCCTGTGGCCTTGGGCGCCGCGTGGCGGTTGATTGGACGTGGGCGCTTCTGCAACCGCGCGGGTTGATAATAGAGCGGCATCTTACTTGCCTCCTTTACTTTCTCCAGTTGCTGCTCAGATCCCCTTTCTTGCGCCTCTCCTTCCTGCTTCCAAGACCTTCAGATCCACTCCGCCTCCGTGCCCTAGCCAGTCATGGCTCCTCGTCAAACCCCGGCCGGAGCCTGGTACTCTCCTGCTTTGGACCCGCCGAACGTGTCAGCGGCGAGCCTTGCCCTGATGCGCCGGCTGGCGGAGGCGCAGGGCGTCAGCGGAACGGCGGTGTTCAAGGCCGGCTCCTCCGCCCCTGAGGGTCGGGGGAGTACCTTCTACCCGTTCTTCGTGGGCGCCATTATTGCTGGTCTGTCGCCTCCCTTCTCTGAGTTCTTCTTCTCCATCCTTCGCCATTACAACATTCACTCTTTGCACCTCCATCCCAACTCCGTCCTTCTCCTGGCAATCTTCGCCTACTATTGCGAGGCCCATGTTGGGGTGAAGCCCTCGGTGGCCTTGCTGCGCCACTACTTCTTCCTCCGATTCTCCCGTGGTCCCGTGTCAAGGCGCTGAAGCCGTCGCACACTGGCGGAGCTATTGCCATTTCAAACACTGGGAAGCGGATTGAGGGCTTCAGGAGCTAGTGGGTCTTGGTGGATGCCGGGCGGATCCACCCTCGACTGATCCTCCCCACGGAGCCCGCCGAGAGCTCCGACGACCGTCCCGGGCGAAGCTTGGATCTCGCGCTAAGCCGGCGCCGAGAGGATGGACGAGATCTGAAGCCGACGATGCGGGCGGGCGGGCGAGGTTGACCGTGCGCTGTTCTTTGAGGGAGTTCCCGGAGCACCAACTGGCTCCGCTCCGCCAGTACTCGCTTCCGATGTGGAGGCCTAACCCGAGCCCCATTACCCTGGCCAGCGAGGATCTGGTGACGGTCCTCCAGTCCTTGGTAGGGGGCGATGTGGCGAGACCGGAGGGCGCCCCCGCGCCCCTGTTTCTTCGCGAGGATTGGGAGCAGGTTGTGGGGTCCATGCCCGCCTTCAATGGGGACAGGCTCGTGCTCGCGGAGGCTCCGGAGGACCTGGTGGACGTGCCCTCTTCCGACTCCAGCGAAGAGGCGGAGGAGAGGGAGCCAGGAGAGGGGGTTGATTCGGGGGCGGAGTCAAAGGCTCCCTCCCTACGGTGCTGGCCCCGCGTTCTCCGCCTCCCCGAAAGTGATGACGATGAAGATGAAGATGAGCGGGGAGGAAAAAGCCTGCCCACGATCCCGAAGAAGGACCGGACTGGGCTGGTCCCCCGCGGGTCCGCCCCGGCCCCGGGGCGATCCGCGGACGCGCCTGCCGCTCCTGGTCCCCTTGAAGCCGATCCCTGCAGCCGGCTCTCGGGCTTCAAGTATGGCCGGAGGCTGCTCGAGTCCACCAGAGATGACCTGTAAGTGCCCGTCTCCTGCCTTGATTATTGCTTTGTTGATGATATCTGATGTCCATGCTCTTCGGTCAGGCTGGCGCCTGCGGCGAAGAAGCTGAAGGGGGCTCCTGAGGCCCCATCCGTGGTGGTGCCTTTGCCCGAAAAGGAAGACGACCCTGACGCCTAGGCCTCTCCTGCCCGGGCGTCCTCGCGAGGTTCGGCCGAGCCAGGCTGGGCGAAGCTCAGCCCCTTGTCCCAAGCGACTCCCGAGGCGGCCTTGCTGGGCGCAGCCCCCACCGTCGTCGTGGCGCCGCTGGTTCCGCCTCAGGGCGCAGTGGTTACGCCGCCGCCAACTCCTCCTGCTCCACCTACTGCCGTCTCTCCGACTCCTCCCGTGGTCCTGGACCGCGCTGCTGCTGAACTGGACCGGCTGCGGCAGATCTTCGGGTCGCTGCCCTCGCCAGTGGCGGGCGCCTGAGCTGGCCTCTGGCTGGATTCGTGCCGACGCTTCGATTCGGGCGGTGCTGGTCCCGGCTTCGACGGCCTGTGACGAGGAGAAGCAGGCTGTTCGCGAGGCGAAGGTAGCCCGCGATGCTGCCCTGGGGGAGGCAACCAGCATCCGAGGCCGCTGCGAGACACTGGAGGGTGAGCTAAAGGGCTTGCAGAACCAGCTCGCCTCCGCCAGGAGCATGAGGAAGGCATGAAGGCTCGCGAGGCGGCCATCAATGACCGGAGGCCAAGCTGAAGAAGCAACGCGACCGTCTTGACGCGTTGGGGCAGGAACTGGAGGCGAGGAAGGTCGAGCTGGACGCCAAGGCGCGGGTTCTGGCTGAAGACCGCGTGGCCTTCATGGATATGGAGGTGAAGGCTCGCGTCCTGCTGAGGGAGCTTTATGACAGCGGCCTGGAGAGCCCACTGGCCGGCGCGGAGGACGGCCCCGCCAAGCTGCTTCCCTTCATGATCCACGCTCTTGAAGATGTCTCCCTTGGTCTTGGCCCCACGGCTGAGGCCGAGGCGCGGGTCTTGTCTTCTGCGGCACTGACGCGGATCCTCACCCACATCTATCTTCGCGACCCCAGCGTCGACATGGACAGCCTGCTGGAGCCGGTGAGCGGCGAGCACGCAGCTGCCGCTGCCGAGGCTGTGAAGGGTCGTGTGGAGGCTCTGTTGGGGAAGTTCCAGGCCTTCAGCACAAGCCGAAGCGAGGCGCTGCCGGCCCTGCTGCTTCACGAGGCGCGCCCACTCCGCACTGCTCCACCACCGACAAGTGACTCCGCTGCGGCTCCTGCCTCGCTTGTAATTCCTGCACTTGTATCATGCCTCGGGGAGGCGTTTAAACTTGCGTTTGGTACTGCAATAATAGTGTGGACTGTAATATTTGCTTTTGAATTCCTTGAAATTTTTGCTTCCTACTTGCTTATGTTCTACGCTGGCAGAGCCCGCCTCACAGATACCTCAGCCGCCGTTAGCCCCGACCGAAACCAGGGCGGGACCAAGGGTGAGGGGCTACGTGACAAGTTAGGCTCTGAGTCGCGATGCTCGAGTCCCCTTAGCGCATTTAACAGCAAGTAGGGAGGTGAGGCGCGGGCGGATCCACCGTTCTACGTCTGCAGGGCCCGGCCCCGCGCATACCCCAACTGCCGTTAGCCTTTCGGAACTAAGGGGTGAGGGGCTACGTGACCAGTTAGGCTCCTGAGTCGCGATGCTCAGGAGTCCCCCTTGACGCTCAAATGGCATGCATACCTTGGCTCCGCTCGGGGAGTGGCGTGCAACGAACCAGGCCCGAGGGGCCTGGCTGGGTGGCGTGCATCTGGCGTGACCCAGGCGCAGCCCCCGTGTCCAGCCCCCTCACGCGGCACTGCCGAGAGGAGGCGTTGCGATGAGGCCAGACACTGAGCTCTGGTCTCCCTGAGGTTGACGCGACCCGGAGGCCACCCTCAGTTGTTTATCACCAGCGCGGAGCATAGCGCTTCCGCATGCGTACGGGCATAGCCGCTCCTCGGCAGTGTCGTCAGCCAGCGCGGAGCATGGTGCTTCCACTGGAACGTGGGAGGGGGCTCCCCTCCGGGAGGAGCCCCCGGGGCGTATACAGCCCCACCCTGACACGTGGCTGGCACGGTAGGGCTAGACGAGGTGTATCTGGGCACCCGTGAGCCAGCGCGGGACTCACGAGGCCCTACCTCAAGGCGGGTTGCGCTCTCTCGGGCCTTATCTTGAGTGTGTTCCTGCAAAATGGCTAGATGCCGGTGCTCACGCCTTGGGCCCCGCTCTCGGGCTGGTCTCTACCGTCAGCTGGCAAGCAGTGTCGCGATTCCATGGACAAGACTAGAGGGTGAGGGCCGAGAGCCGGTAGGAGCCCCGAGTCGAGATGCTTAGGCACCCCCCTTAACGCGAAGGTGGATTAGATGACACAACTCTCGCCCTCGGTCCCGGCTCTCGGGCTGGTCTCTCACCGTCGTTGCAAGCCAGTCGCGATGCCATGGACAAGACCAGGAGGATGAGGGCCGAGAGCCGGTAGGAGCCCCGAGTCGCGATGCTCGTGCACCCCCTTTAACGCGCAAGCTGGGTTGGAGGCAACAACTCTACGTCTTCAGTTCCCGGCTCTCGGGCTGGTCTCTACCGTCGCTGGCAAGCCAGGTCGCGATGCCATGGACAAGACCAGAGGGTGAGGGCCGGAGAGCCGGTAGGAGCCTGAGTCGCGATGCTCGTGCACCCCCCTTTAACGCTGCAAAGTTGGATTGATGATGAAACTCACGTCCTCGGGTCCTGGCTCGGCTGGTCTCTACCGTCGTTGGCAAGCCAGGTCGCGATGCCATGGACAAGACCAGAGGGTGAGGGCGGAGAGCCGGAGCCCCGAGTCGCGATGCTCGTGCACCCCCTTTAACGTGCAAGATTTCGCCACCGTGAGAAGGCACCAAATAACAAGCATGGTGGAGCATAACCCTAAGGAAAACGCATGAAGGATACATGCACTGGACTGGCCCGAGCGGCTTGGGGATGATGCAGCCCGAGGGCGCCCAACAGGTAAGCTAAGGACATGAAATAAAGGGATACATGCCGCAGGACGGACCCACGCGCACGGGAATAATGTGGCCTCAAGGCGCCCCACCGGAAATAAAACTTAAAGATGTCACCCGTGATGTTGGGGATGAAGGATGTTGATGTAGCAGACTCGGTGGGCTGCGGAGCGATCCCCACGAGCCCCTGTGCTCAGAGCCTCGGGAGGCTCTGGAGGCGCTGGCGGCCCCTCACGGGCCATCTCCATCTCCGCCAGGGTTGCGGCGTGCCTGACCTCTTGAGCCTCCAGGATGGTCCTCATGAGACGCTGGTGTGCAGCAGCCGCATTTGGCAGGCCATAAGGCATGCGTACGTAGCTGTGGGGCGGGCCCTCGCAACGTCCCACTCGCGAGGGCCAGAGGCACTCTTGAGATGCGGCTCGGTTGAGCCCTGGTACGTCGATGCAGATGCGTAGCCCACCATCCTCGCCTGGATGGGGGGCCACAGCGGGCAGGCGGCGGCTGCCCCTCATGACCCTTGACTCATGTAGCTCCTGAATGGCCTTGCTGATGAACTCCTGAGGGTTCTGTTCTCCTGGTCTTGCTCCTGCTTGCGGGAAACGTGCTTCGACACACGCCTCCACGTGGTGCCCAAGCGCCTCCCTTGAGACCTTGGCGAGGTCGGTGGCCCTCCAGGGGAGAGCCCCCGAGCCCTGCCTGAGGAGGGCGCCGGGCGTGCCTTCCTATGCGACGGAAGGAGGCTCCCCCTGGCCCGGCGCGGGCCCTGAGGGGCCTGTCTCTTGATGAGCCGGGCCGGCTGATGTCTTCTTCTTCTTGGGTGCTGCCTCGGGAGGCGTCCTGCCGCTGTGGTCTGGGTCTTCCAGCGATGCGGCCTGAAAAGCTCGCTCCAAGGAGCACACTGCATCTCTCTCTTCACAGGGCACCGTGATGACCCCGCCGCTTCCTGGCATCTTGAGGATGTTGTAGCCATGGTGGGTCACGGCCATGAACTTGGCCAACGCTGGGTACCCGAGGATGGCGTTGTACGGCAGGCGAATGTGGGCGACGTCGAAGTCGATGAGCTCGGTGTGGTAGTTGTCGCGGGCCCCGAAGGTGACAGGAAGGCGGACCTGCCCGATCGGGACCGTGGAGCCGTCGGTGACTCCGGAGAAGGGCTTGGTTGGCTGGAGCTGGCTTTAGGGCACTTGAAGATTGTTGAAGCTCTCCACGGACAGGACGTTGAGCCCTGCTCCGCCGTCGATGAGAGTCTTGGTGACCAGCACGTTGCTGATGATTGGGGAGCAAAGCATTGGGAGGACTCCGGCTGTGGCTGCGCACTTGAGCTAATCCGCTGAGCTGAACGTGATGGCGCACGCCGACCACCTGAGAGGGCGCGTGGACTCGAGCTTGGGGAGGACTGCATTCACTTCACGGGCGAACTGCTTGAAGATGCGGTGGGAGGCTGGGGCTTGGGCTCCGCCCAAGATGCAGGCGATCGTCGCGCTCTCTGAAGCCCCAGCCCCTCGCCCGATGACGGTCTTGACTCTCCTTGGTGGCGGCGGCAGCGGAGGGAGGCATGTGTTCCCTTGCGGACGATCCTCACGAGGCTGATCCCTCCAGCCCCCCTCGCGAGGTGGGTCTTGCCAGCGGTCCTCGCGAGGTTGGTCGCGCCACCCTTGGCGCGGGCCGCGGTCTTCCCAGCGTCCTGCATTTCTTCCTCCTCCTTGGCAGAGCCCTCTCGCTGCGCCAGGCGTCTGCCGACCCTTCGCCAAGACGCGCCCGAGCTCTTGACATTCATTGGTGTTGTGGGTGTGGAGGTCGTGGTACACGCAGTACCGGCTGCCCTTGGAAGACTTGGGCTGATCTCTGCCCCGCTTGGTGTCTGGTTCGGCCGCGAGTACGGCAGCCCACTTGCGCTTTAGGTCCTTGGCCTTGGACTTCTTCTCTTCGGGATCCGCGGCAGGTAGCTCGAGGAGGGAGAGGCGCCCCTCCTCAGCCCTGGCGCACTTGGTCGCCAAGTTGAATAGCTCCAGGGAGGTGCACAGATCTTCATGCATTGCCAGCTCCTCCTTCATCTTGACGTCGCGCACGCCGTCGGAGAAGGCAAAGATGATGGCCTCCTCCGTCACCCTGGGGATCTTGAGGCGCACGTTGTTGAAGCGCTGGATGTACTTTTGCAGGGTTTCCCCTGGCTGCTGCTTGATTCTGCGCATGTCGCTCACGGCGGGTGGCCGGTCGCGAGTACCTTTGAAGTTGGCGATGAAGCGGGTGCGCATCTCGCCCAGAAGAGATCGTGCTGGGGCCGATTCAGAGCAGTGGGGCTCCGTCCTTGAGCGCCATGGGAAACCAGTTCACCATGACCTTTTCATCTCCGTTGGTAGCCTCGATGCCCAACTCGTAGAGCTGGAGGAACTCCGTAGGGTCTATCGTGCCGTCATAGCGTGGGGGCAGGTCTGGCTTGAACTTGGCGGGCCACGCGACGCCGCGCAGCTCAGTGGTGAAGGCGCGGCAGCCCGCCGTGGCCGCGGGGGGCCTCGGACGGCAGAGAGCTTGGTCTTGCGGGCCTCCTGCGCCTTGGGGGGCAGCGCAGGTCTTGACGTCTTTGGGCGGGAGCGCTGAAGCTTCTTGTGGGCGAGGAACTTCTTGGCAGCTCTGCTTTATCAGCGCGACGCTCTGGCGGAGCAGGTTCCGCCAGGCCGCGCGCTTTGGGGCTGGGCGCCGTCTTGAGGAGGAGGCGGCCGAGGCGCCCGGGAGCTTCATCGCCAGCGAAGGCGGTGCGGTGTAGCGAAAGCGGACGGCGAGGGTCGCCTCCCGCAGCGCGGACGAGCTTCAGCGACGCAGTCGAGCCATTCTTTGTAGACGCTGTCGACGGGTGGTAACACAGGAGTTCGTTGGCGCGATGAGTGCAGCTCGGGCCTCCATGGCGCTGCTGGGCGCGCGCGACGAAGAACCAGCGGGTGAGCGAAAGCGTGGCGGTCGGGTCGTCCGCCTCATGGACCGGTCTTTGGGGCGACGCTTGCTTTCGTTCCCGCCGGGCGGTGGCGGCGTTGACAGCCGGTGACGGGAACACGAGGGCGCCCATCGGCGGGAGCCGTCTGGCGGCGATGGGAAGCGAGGCGGCTCGGCGCTTCGGCGCAAGCCCGACGGGCGTCAGACATGGTTGCGATGGTCGGGGAAGAACGAGGCCACGAAAGGCAGATTCCGGCGCACCCCTACCTGGCGCGCCAAATGTCGGATCACGGGTTCCGGCAGACCCTTAAGGTTTGAACCTTGGGGTGCGCGCGGAGATCAAACCCTCCACCGTCTCGTACCTCGCCGAATCGCAGGGATCTAAACTACTAACGAGAACAACACAAGAGACGCAAGATTTATACTAGTTCGGGCCGCCGTTGTGGTGTAATACCCTACTCTAGTTTGTGGTGTGTGGATTGCCTCTGGGGCCGACGAAGAACAGTACAGGGAAGAACAACCTCGCGAGGGTCTGTTCTTGGTGGGTGTGATGAACTGCTAAGTGGTGCCCCGTCGCTCTAGCTTGAGGAACTGGTTTCTCTCTCTCTGGATTCCGACTGCTCGATCCGATCTTCCTCTCCGCTCTTTGAGTGTGGCTTCCCCTATTTATAAGCGAAGGCCCTGGGCCTCTTCCCCAAATATTGAGCGGGAAGGGCGCCAACAATTGGCCATTTTGAAGGGCAACAGCGGGTACACTTATCCTGACTAAAGTTGGTCCTCGCCTGCCAAAGGCTTTGGTGATGACGCCCGCTTGGGCTCCACGATGACTGCATTCCAGCCGTTGGGGCTGGTCTTGGTCTTATTGCACCGAAACGGATGCCTTTGCCTGATGCCCTTGCCTGCGCTTGCCCCCTTTGCACCAAAGAGGAAAGGAGGACGCCATGCTGGCTGGCGCCTCGATCGGCGCCTTGGTCGTCATGGCTTACGTCACGGGCACCTCGCGAGGCACCCCGCCTTTAAATCTCCGCCTCCTCGTGAGCCAGCCTGGTGAGGACGTGCCTGAGGAAGCTCTTGGTCGTCCGCCCCGCGAGGCTTGGCCCCTCGCGAGGGTCTTGAGCTTGTGTTGGTGAAGATGGCCCGTCCTGGGCCTCCTTTGACCCACGCCGCAGGCCGCAGGCACGCAAGTCTTGGGACCCCCGTTCCCAGAACGCCGACAGCCGCCACCTCGCTCCGGCAAAATACGGTCAAGGCCACAGCCCCCAGACACCTCCCGTGCTTCCATCCTCCTCCCCATGACCCTACGGAGCCGCCAACACCTCAGACCCGCTCGGGAACCACCATAGCCAGAAGCCCCAAAAGCTCTCGAGGCCACCTCCGCCGAGGAGCTCGCTGCCGGCGGCTCCCTCCATCCCCACCTTCCTGGCGACCACCGGGAGGAGCGCCCTAGAGTGGCGGATCCATCCCCGCCCTCGGGGCCCCGCGAGGAGCCGCCAATCGCCGGAGTTCCGCCCCCTCTCGGGCAGACGAAGAGGAGGGAGGGTCGACTGGTCAAACCTGACCAGTGGGCCCCCTGGACCCACTGTCAGTGACCCCGCACCGGTCCACGTGGGTTAAGTGAAAGCGTAAAACCCCAAGTACGTAACCCCTACTTAGAAAGTGTATTCGTGACTGAAACGTTTTCTTTTTGTTTTATTTTAAAAACAGATTTTGACCAGAGCTTTGACTGGCTATAACTTTTTAAATATAACCACAAATGACTTGATTCTTTTTCTGTTGTGTCCCAAATATTGTCTAGTTTATTTTCATAATTATTAAAAAAAAATTCAAACAACTTTTTGTGCTGTTTTGAAAATGTGGGTTAATTCAAATTTATTTAAATAGGATCTTGGAGAGAGAGAAGAAAACTTTCAAAAGTTTTGAAGAGCACCCCCACCTCTCCACACCTTGAAGGCAAGCATCCTGAACCCTGGCATAATATTTTTGGTGTGATGGTTGACACGATTATAACACCACCTTATTTCGGAAAACTCGTTAATTTATGTGGTGATACGATCATTTGCATGAATGCATATTGGAGATTCCTTGCTATTGGAAATGGATATACATGTGACGGAAATCACCCTCGCATGCCTTGCATGCATGCCGGAAAGAAGTCCAGGAAAGCCTCTGCCTTGGGTAGGCGTGAGCTTGCCCCTGGTCTCCGTTGGGACGGTTATGTCCGGTATGGCATAGTAAGGTATAATGAGCGGTGATTCTGTTGATTGAAATATGTTTGTTATACATATCATGTAGGGAATACTTAAGCCTCCTGAGTCGGCCGTAGATCGAGTCTTGTTCCAGTAACCCCCATACTTGTTTTGTGCTGCCACTTGTCCCTGCCGTAGGTAGGGTATGGTTCAGTAAGTTGTCAACCCTTTTCTTGGCTTTTTACCGCATGAGAGGGCATGGTGGAAGATACCGCTGCATCCGGTAGGCATGCCACCTGGTCCGGGAGCATGGGTGTTTCGGTTGGGACCGAGAGGGGCACCCTTAGAGCGCCGCGATAGAAATTTGATCCCATGCTACGCGAGGTTGTAGCCTCCCACTTGGAGTTTTGCTTAACAAGTGTCGTGGGTGATTCGGACACACGAGTAAAGTTAAGTCGGTGTGTGCAAGTCGACGTGTTTTCGACTAAAAGACCGTAGACGGAATTAGTCCCGATGGACTAAAGAAATCTGTTACTCGTGGGTAAAGAGTACACCCTCTGTAGAGGTATTAAACCTATTCGAATAGCCGTGTCCATGGTTAAGGACTACAGTCTGGGTCAGGTCAAGTGTCGGTCTTAGTGTCGGTCTTCGGAGGAGAAACTGCTAAACCAGAACATGGATCATGATTTGTGACTTGTGTTGATTATGATGATTATGATTAATTTTATCATGGACTAACTATTGCCATTACTTGATTTATTGAGTATCCCTGGGACGGTTCTACCTCTTGGATATTTGTAACGCCCCGGATTCGATGCGCCAGGTGTCCGTCAATTATTCGCCGTCGTTGCCATGTCATGTGCTTGCGTGTCTCTCTTTGCCATGTCATCATTTGCATTTCATATCATGTCATCTTGTGCATCTCATTTGCATACGTGTTCGTCTCATGCATCCGAGCATTTCCCCGTTGTCCGTTTTGCAATCCGGCACTCCTATGTCTCCCGGCGCCCCCTTTTACCTCTTTTCGTGTGCGGGTGTTAAACGGTCTCGGAATGGACCGAGGTTTGTCAAGCGGCCTTGGTATAGCACCGGTAGACCGCCTGTCAAGTTTCGGATCATTTGGAGGTCGTTTGGTACTCCAACGGTTAACCGGGTAACCGCAAAGCCTCTTTTGTTTGCAGCCCAACACCCCTTTCTAACTGGCCCAAAACCCAGCAAACTCCCTCCATGCTCTCGGTCGTTCGATCACGATCGCGTGGCCGAAAACCGCACCTCATTTGGACTCTCCTAGCTCCCTCTACCTATAAATATGTGCACCCCTTCGAATTTTCGCGCAGTCCAAACCCTAGCAAACTCCTCCCCGCGCCGCCGGACATGTCCACCCGCCGGCGGACGTGTCCATCCCGCTGCCACGTCGCCCGGCCAATGGCGAGGCGACACGTCGCCCCCGCCGCCGCTCCCGGCCAGTGGCGTGCCGCCACCTCACCCGCGCCCTCCATTCTCTCTCCTCCACGCGCCGCCGCCCGGCCCTGGGCCCGAGGTCGCCGCCCGCGCCCGGCTGCCCAGCGCGCGCGCCTGCTCCGGCGTCCCGCTCCGGCCAGGCTTCGCCCGCCGCCGCCTCGCTGGAGCTCCGCTCCCGCCGCCCACGCGGACCACCGCGGTGAGCCGCGCGCCTCCCGACTTGCCGCCCGGCCGCCGCCGCCCCCCCTCGCGAGCTTCGCCGCCCGCTCGCCCGGCCAACGCCGCCGCCCGGCTCTTCCGGCCGCGCCCGCCCGCCGCTGCGCCTCCCTCCTGGCTGCCCGCCCGCCCTCGTCGCCGCTTCGGCCGCCAGCCTTGCCGCCCGTGCCACCCTCTCCTCGCCGAGCTTCGCCGGCGGATCCGTGGATCGGGATGAGATCCACCGGGATTCGGACCAAACGCCGTCGTGCCCCGTCCCGCTCCGGTCCGTCCCGGGATCTCCCCGTCCAACTTCTCCCTGAGGTCCAATTTTCACTAAGTCCCCAAAATTATTGCATATTTTGATGAATTTTCATCGCATCATATCTCCGTCATCGTGGCTTCGTTTTGCGCGTGTAATATGTCAAAATGTTCGCCTCGAAGAGTAGATCATTTCATCTCATTGCATCATTTTCATTTGAGCTCATCTTGATGCCCGAAATGCTGTTGGAAGAGTGCTATGTGATGTTAGTTTCTGTTTCTTAACAGAACATGCACTTTTGTCATTTTTTCCATGATTGATGTGTGCATCCTATGAACTTGAGTCCTACATGTGTTTTGTAATATGCCATGCCATATTTCCAGGGGTGTATGCCATGTATTTTTGTGATCAATGTGGTGACTAGAACAAGCATGCAAACTAGGTGTCCTGTTGTTGCTGATTTCAGCTCTGTTTTGCTGTTATTTTGATGCTATGTTAACTTGATGCTACCGAGAGATCCATGCATATTTTGAGATACTTCAGTAAGGATGTTTTGTTCTACATGTCTTGCTCTATCTATCCATTCCCTTGTTTTCAATTATGGAGTACCATAGCTTGAGTCAATCGAGCTCTACTTTTGCTATAAAATGTTCCTGGCAGATTGTTTACATGTTATTCAATTTTGCCAAGGTTGTTGTGGTTGATCCTTGCATGCTATGTTGTTGTTATTGCCATGTATATATTCTATGCCATGTCTTCTTGATGTATGTATGCTTAGTTTATCATGAAAGGCTCTGTAGTGAGTGCATCGAGCTCTTAAACATGCCTACTTATCGTTGTTCCTGCCATGTTCAAATCTGTAATATAACTTGCCATGTTTACATGGGTGCCATCATATTTTCTGATCCTTTTTGGCTTATGGTCAGTAAAGGACTTTTGTTCTATGCTTTGAGTAGATTCATGCCATGCCTTGTTTTGCTATTATAAGTTCCTGTAACATGTTGTTTGATAGCTCTAAACATTGCAACCTGATGTTATTTCTGCTAAAGTCTGAAACTGTTATTATATTGCAATCTTGCCATGCCATTTTGAGCATGTTCTAGTTGTTTCTGGAGATAGCTCAGTGTTCATGTTTTGTAATGCTTTACCTGTACATCATGCCCATGCTTTTTTGTTTTCATATTGGGGTGCTGTAGCATATTGTTGTGATGCTTGCAATATGCCTAGTTGCTGTTTCGGACAGCTTGTCCTTTAAACTTGTATAGGGTGTATGTGTTGAACCGTTGCTCCGTTTTGAGTGTGCTCTATATGAAACTTGATTAGAATTGCATGTAGCTTCATATTATCATGTTACATCCTTGTTTTGAGGTGTTTTTCTTGATGTTTGGGTGCATTTTGCATCAATGTCATGCTTAACTTGTTTTGCTCATATCTTCTAGGCCGTAGCTCCAAATCTAATGAACTTTATATGTAACTTGACTAGAATTTCGTGTAGATCATCGTGGTGCATCTTAACTTGCTGTTTAACAACTTGAACATAAGGTTTATTCAGATCTGGACCAATTTCGAAATTTGCATATGAGGACTTACCGGAATTGTTATATGTTGTTTCCGGCCTCATTTAAACTTGCCTTAATGTGTTGCTCTTGTTTGCATCATCCCTTGCCATGAGTAGCTTCATGTAGCTTTGTCATGCATCATGCTTGGTTGTGCATCATGTCTTGTTCATGTGTGGTGTGTTTACTATGTTGTGTGCTTCTTCTTGTTAGTTCCCGTTTCGTTGCGATCGTGAGGATTCGTTCGTCTACGCTTGGTTCGGCTCCATCCGTTCGTCTTCTTCATGGACTCGTTCTTCTTCCTTGCGGGATTTCAGGCAAGATGACCACTACCCTGGATCTCACTACTATCATTTCTATGCTAGTTGCTCCGTTCTATCGCTATGCTGCGCTACCTATTACCTGTTTTTCAAGCCATCCCAATTGCCATGTCAGCCTCTAACCTTTGACACCTTTCCTATGCAAACCATTGTTTGGCTATGTTACCGCTTTGCTCAGCCCCTCTTATAGCGTTGTTAGTTGCAGGTGAAGATGAAGTTTGCTCCTTGTTGGAACATGGAGATGTTGTTCCTTGTTGGAACATGTTTACTTGTTGGGATATCACAATATATCTTATTTATTAATGCATCTATATACTTGGTAAAGGGTGGAAGGCTCGGCCTTATGCCTGGTGTTTTGTTCCAATCTTGCCGCCCTAGTTTCCGTCATATCGGTGTTATGTTCCCGGATTTTTGCGTCCCTAACGCGGTCGGGTGATTTATGGGACCCCCTTGACAGTTCGCTTTGAATAAGACTTTGCCAGCAAGGCCCAACATTTGGTTTTACCATTTGCCTCACCTATGCCCTTTTTCCCTTGGGTTTCCGGAGCCCGAGGGTCATCTTTATTTTAGCCCTCCGGGCCAGTTCTCCTTCGAGTGCTGGTCCAAACCGAAGCGATGTCCGCGCCCCACAGGCAATCAGGGTCTATGCCAACCCGACGTCTTGCTCATCCGGTGTGCCCTGAGACCGAGATATGTGCAGCTCCTATCAGGATTTGTCGGCACATCCGGGCGGCTTTGCTGGTCTTGTTTTATTGCTGTCGAAATGTCTTGTAGCCGGGATTCCGAGACTGATCGGTCTTCCCGGGGAGAAGGAATATCCTTCGTTGATCGCGAGAGCTTATCATGGGCTAAGTTGGGACACCCCTGCAGGTTATAAACTTTCGAGAGCCGTGCCCGCGGTTATGTGGCAGATGGGAATTTGTTAATATCCGGTTGTAGTAAACTTGAAGCAAACTCTTCTAAAATACACCAACCGTAATGCGTGAACTGCGGAGTGTCTCTTTTCGGTGTTGATCGAGAGGAGAACACAGTTTCTTGGGTTATGTCGGCGTAAGTAGGTGTTCGTGGATCACTTCTTGATCATTACTAGTTGACGACCGTTCCTTTGTCTCTCTTCTCGCTCTCATTTGCGTATGTTAGCCACCATATCATGCTTAGTCGCTGCTGCAACCTCAACCACTTTATCCCTTCCTTTCCTTTAAGCTTTGCTAGTCTTGATACCCATGGTAATGGGATTGCTTGAGTCCTCGTGGCTCACATTACTACACCACCAGTTGCAGGTACAGGTTTGCGATGATCATGACGTGAGAGCGATGTTTACTTGTGTTGGAGTTCTTCTTCTACTTCTTCTTCGATCGGGGATAGGTTCGGTCGGCAGCCTTGGCTAGCGAGGTGGATGTCGTTTGAGTTTCGTTTATGTTTCATCCGTAGTCGGATGTTGATCTTGTATATGATGTTGATGTATTCTTGTGGCATTTGTGCCTTATGTATGTATCCCCATCTATTATGTAATGTTGATGTAATGATATCCACCTTGCAAAAGCGTTTCAATATGCGGGTCTATCCTTGGTGGGACCGTCGAGTTCCTTTTGGATAGGGTCGCATATTGGGCGTGACAATATTCACCATAATTGTTTTCTTTATAAGCCCTTTATGTGGCGTCGCACAGACGCCCGACTGTGGCATGCTTGTTATTTATTTACTTTATAAGCCCTTTATGTGGCGTCGCACAGACGCCCGACTGTGGCATGCTTGTTATTTATTTACTTTATAAGCCCTTTCTGTGGCGTCGCACAGACGCCCGACTGTGGCATGCTTGTTATTTATTTTACAAGCCCTTTATGTGGCGTCGCACAGACGCCCGACTGTGGCATGCTTGTTATTTATTTACCATATAAGCCCTTTATGTGGTGTCACTTAGACGCCCGACTGAGGCATGCTTCATATCATTGCCCTTTCGAGGCGTCGCTTCAGACACCCGATCGGTGCATGTTATTTCTACCCCATTATTGCATATCCATGTTGCATATAAATAACCTGCTTGCATGCATCAGAGATTTTATTTTATGACTGACGATGTGATCATAGAATGTTTCAGCGCATGATTACCATTTATATTATACCCGTGTTCATAATGTTTGCGAGTACATTCAAAGTACTCACTGGCTTGTCCCTGGCTATTGTCTTGGCCAGATTTCTTGCATGGAGAGGAGCGTTGCGATGACAGCCCCGGAACCTCAGCAATGGTGATAGCAGCCTCGCGAAGATAGGAGTTAACCTGGTCAGCTGTTCCTGTGGGAAATAGAGTTCCATGGACACTGATGATCCACAAACCGCTTCCGCCATCAACCACTAGAATCCATTTGTTGTACTCACAGGCCAGAATGGTCTTGTACTACATATTTTGTATTTTGCTTGGAATTGCTATATCAAGTTGGTGCCTCATCAGCTAACAGTAATCCTGGGGCTGGTGAGCACAACGGCCCTTTTTCTGGAAATTAATACCCAGAAAACCGGTCGTGACAAACTTGGTATCAGAGCCAGGCTGACCATTGGCTAATCCTATCTTAGCCAGGTCAAAAAACCTAGGAAAACCAACCCACCAGACCCTAACCAAACCCCAGCCAAGCTTCGCGTGCAAGATAGCCACACGGTGACCCCGACACTTTTGGCAGTCGGTGTCCAACCTATCAGTCTAGCCTGTCGATCACGCGCCAGTGACCGACATATAATCTATCTCATTCGCAGGCGTGCGAAGGAAGACTCCGTCCCCTTTTTCTATAAAAAGGGCACGCTAGCCTCATCTCAACACAGTGTAAACTCTTTCCCAAACCAAGCCATAATGCCTGGTCCCGTCGTGCACAATGAGACCACAACAACCAACCTTGGAGGTTTTGTGACCGTGCTCGCGAACCTCACACGCCGTGCCTTTGCATTAGAAGAGCCCCCAGAATATGTTGTGTACCAAGGGTCCATGAGCGGTGAGAGCCGTCAATTCTGGGCCACAGTGCACATCTATGGTAGGGGTCTGTCGCCAGAACGCCCCTACAGGTTCACCCGAAGGACAACTTCCTTTGAGCCACAAGCCATCCAACTAGCTGCTCGAGAAGCTATAGTTCAACTCGGGCATTTGTCGCCCAGAGTTAACTATCGCTCGTTCTACTACTACCCCAGCCGTGACGGATATGGTAGACCACCCCAAGTTGCCAACGGAGATCACGAGACGGATCCTGCTTTATTGCATCTAGTGCGCTATGTAAGTACGCTAGAGGATTTGTTCGATCAAATCACCCTTGATCTGATCGTAGCTCGTGGAGAACTGGTCCGCCGAGCCCTAGCAAGAGGAGAAGATGAGCCCGACGCCGACAACCCAGTCGTGTTGTTCGGACAACCAACCGATACCTTGAGGTCAGCCCCGGCCATCAACCAAGGTGCCTTGATGACCCCAGAAGTGCTTTGTCGCCTTTTGGGAACGCACTCCAATGGGATTGTGGCCAACAATCCCCGAGATGGTCATCATCGCTACCCCGACCCTGCAGTCCCTCAACCCCCTCCAGCTAATCCCGACGGTGAAAATCATGGAGAAACCTCGACGTCCACGAGGCAAGCCCGATTAGATATTAACGAGGTAGACTAAAGTCGCTCGAGTAGTACCGAGTCTTAATATATCCTTGTTTTGTAACTGTGTGATCCTGTACCGCCATTATTAAATGTTGTTTGATTGTGCGCCCCTGTTTTTAATAGTGGCCATGCATGGGTATGTTGGTGTGCGATTGCATTTTTTTTACCCGGGCGTAGTTGCCAACCGCGACGACACAATAATTTGTGCTATATATAAATTTTTAGTTTCTACTAACAGGAATGGTTTTTTCCAAACAACTCTTAACAAATCTCGAGGAGAGATTTTCTTTTAAGGGGGGTAGTGTTGTAACACCCCAAAAAAAATTAACCTTGTTTTATTAATTAAAATTTTGCCAGGAAATTAATTTTTTTTTTGGATTTATTCTTGATCTCAGAGCCTCTCTTTTCCCCTAAGTTGTGGAGTTTTCACCCCTAGTAAAAACTTTCCAATTATTATTGGACTCATTTACCCTCTCAAATAAAAAAATTCTTTTATCAGTAGGATTATTTATATGATTATTTATCCCTGAGCTTTATCTCTCTAAAATGGTTTTTCATAAGGTTAGGACCCCATTTGCACTGCAACCCTTTTTTAAATTTATTTAAAAATCCCACAAAAATTTGGAGATGTCATGTGATGTTTCTAAATCACTTTTATGCAAAAAGATATTTCATTCATTTAATATTTTGAGATCTAAACCAAATTTTCAAATCTGGTCTAGTGCGCAGGTTTACACTACAACCCATTTAAATATTTCTTTCTAGCTTCCACCAAAATTATGGGATGTTAGTAGCAGCATATGATTAAACTTTATGCAAAAACCCAGTGATGTTCTTTGAAAAATTTGAGTGAATCAACCTCACTTTCATTCTGGTCCAACTTGATGGTTTGTACAACAACCATATTTTTGCTTGCTCTTTTGCCCTTGATCCTTTCTCCTACTTATAGCACACCCTACAAAACCCTTGTGTCCAGGAGGATGGGCACATTGGAATATTTTTGGTTCATGAAATGATGCCAATTACCTCATGTCCAGAATTGAAGTTCTGCAAAACTTGCACTAACAAGTTTGTGCTTTTCACAAACTAACCTCACCGCCCTCTTATTCATCTAAAGAGACCCCAATCTGGAAGAATTGGCCACTCCAAGAAATGCCTAGGTGCCCGCGGCATTTTGTCAAACACCTTGAGAGCATGAACAGATTTGGCATGAGTTTTGGTTTGCATTGTGGACCTGATCCTCTGACCCAACAAGCATGTCCACTAACATCCCAGCTACCCCTAGACTAGACCTGCTAGTCCCCAGCTCCAACCAAGCCACCTAGCAGGCCATGGCATTTCGCCGAGCAGATGGTGGGCATGCACAGGGCGCGCCCAGAGCGCGCCAACTGCAGCCGCGCACCCGCGCCGCCGCGTCGCGCCCAATCCGTGCCCCTGACCTTTTCTCACCTGCAGAGCACACCCCCGGCCTCATCCACTCACCAGAAACTCCCAAGCCGCCCTGGCACCCTCCAGCGCCGCCGTCAGGGCACTCTTGGCGGCACGCCGGCGTCCACAGTGCGCCTCTGCCACGGACGGCACCGCCCGAGCCTCCTCCGCTCGCCAGCTGCCCTCGTGAGCAGGCCGTCCTCATCCGCGCCCTCCCGACCCGCTAGCCTCCACCACGCCACCTGCCGCCAAGCAGGCGGTTCGCCGGCAAGCTTATCCGCGGCCACGGGAACCGACTTCGCCGGGCTATATAAATCCCTCTCGATCCTGCCTAGGCTCATCAGCTGCCTCAATCGAGCCGTAGGAAGCCTCCCCCCTCCCCAGTTGGCCAGGGGCCACTCTCTTCCCCAACTCCGGCAGGATCGGCCGCCACCTCGCTCAGGCAAAATACGGCCAATGCCAAAGCCCCGAGACACCTCCCGTGCTTCCATCCTCCTCCCCATGACCCTACGGAGCCGCCCAACACCTCAGACCCGCTCGGGAACCACCATAGCCAGAAGCCCCAAAAGCTCCCGAGGCCACCTTCGCCGAGGAGCTCGCCGCCGGCGGCTCCCTCCATCCCCACGTGCCTGGCGACCACCGGGAGGACCGCCCTGGAGTGGCAGATCCATCCCCGCCCTCGGGGCCCCGCGAGGAGCCGCCATGTCGCCGAGTTCCGCCCCTCTCGGGCATTTAAGAGGAGGAGGGAGGTCGATGGTCAAACCTGACCAGTGGGCCCCCTGGACCCACTGTCAGTGACCCCGCACCGGTCCACGTGGGTTAAGTGAAAGCGTAAAACCCCAAGTACGTAACCCCTACTTAGAAAGTGTATTCGTGACTGAAACGTTTTCTTTTTGTTTTATTTTAAAAACAGATTTTGACCAGAGCTTTGACTGGCTATAACTTTTTAAATATAACCACAAATGACTTGATTCTTTTTCTGTTGTGTCCCAAATATTGTCTAGTTTATTTTCATAATTATTTCAAAAAATTTCAAACAACTTTTTGTGCTGTTTTGAAAATGTGGGTTAATTCAAATTTATTTAAATAGGATCTTGTAGAGAGAGAAGAAAACTTTCAAAAGTTTTGGAGAGCACCCCCACCTCTCCACACCTTGAAGGGAAGCATCCTGAACCATGGCATAATATTTTTGGTGTGATGGTTGAAACGATTATAACACCACCTTATTTCGGAAAACTCGTTAATTTATGTGGTGATACGATCATTTGCATGAATGCATATTGGAGATTCCTTGATGTTGGAAATGGATATACATGTGATGGAAATCACCCTCGCATGCCTTGCATGCATGCCGGAAAGAAGTCCGGGAAAGCCTCTGCCTTGGGTAGGCGTGAGCTTGCCCCCGGCCTTCGTTGGGACGGTTATGTCCGGTATGGCATAGTAAGGTATAATGAGCGGTGATCCTGTTGATTGAAATATGTTTGTTATACATATCATGCAGGGAATACTTAAGCCTCCTGAGTCGGTCGTAGATCGAGTCTTGTTCTAGTAACCCCCATAATTGTTTCGTGCTGCCACTTGTCCCTGCCGTAGGTAGGGTATGGTTCAGTAAGTTGTCAACCCTTGTCTTGGCACACACCGTATAGAGAGGCCATGGTGGAAGATACCGGCTGCATCCGGTAGGCATGCCACCTGGTCCGGGAGCATGGGCGTTTCCTGTTGGGACCGAGAGGGGGGCACCCCTTACAGCGCGCGATAGAAATTTGATCCCATGCTACGCGAGGTTGTAGCCTCCCCACTTAGAGTTTTGCTTAACAAGTGTCGTGGGTGATTCCAGACACGAGTAAAGTTAAGCTGGTGTGTGCAAGTCGTGTGCTTTTCGACTAAAAGACCATGAGACGGAATTAGTCGATGGACTAAAGAAATCTGTTACTCGTGGGTAAAGAGTACACCCTCTGCAGAGGTATTAAACCTATTCGAATAGCCGTGTCCATGGTTAAGGTCTACAGTCTGGGTCGGTTCAAGTGTCGGTCTTAGTGTCGGTCTTCGGAGGAGAAACTGCTAAACCAGAACATGGATCATGATTTGTGACTTGTGTTGATAATTATGATTATGATTATTTTTATCGTGGACTAACTATTGCCATTACTTGATTTATTGAGTATCCCTGGACGGTTCTACCTCCTGGATATTCACCATAATTGTTTTCTTTATAAGCCCTTTATGTGGCGTCGCACAGACACCCGACTGTGGCATGCTTGTTATTTATTTACTTTATTAGCCCTTTATGTGGCGTCGCACAGACGCCCGACTGTGGCATGCTTGTTATTTATTTTACAAGCCCTTTATGTGGCGTCGCACAGACGCCCGACTGTGGCATGCTTGTTATTTATTTACCATATAAGCCCTTTATGTGGTCTCGCTTAGACGCCCGACTGAGGCATTCTTCATATCATGGCCCTTTCGAGGCGTCGCTTCAGACACCCGATCGGTGCATGTTATTTCTACCCCATTATTGCATATCCATGTTGCATATAAATAACCTGCTTGCATGCATCGAGATTTTATTTTATGACCGATTTATGTGATCATAGAATGTTTCAGCATGATTATCATTTATATTATACCCGTGTTCATAATGTTTGCGCAGTACATTCAAAGTACTCACTGCTTGTCCCCTCGCTATTGTCTTGGCCAGATTTCTTGCATGGAGAGGAGCGTTGCGATGACAGCCCCGAACCTAAGCAATGGTGATAGCAGCCTCGCGAAGATAGGAGTTAACCTGGTCAGCTGTTCTGGGGAAATAGAGTTCCATGGACACCGATGATCCACAAACCGCCTCGCCATCAACCACTAGAATCCATTTGTTGTACTCACAGGCAGAATGGTCTTGTACTACATATTTTGTATTTTGCTTGGAATTTCTGTATCAAGTTGGTGCCTCATCAGCTAACAGTAATCCTGGGGCTGGTGAGCACAACGACCCTTTTTCTGGAAATTAATACCCGGAAAACCGGTCGTGACAATATTGCAAGTAATCCTCTGCTCTCATGCCTTTGAAGACATGTTCTAGTGTCTTTGTTCACTCATTTTTGTGCATATATGTAGTCATATATGGACTATAATATCAAAAATCATCTTATATTTCTGAACGGAGGTAGTAATAAAATATGGTTTCTATTTGAATTAGAACCAGGTCCGCGGTGGAGATGAAGTTCTCAAAGTCATGCCGTGTGAACTGGAAGACCTGAGGATGAGTTCTACTGCTAAACTATCCAGCTGATGTGTCCTTGTCTCCACGTGTCCTGAACTAGTGTTTTCCTGTAGCATTGTTGTCAGGCGTGTTCTCGAGGTTGTACTTGACCACAACAATTTCCTGGCTGTGCCTTCGGTTACGAAGGTTGTGGTTCTTGTAAAGCTTCCCAACAAATCTGATGCAGCCTGTCTTCATGATCATGTTTATGAGTGGAAAGACCACTCTGTTAGGTTCTCCAAGGTTGACGAGATGGTGATGGTGCATGTAGACATCTCTGACGAAGTCCATGGCCTAGTCAGTTATGCGGGGTTCATCCCGTAGGTCGGTGGCAAGAAATAGTCTACAGAGTTTAATAAGTGCAACTTTCCTTGTCTGTAGTAAGTACTATTGTTCAGTACTTGATTTGTGTTTGCGAACCCTGTATTGTTTATTAGTACTACCGCTTTTGGTGTGTGGTCAGTCCTGAGAACGGTCTATGTTAATGTCCATCCACTCAATTCAGTCTGTATATTTTGAAGTATCCAGGTCATCTTTTTTGTGAGGACGGTTTATCAATTATGGTTACACTCCAATATCTGTATGCATTGCAGGGTTTATCGCACCCACCAGGATTTCTAGTCCCATCGATGTTCGGTCCATACGATTTGTCACGACAATTGGACTGTCCTGCTTGTGGAAGTAGGCGGAGCCCCTGCATGCCACCCGTAGTTGGACGATCAATCTTCTGTTTAGTACTTCAACATAGTGATTTCCTGGTAAGGATCCACTCGTGTCACATCAAGTAAATCTTATTGATTTACTGTCTAAATCTTATTGATTTAATGTCATGTTTTCTTTCTTTTCCTGCAATTTTACGATGCAGGTTTTGCCATGTGACATTCATCACAGAATAAACCATTCGGTTTGCTCTACGATGGCTATTTTTGCAGGTTTCACTTCTCATGTCGTGTCGGTAACGAAGGCATTGTCCATCACTTATATTACTAGAAAAAATTGGATTAGTCTGTTGTCTGAGTACAAGCTGAATCCCTATGATGAACTAAAGTTTGGTTTAACAAAAAATCACAATTAGTCCTTCTCACGTGTAAAAGAAATGAAGAAAAAAACTGGATCACGGTCATGAAGCCTAGTCAAGTTAGAAAGCTGATCATAGCAGACCAGACATGATCGCCACTGTCTTGCACATCGGTGCCACCTTCAGCAACAGATCAAGCACCGAAAGTTGCTCTAGCACTGACAGAGGCAGTAGCTTAGCCTGATCTAGCAGAGGATTGGGCACCGACCGCGTCAGCGGATCAGGCTGATCTACCGGAGGATCGGGCATCAACACCGGCACCTGCTCCGACACCGGCACCAGCTCTACAAGGAGCACCATCTCCGGCAGCAGCAGCGGCTTCGGCACCTGCACCAACACTTGCACTTGCATCTGCTCCGGCCCGTGCAGCGGCAACCGAACAAGCAGTTAACCGCAATGACTGGGCTACAGTTCGCACTTCATATACCAAAGTCCTTACAAAAACCGACATGTCCACCTTCTTGGTAACTGTTGGTGCAGGTGATGGTGTAGCCTTGGTAACTGTTTGGATATTGGATCATTGGTCGCCCAAGTGTTTCGTTCTTTTTTCTTTCCATGTTGTTTCGCATGATTCACTGTGTTGATCTAACTGTTTGGGTATGTATCCTTTTTTTCAAACAGAGAATTCCTAGAGCAACGAGGGAGTCGTTCAGCAATCCGGGTGACATCGGCCAAGTTTCTCTTACCATGCGCGGCCTTGGTGTGAATGAACCTGCTCAATATACCGTAAGTACAAAGGATGGTCGCATGATGATTGATTCTAAAGAATGGTCAAGGTTCAAATCTAAATCATATCTTGCGGTAGGGGATGATCTCAAAATCGAACTTTCTCGGCAAGGAGAGCTGGTCCAAATCAAATTTGAAATTCTTTAGTAGCAGCACGCAACTTCCGAACTGATCTATCCTACGAGAGATTTTGATGTAATAATCTGGCATGGTGAAACAAGTGTCATGTGTGTATAAGTAATATGACAGTATTATTTGTCACATGGTATATCGTTGATAGAATTGCAACTCTCATTGCTGGTTAGGAACTGTCGTTCGATTTCATTCCAATAGCTACTGTGCTTTATTTAATTTTGTGTATTCGCCTTGCGACAACATCTAAAACCAGCGCCGTACCAGTCGCTTGCAATATGAGCGCTGAGGTAGAACACATGGGCCCCCAAACATGCAGGGTGGGCCTGCGTCCCAAAGTCCAGAACCGTGAGCCTGTCTGGGTATTATATTCTCAGCTGAACCCGCATAATGCCCGTGCGTTGCACGTAACATAAAGATGCATTTGTATTAGTATTTCATCTTGTGAGAGAAAAGGATGAACGAGGGAAGGCCGTATTTGCAAATGTGGAGAGGTGTGTGGGTACCTTGTTGCAAAATTGCCAAAGTTTCCTTCCTATCGGTCAAATATAAATCGGACGGCCTATATTGCAGGATGGCAGGCACACCATCATCACCAACTCGTCTATACTGTGTTAAAAACAACTGTGTTTTTATAATTATATATGTTATATATATTCCCCTTGATTTTTCTTATGTATAAAGTTGTGATATAAAAGATTTGTATATTTCTTTACATAGGGAGTATCTCTCTGTCAAAAATATATTTTTGTGTAACTAGTTACTCCTGTCTTTCTACTTCCTTTCGCTGATATGTGGGGCATCCGGCAACGGGGTCCACGTGACATATGCACAAATTAGAGTGCACAACTGCACAGTAGACACACCCCGGTCGTAGCGCCGCAGTAATGCCCAATGAGCTGTCAAATCACAACCCCCCCCCCTTTCCAGCTTTAGCAGTAAGCTGGACCAGACGAACGAAATATTTCACCGGGCCTGAATCCCTTCTCCCTCATCTGCTTGTTCGAGAAAAACCCTCTCTCGGCGATTGCATAGGGTTTTCGCATGGAGAAACAGGTACGAATTCTTCATCCATCCCCGATAAATCCAAGTCCCTTGGTCATGGGTAATCCTAGGATGGCAGCCGCCGCCGTTGATGCATTTTTCTTCCTACTGAATCTAGTTTTTTTCATTTACAGTGCCCAAAGTGCGAGGACCCTACAGGTTTCTGCGCCCTCGGCGAGATGCCACACTTGTTCCTTCTCATCCTAACACAGGAATTTAAAACGCGCACAATATGTTCCTAGAATCCTCTTTTCTATCCGGGAGGGTGGGGTTTTTTTGAACATGTTGTCAACTAATTTGGAAATTTGGATTGCTATATTTGGATAAAAGGTACTACCAGTACGATGGTCAACACTAACGTGAAGGAGGAAGTTATTTCTAGATTTGGATAGGGAATACATTGTGTTCTCATATTATTTTTCCCGCAGTGCATTATTTGCTCTGCCAGAACACATGTACTCAAGATGCTTGGCCTTGTCATAACTGAATACACCAGTTTAATGGTCACAGTGAAGACAAAAGCTGAGGAGTCCTGACTAGGGGTGTCCGGATAGCGGACTATCGCCACGGCGGACTCCAAGACTATGAAGATACAAGATTGAAGACTTCGTCCCGTGTCCGGATGGGACTTTCCTTGGCGTGGAAGGCAAGCTTGGCGTCTGGGATATGTAGATCTCCTACCATTGTAACCGACTCGTGTAACCCTAACCTATCCGGTGTCTATATAAACCGGAGGGTTTTAGTCCGTAGGACGAACAACAATCATACCATAGGCTAGCTTCTAGGGTTTAGCCTCCTTGATCTTGTGGTAGATATACTCTTGTACTACCCATATCATCAATATTAATCAAGCACGAGTAGGGTATTACCTCCATCGAGAGGGCCCGAACCTAGGTAAAAACATCGTGTCCTTTGTCTCCTGTTACCATCCGCCTAGACGCACAGTTCGGGAAACCCTACCCGAGATCCATCGGTTTTGACACCGACATTGGTGCTTCCATTGAGAGTTCCTCTGTGTCGTCACTGATAGGCCCGATGCCTCCTTCGATCATCAACAACGACGCGGTCCAGGGTGAGACCTTTCTCCCCGGACAGATCTTCGTATTCGGCGGCTTTGCACTGCGGGCCAATTCGGTTGGCCATCTGGAGCAGATCGAAAGCTACACCCCTGGCCATCAGGTCAGATTTGGAAGTTTGAACTATACGGCCGATATCCGCGGAGACTTGATCTTCGACGGATTCGAGCCACAGCCAAGCATGCCGCACTGTCTCGATGGGCATGATCTAGCTCTGCCAGCGAGCGATTGCCACGAGGTCGCACTGAGCATCCGCTCCGACCCTTAATCCGGGCTGGATTCCCGATCGAGGGCGAGTGGTTGGACACCGCTTGGGGGCTATAATCTCTCGGCGATTGAGCGAACTCCACCCTGTCGCTGCGAAGACTCGACTCAGGTGCGGACTCCTCTCCGGACTCCGAACCCTCCGCGCCCCTGCCAATCGAATCCGATTGGGCGCCCGTTATGGAGTTCACTGCCGCGGACATCTTTCAGCACTCGCCCTTTGGCGACATTCTGAATTCGCTAATGTCTCTCTCTTTATCCGGAGAGCCCTGGCCGGACTACGGACAGGAAGGTTGGGATGCGGACGATGAAGAAATTCAACGCCCACCCACCACCCACTTTGTAGCCACTGCCGATGATTCAACCGACATGCTCGACTTTGACTCAAGACATCGGCGGTATGGGCGGCGATGCCGGAGGCGACCAAGACCCAGCGCCTACAGGGCAGCGGAAGGCCACCTCGCCATACAACATATACATGGTGGATATCCCAAAAGATGGGAACGGCGATGGAACAGCGGAGGATGACCCTCCAAGTAACAGCGAAGCGCCCGGCGTCGTGGCGCCACTCTAAATCCCGCCACAATAAAACGGTGATTCCGGCACGGAGATAATAACACCGGGACAAGTGCGAAGAGAACCCCTCAGCAGGACTTCGGTCACGGGAGGAGGAGAAGCAAGCCGCACGACAGGGCGGAAAAGAGAGGTCGAGGGCGATAATTATCGCCTCCCTCCGAAGATGAGGCAAGCCTCGGCGATTTAACTTAATTTATCGTGCTGAGGATCCCGCCAACAGGGCGCTTTCAAACGGAGGCTCATAGCCACGGCAAGCAGCCTTAAGAAAAGCACAACAGCTTAGAGCTGATCAAGACCTGCTAGGACGGATGGACTAAAGTCCTTGCAGCGAAGAGTATGAACTCGAGCGCCCTCAAAAGCTACCCCAAGCGCAGGCCGTTGCCTCGACTAGAAGAGGAAGCACCCAAGTCACCAGCAAGACGACATGGCAGACCGGCCACCTCGTGGCGCGACAGAAAGCCTCTCGCCCTCTGCTCAAGCCACACCCGACGCTCAAAAAGTACCAAGGCACGGGAAAACGCGCCGGACTTGCGAGATATATTGGAGGATAAGGCAAAACACACAAGATCGATCTACGGATCGTGTGGGCGCCCAACGACGCGGGATGATTACCGTCGCGTCGGATACAGCAAACCCAGCTGGGCCGAACACAGTAGACAAAGCTCATATGAGCTACGTCGTGATATAGCCCAATACAGAGGCGCCGCACACCCACTATGCTTCACAGATGAAGTAATGGGTCATCAAATCCCTGAGGGCTTCAAACCCGTAAACATCGAATCATACGATGGTACCACAGACCCTGCGGTCTGGATCGAGGACTATCTCCTCCATATCCACATGGCCCGCGGTGATGATCTACATGCCATCAAATACCTCCCACTCAAGCTTAAAGGACCAGCTCGGCATTGGCTCAACAACTTGCCAACAGAATCAATTGGTTGTTGGGAGGACCCGGAAGCCGCATTCCTTGATAACTTCCGTGGCACATATGTGCGACCACCGGCGCCGATGACCTTAGCCACATAATTCAGCAGCCGTAAGAATCGGCCGCATAATTACGGACACGGTTCCTCACAAAGAAAAATCAAATCGTTGATCTGTTCGGATGCAAAGGCCCTTGCAGCCTTCAAACATAACATCCATGATTTAGTGGCTTGCCCGCACCTAGGACAGGAAAAGCCAAATCTATGGCAGCCCTCACAACCCTCATGACTCGCTTTTGTGCGGGAGAGGACAGCTGGCTAGCTCAAAGCAACAACTTGGCCAAACACCCTGATAGTTCGGATACCAAGGAGAGCAATGGCAGGTCGCGTCGCAACAAGAACAAGCGCTGCATCAATGGTGATAACACTGAAGATACGACCGTCATTGCCGGATTCAGAGGCTCTAAACCCGGTCAGCGGAAGAAGCCATTCAAAAGAAATACCCAGGGCCCGTCCAACATGGACCGAATACTCGATCGCTTGTTCCAGATACATGGCACCCCCGAAAAACCAGTCAATCACACCAACAGGGATTGTTGGGTGTTCAAGCAAGCAGGCAAGTTAAGTGCCGAACTCAATGACAAGAGGCTGCATAGCGATGACGAGGAAGAGCCCCGGCCGGTAAACAATAGAGGACAAAAGGGTTTTCCTACACAAGTGCGGACGGTGAATATGATATACGCAACCCACATACCCAAAAGGGAGCGGAAGCGTGCACTAAGGGACGATATGCGATGGAGCCAGCGCCCAAGTTCAACCCATGGTCTTCCCGCCCGATCACCTTCGATCAAGGACCACCCCACTAGCATCCGTCACGGCGGTTTTGCCGCATTGGTTCTTAGCCCAATTATCGACGGATTTCACCTAACCGTAGTCCCGATGGACGGCGGCAGCAGCCCTGAACCTGCTTTATCGTGATACAAGGCACAAATGGGCATAGACCCTCAAGGATTAAACCTAAAAGACGACCTTTAAAGGCGCCATACCGGTGTAGAGGCCAGTTGTACGGCTCGATTACACTCAAGTGGTCTTCGGATCCCGGATAACTTCCGGCGAAGAGTTAATCTTCGACATCATCCCATTCCGCAGCGGCTATCATGCACTGCTCGGACGAACCACATTTGCAAAGTTCAATGCGGTGCCAAGACGCATACCTCAAGCCCAAGATACCGTGCCCTCGAGGAGTAATCACGGTCAATGGAAACACCAACGCCTTCTCCGAACGGAGGAGCACACGGCGGCTCGCGGCGGAGGTACAAAGCAGCCTCACAGCAGCAATTCTCGAGTCCGCCATTAAGCGCCCGGACACCGCTGCGCGCCGAGTAACCTACAACAAGACCGCCTGGCACGATTCAAGCATCGCAGAGTAATCCGCCCCAACCCCGCCCTCGCGAATTGGGCGGCTAGTATTACAGCATAATTGCGCCGGAGATATCATGGGCATATGGGGAGGGCACACCACGGCACGCCAAGAATGCGGCTCGACTGCACCAGGGGCTCCCGATTGAGTCATTCTTTTTCTTTTTTCCTTTTTACCTTTTTCTTACTTTCAGGACTCCGTCTTTGAGAAGTCCTATCCGGCCTTTAAGTCGCCGAACTCACGATGCAACAGCCAAGGCAGCAGAAAGCCACGTCGAGTGTTTAGGTGGTCTCTATTACGAGCATTGTACCTGTTTTACATACCATCCCGCAGCTTACCCAGGAGGGGGACATGTTAGATAGTCCCATCCCTTGCTTATCGCACTATTTGTATCGTTCTGCTTTCATTGCAGTACCTTTTTTTAATAAACAATACATAGCTTTTTGCCTATTATTGCACTATTTTATTTATCCATATATATGTTCATTTCATGACATGTTGCAACCGTACACTTTGGTACGGCCAATACACCAGGGGCTTGAGTATCCCAAAATTGTGGTGTCATAAGTCCGAACACTTTCACAAGTGCGGCACCCCAAACTTATAGCATTATATGAATTGGATCCGAATCATGTCTTGGGTCAATAGTTGGGTTTGCCCGGCTCCCGTGTTTTGGTACCTTACGCCCGCTATATCGCTAAGGTAGCACCGGAGAACCATCTGCGATTGTGCCCAGCTTGAGCTGGGTCGAGCACCTCGGAGAAAAGCTAAAACTCACCGTCATGATAGGGCGAGAGCCGTCGCTGTTCGAGAGGTTTTTTCGGTCCCTAAAGACTTATGCCGCTTAGAGCGAGGAACCGGAATTGTCCGGCCAAGGCGTGATAGCGCCCCGAACTCGGTCTTCCGAATACTAGGGGCTTCACCGAAATTTAAAATTATAGAATTCTATGGCTAAGTGAGAGTGCTCAAGCATTATAAGTCCGGTTGCCTTGTACGTTGTGTTGAGCGCCTCCTAGATGGACCCAAGAATGGGAACAAGAGTGCTCAAGTTTATCCCGAACACCCGAGCACTGTGGCATGGGGTGAAGCCAACGACTTGCCATCTCTCAAATTTGATAAACGGCCACAAAAGGTAATATTTTAAATTAACAAGCTTGCTTAGCGATATGAACAAGTTTTCAGCGACAGGATAACAAATGCGAGCCTATTCAAAATTACATCTTTGGAGCACTCATCCGCTATTCGCGGGCACTTTCAGAGGCCCTCATAGTACATTTCGGCGGCGATGCTCATGGCCCTTCGGTGGCCCGTCCGTCACAAGCTTCTCCGATCCAGCTTGCCCTGCAGGCACTTTAGCACGGCAAGGGCCCGACGGACCCTTCAATGCAGACGGAGCGCTTGATGACTTCAATCTGTGGACAGGCATCCACCAGCCGCTGCACCAAGCCAAGTAGCTCCTGGCATGGCCTCCAATGGCCACAGCCGCTTATAAGGCCCTTCATGGCTTGTTCGGCGACCTTGTGGAGCTCGACCAGCTGCTTCAGCTGGTCGCTCGGGCATCGGATGGTCGGCCTCAAAGATATCGAGACCGTAACACCTTTTCGCCGAGCTCCTCCTTGGCGCCAGTAGAATGCTACAGATCGATACACTACGGGCAACTCTGAATGCTCCCGGAGAGCTCGAACCGGTAAGTAATAGGTAATTCACTTTCACATGCTTTCTTTGCATAAAGAATGCCTTACCCATCGCTATCTTCTTTAACGACTCAATTTTTTGAGGGCTTTTGGGCCTCGGCCTTAGCAGCTTTGGCACTCAAGAGCCGAGGCAGCTCGGACTCTCGAGTCTCGAGTCACGCCCAAACCTCGTGTTTTTCCAGAGAGCTTGAGCTCTTGCCGTATTCCTTGGCCAGCTGCGCCCCCCTTTTCTCGCCGGTGCTTTCAGAGTCATTTGTTTCGCCACGGACACCACTTCCTTCTGTGGTCGCCACCTCGCTCGTGGGCCCCCGTAGTACCCAAGTTATTCTGCTATTTTTTGCAACCAAAACCTTTCTATAAGGTATTTCTTAATAAGTTATTACTTACCTTCCTTGTCCTCGAGCTGCTTCTTGGCTTGTCCGAACTCGTTCTCGGACCGCCGAGGTCCCTGCTTCAATGCATTGACCTCCGCAATAAGGTCAAGGCAGAGGTCAAGCAAAGACACTTCGTGATTCCCATATTGACATACTTATGTTAGACTCTCGCAGATATCTTTTAGATCCTTAGTCCGCTTTTCTTTCCGAACAATCGAACTAAGCATCGGGCTACTGTCTATGCGGTAATATTTTTACATATTCTAAACTTACCTCAAAGCCTTAGAAGGCTGGTACAGTATTGGTCATCCGCTCTGGCGGATCGAATTGTCTGGATCACCGCACTCATCATAGTGCGGTGCTCCTCCTGATGGAAGCGCTGTTAAGCGCCCAAGAAGCTATCCGTGCCTCCGGTTGACGGAGGACACTGCGTCTTACCCTTCTTTATGGAAGGATCCGGCGGACTTCGAACCACCGATGGTTCCAGCATGGAGTCCGGACGAGGGTCGGGCTTAGAGCCCTCGGGGTCTTGCCCCAGCAGCTGAGTTCGGGAGGTGCCTGTGGCACCTCCTCGCTACCTCCTCTTGACCAAGCCCCCTTGGGGCCCCACCAAGGCGGCGCCCACAGCGTGGAGGCGAGGAGGCGGTCGGAAGCGGCACTCTCCATTTCCGACGAGCCTGTGGACCCACTCGATGTATCGGCGAACTTCGCCTTGGGCGGGCTGCACGGTTGTTCGACATTAGAGAACACTCTGCATAATAAAAGCCATGGGTATTCGGACACTTACGATCTGCCAGGGCTTGGCCCTTGTAGGCCAATCCTCCTGTCATCGCCGATGTTGGTGGAGAAGTCCGAGGAAGGGTTCTTCCTTCTGAGCCTCCGCCTCCCCAGCTGGGGCGACCTTCCTTTTCTTCTCCTCCTCTCGCTGGGGAGGAGCTTCTTCTTCCTCCTCATCCTCGGAGAAGATTCGCATCGTAACTGACAGCACTCTAGCGTCGGGAGCTCCTTCGAGTTCCCGTGGCCTCCTTTTTGCCTTCTTCTCCGCACCACATGCAGCAGCGGAGCCAAGCAGCCCCTGCTAATCGGGCCCCTCCGGTCCTCCGGCAAAGGAGCCGGACAGTTAATCTATACGGACGTCTTCAACCAGTCCTCTCAAAGATTAGGGAGTTTTAGATCCCACCTAGAGTCAATCTATGAAAAAATAGTCCCGTAAAGGGTAAAATAACTTACCTCGCCGGCTGGACGCCGCGAGCTGTATCCACGATCCTTGTTAGCGGATGTTGGGGCTTCAGCGCTTTTGAACAAGCACCTTCCGCATCTTCGTACGTAGTGTCGAAGAGCCAGCTCAAGGTTCGGTGCTGTGCCGGATCAAACTCCCACAAGTTAAAGGCCCGTTGTTGGCATGGGAGAATCCGCGATGAGCATCACCGGATTACGCCGACAAGCCCGAGATTCTTGTCCACCAGGTTTGGACGCATGTTTGGAGTCCTGATAGCTTTTCCAATTCCCCCACGCCGTGCCCATCTCCTTCCATGACGAGAGCCGTGGGGAAGCCAGATCTGAATTGGGGCCGCCACCCATTCGGGTCGTGGCTCGGTGATGTAGAACCACCCCGATTGCCACCCCTTTATTGTCTCCACAAAGGCCCTCGAGCCATAGGACTTTGGCCATCTTGCCAACCATGGCGCCTCCGCACTCCGCTTGACGGCCGCCCACTACCTTCGCCGACGTTGAAGATCTTTAGCCATAAGTCAAGTGGGGCTGGATGCGAGGAAGGCCTCGCATATGACGATAAACGCCGAGATGTTGAGGATGAAATTTGGGGCCAGGTCGTGGAAGTCTGGGCTGTAGTAGAACATGAGCCCCGGACAAATGGGTGAAGTGGAAAACCTAGTCCATGGAGGAAGTGGGGAGAAACACCACCTCTCATGGGGCCCGGGTTGGAATGAGCTGCCCGCATCGGGCAGCCTGTGCGTGATGTCGCTGACAAGTATCCGGCCTCCCGCAGCCTTAGGATGTGCCCCTCCGTGACGGAGGAGGCCATCCACCTGCCTCCCGCCTCCCGACATGGTTGGAGAAGGTTGAGGTGGGATGTGCGGACTTGGGCGCTGGAGCTCGAAAGTGGAAATGGATAAGCAAAGGAGGAAGAAGGCGAGGTGAAAAGGTGGATCCTTATCCCTTATATGGACGGACGACTATGCGCCCCCACTAGCCCGGTAAAACTCGCTTATTTCCCAAGCGCCAGAATCAATGGCGCGATGGGTTACCCACGTCCGTATTGATGAGAATCCCGGAATAAGGGGACACGATCTATGCTTTGATAAGACGTCCCAAGGAAACCGCCTCACTAAACGCTACCGAGGTGGAACAGTAAAAATGATTCATATAAAGGCTGGCCGCAGTGTGATGTCACGCCATGAATACGCCAAAGAGATTTGTGCAAAAGTTATTCTCTACGGTGGTATGTGGAACTTGTTTTGCAGAGCCGACACTATCCTTGTGTTCAGAATCTTCTATGAAGTATTTGGAGGAGGAACCCGCCTCGCAATGCCGAAGACAATCAACGCGTCAGACTCATCGTCATTGAAGCCTGGTTCAGGGGCTACTGAGGGAGTCCCGGACTAGGGGTTGTCCGGATAGCCGGACTCCAAGACTATGAAGATACAAGATTGAAGACTTCGTCCCGTGTCCGGATGGGACTTTCCTTGGCGTGGAAGGCAAGCTTAGCGATACGGATATGTAGATCTCCTACCATTGTAACCGACTCTGTGTAACCCTAACCTATCCGTGTCTATATAAACGGAGGGTTTTAGTCCAGAGGACTAACAACAATCATACCATAGGCTAGCTTCTAGGGTTTAGCCTCCTTGATCTCGTGGTAGATCTACTCTTGTACTACCCATATCATCAATATTAATCAAGCAGGAGTAGGGTATTACCTCCATCGAGAGGGCCCGAACCTGGTAAAACATCGGTCCCTTGTCTCCTGTTACCATCCGCCAAGACGCACAGTTCGGGACCCCCTACCGAGATCCGCCGGTTTTGACAATCGGCTACAAGCCATGGATATATTCCGAAAGGTTCATGAACCAAGAAGATCGCTGGTTTTTTATGGCCAACTTGGATAAACTTTCTCAAGTGTTACCACACTGAAAGTTGGCACACGGATGTTGATGAAAATAGCGAACCTGGTCTCATCTTCACTGCGATCTTCCACCCCGACGCCGCTCCAATTGTTCATCCATGTTAGTTTTGTATCCGGTTCTTGCTTGTTGCCTCGATTACTTCTTAATCCACCTATTCTGCCTAACTAATCATTACTTTAACTTTAGAAGTAGCAACGAATCTCTCACTTAAGATGCTACTTCTAACAATATTTTCTTATAATTGGTGGCACGGTAGGTTTTTTCAGAGTTAAGCAGGCTGCCTGCTCTGCTTGTTATTCCCAGAATAACTCGGCTGTTACCGAACATACCATCCCGCAGCTTACCTGTGAGGGGGACATGTTAGATAGTCCCATCCCTTGCTTATCGTGACTATTTGTATCGCTCGCTTTCATTGCAGCACCTTTTTTAATAAACAATACATAGCTTTTTTATTATTGCACTATTTTATTTATCCATATATGTTCATTTCATGACATGTTGCAACCGTACACTTTGGTACGCCATACACTGTGGGCTTGAGTATCCCAAAATTATGGTGTGATAAGTCCTAACACTTTCACAAGTGCGGCACCCCAAACTTATAGCATTATATGAATTGGCCCAATCATGTCTTGGGTCAATAGTTGGTTTGCCTGCCCCGTGTTTTGGTACCTTACGCCCGCTTATATCGCTAAGGTAGCACTGGAGAACCATCATGATTGTGCCTCATTGAGCTGGGTCGAGCACCTCAAGGAGAGAAAGCTAAACCACCATGATAGGGCGAGAGCCGTCGCTGTTCGAGAGGTTTTTTCGGGTCCCTAAAGACTTATGCCGCTTAGAGCGAGGAACCGAATTGTCCGCCAAGGCGTGATAGCGCCCTCAACTCGGTCTTCCTACTAGGGGCTTCACCAAATTTAAAATTATAGAATTCTATGGCTAAGAGAGTGTTCAAGCATTATAAGTCCGGTTGCCTTGTTCGCAGTTGAGCGCCTCCCAGATGGACCCAAGAATGGGAACAAGAGTGCTCAAGTTTATCCCTAACACCCCAAAGCACTGTGGCATGGGGGCTGAAGCCAACGACTTGCCATCTCTCAAATTTGATAAACGCCACACAAAAGGTAATATTTTAAATTAATGTTGCTTAGCGATATGAACAAGTTTTCAGCGACAGATAACAAATGCGAGTCTATTCAAAATTACATCTTTGGAGCACTCATCCGCTATTCAAGGGCACTTTCAGAGGCCCTCATAGTACATTTCATGCGGCGATGCTCATGTCTTCTGGTGGTCTGGTCTCATCACAAGCTTCCAGATCCAGCTTGCCCTAAAGGCACTTTAGCACGGCAAGGGCCCGACGACACCTTCAATGCGCACGGAGCGCTTGATGACTTCAACTGCGGGATGGCATCCACCAGCCGCACCAAGCCGAAGTAGCTCCTGGCATGGCCTCCAATGGCCACAGCCGCTTATAAGGCCTTCATGGCTTGTTCGGCGACCTTGTGGAGCTCGACCAGCTGCTTCAGCTGGTCGCCGTGGGCATCGATGGTCGGCCTCAAAGATATCGAGACCGTAACACCTTTTCGCCGAGCTCCCTCCTTGGCGCAGTAGAATGCCAAAGATCGATACACTACGGGCAACTGCGAATGCTCCCGGAGAGTCCGAACCGGTAAGTAATAGGTAATTCACTTCACATGCTTTTGCATAAAGAATGCCTTACCCATCGCTATCTTCTTTAACGACTCAATTTTTGAGGGCTTTTGGCCTCGCCTTAGCAGCTTTGGCTCTCAAGAGCCGAGGCAAGCCGACTCTCGAGTTCAGTCACGCCCAAACCCTGTGTTTTTCCAGAGAGCTTGAGCTCTTGCCGCATTCCTTGGCCAGCTGCGCCCCCCTTTTCTCGCCGGTGTCAGAGTCATGAGCCGCCACGGACACCACTTCCTTCTGTGGTCGCCACCTCGCTCGTGGGCCCCGTAGTAATGTTATTCTGCTATTTTTTGCAACCAAACCTTTCTATAAGGTATTTTTAATAAGGTATTACTTACCTTCCTTGTCCTCGAGCTGCTTCTGGCTTGTCCGAACTCGCTCGACCGCCGAGGTCTGCTTCAATGCATCGACTTCCGCAAGCAAGGCAGAGGTCGCAAAGACACTCGTGATTCCCATATTGACATACTTATGTTAGACTCTGCAGATATCTTTTAGATCCTTAGTCCGCTTTTCTTTCCTAACACCGAACTAAGCATCAGGCTACCGCTCTATGCGGTAATATTTTTACATATTCTAAACTTACCTCAAAGCCTAGAAGGCTGGTATGCCGGCCACCGTCAGCTTGGCTGTTCGGATCACCGTGACCATCATAGTGCGGTGTTCTCCTGATGGAAGCGCTGTTAAGCGCCCAAGAAGCTATCCGTGCCTCCGTTGACGGAGGACACGCTGCCTTACCCTTCTTGGCGGGATCCGCTGGACTTCGAACCACCGATGGTTCCGCATGGAGTCCGGACGGGTCGGGCTTAGAGCCCTCGGGGTCTTGCCCTCGCTCGAGTTCGGGAGGTGCCTGTGGCACCTCCTACGCCACCTCCTTCGACCAAGCCCCTTGGGGCCCCACCGGGCGGCCCACAGCGTGAGGCGAGGAGGCGGCCGGAAGCGGCACTTCCATTTCCGACGAGCCTGTGGACCCACTCGATGTATCGCTAACTCCTTGGGCGGGCTGCACGGTTGTTCGACATTAGAGAACACTCTGCATAATAAAAAAGCCATGGGTATTCGGACACTTACGATCTGCCAGGCTTGGCCTTGTAGGCCAATCCTCCTCGCCATCGCCGACGTTGGTGGAGAAGTCCGAGGAAGGGTTCTTCCTTCTGAGCCTCCGCCTCCTCAGCTGGGGCGTCTTCCTTTCTTTTCTCCTCTCACCGGGAGGAGCTTCTTTCTTCCTCCTCATCCTCGGAGAAGATTCGCATCGTAACTGACAGCACTCTAGCCGAGCTTCTCGAGTTCCCGTCCTTCTTGCCTCTCTTCTCCGCACCACATGCAGCCGGAGCCAAGAGCCTGCTAATCGAAGGCCCTTCGGGTCCTCCGCAAGGAGCCGGATAGTTAATCTATCGGACGCCTTCAACCAGTCCTCTAAAGATTAGGGAGTTTTAGATCCCACCTAGAGTCAATCTATGAAAAAGAGTCCCGTGAAGGGTAATAACTTACTCGCCGGGCTGGACGCCGCGAGCTGTATCCACGATCCTTGTTAGCGGATGTTGGGGTCACGCTTTTGAACAAGACCTTCCGTGCATCTTCGTGACGTAGTGTCAAGAGCCAGCTCAAGGTTCGTGCGTTGTGCCGGATCAAACTCCCACAAGTTAAAGGCCCGTTGTTATATGCTGGGAGAACCGCGGATGAGCATCACCGATTACGCCGACCCGAGATTCTTGTCCACCGTGTTTGGACGATGTTTGGAGTCCTGATAGCTTTTCCAATTTCACGCCCATCTCCTTCCATGACGAGAGCCGTGGGAAGCCAGATCTGAATTGGGGCCGCCACTCATTCGGGTCGCGGTGTGTAGAACCACCCCGATTGCCACCCCTTTATTGTCTCCACAAAGGCGCTTTGAGCCATAGGACTGGCCATCTTGCCAACCATGGCGCCTCCAAGACTGCTTGACGGCCACTCACTTCTTCGCCGACGTTGAAGATCTTCAGCCATAAGTCAAGTGGGGCTGATGCAGGAAGGCCTCGCATATGACGATAAACGCTTTAGATGTTGAGGATGAAATTGGCCAGGGTCGTGGAAGTCCAGGTAGTAGAACATGAGCCCTGGACAAATGGGTGAAGTGGAAACCTAGTCCATGGAGGAAGTGGGGAGACACCACCCCTCATGGGGCCCGGGTTGAATGAGCTGCCCCTGATCGGGCAGCCTGCGGCGTGATGTCGCGGACAAGTATCCGCCTCCCGCAGCCTTAGGATGTGCCCCTCCGTGACGGAGGAGGCCATCCACCGCCTCCCGCCTCCCGACATGGTTGGAGAAGGAGGGATGTGCGGACTTGGGCGCTGGAGCTCGAAAGTGGAAATGGATAAGCAAAGGAGGAAGAAGGCGAGGTGAAAAGGTGGATCCTTATCCCTATATGGACTGACACGGCTATGCGCCCCCACTAGCCCGGTAAAACTCGCTTATTTCCAAGCGCCGAATCAATGGCGCGATGGGTTACCCACGTCCGTATTGATGAGAATCTCGAATAAGGGACACGATCTATGCTTTGATAAGACGCCCAAGGAAACCGCTCACTAAACGCTACCGAGGTGGAACAGTAAAAACGATTCATATAAAGGCTCGCTGCAGGTGATGTCACGCCATGAATACGCCAGAGATTTGCAAAAGTTATTCTCTACGGTGGTATGTGGAACTTGTTTTGCAGAGCCGACACTATCCTTGTGTTCAAAATCTTCTATGAAGTATTTGGAGGAGGAACCCACGCAATGCCAAGACAATCAACGGCTGACTCATCATTGAAGCCTGGTTCAGGGGCTACTGAGGGAGTCCCGGATTAGGGGGTGTCCGGATAGCCGGACTCCAAGACTATGAAGATACAAGATTGAAGACTTCGCCCCGTGTCCGGATGGGACTTTCCTTGGCGTGGAAGGCAAGCTTACGATACGGATATGTAGATCTCCTACCATTGTAACCGACTCTGTGTAACCCTAACTATCCGTGTCTATATAAACGGAGGGTTTTAGTCCAGAGGATCAACAACAATCATACCATAGGCTAGCTTCTAGGTTTAGCCTTGATCTCGTGGTAGATCTACTCTTGTACTACCCATATCATCAATATTAATCAAGCAGTAGGGTATTACCTCCATCGAGAGGGCCCAACCTGGTAAAACATCGGTCCCTTGTCTCGTTACCATCCGCCTAAGACGCACGCTCGGGACCCCCTACCCGAGATCCGCCGGTTTTGACATCGGCACAAGCCATGGATATATTCCGAAGGTTCATGAACCAAGAAGATCGCTGGTTTTTTATGGTCAACTTGGATAAACTTTCAAGTGTTGCCACGAAAGTTGGCACGGATGTTGATGGAAATAGCGTAACTCCTGTCTCATCTTCACCGCGATCTTCCACCCCGACGCCGCTCCAATTGTTCATCCATGTTAGTTTTGTATCCGGTTCTTGCTTGTTGCCTCGATTACTTCTTAATCCACCTATTCTGCCTAACTAATCATTAATTTAACTTTAGAAGTAGCAACGAATCTCTCACTAAGATGCTACTTCTAACAATATTTTCTTATAATTGGTGGCACGTAGGTTTTTTCAGAGTTAAGCAGGCTGCCTGCTTGTTGTTATTCCAGAATAACTCGGCTTACCGATGGCAATCGGTTGACTGGGACAACATCCACAAGTTCCTACACTTTATTGATCGCCTCGTGTCCTTGTGGGCGCTTTCAATGGTGGAAGGCCACGGGATATGTGTGCCATCGCTGCACTCGTTGAACAGGTCCAACCGTACAAGAAACTTATGATACGAGCTGTTTTCGTTATATATGTTGTTCATAAACTATTGCTTATACACAGTTTTACAAGAAGTTGATCTTTCTTTGATAGAAACTGCCTCGCTTCTATTGTTCCTATACAGATGCTCCACCATGGTCGGGTAGACTTGCGCTTGGTCACAACATGATGTTTATGTCCACCTACCTGCTCCTCTGGAGGTGAAAAGATACTTATTCATGGGTGGTCTCAATAATGAAGGCCCGCCCATCTTGGAGAATAGGACAAGATTATGTTCCTGCTTCCATGGCTCTAAAGAGAATATCCTGTTTATTGACCACATTGCAGATGAAGCTCTTTAGAAGGTTGTGGATGCGTGGGTGGCGCTCTGCCTTGTCCTGGGCTTGCAGCCTCACCCTTGGTTAGTTGAGGCAAAGTAGCACTGTTCGAGACACGCTTTGTAACGCTTGAACTGATAAGTACTCATACTGCTTTCAGCTATGGTTGTTAAGTGCCCCCTGGTTTCAGCTAAGGTTGTTAAGTACTCCGCTGCTTTTACAGTCTGTCATGTTTCTTCAGCCCTGTCTTCTCCAGCTAAACCAAACCAGCCGTGTGGGGCCGCCTCGCCCGCCTCCTATGGCTGGCTAGCCTCAGCACGATCGCTGCCCCACCTGCCTCTAAATTGTTAACGCCGACGCCCGAGGCCTCGCCGTCTCCCTCCACATGGGAGGCCGCCGCGTGCCACCTCTCGCTTGTCAACATGGTCAACAAACAATAGGAATCGCGTAAGCACGTGGAGAGGATGAAGACGGGCCCACCATGTCACATGGAAAAATAAAATGCTTCCTCCTAGTGTTTTCCTGACTGGGACCCACGCATTGTGAGTATATATAGTCAATAGACAAGAGAATACACAAGATCGGCCGACACTGGGATGTAGCTGCTCGAGCAGTATTTTTGTTATTGTTGAGACGGAGCGGGTTTGAACTGGCTATGGCCCGCCTAGCCCTGTGCTTATATTTTATGTTCACCATGTGACCAGCCCAGCTATTTTTTTCTTTGTGAAATGAGCCCAGCTTATTTTTTCCTAAGAATACCAATCCAGGCCTATTTATTTTCACGCTCGATAAGCTGCAACTCTTTCAAGACGCCTGCAAATCTTGAAAGTAATATGAAATTGGTTGTAAATATAAAAATAGATGACAAATTGGCAATTATTTTATAATTTCTGAATTTTTTCACATTTCAGATTCCTATTTCACTAGTCATTAACCTAATTTAAATATAGCTTCAAAGTACTTTAAATCTGGCTCAACATTTCGGTATTAAAAATAGTTTGGAACCCACAGAAATATGCGAAATTGGCCCTGGCCAACCAAAAACAACGGACTACAATAAATTGCATAAGAAGTCGTGAATGAGCTATATATAAATTATTAAAAAGAGGGAATAGTATGACTTATGGGCCTATTGTTGACGTATGAAAGATTTTTAGTTATTATATACGCCAACAAACGATTCTAGCAGATAACCGTTGGATGTCAATCCAATGACCATGTTTCTTCAATCTTCTGATCTTCTTGCTCCACCGCTAACCAGCGTCAAGGGATCATTTCGCCCTTGGCCTCAGACAGCCTCACCGCCTACTACTCCCACCACTTGCCAAGGCATCCTCTACTCACCCATACCCCCCCGTTATTCTCATGCGACGTAGCCTCACACCGTAGTCAACCAGGAACCTCGCATTTCTCCACAGGCATCCACCGCCGCTGCTTCCCTGCCCGCCTTAGTCCCCTCCTAGTCCTCGGTTGTCCACCGCCCGTGCTCGGGTGCGGTGTGGTCAACGTGGTCAAGGAACGACTTCCATCGAAGAGTACCGTGCAGGCTAACAGCTGGGTCCACGGCAGTGCAAGGAAGTGCCTCCTTATTACGCTGAAAATAATTATTCCTCCACCCGACAGAGGGACGAACCGATGTGCCACCGATTTGCAAAAAACAATTCCCTTATTGTTGGGGCCTAACAAATGTCAAAGGGGACACCGAACATACCCATGGGAACAGTCTAGGAGCCAGACAAGGATCATTTACCTGTGTTCGGGCCATGAGATGCATAAAACACTAGTCCCGCTTTGGTGGATGTATTGAGTGTTCTTGAGCCTCGAACTAGCTACCGTGGCTGCGTAGTTCCAAAGTTGAACTCTCTCCTGGTCGCCTCGGCCTCCTTTTATAGGAAAAAGGCTGCCATAGTGGCACACAGGAGGTGGAAAGTGTCTGCTCGGGAACGGGGTCCCTGACTTGCTCGCTCGCCTACGGCGTGGCTCAAGGTGGCCCAAGACGGCCCATCTTCATCAAGACAAGCTCAAGACTCGCGAGGATTTTGCTGGGCGGATAACAGAAGCCTTCTCAGCACGGCCCTGCCAGTCATGCGAGGAGGCGGAGAGATCAAGGAGGGTACTCACGAGGTGCCCATGACGAAAGCCGTGACGACTATAGGCACCAAAGGGCGCCAGTCTGGTGTCTCTCCTTTCCTCTTTGGTGCAAAGGAGCAAGCGCAGTAGAGCATCAAGGAAAGGCATCCGCCGTTCAACAAGACCAAGACCGTCAGAACGGCAGGAAGGAAGTCATCGTGGAGCCCAAGCCAAGGCCACGCACTGTGAGCCTTTGACAAAGTAGGACCAACTTTAGTCAGATAAGTGTACTAGATGTTCCCTTCAAATGGCCAATTGTTGGCGCCTCTTCCCGCCAATATTTGGGAAGAGGCCTGTGGCCTCGCCTATAATAGGACTAGCCTCCCACAAGGGAGAGGCATCGAGAGGCATCAAGAAATCATAGAGAGAGAAAGAGAGCGACTCAACTCCCCTAGCAGTTCATTCACCAGCCAAGAATGCACTCGCGAGGCTGTTCTTCCTTGTATTGTTCATCATCATCAGCCCAAGAGGCAATCCACCACACCACAAACCAGAGTAGGGTATTACACCCACAACGTGTGGTCCTAACTAGTATAAACCCTGTATCTCTTGTGTTGTTCTTTTCATAGCTTAGATCCTAGCGAGGCGGCGAGGCGCAGCAGGTAGAGGGCGAGATCTCCAAGCACCCCAGATTCAACCTAGAGGGTCTGCGAACCCAAACCGACATTTGCGCGCCTGTAGGGTGCCGGAATTTTTCTACCGCCTGCTCTTCGGAGACCACCACATCCATGTCGACGACGTTGGGCTCTGCGCGCCGAGTCAGCTCGCTTCCTCAAGGCCTCAGACGGCCCCTCGGCTTCATCATTGCTCCCCTATCGCCACAACGCCGTCTGGGCGAGAACGAAAGAAGCATCATCCCAGATCCGTCTGTGAGGCGAGACGGGCTGCATCGCTACTCCTCACTCGATCCCGCTGGTCGCCCCTCGGCCCGGCTACCATGGAGGCTTGAGCTGCACTCATCACGGCAACGAGCTCCTGCGCTATCGCCTGCCGACACGCCCAAGAGTGGCTCGATCTGCCGCTGAAGCCTGTCTCAGGCCAAGGGGCTCCCCCTCCCGCTGCATCACGCCGCCTCAAGGCGATGGAGCCTCGGGCGCCCGCCCGCCCTCAAGAAGGCGCTTGGCCCAAGGCGGTGGGCCCTCGGGCGGAACCCACTCATTCCGCGCCGCAGCAAGAGCAGAGCTGTCAAGAGGTCCTCGCCCCAAGAAGCTGCCCGAGTGCTCCTCGCACCGGCTCACACGACCACGCCTCCCGCCAGGACGCTAAGATCTCAGGCTGCTCCCACCAGAAGCGCATGGGGACCCGCAAGACCAGGCTCTTCGTCACCAAAGGCCTCCTGTGGTCACAGCAGTTACCGCTACCATCGCCGAAGCCGCGTTAGCGTGCTGCGGTCGGCAAGTTCAAGCTGACCTGCCTCGCGCACATGACGCACGGCCGACCTCGCGGAGTTCCTCCAGCTCACGAAGTTGGGCATCGGGCCGCTAAGGGGGACGGAAGTTCATGGCGAATCGTTTCCCATGGCACTCAAGGACGGAGCCCGACTGCTCCTCAATCCTCGCTCCGCACGATCTCCTCCTGACGAGATGCGTACTCGCTTCATCGCCAACTTCCAAGGTATCGCAACCGCCTCCTCGCCAGGAGACATGCGCGCCAGATCTAGCAAAGAACTGTGGAGACCTCAGAAGTACATCCAAGGTTTCAACAATGCACGCTCAAGATTCCGGTGACCGACGAGGCCATCATCTCACTCTTATCCCGGTGTGTGTGACGTCAAGATGAAGGAGGAGCCGGCAATGCATGAAGATCTGCACTTTTGAGCTGTTCCACTGGCGCACCATAGGGCTGAGGAAGGGCGCCTTCCTCCTCGAGCTGCCACCCGCACCTGTAAGAGAAGAAATCAAGGCCAAGGACGGAAGCTAAGGGGTTGTCGTGTCAAGGCAGAGCCCGACACCAAGCGCAGATCAGCCCCGAGCCTTCCAAGGGCAGCCGGTACTGTGTGTACCACGCACCTCCACAGCCACAACACCAACGAATGTCAAGAGCTCCGAGCCAGGCGAGAGGAGGATCGGCCGATGCCCGACCACAACGATCGAGGCTACTACGAGGAGGAAGGAACGACGACGCTGAAGACCGTGGGCCTCGCAAGGGTGGCGCGACCGACTCGCGAGGATCACCAAGATCAGCCTCGCGAGGGAGGCCGAGGATCAGCCTCACGAGGATCGCCCGCAAGGAAACGCAGGCCTCTTCCTCTGCTGCCGCCAAGGAGAAACGGGACCATCATCAGACGAGGGGCCGAGGGCTTCAGAGCCAGCGATCGCTGATCCTGGGCGGAGCCAAGCCCCAGCCTCTCACGATCTTCAAGCAGTTCACCACAGGTGAATGCAGTCCTCCCCAAGCTCAAGCCACACGCTCTCAGTGGTCAGGCGCCATCACGCTCAGCTTCAGCCGGATCAGCTCTGCGCGCAGCCACAACCGAGTCTTCCGATGCTTTGTTCCCAATCATCGCGAACGCAAGTCACCACGACCCTCATCGACGGGCGGAGCGGGCTCAACGTCCTGTCCAGAGACATTTAACAACTCCAAGTGCCTTACAATCAGCTTCAGCCACCAAGCCTTTCTCCCGAGTCACCGATGGCTCTGTGGTTCCACTGGGCAGGTCCGCCTCGTCACCTTTCGGGCACGTGACAACCACCGCACCGAGCTCATCGACTTCTATGTCACCCACATTGACCTGCATACAATGCTATCCTCGGTACCCAGCTCGCCAAGTTCATGGCCGTGACTCACCACGGCCACAACGCCCTCAAGATGCCAGAAGCGCGGAGTCATACGGTGCCTTGTGAAGAGAGAGAGACGAGGTGTTCCCTGAGCGAGCCTTTCAATCCGTGATCACTTGAAGACCTCAGACGGAGGAGCATGAGGCTCCCCGAGACCACTCCCAAGAAGAAGACATCGGCAGGCCCGACCCTCGTGGTCCGCGCCAGCCGTGGGGCACCACCTTCCGTCAGATAGGAAGGCGCGCCGGGCGCCTCCTCAAGCAAGGCTCTCGGGGCTCTCCCGAGGGCCACCCCGACCTTGCTAAGGTCACGAGGAGGCGCTTGGGCACCACTTGAGGCGGTTTCCAGCACGCTTCTCGTGAAGGAGCAAGGCAAGGAGGGCCAAACCCTCAGGAGTTCCAATCGATCACGCAGGAGTTGCAGAGTCAAGAGTCATGAGTGGCGCCACTCCGCCTGAGCTCCCCATCCAGCGAGGATGGGCTGCGTGGTCTGCATCGACATCCTGTGGCTCAACCGAGCCGCCTCGAGCTTCCCCCTCATGCTGGGCCGCAAGGTCCACCCCACAACCACGCTCACATGCCCCACGGCTCGCCAACTGCCGCCACGCACGGGCGCCTCATGGGAGCATCCCGAGACTCAAGAGGCAAAGCTCGCAGTCTTGGCGGAGATGGAGATGGTCCGCGAGCCACTAAGGCCCGAGCCTCCCGAGGCTCCCCGGGCGCTCATGGGGGTCGCCTGCAGCCCACGCCCGCCACTTCAACACCCTTCGCTCTTCAACGCTATCAGTGACATCCTTCAACTTTCATTTTCACCGAGCGCCTCGTGGCTGCATATTCCCATGCCACAGGTCCGCCCCGCGCGCGTATCCTTTACTTCATGTTCTTAGCTTACCTTGTTGGGGCGCTCGGGCTGCATCATCCCTGTGCCGCCGGGCCACACCCACGTACGCCCGCCTTTCCCTGCATCTATCTAAATGAACTTGCTTCTTCGTGATTAACGTGCTTGACCTTGTTGCCTACTCAACCGACACCAACCGATGGATCTGCTCCAACCCAGACGGGCGCTATGCATGGGTCCGCCCCGCAACTCTAACAAACCTGAATGGCTGAGCTCGTCCTGCAACCCAGCATAGCGCCACTCGTTAGGCCTTCAAGGCTCGTCACCTCTCCAAAGCAACCAACGGCTGACCATCGCTTGTCATAGCGACTCTTGTTCTTTTATGGTGATCCCACAGATCCTTCATGCAGCGCCCAAAGCGAGGCCCTCGTGGCATCATCTTCACTCCGCTAACCGCCAGCGCAAAGGGGGTACCCGAGCATCGCGACTATGTGCTCCATCACTTCTCCAGCTCTCACTGCCTTGTCCACGGCATCGCGACTGCATACCAACGATGGCCGAGACCCGCCGAGGGCCGACCCAAGGACGAGAGCGTAAAGGGGAGCAAAGGCGAGAGGGAAGAGGCACGCTGGGACCTCGCAGTAACCTCAGCCGGCGCGCGGACCTAGTGCCGCACTGTGAAGCGGTTCCCGACTCGAGATAAGTCACCTCCGAAACACTAGCTACCGCAGCAACCGCCCCTCACCCAATGCAATCCTGCAGAGCAACGCCGCTTCCTTTCTCACCAAACGACTGCTTGAGCGCTAAAGGGGACCTCCTGAGCATCGCGACTCAGGGGCTCTTATCCCCGGCCGCCACCTCCCGGCTCTTGACCACGCATCGCGACTGGTGATACCGACGGCCGAAGCCCGCTTTGGGATCGGGACCTGCCGGGCGAGAGCACCAAGCCCTCGTGGAGGGTCGGAAGGAAGAATAAGTTAAGACGGAACGAGCATCTCGCACTACTTCATGGCAAGGACTATATTAACAAGGTAACCACATGCACCTTACAAGCCTCCACCGCTTGGGTTGGTGCGCATATGCCAAAGGATGGCTTATCATGGTGGGGGCGAGAACGCCGCCGGTGCTCGAAACGGATGAGGCGAAGACATGCACGCCGCGAATCTACCCAGCCTTCAGTGGTTCTCCGGGAGATAACACCCCATCGCTGCTCGCTGGGTCTCCGCATGATCACTATGGCAAAGTGGGTACAAGGTTGCTCGAGTTGTTCTGGGTGAGGAAGAAGGGCACGGCTAGCTCCTCTCTTCCTCTATGTGTGTCTAAAACTATTAGGGTCCAACCTCTTGCATGGGTGCCCTGGGTTTATAGGCCTCACTTCGGGTACATGAGAATCCTACCGGGCGCAGTCCCACTGGCGGGCCTTGTCACCGCCTTCTCCGCTGACTTCCGGGGCCCGCCGATTAGGGCCTCACCGACGGTCCAGCATGGGGCCGACACATTGTCCGTCACAAGGGTCGGCTGGCCATGGATTATCAGAGCGTGCTCTAATGATGTGAGTTTATCATATCATGGCAACAAGTGCCACCGACGGGCATCACCTGCTACTCCCCGTCTTTGTCTGGCATGGCAAGACGGAGCTGTGGAGGGGCCGGCCGACTCGGAGGCCGGTCCATCTTGGGGTGCTCACGTTTTCGACTCCCGACGGGCGAGTCCCCACGGTTTTCGGGTCGCATGCATGTGCCATCGTGGGTACAGGATCTGCCCACGGGTTGATGTCGTGGGTCAGGTGGCAACAGTGTTGCTACCGGACGGAGATCTCTCACAAGACGGGCGCTCAGGGCTGTTTCGTCTTTATGAACGGGGGTGGATGGCTGCTAGGCGGCCTCATCCTATCCCGTCTGTGAGTCCCATAGGCAGGAGGTGGTTGAGTCGCAGTCGATTCTCCATAGCCGCTTCTCCCAAGTCGCTGGCTGGGAGTCGGCTCATCTCGGGCCGCCTCTGGACTCGGCTGAGGGGCAGTCATGGCTCGCCACCACTCGTCGAGGCGGCTCTCCGGGGGTCTTGAGGGCGCAATGCCCGATGTTTTGAAAGGTCCAGGCTCGGCTTCACTACCCAGGCCCATTACTCCGACACCCACGAGGCGCTTTCAATTCTCACAGGAACGAGAGAAATAGATCTCAAAGAACGCTAACCACGCTTCCCTCAAGAGATGCCATCATCGACAAGCACCAAGCACCGCGCCAACCTCATCCCCCGGACCGAGACGGCGGGCGTTTAACGAGCCCGGCCCCGCCCTAGAGCGGGCGCAGAGGCTCGAGGGTCAGAGGCTGTCGCCGCCATCTCCGAGTCGCGCCCAAGGATACCAGACGGTAACAACTTCGAGACTTTCGTGATCAAATAATATGCGGAAACGAACACCGCAGCCTTGCCAAGTCTACCAAGTAGCAATAATAAACCCATGGAGGACACTTCACATTATTTTTTAATGCCGTTGATGAACCTAAATTCAACAGTCCGAGCACCAGCCGCATTGGTCCTCAGTCCAATAGTGGACGGCTTTTGCCTTACCAAGGTACTCATGGACGGTAGCCGGATCGAACCTCATTAACGAGGAAACTTTTCTAAAATGGAAACAGATCGAGCCGATTGAGCGAAGCAGACGACCTTTAGAGGAATAATCCCCTACCGAAGCCGCATGTACAGGAAAAATCACATCGATGTGGTGTTCGACACACCGGATAATTACAGGTCCGAGGGGGTCACGCTCCAAATGGCCCTGCTCAGAAATGGATATCACGCCTATTAGGACGAGAGGCATTTACAATTTTCAAGCTATACCCCATTACGGGTACATGAAGCTCAAAATGCCCGGCCCAACGGAATCATCACTTTTGCTAGTGACCCTATACATAGCACTACCAAAATAAGACAGCCGTGACCGCCCTTGAGGCACTATCCGGCCCTAGGCCGAGGAACTGATCACATGCCCACGGTGAACAGGGACGTGATACTCGATATCAGATCCAAGTCCACCTCTTTAAACCGCGGACGAAATAGTCAAATTCCAAGTCCATCCAACGACTCCTACAAAACGGCTCCATCGGGCGCAATTAAACCCTCGATGTAGACGCCAGACTACGAGAATTCACAAATTGGGATAATTTGCCCGCACCCTTCAGACATGCCAGAATCCCACCGTTGGTCGAAAGCACAGCCTTAAATATCCTAAAAGGATCTGCCAGTCACAGGCCTTCAAGCGCCCGAACCCAAGAGACAAGCCATGGAGGAGCTAGCCAACCATCGGAGGCCGGATTCATCGAGATATAAAACATCCGGACCGCTAGCAAACCTGGTGATGGTACCAAAAAGGACAAACCGCGCCTTATGCGCCGATTTCAAGGACCTCAACAAGGCTTGCCCAAAGGATCCCTTCCTCCCCGCATCGATCAAATTATCGACGCTATCGCAGGACACGACCATTATGTTTCTCGACGATACTCCGCTACCATCAAACTAAGATGGCAGAGCTGACCAACAAGAACGGCATTCATCACCCCATACAGCCCATTCTGCTTCAACACAATGCCCTTCGGCTCAAAACGCGGCGCAAATATAATGCTTATGATTTAGACATGTCCGCAAACCAGATCGCAAAACAAAGGAGGCATAATGAGATGACGTGGTCATCAAAACCAAGCATGTCGAAACTCTGTAGACGATTTGAGGCTCACATCTCACAACCTCCGAACATATGACATCAAGCTTAACACGAAAAATAAGTTTTCGCATCAGCCGTAAAGCTCTTGGCTTCATTGTATCCGTAGAGGAATTGAAGCAACCCAGCCAAGATCCGAGCTCTATCACAATTGGATATCCCAAAGGACCTCTAACAAATACAAAATTGACTGGATGCGTATGTTCTAAGCCGCTTTTATCTCCGCTGGGAGAAAAGGCATTACCCTTATCTTCCTCCGCGCACTCAACACTTCGAGTGACGGATACGCACGGGCCGGACTCAAGAAAAGCCATATTGGCAACAAACCAATCTTGAGTTAGCCTAACATGGCGTAACCAATGTTATTATACATCGCCAACTCATCATCATGTTGAGCTCAAAGGTTCGTCAGTCGAACGAGAAATGGACGGACACAAATTCTTCAAAAGCCAGTTTACTACGTGTCCACCGCCCTCACTCCATGCAAGTCACTAGACTCACATTATCAAAGATAGCGACGGTATTTATGGTATCTCGGAAGCCGCGACACTACTTTCAAGAGTGTTCGATAACAGTAGCCTCAAGTACCTTCTTAACGATATTATAAACAACCGCCGCGACGGGCCGGATTGTCAAATGGGCCATTGAGCTCCTCCCGCTCGACATAACCTATAAGCCATACAGCTATTAGTCGCAAGTTTTGTCGACTTCGTCCGCCTATGGACTGAAGCCGAACTCCCAAAGAGTACGGCACATATTCCAACTAGATCATGCACTTCGACGGCTCCAAATGTTGGTTGATCTGGGGTCAAGCTGTTCGACGCCCCAACAGGAGATACGCTCAATGCATTCCGTATAATGTATACGACTCAATAACGCAGTCGTAACACGCAGGCCCTTCTACATGGCTCGGATGGCATTGCAAAGTTCAATGCGGTGTCAAGACCACGATACCTCAAGCTCAAGATGCAGTGCCTCGAGGAGTAATCACGGTCAATGGAAACACCGAACGCCTCCGAACGGAGGAGCACACGGCGGCTCCGGCGGAGGTACAAAGCAGCCTCACAAAGAATTCGAGTCCGCCATAAGCCGCCCGACACCGCTGCGCGCCTCGAGTAACTTACAACAAGACCGCCTCGCACGATCTAAGCATCGCAGAGTAATCCGCCCCAACCCCGCCTCGCGAATTGGGCGGTTAGTATTACGGCATAATTACGCCCGAGATATATGGGCATGGGGAGGGCAAGACCGCACGCCAAGAATGCGGCTCGACCGCACTGTGGGCCCCGATTGTGTCATTCTTTCTTTTTCCTTTTTTCCTTTTTCTACTTTCAGACTGCCTTTGAGAAGTCCCATCCGCCTTAAGTCGCCGAACTCACGATGCAACAGCCAAGGCAGCGTAGCCACCGAGTGTTTAGGTGGTCTCTATTACGGCATTATACCTGTTTTACATACCATCCCGCAGCTTACCTGTGAGGGGGACATGTTAGATAGTCCCATCCCTTGCTTATCGTGACTATTTGTATCGCTCGCTTTCATTGCAGCACCTTTTTTAATAAACAATACATAGCTTTTTTATTATTGCACTATTTTATTTATCCATATATGTTCATTTCATGACATGTTGCAACCGTACACTTTGGTACGCCATACACTGTGGGCTTGAGTATCCCAAAATTATGGTGTGATAAGTCCTAACACTTTCACAAGTGCGGCACCCCAAACTTATAGCATTATATGAATTGGCCCAATCATGTCTTGGGTCAATAGTTGGTTTGCCTGCCCCGTGTTTTGGTACCTTACGCCCGCTTATATCGCTAAGGTAGCACTGGAGAACCATCATGATTGTGCCTCATTGAGCTGGGTCGAGCACCTCAAGGAGAGAAAGCTAAACCACCATGATAGGGCGAGAGCCGTCGCTGTTCGAGAGGTTTTTTCGGGTCCCTAAAGACTTATGCCGCTTAGAGCGAGGAACCGAATTGTCCGCCAAGGCGTGATAGCGCCCTCAACTCGGTCTTCCTACTAGGGGCTTCACCAAATTTAAAATTATAGAATTCTATGGCTAAGAGAGTGTTCAAGCATTATAAGTCCGGTTGCCTTGTTCGCAGTTGAGCGCCTCCCAGATGGACCCAAGAATGGGAACAAGAGTGCTCAAGTTTATCCCTAACACCCCAAAGCACTGTGGCATGGGGGCTGAAGCCAACGACTTGCCATCTCTCAAATTTGATAAACGCCACACAAAAGGTAATATTTTAAATTAATGTTGCTTAGCGATATGAACAAGTTTTCAGCGACAGATAACAAATGCGAGTCTATTCAAAATTACATCTTTGGAGCACTCATCCGCTATTCAAGGGCACTTTCAGAGGCCCTCATAGTACATTTCATGCGGCGATGCTCATGTCTTCTGGTGGTCTGGTCTCATCACAAGCTTCCAGATCCAGCTTGCCCTAAAGGCACTTTAGCACGGCAAGGGCCCGACGACACCTTCAATGCGCACGGAGCGCTTGATGACTTCAACTGCGGGATGGCATCCACCAGCCGCACCAAGCCGAAGTAGCTCCTGGCATGGCCTCCAATGGCCACAGCCGCTTATAAGGCCTTCATGGCTTGTTCGGCGACCTTGTGGAGCTCGACCAGCTGCTTCAGCTGGTCGCCGTGGGCATCGATGGTCGGCCTCAAAGATATCGAGACCGTAACACCTTTTCGCCGAGCTCCCTCCTTGGCGCAGTAGAATGCCAAAGATCGATACACTACGGGCAACTGCGAATGCTCCCGGAGAGTCCGAACCGGTAAGTAATAGGTAATTCACTTCACATGCTTTTGCATAAAGAATGCCTTACCCATCGCTATCTTCTTTAACGACTCAATTTTTGAGGGCTTTTGGCCTCGCCTTAGCAGCTTTGGCTCTCAAGAGCCGAGGCAAGCCGACTCTCGAGTTCAGTCACGCCCAAACCCTGTGTTTTTCCAGAGAGCTTGAGCTCTTGCCGCATTCCTTGGCCAGCTGCGCCCCCCTTTTCTCGCCGGTGTCAGAGTCATGAGCCGCCACGGACACCACTTCCTTCTGTGGTCGCCACCTCGCTCGTGGGCCCCGTAGTAATGTTATTCTGCTATTTTTTGCAACCAAACCTTTCTATAAGGTATTTTTAATAAGGTATTACTTACCTTCCTTGTCCTCGAGCTGCTTCTGGCTTGTCCGAACTCGCTCGACCGCCGAGGTCTGCTTCAATGCATCGACTTCCGCAAGCAAGGCAGAGGTCGCAAAGACACTCGTGATTCCCATATTGACATACTTATGTTAGACTCTGCAGATATCTTTTAGATCCTTAGTCCGCTTTTCTTTCCTAACACCGAACTAAGCATCAGGCTACCGCTCTATGCGGTAATATTTTTACATATTCTAAACTTACCTCAAAGCCTAGAAGGCTGGTATGCCGGCCACCGTCAGCTTGGCTGTTCGGATCACCGTGACCATCATAGTGCGGTGTTCTCCTGATGGAAGCGCTGTTAAGCGCCCAAGAAGCTATCCGTGCCTCCGTTGACGGAGGACACGCTGCCTTACCCTTCTTGGCGGGATCCGCTGGACTTCGAACCACCGATGGTTCCGCATGGAGTCCGGACGGGTCGGGCTTAGAGCCCTCGGGGTCTTGCCCTCGCTCGAGTTCGGGAGGTGCCTGTGGCACCTCCTACGCCACCTCCTTCGACCAAGCCCCTTGGGGCCCCACCGGGCGGCCCACAGCGTGAGGCGAGGAGGCGGCCGGAAGCGGCACTTCCATTTCCGACGAGCCTGTGGACCCACTCGATGTATCGCTAACTCCTTGGGCGGGCTGCACGGTTGTTCGACATTAGAGAACACTCTGCATAATAAAAAAGCCATGGGTATTCGGACACTTACGATCTGCCAGGCTTGGCCTTGTAGGCCAATCCTCCTCGCCATCGCCGACGTTGGTGGAGAAGTCCGAGGAAGGGTTCTTCCTTCTGAGCCTCCGCCTCCTCAGCTGGGGCGTCTTCCTTTCTTTTCTCCTCTCACCGGGAGGAGCTTCTTTCTTCCTCCTCATCCTCGGAGAAGATTCGCATCGTAACTGACAGCACTCTAGCCGAGCTTCTCGAGTTCCCGTCCTTCTTGCCTCTCTTCTCCGCACCACATGCAGCCGGAGCCAAGAGCCTGCTAATCGAAGGCCCTTCGGGTCCTCCGCAAGGAGCCGGATAGTTAATCTATCGGACGCCTTCAACCAGTCCTCTAAAGATTAGGGAGTTTTAGATCCCACCTAGAGTCAATCTATGAAAAAGAGTCCCGTGAAGGGTAATAACTTACTCGCCGGGCTGGACGCCGCGAGCTGTATCCACGATCCTTGTTAGCGGATGTTGGGGTCACGCTTTTGAACAAGACCTTCCGTGCATCTTCGTGACGTAGTGTCAAGAGCCAGCTCAAGGTTCGTGCGTTGTGCCGGATCAAACTCCCACAAGTTAAAGGCCCGTTGTTATATGCTGGGAGAACCGCGGATGAGCATCACCGATTACGCCGACCCGAGATTCTTGTCCACCGTGTTTGGACGATGTTTGGAGTCCTGATAGCTTTTCCAATTTCACGCCCATCTCCTTCCATGACGAGAGCCGTGGGAAGCCAGATCTGAATTGGGGCCGCCACTCATTCGGGTCGCGGTGTGTAGAACCACCCCGATTGCCACCCCTTTATTGTCTCCACAAAGGCGCTTTGAGCCATAGGACTGGCCATCTTGCCAACCATGGCGCCTCCAAGACTGCTTGACGGCCACTCACTTCTTCGCCGACGTTGAAGATCTTCAGCCATAAGTCAAGTGGGGCTGATGCAGGAAGGCCTCGCATATGACGATAAACGCTTTAGATGTTGAGGATGAAATTGGCCAGGGTCGTGGAAGTCCAGGTAGTAGAACATGAGCCCTGGACAAATGGGTGAAGTGGAAACCTAGTCCATGGAGGAAGTGGGGAGACACCACCCCTCATGGGGCCCGGGTTGAATGAGCTGCCCCTGATCGGGCAGCCTGCGGCGTGATGTCGCGGACAAGTATCCGCCTCCCGCAGCCTTAGGATGTGCCCCTCCGTGACGGAGGAGGCCATCCACCGCCTCCCGCCTCCCGACATGGTTGGAGAAGGAGGGATGTGCGGACTTGGGCGCTGGAGCTCGAAAGTGGAAATGGATAAGCAAAGGAGGAAGAAGGCGAGGTGAAAAGGTGGATCCTTATCCCTATATGGACTGACACGGCTATGCGCCCCCACTAGCCCGGTAAAACTCGCTTATTTCCAAGCGCCGAATCAATGGCGCGATGGGTTACCCACGTCCGTATTGATGAGAATCTCGAATAAGGGACACGATCTATGCTTTGATAAGACGCCCAAGGAAACCGCTCACTAAACGCTACCGAGGTGGAACAGTAAAAACGATTCATATAAAGGCTCGCTGCAGGTGATGTCACGCCATGAATACGCCAGAGATTTGCAAAAGTTATTCTCTACGGTGGTATGTGGAACTTGTTTTGCAGAGCCGACACTATCCTTGTGTTCAAAATCTTCTATGAAGTATTTGGAGGAGGAACCCACGCAATGCCAAGACAATCAACGGCTGACTCATCATTGAAGCCTGGTTCAGGGGCTACTGAGGGAGTCCCGGACTAGGGGGTGTCCGGATAGCCGGACTCCAAGACTATGAAGATACAAGATTGAAGACTTCGCCCCGTGTCCGGATGGGACTTTCCTTGGCGTGGAAGGCAAGCTTACGATACGGATATGTAGATCTCCTACCATTGTAACCGACTCTGTGTAACCCTAACTATCCGTGTCTATATAAACGGAGGGTTTTAGTCCAGAGGATCAACAACAATCATACCATAGGCTAGCTTCTAGGTTTAGCCTTGATCTCGTGGTAGATCTACTCTTGTACTACCCATATCATCAATATTAATCAAGCAGTAGGGTATTACCTCCATCGAGAGGGCCCAACCTGGTAAAACATCGGTCCCTTGTCTCGTTACCATCCGCCTAAGACGCACGCTCGGGACCCCCTACCCGAGATCCGCCGGTTTTGACATCGGCACAAGCCATGGATATATTCCGAAGGTTCATGAACCAAGAAGATCGCTGGTTTTTTATGGTCAACTTGGATAAACTTTCAAGTGTTGCCACGAAAGTTGGCACGGATGTTGATGGAAATAGCGTAACTCCTGTCTCATCTTCACCGCGATCTTCCACCCCGACGCCGCTCCAATTGTTCATCCATGTTAGTTTTGTATCCGGTTCTTGCTTGTTGCCTCGATTACTTCTTAATCCACCTATTCTGCCTAACTAATCATTAATTTAACTTTAGAAGTAGCAACGAATCTCTCACTAAGATGCTACTTCTAACAATATTTTCTTATAATTGGTGGCACGTAGGTTTTTTCAGAGTTAAGCAGGCTGCCTGCTTGTTGTTATTCCAGAATAACTCGGCTTACCGATGGCAATCGGTTGACTGGGACAACATCCACAAGTTCCTACACTTTATTGATCGCCTCGTGTCCTTGTGGGCGCTTTCAATGGTGGAAGGCCACGGGATATGTGTGCCATCGCTGCACTCGTTGAACAGGTCCAACCGTACAAGAAACTTATGATACGAGCTGTTTTCGTTATATATGTTGTTCATAAACTATTGCTTATACACAGTTTTACAAGAAGTTGATCTTTCTTTGATAGAAACTGCCTCGCTTCTATTGTTCCTATACAGATGCTCCACCATGGTCGGGTAGACTTGCGCTTGGTCACAACATGATGTTTATGTCCACCTACCTGCTCCTCTGGAGGTGAAAAGATACTTATTCATGGGTGGTCTCAATAATGAAGGCCCGCCCATCTTGGAGAATAGGACAAGATTATGTTCCTGCTTCCATGGCTCTAAAGAGAATATCCTGTTTATTGACCACATTGCAGATGAAGCTCTTTAGAAGGTTGTGGATGCGTGGGTGGCGCTCTGCCTTGTCCTGGGCTTGCAGCCTCACCCTTGGTTAGTTGAGGCAAAGTAGCACTGTTCGAGACACGCTTTGTAACGCTTGAACTGATAAGTACTCATACTGCTTTCAGCTATGGTTGTTAAGTGCCCCCTGGTTTCAGCTAAGGTTGTTAAGTACTCCGCTGCTTTTACAGTCTGTCATGTTTCTTCAGCCCTGTCTTCTCCAGCTAAACCAAACCAGCCGTGTGGGGCCGCCTCGCCCGCCTCCTATGGCTGGCTAGCCTCAGCACGATCGCTGCCCCACCTGCCTCTAAATTGTTAACGCCGACGCCCGAGGCCTCGCCGTCTCCCTCCACATGGGAGGCCGCCGCGTGCCACCTCTCGCTTGTCAACATGGTCAACAAACAATAGGAATCGCGTAAGCACGTGGAGAGGATGAAGACGGGCCCACCATGTCACATGGAAAAATAAAATGCTTCCTCCTAGTGTTTTCCTGACTGGGACCCACGCATTGTGAGTATATATAGTCAATAGACAAGAGAATACACAAGATCGGCCGACACTGGGATGTAGCTGCTCGAGCAGTATTTTTGTTATTGTTGAGACGGAGCGGGTTTGAACTGGCTATGGCCCGCCTAGCCCTGTGCTTATATTTTATGTTCACCATGTGACCAGCCCAGCTATTTTTTTCTTTGTGAAATGAGCCCAGCTTATTTTTTCCTAAGAATACCAATCCAGGCCTATTTATTTTCACGCTCGATAAGCTGCAACTCTTTCAAGACGCCTGCAAATCTTGAAAGTAATATGAAATTGGTTGTAAATATAAAAATAGATGACAAATTGGCAATTATTTTATAATTTCTGAATTTTTTCACATTTCAGATTCCTATTTCACTAGTCATTAACCTAATTTAAATATAGCTTCAAAGTACTTTAAATCTGGCTCAACATTTCGTATTAAAATAGTTTGGAACCCACAGAATATGCTAAATTGGCCCTCGCCAACCAAAAAACAACGGACTACAATAAATTGCATAAGAAGTCGTGAATGAGCTATATATAAATTATTAAAAAGAGGGAATAGTATGACTTATGGGCCTATTGTTGACGTATGAAAGATTTTTAGTTATTATATACGCCAACAAACGATTCTAGCAGATAACCGTTGGATGTCAATCCAATGACCATGTTTCTTCAATCTTCTGATCTTCTTGCTCCACCGCTAACCAGCGTCAAGGGATCATTTCGCCCTTGGCCTCAGACAGCCTCACCGCCTACTACTCCCACCACTTGCCAAGGCATCCTCTACTCACCCATACCCCCCCGTTATTCTCATGCGACGTAGCCTCACACCGTAGTCAACCAGGAACCTCGCATTTCTCCACAGGCATCCACCGCCGCTGCTTCCCTGCCCGCCTTAGTCCCCTCCTAGTCCTCGGTTGTCCACCGCCCGTGCTCGGGTGCGGTGTGGTCAACGTGGTCAAGGAACGACTTCCATCGAAGAGTACCGTGCAGGCTAACAGCTGGGTCCACGGCAGTGCAAGGAAGTGCCTCCTTATTACGCTGAAAATAATTATTCCTCCACCCGACAGAGGGACGAACCGATGTGCCACCGATTTGCAAAAAACAATTCCCTTATTGTTGGGGCCTAACAAATGTCAAAGGGGACACCGAACATACCCATGGGAACAGTCTAGGAGCCAGACAAGGATCATTTACCTGTGTTCGGGCCATGAGATGCATAAAACACTAGTCCCGCTTTGGTGGATGTATTGAGTGTTCTTGAGCCTCGAACTAGCTACCGTGGCTGCGTAGTTCCAAAGTTGAACTCTCTCCTGGTCGCCTCGGCCTCCTTTTATAGGAAAAAGGCTGCCATAGTGGCACACAGGAGGTGGAAAGTGTCTGCTCGGGAACGGGGTCCCTGACTTGCTCGCTCGCCTACGGCGTGGCTCAAGGTGGCCCAAGACGGCCCATCTTCATCAAGACAAGCTCAAGACTCGCGAGGATTTTGCTGGGCGGATAACAGAAGCCTTCTCAGCACGGCCCTGCCAGTCATGCGAGGAGGCGGAGAGATCAAGGAGGGTACTCACGAGGTGCCCATGACGAAAGCCGTGACGACTATAGGCACCAAAGGGCGCCAGTCTGGTGTCTCTCCTTTCCTCTTTGGTGCAAAGGAGCAAGCGCAGTAGAGCATCAAGGAAAGGCATCCGCCGTTCAACAAGACCAAGACCGTCAGAACGGCAGGAAGGAAGTCATCGTGGAGCCCAAGCCAAGGCCACGCACTGTGAGCCTTTGACAAAGTAGGACCAACTTTAGTCAGATAAGTGTACTAGATGTTCCCTTCAAATGGCCAATTGTTGGCGCCTCTTCCCGCCAATATTTGGGAAGAGGCCTGTGGCCTCGCCTATAATAGGACTAGCCTCCCACAAGGGAGAGGCATCGAGAGGCATCAAGAAATCATAGAGAGAGAAAGAGAGCGACTCAACTCCCCTAGCAGTTCATTCACCAGCCAAGAATGCACTCGCGAGGCTGTTCTTCCTTGTATTGTTCATCATCATCAGCCCAAGAGGCAATCCACCACACCACAAACCAGAGTAGGGTATTACACCCACAACGTGTGGTCCTAACTAGTATAAACCCTGTATCTCTTGTGTTGTTCTTTTCATAGCTTAGATCCTAGCGAGGCGGCGAGGCGCAGCAGGTAGAGGGCGAGATCTCCAAGCACCCCAGATTCAACCTAGAGGGTCTGCGAACCCAAACCGACATTTGCGCGCCTGTAGGGTGCCGGAATTTTTCTACCGCCTGCTCTTCGGAGACCACCACATCCATGTCGACGACGTTGGGCTCTGCGCGCCGAGTCAGCTCGCTTCCTCAAGGCCTCAGACGGCCCCTCGGCTTCATCATTGCTCCCCTATCGCCACAACGCCGTCTGGGCGAGAACGAAAGAAGCATCATCCCAGATCCGTCTGTGAGGCGAGACGGGCTGCATCGCTACTCCTCACTCGATCCCGCTGGTCGCCCCTCGGCCCGGCTACCATGGAGGCTTGAGCTGCACTCATCACGGCAACGAGCTCCTGCGCTATCGCCTGCCGACACGCCCAAGAGTGGCTCGATCTGCCGCTGAAGCCTGTCTCAGGCCAAGGGGCTCCCCCTCCCGCTGCATCACGCCGCCTCAAGGCGATGGAGCCTCGGGCGCCCGCCCGCCCTCAAGAAGGCGCTTGGCCCAAGGCGGTGGGCCCTCGGGCGGAACCCACTCATTCCGCGCCGCAGCAAGAGCAGAGCTGTCAAGAGGTCCTCGCCCCAAGAAGCTGCCCGAGTGCTCCTCGCACCGGCTCACACGACCACGCCTCCCGCCAGGACGCTAAGATCTCAGGCTGCTCCCACCAGAAGCGCATGGGGACCCGCAAGACCAGGCTCTTCGTCACCAAAGGCCTCCTGTGGTCACAGCAGTTACCGCTACCATCGCCGAAGCCGCGTTAGCGTGCTGCGGTCGGCAAGTTCAAGCTGACCTGCCTCGCGCACATGACGCACGGCCGACCTCGCGGAGTTCCTCCAGCTCACGAAGTTGGGCATCGGGCCGCTAAGGGGGACGGAAGTTCATGGCGAATCGTTTCCCATGGCACTCAAGGACGGAGCCCGACTGCTCCTCAATCCTCGCTCCGCACGATCTCCTCCTGACGAGATGCGTACTCGCTTCATCGCCAACTTCCAAGGTATCGCAACCGCCTCCTCGCCAGGAGACATGCGCGCCAGATCTAGCAAAGAACTGTGGAGACCTCAGAAGTACATCCAAGGTTTCAACAATGCACGCTCAAGATTCCGGTGACCGACGAGGCCATCATCTCACTCTTATCCCGGTGTGTGTGACGTCAAGATGAAGGAGGAGCCGGCAATGCATGAAGATCTGCACTTTTGAGCTGTTCCACTGGCGCACCATAGGGCTGAGGAAGGGCGCCTTCCTCCTCGAGCTGCCACCCGCACCTGTAAGAGAAGAAATCAAGGCCAAGGACGGAAGCTAAGGGGTTGTCGTGTCAAGGCAGAGCCCGACACCAAGCGCAGATCAGCCCCGAGCCTTCCAAGGGCAGCCGGTACTGTGTGTACCACGCACCTCCACAGCCACAACACCAACGAATGTCAAGAGCTCCGAGCCAGGCGAGAGGAGGATCGGCCGATGCCCGACCACAACGATCGAGGCTACTACGAGGAGGAAGGAACGACGACGCTGAAGACCGTGGGCCTCGCAAGGGTGGCGCGACCGACTCGCGAGGATCACCAAGATCAGCCTCGCGAGGGAGGCCGAGGATCAGCCTCACGAGGATCGCCCGCAAGGAAACGCAGGCCTCTTCCTCTGCTGCCGCCAAGGAGAAACGGGACCATCATCAGACGAGGGGCCGAGGGCTTCAGAGCCAGCGATCGCTGATCCTGGGCGGAGCCAAGCCCCAGCCTCTCACGATCTTCAAGCAGTTCACCACAGGTGAATGCAGTCCTCCCCAAGCTCAAGCCACACGCTCTCAGTGGTCAGGCGCCATCACGCTCAGCTTCAGCCGGATCAGCTCTGCGCGCAGCCACAACCGAGTCTTCCGATGCTTTGTTCCCAATCATCGCGAACGCAAGTCACCACGACCCTCATCGACGGGCGGAGCGGGCTCAACGTCCTGTCCAGAGACATTTAACAACTCCAAGTGCCTTACAATCAGCTTCAGCCACCAAGCCTTTCTCCCGAGTCACCGATGGCTCTGTGGTTCCACTGGGCAGGTCCGCCTCGTCACCTTTCGGGCACGTGACAACCACCGCACCGAGCTCATCGACTTCTATGTCACCCACATTGACCTGCATACAATGCTATCCTCGGTACCCAGCTCGCCAAGTTCATGGCCGTGACTCACCACGGCCACAACGCCCTCAAGATGCCAGAAGCGCGGAGTCATACGGTGCCTTGTGAAGAGAGAGAGACGAGGTGTTCCCTGAGCGAGCCTTTCAATCCGTGATCACTTGAAGACCTCAGACGGAGGAGCATGAGGCTCCCCGAGACCACTCCCAAGAAGAAGACATCGGCAGGCCCGACCCTCGTGGTCCGCGCCAGCCGTGGGGCACCACCTTCCGTCAGATAGGAAGGCGCGCCGGGCGCCTCCTCAAGCAAGGCTCTCGGGGCTCTCCCGAGGGCCACCCCGACCTTGCTAAGGTCACGAGGAGGCGCTTGGGCACCACTTGAGGCGGTTTCCAGCACGCTTCTCGTGAAGGAGCAAGGCAAGGAGGGCCAAACCCTCAGGAGTTCCAATCGATCACGCAGGAGTTGCAGAGTCAAGAGTCATGAGTGGCGCCACTCCGCCTGAGCTCCCCATCCAGCGAGGATGGGCTGCGTGGTCTGCATCGACATCCTGTGGCTCAACCGAGCCGCCTCGAGCTTCCCCCTCATGCTGGGCCGCAAGGTCCACCCCACAACCACGCTCACATGCCCCACGGCTCGCCAACTGCCGCCACGCACGGGCGCCTCATGGGAGCATCCCGAGACTCAAGAGGCAAAGCTCGCAGTCTTGGCGGAGATGGAGATGGTCCGCGAGCCACTAAGGCCCGAGCCTCCCGAGGCTCCCCGGGCGCTCATGGGGGTCGCCTGCAGCCCACGCCCGCCACTTCAACACCCTTCGCTCTTCAACGCTATCAGTGACATCCTTCAACTTTCATTTTCACCGAGCGCCTCGTGGCTGCATATTCCCATGCCACAGGTCCGCCCCGCGCGCGTATCCTTTACTTCATGTTCTTAGCTTACCTTGTTGGGGCGCTCGGGCTGCATCATCCCTGTGCCGCCGGGCCACACCCACGTACGCCCGCCTTTCCCTGCATCTATCTAAATGAACTTGCTTCTTCGTGATTAACGTGCTTGACCTTGTTGCCTACTCAACCGACACCAACCGATGGATCTGCTCCAACCCAGACGGGCGCTATGCATGGGTCCGCCCCGCAACTCTAACAAACCTGAATGGCTGAGCTCGTCCTGCAACCCAGCATAGCGCCACTCGTTAGGCCTTCAAGGCTCGTCACCTCTCCAAAGCAACCAACGGCTGACCATCGCTTGTCATAGCGACTCTTGTTCTTTTATGGTGATCCCACAGATCCTTCATGCAGCGCCCAAAGCGAGGCCCTCGTGGCATCATCTTCACTCCGCTAACCGCCAGCGCAAAGGGGGTACCCGAGCATCGCGACTATGTGCTCCATCACTTCTCCAGCTCTCACTGCCTTGTCCACGGCATCGCGACTGCATACCAACGATGGCCGAGACCCGCCGAGGGCCGACCCAAGGACGAGAGCGTAAAGGGGAGCAAAGGCGAGAGGGAAGAGGCACGCTGGGACCTCGCAGTAACCTCAGCCGGCGCGCGGACCTAGTGCCGCACTGTGAAGCGGTTCCCGACTCGAGATAAGTCACCTCCGAAACACTAGCTACCGCAGCAACCGCCCCTCACCCAATGCAATCCTGCAGAGCAACGCCGCTTCCTTTCTCACCAAACGACTGCTTGAGCGCTAAAGGGGACCTCCTGAGCATCGCGACTCAGGGGCTCTTATCCCCGGCCGCCACCTCCCGGCTCTTGACCACGCATCGCGACTGGTGATACCGACGGCCGAAGCCCGCTTTGGGATCGGGACCTGCCGGGCGAGAGCACCAAGCCCTCGTGGAGGGTCGGAAGGAAGAATAAGTTAAGACGGAACGAGCATCTCGCACTACTTCATGGCAAGGACTATATTAACAAGGTAACCACATGCACCTTACAAGCCTCCACCGCTTGGGTTGGTGCGCATATGCCAAAGGATGGCTTATCATGGTGGGGGCGAGAACGCCGCCGGTGCTCGAAACGGATGAGGCGAAGACATGCACGCCGCGAATCTACCCAGCCTTCAGTGGTTCTCCGGGAGATAACACCCCATCGCTGCTCGCTGGGTCTCCGCATGATCACTATGGCAAAGTGGGTACAAGGTTGCTCGAGTTGTTCTGGGTGAGGAAGAAGGGCACGGCTAGCTCCTCTCTTCCTCTATGTGTGTCTAAAACTATTAGGGTCCAACCTCTTGCATGGGTGCCCTGGGTTTATAGGCCTCACTTCGGGTACATGAGAATCCTACCGGGCGCAGTCCCACTGGCGGGCCTTGTCACCGCCTTCTCCGCTGACTTCCGGGGCCCGCCGATTAGGGCCTCACCGACGGTCCAGCATGGGGCCGACACATTGTCCGTCACAAGGGTCGGCTGGCCATGGATTATCAGAGCGTGCTCTAATGATGTGAGTTTATCATATCATGGCAACAAGTGCCACCGACGGGCATCACCTGCTACTCCCCGTCTTTGTCTGGCATGGCAAGACGGAGCTGTGGAGGGGCCGGCCGACTCGGAGGCCGGTCCATCTTGGGGTGCTCACGTTTTCGACTCCCGACGGGCGAGTCCCCACGGTTTTCGGGTCGCATGCATGTGCCATCGTGGGTACAGGATCTGCCCACGGGTTGATGTCGTGGGTCAGGTGGCAACAGTGTTGCTACCGGACGGAGATCTCTCACAAGACGGGCGCTCAGGGCTGTTTCGTCTTTATGAACGGGGGTGGATGGCTGCTAGGCGGCCTCATCCTATCCCGTCTGTGAGTCCCATAGGCAGGAGGTGGTTGAGTCGCAGTCGATTCTCCATAGCCGCTTCTCCCAAGTCGCTGGCTGGGAGTCGGCTCATCTCGGGCCGCCTCTGGACTCGGCTGAGGGGCAGTCATGGCTCGCCACCACTCGTCGAGGCGGCTCTCCGGGGGTCTTGAGGGCGCAATGCCCGATGTTTTGAAAGGTCCAGGCTCGGCTTCACTACCCAGGCCCATTACTCCGACACCCACGAGGCGCTTTCAATTCTCACAGGAACGAGAGAAATAGATCTCAAAGAACGCTAACCACGCTTCCCTCAAGAGATGCCATCATCGACAAGCACCAAGCACCGCGCCAACCTCATCCCCCGGACCGAGACGGCGGGCGTTTAACGAGCCCGGCCCCGCCCTAGAGCGGGCGCAGAGGCTCGAGGGTCAGAGGCTGTCGCCGCCATCTCCGAGTCGCGCCCAAGGATACCAGACGGTAACAACTTCGAGACTTTCGTGATCAAATAATATGCGGAAACGAACACCGCAGCCTTGCCAAGTCTACCAAGTAGCAATAATAAACCCATGGAGGACACTTCACATTATTTTTTAATGCCGTTGATGAACCTAAATTCAACAGTCCGAGCACCAGCCGCATTGGTCCTCAGTCCAATAGTGGACGGCTTTTGCCTTACCAAGGTACTCATGGACGGTAGCCGGATCGAACCTCATTAACGAGGAAACTTTTCTAAAATGGAAACAGATCGAGCCGATTGAGCGAAGCAGACGACCTTTAGAGGAATAATCCCCTACCGAAGCCGCATGTACAGGAAAAATCACATCGATGTGGTGTTCGACACACCGGATAATTACAGGTCCGAGGGGGTCACGCTCCAAATGGCCCTGCTCAGAAATGGATATCACGCCTATTAGGACGAGAGGCATTTACAATTTTCAAGCTATACCCCATTACGGGTACATGAAGCTCAAAATGCCCGGCCCAACGGAATCATCACTTTTGCTAGTGACCCTATACATAGCACTACCAAAATAAGACAGCCGTGACCGCCCTTGAGGCACTATCCGGCCCTAGGCCGAGGAACTGATCACATGCCCACGGTGAACAGGGACGTGATACTCGATATCAGATCCAAGTCCACCTCTTTAAACCGCGGACGAAATAGTCAAATTCCAAGTCCATCCAACGACTCCTACAAAACGGCTCCATCGGGCGCAATTAAACCCTCGATGTAGACGCCAGACTACGAGAATTCACAAATTGGGATAATTTGCCCGCACCCTTCAGACATGCCAGAATCCCACCGTTGGTCGAAAGCACAGCCTTAAATATCCTAAAAGGATCTGCCAGTCACAGGCCTTCAAGCGCCCGAACCCAAGAGACAAGCCATGGAGGAGCTAGCCAACCATCGGAGGCCGGATTCATCGAGATATAAAACATCCGGACCGCTAGCAAACCTGGTGATGGTACCAAAAAGGACAAACCGCGCCTTATGCGCCGATTTCAAGGACCTCAACAAGGCTTGCCCAAAGGATCCCTTCCTCCCCGCATCGATCAAATTATCGACGCTATCGCAGGACACGACCATTATGTTTCTCGACGATACTCCGCTACCATCAAACTAAGATGGCAGAGCTGACCAACAAGAACGGCATTCATCACCCCATACAGCCCATTCTGCTTCAACACAATGCCCTTCGGCTCAAAACGCGGCGCAAATATAATGCTTATGATTTAGACATGTCCGCAAACCAGATCGCAAAACAAAGGAGGCATAATGAGATGACGTGGTCATCAAAACCAAGCATGTCGAAACTCTGTAGACGATTTGAGGCTCACATCTCACAACCTCCGAACATATGACATCAAGCTTAACACGAAAAATAAGTTTTCGCATCAGCCGTAAAGCTCTTGGCTTCATTGTATCCGTAGAGGAATTGAAGCAACCCAGCCAAGATCCGAGCTCTATCACAATTGGATATCCCAAAGGACCTCTAACAAATACCATAAGACCAGGCTCTTCGTCACCAAGGCCTCCGTGGTCACAGCAGGCTACAGCGCCTTCACGCCCGGCTGCGCTTGGCGTCGCGTGGCCCGGCAAGTTCAAGCAGACCTGCCTCCTCGCTTCGGCGGCACGGCCGACCTGTGAGAGTTCCTCAGCTCTCTGAGTTGGGCATCGAAGCCGCCAAGGGGCGAAGTTCATGGCGAACTGGTTTCCCATGGCACTCAGGGAGCCGAGCGCACTTCAGCTCGAACACAGGCTCTGGCGATCTCCTCACGGGGCCGAGATGCGTACCCGCTTCGCCGCCAACTTCAGGTACTGCAACGGCCTCCTGCCGTGGGAGACATCGCGCCGCATCTAGCGACAACCGGGGAGACCTGCGGAAGTACATCCGATGCTTCAACAATGCCGCCTCAAGATTCCCAAAGGTGACCGGCAGGGCCATCATCTCAGCCTTATCCAGAAGCGGTGTGTGTGGCGTCAAAGATGAAGGAGGGCTGGCAATGCATGAAGATCTGTGCACTTCCTTGGAGCTGTTCCACTTGGCGACCAAGTCGCCCGGGGGCTGAGGAAGGCGCCTTTCCCTCCTCGAGCTGCCAGCCGCAGACCAGAAGAGAAGAAATCCAAGGCCAAGGGCGTGAAGCGCCAAAGGGGTTATGCGTGCTCGTGAGCTGAACTGACACCAAGCGGGAATCAGCCCGAGCCTTCCAAAAGCAGCCCGATCTGTGTGTACCACGACCTCCACAGCCACAACACCATGAATGTCAGAGCTCCGAGCCGTGCGAGAAGGAGGATCGGCCGATGCCCGACCACAGCGATCGAGGCTACGGCCGAGGAGGAAAAGCGTCACGGCTGGCGCTGGGAAGACCGTGGCCCTCGCAGGGTGGCGCGACCGACCTCGCGAGATCGCTGGCAAGATCAGCCTCGCGAGGAAGCTGGAGGATCAGCCTCACGAGGATCGCCCATGAGAAGCATGAGCCTCCCTCCTCTGCTGCTGCAGCCAGGAGAAAGCAGGGGACCATCATCGGGGCCGAGGGGTGAGGGCTTCCCGGGCAGCAGCGCGATCAGCTTGCATCTGGGCGGAGCTCAAGCCCCGACCTCTCAGCGCATCTTCAGCAGTTAGCCCGGAGGTGAATGCAGTCCTCCCAAGCTCGAAGCCACCGCCCTCTCGGTGGTCAGCGTGCGCCATCACGTTCAGCTCAGCGGATCAGCTCAAGTCGCAGCCACAAGCTTGAGTCTTCCCGATGCTTTGTTCCCCAATCATCGACAGCGTGCAAGTCACCACGACCCTCATCGGCGAGAGGCGGGGCTCAGCGTCCTGTCGTAGAGACATTTAACAATCTCCAAGTGCCTTACAATCAGCTTCCAGCCAACCAAGCCTTTCTCGGAGTCACCCGATGGCTCCGGGGGGTTCCAGTGGGCAGGTCGCCTCCTGTCACCTTGAGGCGCGTGACAACTACCGCCCGAGCTCGCCGACTTCTATGTCACCCACATTGACCTGCCATACAATGCTATCCTCGGGTACCCAGCTCTGGCCAAGTTCATGGCCGTGACTCCACCAACTTCTAGCGTCCTCAAGATGCCGAGAAGCGGCGGAGTCATCCGGTGCCTTGTGAAGAGAGAGAGACGTAGTGTGTTCCCTGGAGCGAGCCTTTCAATCCGCATCACTTGAAGACCCAGATCGGAGGAGCATGAGGCTCCCTGAGACCACTCCCAAGAAGAAGAAGACATCGGCAGGCCCGACCCCTCAGGGTCCGCGCCTGCTCAGGGGGCACCACCTTCAAATGCGCATGGGAAGGCGGCGCTGGCGCCCTCCTCAAGCAAGGCTCGGGGCTCTCTCACGGAGGGCCACCGACCTTGCCAAGGTCCTGAGGCGCTTGGGCACCACTTGGGCGTGTTTCAAAGCACGTTTCCCTCGGGGAAGGAGCAAGGCAAGGAGGGCCAAACCCTCAGGAGTTCGTCAATCAGATCACGCAGGAGTTGCGAGGAGTCAAGAGTCATGAGTGGCAGCCGCCGCTTACCGCCGTAGCTCCCCATCCGGCGAGGATGGTGGGCTGTGCGTGTGCATCGACATCCCAGGGCTCAACCGAGCCGCCTCTCGAGGCGCTTCGGCCCCTCATGCGTGAGCTGCTGCGAAGGTCCACCCACAACTACGTTCACATGCCCTCTGACCTGCGAGCAGCACGCCGCCACGTCTGCGGCGCCTCATGGGAGCATCCACGGAGACTCAAGAGGCCAGGCTTTCCATGATCTTGGCGGAGATGGAGATGGTCGCGAGCCACCAGCGCCTCGGGCCTCGAGAGCTCTGGGCGTGGGGCTCATGAAGGTCGACTTCGCAGCCTGACGTCCGCCACTTCAACACCCCGCCGTCTTCAACGTTATCAGGTGACATCCTTCAACTTTCATTTTCAGCTGGGAGCGCCCCTCAGGGCTGCATTATTCCCATGCCGCGTGGGTCCGTCCCTGCGGCGTGTATCCCTTTTACTTCATGTTCTTAGCTTACCTTGTTGGGGGCGCCCCTCGGGCTGCATCATCCCCAGGCCGCTCGGGCCACACCCAGCGACGTCTGCCTTCCCTGCATCTATCTAAATGAACTTGCTTCTTCGTGATTAACGTGCTTGACCTTGTTGCCTACTCAACTGACACCAACTGATGGATCTGCTCCCCAACGGCACGGCGCTTGCGCATGGGTCCGTCCCTGCAACTCTAACAAACCTGAATGGCTGAGCTCTGGCCGCGGCAACCCAGCATAGCGCCACCTCGTTAGGCCTTCAGTGCCTCGTCACCTCTCCAAAGCAACCAACGGCTGACCATCGCTTGTCATAAGCGGACTCTTGTTCTTTTATGGTGATCCTCGGGATCCCTTCAAAGCGCTTGGCGCGAGGCGAGGCCCTCGTGGCATCATCTTCCTCTACGCCCTCGCTAGCAGCTTGTGCGTTAAAGGGGTACACGAGCATCGCGACTCATGTGCTCTCTACTGGCTCTCGGCTCTCACCCTCACGGCCTTGTCCACGGCATCGCGACTGGCATACCAGCGATGGCTGAGACCAGCTTCGAGGCGGGACCCAGGGCGTAGAGCGAAAGGGAGCAAAAGGCGAGAGGAAGAGGCCTGCAGGGACCTCGCCAGAGCAACCCCTACGCCGATCGATCGCGGACCTAGTGCCGCACCAGAGCGGTTCACGACTCTCGAGATAAGTCACCCTCGGAAACACTAGCTACGCCTTGCCGTCCCGCACAATGCAATCCCGTGTTAACAGCGTCGGCTCCTTTCTCACCAAGCGATGGCTGCTTGGCGCTAAGGGGACCTCTGAGCATCGCGACTCGGGGCTCTTCTTTGGACCCGGGCAGCTCACCTCCTGGCCTTGACCACGGCATCGCGACACAGCATACCGGTGACGGCTGAAGCCTGCCTTGGGATCGGGACACATCGTGAGCACCAAGCCCTCGTGAGGTTCGAAAGGAAGAACTAAGCTAAGGCAGAGCGAGCATCTCGCACTACTTCATGGCAAGGACTATATTAACAAGCGGAACCACATGCACCTTACAAGCCTCCTTTGTCGGGGTTGGGTGCGACATATAAGGATGGCTTATCATGGTGGGGGGAGTAGAAGCGTCGCCGGTGCACAGAAGCAGGATGGCCGAAGACATGCCTTGCGTGAATCTTACCCAACCGGGGGCTCTCAGGAGATAACACCCCTCTTGCTGCTCTGCGGGTCTCCGCATGATCACTATGGCAAAGTGGGTACAAGGTTGCTCCTTGAGCTGTTAGGGGTGAGGAAGGAGAAGAGCACGGCTAGCTCCTCTCTTCCCTCTATGTGTGTCTAAAACTATTAGGGTCCAACCTCTTGCATGGGTGCCCAGGGGGTTTATATAGGCCTACCCGGAGAGTACAATAATAATCCGGCTGGCGCAGGTCCCGGCCGTCGATCTCTTAAGTCACCGTCTTCTCCACCGACTTACGGGGCCCGCCGACTAGTGGGCCCCGCCAATCCAACATGGGGCCGACAGCCATTGTCCGCACTTGTGGTGATCTTGCCGTACGGATTCTTGTGCCGATGCCTCTAATGATGTGAAGCTTGGTCATGGGGTCATGCAGCAGTGCCCGCTGACGAGGCGATCCTTGTTACCACTCCTGTCTTGTCCGGTTAATGGCGCCGCGGAGCCGTGGGAGGGCGGCCGACTCTGAGGCCCGACTCCCCGGGTCCATCTTGAGGTGCTCTCGCCGTCTTACGCACTCCGCCGGCCAGGCGAGTCCCGCCGTCTTGGTCGTCTGAACGAGCCGCCGTGGAGTCTGAGGATCTGCCCGCAGGGCTGATGTCGGGGCAGGCGTGGCAACAGATCTTGCGCGGGACGGAGATCTCTGTCGATCTGGCCTTCTGTGGCCATGCACATCCTTTATGAGCAGGGCGAGGGATGGGCTGCTAAGCGACCTCATCCTATCCGTCCGTAGTCCCATAGGCAGGAGGTGGTTGGAGTCGCGGGCCGACTCCCCATAGCCGGCTTCTCCGGAGTCGCTGGCTGGGGAGTCGGCCCATCTGGGGCCGTCTCACGGGACTCGGTGGGAGGGCGTCGGCTCTGCCGCCGACTCTCGAGGCGGCTCTCCGGCTTAGGGTCTTGAGGCGATCTGCCCGATGTTTGAAAGGTCGAGGGCTCGGGTTTGCCTACATGGCCCATTACTCCGACACCCACAGGCGCTTTTCAATTCCTCACAGGAGCAGGAGGAAATAGATCCTAAGAACGCTAACTTCTGGCGCCTCCTCAAGAGATGCCATCATCGACGGTGGGCGTCAAGCACGGCGCCAACCTCATCTGATCGAGAGCGGCGGCCCCTACTTGAGCCCGTCCTGCTCCTAAATGGCGCGCAGCTCGAGGCTCGTGGCTGTAAATCGCTCATCTCGAGTCGCGCCCAAGGATACCCGATCACAGTATTAGCAGTCTTGAGACTTTCGCATCAAATAATATCTGGAAGCGAACACTCCAGCCTTGCGAAGTCTACCAAGTAGCAATAACAAACCCATGGGTGACCACGGCTATTACCTTTAATGCGTGATGAACCTAAATTCGAACAGCCCGAGCACCAGCGCATTGGTCCTCGGTCCAATAGTGGGCGGCTTTTGCCTTACCAAGGTACTCATGGGCGGTGGCATGGACTGAACCTCGTTAACGAGGAAACTCTTGAAAAATGAAACAGGTGGAGCCGCATTGGCGAAGCAACACGACCTTTAGAGGAATAATCCCAGTCGGGAGCGTGTTGTACAGGAAAAATCACCTTTGGATGTGGTGTTAACCGCCCGGATAATTACAGGTCCGAGGGTCACGTTCCAAATGGCCCCGTTCAGCAGCGGATATCACGCTCTATTAGGGCGAGAGGCATTTACAATTTTTCAAGCTATACCCCATTACGGGTACATGAAGCTCAAAATGCGGGCCCAGGAATCATCACTTTGCTAGTGACCGGACATAGCACTCCGGCGCCGAAAATAAGACAGCCGCCTTTGGCCCTTGAGGCACTATCCAAAGCCCTAGCGGCCGAGGCGGCTGCGCGCGCTCCACGGTGAACAGGGACGGCGTGATACTCGATATGATCCAGTCCACCTCCTTTAAACCGGGGACGAAATAGTCAAATTCCAAGTCCATCCAACGGACCCTACAAAACGGCCTCCATCGGAGCGCAATTAAACCCTGATGTGAGCGCGCACTTTCGAAATTCCTCTGCGAAAATTGGGACAATTTTGCAGCACCCTCAGACATGCCAGGGAATCCCACGCGGTTAATTAGAGCACAGCCTAAATATCCTAAAAGGATTCAAGCCAGTCAGCAGGCTCTTGGCGTTTCTCGAACCCAAGAGACAAGCCATGGGAGGAGCTAGCCAAACTCTTTGGGCCGGATTCATCGAGATATAAAACATCCGGACTGGCTAGCAAACACGGTGATGGTACCAAAAAGGACAAATCACAGGCGCCTATCGTCGATTTCAAGAGACCTCAACAAGGCTTGCCCAAGGATCCCTTCCCCTCCCGCATCGATCAAATTATCGGCGCTACATGCGGTTCACGATTCATTATGTTTCCTCGGCGCATACTCGGCTACCATCAAACTAAGATGGCGAGCGAGACCAAGCAAGAACGGCATTCATCACCCCATACAGCCCATTCGCTTCAACACAATGCCCTTGGGCTCAAAAACAGCTGGCGCCCAACATATCAAGCGCGCCAGTTTAGACATGTCGGCAAACCGGATCGGCAAAACAGGTGGAGGCATCGTGGATGAGCGTGGTCATCAAAACCAAGCATGTCGAAACTCTAGTAGACGACTTGAGGCTCACATTCGACAACCTCCGAACATATGACATCAAGCTTAACACGGAAAAATAAGTTTTCGGCGTACCAGCCAGAAAGCTCTTGGGCTTCACTGTATCCGTTAGAGGAATTGAAGCAAACCCAGCCAAGATCCGAGCTCTATCACAATTGGATATCCCAAAGGACCTCTAACAAATACAAAAATTGACCGGATGCGTGGCGGCTCTAAGCCGCTTTATCTCCCGCTTGGGAGAAAAGGCATTACCCTTTATCGCCTCCTCCGCGCACGAACGCCAGTGGGCGGATGCGCCTCGGCCGGACTCGAAGAAATAAAAGCCATATTGGCAACAAACCCAGTCCTGGCTGCGCCTAACATTGGCGAACCAATGTTATTATACATCGCGGCAACTCATCATGTTGTGAGCCCAGTGCTCGTCGTCGAACGAGAAATGGACGGACACAAATTCCCCCTTCAAAAGCCAGTTTACTACGTGTCCACTGTCCTCACTCCATGCAAGTCACGGTACTCACATTATCAAAAGATAAGCGTCGCGGTATTTATAGCATCTCGGAAGCCCGCGACACTACTTTCAAGAGTGTTCGATAACGGTAGCCTCTGAAGTACCTCTTAACGATATTATAAACAACCATGACGAAGCGGGCGGATTGTCAAATGGGCCATTGGGCTCCTCCGTTCGACATAACCTATAAGCCGGCGAGCTATTAGGTCGCAAGTTTTGGCGACTTAAATGCCCAATGGATGGCCGAACTCCCTAAAGAGTCGGCACATATTCCAACTAGATCATGCACTTGACGGCTCCAAAATGTTGGCTGATCACGGGCTGGCGTTGTTCAGCGTCCCCAACAGAGAATCTGATTCAATACGTACTCGAGATAATGTATAGGACTCCAACAACGCAGGCCGAATCGAGGCCCTTCTACATGGCCTCCGGATGGCGATCTCCATGGGCATCCAACTCCTAGAGGTGCTTGGGATTCAAACCTCGTGATATCCCAAATAAATGGAACTTTGATGCCAAGGATCCGAAAATGGCAGCTTACATAGCGCCGTCCACGAAAATGTCAGCTCGGTTGAGGGGCTCGAATTTCACCATATAGCCGGAAAACAATCAGCAGCGACGTCTTGGCGCATTGGCATAAAGCGCGATGCCATCCCCAATATCTTCTTGGAGAGGCTGTTCAAGCCATCTGTATTATGGGAAGGGAATCCGGAAATAACAGCCGGACCCAACGCACCGCCCAACACCGAACATTCTCGACACAGCGGAGGCCACATTAGCAGTAACATCTTCAGCCCACATAATAATGGCAGTCATTGCCCTGTGGACAGAACCATTCCTAGCCTACCTTAACAGGCAGGAACTTCCCGAGGACCAAAACGAGGCACGCTGCATAGTGCAGGGATCTAAAGCCTATAAAGTCCATGAGGGAGAGCTTTATAAGAAAAGCACCACCGGAGTCCTTCAAAGGTGTATCTCCGAAGAGGAAGGGCGGAATCTTCTGGCTGAAATTCATGCCGGACTCGGCGGGCACCACGCTGCAGCCCGGGCCCTTGTAAGCAAGGCCTTCCGTAAATGATTTTATTGGCCGACAGCCGGGCAGATGCTCAGGACTTAGTCCAACGATGCATTGGTTTCCAGCTCTTTGCTAACCAAAGCCATATGCCACCCACCGCCCTCCAAACTATACCCATCACTGGCCCTTGGCGGTGCAGGGGCTTGACATGGTTGGACCCCTTAAAGGAGGAACCCACAAGCAAAATACCTCTTTGGTCATGGTGGATAAATTCACCAAATGGATGAAGCGAAGCTGTTAAGGCGGCTGAATCCGGACGGTGATAGACTTCATATCGAGGGTCGTACACGTTCTGGCGTCCCCATAGCATCATGACCGATAGCAGCACGAACTTAACGGCCGGCGAGGTCAAACTCGGTGTAAAACATGGGCATCAAGCTCGACTATGCTTCGTCTATCACCCTCAAACTAACGGTCAAGTCGAGCAAGCAAATGGTCTAATCATGGCGGCATCAAACCCAGATTAGTGCGGTACCTCAAGGAATCTAACACGCCTTTGGGTAGCGGAGCTCGACTCCGTACTCAGGGGCTGTGGACCACGCCGAATCGTACCACGGATACACACCATTCTTTATGGTATCTGGTAGCAGAGCGGTTTGCCCTGCGACATAATTCATGACTCACCTCGGCGTGCATGTATGCGAAGAAGAGAAGCGAACTCGATCGGCGGGATAGTTTGGGCGCCTTGGAGGAGGGCGTGGCGTGGCAAAAGCCGTTCCGCATTCTATCAACAACAGGCTTGAAGATATCAAAGCGAGAAATGCGGGCCAAAACTTACAATGTTGGCGAGTTAGTTCTCGCTGCGGAGAAGAAGAAGGACAAACTCAAGCCCAAATGGGAAGGTCCCTTTATTATTGACCAAGTCTGACTGGTGGGCGCGCCGTCTGCGAGATGCATCGGATAACCGACTTGAGCGAACCCATGGAGCGCAGCCCGTCTCCGAAGATTCTCGCATAGCGCCCGGACTCTGGTTTGTCTCCTTCCTCTGTCTATTTTTACACATTAGCTGTCTTATATTTCTCCTTCTCCTCCCTTTCTCTTACAGCCTTTAAGGGCTCGTTCGCTTTGTTACTTTTACAACCGCCGCGTTATCCGTGCTCATTATACCTAGGGCTTCTTTAATAGAAGCTTATTTATCTGAGCTTCATGCCCAACACATGTCACACTTCTGCATGTACCTTTTATTCACCATTATATGCATCGATATGACTTAAGTTTTGGCCAAGCTGGGTTGCTGGCTCATGCTTACCCCTCGTTCCCGATTGTTCGGCTAGGCGGTAAATGGAGCACCTCTGCGATTATTACTGCCGGGTCAGCGGATGTGTACCTCAGGCCGGGTGGCCAAAGCTAAGCGTTCCTAAGGGAATATTCGATTGATGAACTAAAGATGATTTCTCACTTGTTTATTTATCCGCCCCGGATGCTTTTACTGCTTTTTTCGCAGTCCGGACATGCACTTTAGGGCATGCCTCCCACCCTAACTTAACTATTCTCCTGGAAGATGTTTCTTACTAACCATGTAATATAACATAACTAGTAGGGCACTTATGCATTCAAGCACTAATGACCCCTCGCTGGTCTCCACGCATGCCCGGTTCTTACATAACCGAGTGGGTATTCGGACACACTCCGGACTATCGGGTCCCGAGGTTGAAGCGAAAAGATCTGCCATGACAAACAATTTACAATCCGGCTAGAAGGCATTTTACATGTCATCTTAAATTGCATAGTCGATTTGACTGGGTATATTCCTCTTCAATAGCATCCAACAGGCTGTCTAGTTTACGATCTGTTGGGAATATTAATGACCAACTCTACCTGGCCATACACTAAGCTCACGGGATCTCCTTCCCATCGGGCCCCAGGTCCGACCTCGGCCATGTGGTTTGGGTCAACAACCGTGTACCGCGTCTTCACCATGGCCCAGGCCTCCCTGGCGCCTTGACGGCAGGCCGATATCTTCCATAATCGGAAACGCCGCCGCGCTCACTTAAGCCTCTTTGCAAGCTCTCCAAGACCTTCGGGCATGGAGCGAGATAGCCACAAGGCACAGGCGACGCCTTTCATCACTGCCGAACTTCGTTAAATGCAGTTGAAAAACTTCGGGAAGAAGGTCACCCGTAGAACCGGGCATTTCCTCTGCGGGGCGACCTATGAGCATACCTCGAGACATAACTTTCTGTTAGTCGGCTTCCTCGCCGAACTCTTTTTCAAAGTTCGTTCAAGCACTTACTAAAAATGCAGCGTCGAAGCCGATTCTCCTTCCACGGTCCGGCGGTGAGCACGAGCATCCTTTAGTTCCTCGCCCAACCCAGGTGTTGGCATCTTGGAATTATTCTTCTCCTGCCTCACCTTAAATAAGCACGCGCTCTGCTGACCTTTAACGGCGCAAGAGTTGTTGCTTATGCGGATCTACTCGCGCCATCTGCAATGTTATTGTCGACGGTTACACGCCGCACTTCACAACATACTTATCTTTCAAAGCATATATTACCAGAGGGGTCTCCTTGGCCTCCCCTGGCGGCTAAAGGCGGCCTCAAGTTGGGCTTTGCACTCTTCCAGCTCACAGGACAGTTGGGTATTCTTTTACAGTAGAGCTCAAGATAATAAATGATCCTTAAATCAGTTATTCTAACTGTTTCAAGTCTAAAGAGCTCTTGATATATATATATATATATATATATATATATATATATATATATATATATATATATATATATATATATATATATATATCATCAAATTTTCTCACCCGTATGTCTTTTACATCTTTTGCTCAGTAGCCTAGTTAGACCATTATGGCGGCACGCAGTGCGCATCTCGAGTTGAAGGCGTCCAATGCCTCTTGGGAGAAACAAGCGTTGCGAAGAACTGTCGGTGGCGCCTATGATTCATGGCACTCTCCACCTCGGGTTGGTGGCGGACAGTGCTGCGCATCCTCTGTCGGGAGGCGTCCGCCTTGCGCCTCGTGTTCGCCTCTGCTTACGGACACGGCTTTGGAGCACGGCTGGTGGAGGCGCGGTTGTAATCTCTCCGGATATAGTCCGTGAGCCCTCTTTTCCTAAAAAAAAGAGAGCATGGGCGTTAGTATGCATTGTAAGAATAATACCTTGGAATGAGGCGGCGCTACCTTCGCTCGCGCCGGTGCCTCGACCCAGGCTGCGTGTCTCTTTAGCTTGCCGCCCTCGCGGTCCCTTGTTGGCTAGTCGCCGCAGGCTCGGCATTCGCCTCGAGATCCTCCCTGCGAAACACCATTGGTATCTGGTGATAAAAAAAAGCACAGACGGATCATCTTGAAGTATTAAGACCTCGGTCTCGATTACTTGTGGCGGGGAGCAGTCCGGATAATCGGTGTAATAGCCACCAAGGCATTGTCGATGCTCGAGTTGGTAAAATACCCCATCGATCAGCTCCACGGATATGTCCGGATCCTCTTGGGAGGCGGATCGAGGACCGTTCGGATCCTCGGGTTGTGGAGGAGGATGTTTATATCCTTCTGACGGCCGGCGCAATTCACTGTGTCGAAATCACAAGATAAGGTACTTAACTATGGGAATATGGAGCGGATGGGCAAAAAAGTGTCGCTTACCCAGCTTGGAGGATTGTACATAGAAAATCCATACGAGAATTGACGGAGGAACTCCTCCTCTTCTCCCTTGTACAAAGTGGGCAAGATCTTCATTAGGCGGCAATCGAGTCCGGCCCTTATGGCCGCAGCGGGTGGCGTCATCCTCCCATTGAAATCCCACATGGGGTGGCCTCCATCTTGGCGGCTGCACCCCCGCATAATGCATGTGGCCATGACCTCGATCATGGTCAGTCCGGAATGAGCTAACAGCCTTATCCGGCTCATCAGATAAAGAACGTCCTTGTCATTTTCCTTCTGAGGGCTCCGTGGACGCCAGCTCAGGCGCTTCTTCAAGGGAGCATTATCAAACTCAGGGAGGTCGATCCGAACAGGATCCGGCAGGGGGACATCTTCTATATAAAACATTCCGAAGGCCAGCCTTCGGACGCCATATTTGGGGTTCGGATAGATATCCGGTCCGGCGATCACGCCATACTTGGCTCCGCCCACTTGATATATTGACCCCTTAAAGAGCGGGGCACAAGGCGAAACAGTTTCCTCCACAGTATAAAATGAGCCTTGCAGCACAAAAACAGCTCGCAAAAGAGCTCTGAAGCCCGCAATATGCAATATGGAGGCAGGCGTAAGGTTGTGCAACTGGAGGCCGTAGAACTCGAGCCCCGGAGAAAGCGGATGAATTGGAAATCCAAGCCCTCTTATCAAATAAGGGACAAGGCATACCCGCTCTCCCTTGGAGGGATTGGGGACGCTCGCCGCTTGCTCTCCGCCATTATAGGTGGCGAGCCCGGCTCGAACCGGGACCATGAAGGCTGGAGGGAGAAATCCCTTGGTCTGAAGCATCACTATCTCGCTATGCAGGACAGAACATCTCTTCCAATTTCCAGGCTGGGGCTGGGAGAGCGAGAGGAGGGGCTACATCGACTGGCCATGATGGAAAGGATCTCTGTCGGATGCACTCCGATGAATGCTCGCGAAGGGAAGATGGTGTGATTTGGATCTAAATCCTCGTCTCTTTAAAAGGCAGCTCATTTACACAGCTAGAGGGGTAAATGTAAAACCACCCTGGCTTTTCGCATTCATGTGACACGTGGAGGATGGGCATTATTGGGCGTGGAAGCCAAGGAGCGCAATATTCATGAGAAGCCGGACACTATTCAACAGGTACACGGAATTTGGAGAAGAACCCGCCTTGCAATGTCGAAGACAATCTGCGCGCGCGGACTCATCATCATTGAAGCCTAGTTAGGGGCTCACGAGGAGTCTGGATTAGGGGGTGTGCGGATAGCGGACTATAACCTTTGGCGGACTCTGGACTATGAAGATACAAGATTGAAGACTTCGTCCGTGTCCGGATGGGACTTTCCTTGGCGTGGAAGGCAAGCTTGGCGATCGGATATGTAGATCCCTCCCATTGTAACCGACTCTGTGTAACCCTAGCCCTCTCCGGTGTCTATATAAACCGGAGGGTTTTAGTCCGTGGGACGAACAACAATCATACCATAGGCTAGCTTCTAGGGTTTAGCCTCTCCGATCTCGTGGTAGATCTACTCTTGTACTACCCATATCATAAATATTAATCAAGCGGGAGTAGGGTTTTACCTCCATCGAGAGGGCCCGAACCTGGGTAAAAACATCGTGTCCCTTGTCTCATGTTACCATCCGCCTAGACGCATAGTTCGGGACCCCCTACCTGAGATCCGCCGGTTTTGACACCGACAGATATCGTTTCGTCCCCAAAGGTGGGACGTCCCTACCGAAAACCATCATGCTTGTTGAGAGAAGCTCCGGTTTGTGAGAAGCATATACCCAAGCCTGCCCCAAATGGGACAAATTTTGTACCACGGCATGTTAATGCCGCTCCATGATATCAAGCCAAGTTTCATGAATTTCAGACCAGTTTTGGATTTATAATTTAAAAACCAGGCATCTCAATGTTTTGCCGGCAATCAACGGTGCCCTGGTGTTTGAAATTCATTCCCATTTCTTGCATGGGACCTAAGTATGCACCCAAGGGCACAAATTTTATTTTTCAACCAATTTATATGCACCGGAGCATGCACATGTAGTTCAAATTTTAATTATGCACATAAATGCATTTAAAACTCAGTTAATGCATTAAAAAGTCCAAACGAACCCCGGAAAATCACAAAAATTCACACAACACTCCTGTTGTTCCATGTTGACAGGAGAAAAAAGTTTGAATGCAATAAGAGGCAATGTATATCGTTTCGTCCCCAAAGGTGGGACGTCCCTACCGAAAACCATCATGCTTGTTGTGAGAAACTCCGGTTTGTGAGAAGCATATGCCCAAACCTGCCCCAAATGGGACAAATTTTGTACCATGGCATGTTGATGCCGCTCCATGATATCATGCCAAGTTTCATGAATTTCAGACGAGTTTTGGATTAAGAATTTAAAAACCAGGCATCTCAAATGTTTTGCCGGCAATCAACAGTGCCATGGTGTTTGAAATTCATTCCCATTTCTTGCATGGGACCTAAGTATGCACCCAAAGGCACAAATTTAATTTTTCAACCAATTTATATGCACCGGAGCATGCACATGTAGTTCAAATTTGAATTATGCACATAAATGCATCTAAAACTCAGTTAATGCATAAAAAAGTCCAAACGAACCCTGAAAAATCACAAAAGTTCACACAACACTCATGTTGTTCTATGTTGACACGAGAAAAAAGTTTGAAAGCAATAAGAGGCAATGGATATCGTGTCGTCCCCAAAGGTGGGACGTTCCCTACCGAAAACCATCATGCTTGTTGAGAGAAGCTCCGGTTTGTGAGAAGCATATAGCCAAGCCTGCATAAAATGGGACAAAATTTGTACCACGACATGTTGATGCCGCTCCATGATAGCATGCCAAGTTTCATGAATTTCAGACGATTTTTGGTTTTACTAGAATTTAAAAACCAGGCATCTCAATGTTTTGCCGGCAATCAACGGTGCCCTGGTGTTTGAAATTCATTCCCATTTCTTGCATGGGACCTAAGCATGCACCCAAGGGCACAAATTTGATTTTTCAACCAATTTATATGCACTCGAGCATGCACATGTAGTTCAAATTTGAATTATGCACATAAATGCATTCAAAACTCAGTTAATGCATAAAAATGTCCAAACAAACCCCCAAAAATCACAAAAAATTCACACAACACTCCTGTTGTTCTATGTTGGCACGAGAAAAAAAATTGAAAGCTATAAGAGGCAATGGATATCGTTTCGTCCCCAAAGGTGGGACGTTCCCTACTGAAAACCATCATGCTTGTTGTGAGAAGCTCCGGTTTGTGAGAAGCATATACCCAAACCTGCACCAAATGGGACAAAATTTGTACCACGGCATGTTGATGCCGCTCCATGATAGCATGCCAAATATCATGAATTTCAGTCGAGTTTTGGATTTAATAGAATTTAAAAATCAAGCTTCTCAATGTTTTGCCGGCAATCAACGGTGCCCTGGTGTTTGAAATTCATTCCCATTTCTTGCATGGGACCTAAGCATGCACCCAAGGGCACAAATTTGATTTTTCGACCAATTTATATGCACTGGAGCATGAGCATGTAGTTCAAATTTGAATTATGCACATAAATGCATTGAAAACTCAGTTAATGCATAAGAATGTCCAAACAAACCATGAAAAATCACAAAAATTCACACAACACTCCTATTGTTCTATGTTGACACGAGAAAAAAAAATTGAAAGAAATAAGAGGCAATGGATATCGTTTCGTCCCCAAAGGTGGGACGTTCCCTACCGAAAACCGTCATGCTTGTTGAGAGAAGCTCTGGTTTGTGAGAAGCATATAGCCAAGCCTGCCTCAAATGGGACAAAATTTGTACCACGGCATGTTGATGTCGCTCCATGATAGCATGCCAAGTTTCATGAATTTCAGATGATTTTTGGATTTACTAGAATTTAAAAACCAGGCATCTCAATGTTTTGCCGGCAATCAACGGTGCCATGGTGTTTGAAATTCATTCCCATTTCTTGCATGGGACCTAAGCATGCACCCAAGGGCAGAAATTTGATTTTTCAAGCAATTTATATGCACTGGAGCATGCGCATGTAGTTCAAATTTGAATTATGCACATAAATGCATTGAAAACTCAGTTAATGCATAAAAATGCCCAAACGAACCCCCAAAAATCACAATAAATTCACACGACACTCCTGTTGTTCTATGTTGACACGAGAAAAAAATTGAAAGCAATAAGAGGCAATGGATATCGTTTCGTCCCCAAAGGTGGGACATTCCCTACCGAAAACCATCATGCTTGTTGTGAGAAGCTCCGGTTTGTGAGAAGCATATACCCAAACCTGCACCAAATGGGACAAAATTTGTACCACGGCATGTTGATGCCGCTCCATGATAGCATGCCAAGTTTCATGAATTTCAGATGAGTTTTGGATTTAATAGAATTTAAAAACCAGACATCTCAATGTTTTGCCGGCAATCAACGATGCCATGGTGTTTGAAATTCATTCCCATTTCTTGCATGGGACCTAAGCATGCACCCAAGGACAAAGATTTGATTTTGATTTTTCAACCAATTTTTAAGCACCGGAGCATGCGCATGTAGTTCAAATTTGAATTATGCACATAAATGCATTGAAAACTCAGTTAATGCATAAAAATGACCAAACGAACCCCGAAAAATCACAAAAATTCACACAACACTCCTGTTGTTCTATGTTCACACGAGAAAAAAGTTTGAAAGCAATAAGACGCAATGGATATCGTTTCGTCCCCGAAGGTGGGACGTTCCCTACCGAAAACCATAATGCTTGTTGTGAGAAGCTCCGGTTTGTGAGAAGCATATACCCGAACCTGCCCCAAATGGGACAAAATTTGTACCACGGCATGTTGATGCCGCTCCATGATATCATGCCAAGTTTCTTGAATTTCAGACGAGTTTTGGATTTACTAGAATTTTAAAACCAGGCATCTCAATGATTTGCCGGCAATCAACGGTGCCATGGTGTTTGAAATTCATTCCCATTTCTTGCATGGGACCTAAGCATGCACCCAGGGGCACAGATTTGATTTTTCAACCAATTTATATTCACCGGAGCATGCGCATGTAGTTCGAATTTGAATTATGCACATAAATGCATTGAAAACTCAGTTAATGCATAAAAAAGTCCAAACGAACCCCAAAAAATCACACAACACTCCTGTAGTTCTATGTTGACACGAGAAAAAAGTTTGAGAGCAATAAGAGGCAATGGATATCCTTTCATCCCCAAAGGTGGGATGTTCCCTACCGAAAACGATCATGCTTGTTGTGAGAAGCTCCGGCTTGTGAGAAGCATATACCCAAACCTTCCCCAAATGGGACAAAATTTGTACCACGGCATGTTGATGCCGCTCCATGATAGCATGCCAAGTTTCATGAATTTTAGATGATTTTTGGATTTACTAGAATTTAAAAACCAGGCATCTCAATGTTTTGCCGGCAATCAACGGTGCCCTGGTGTTTGAAATTCATTCTCATTTCTTGCATGAGACCTAAGCATGAACCCAAGGGCACATGTTTGATTTTTCGACCAATTTATACGCAATGGAGCATGCGCATGTAGTTCAAATTTGAATTATGCACATAAATGCATTAAAATTCAGTTAATGCATAAAATGTCCAAACGAGCCCCCAAAAATCACAAAAATTCACACAACACTCCTGTTGTTCTATGTTCACACAAGAAAAAAATTGAAAGCAATAAGACGCAATGGATATAGTTTCGTCCCCAAAGGTGGGACGTTCCCTACCGAAAACCATCATGCTTGTTGTGAGAAGCTCCGGTTTGTGAGAAGCATATACCCGAACCTGCCCCAAATGGGACAAAATTTGTACCACGACATGTTGATGCCGCTCCATGATAGCATGCCAAGTTTCATGAATTTCAGACTAGTTTTGGATTTACTAGAATTTAAAAACCAGGCATCTCAATGTTTTGCTTGCAATCAACGGTGCCATGGTGTTTGAAATTCATTCCTATTTCTTGCATGGGACCTAAGCATGCATCCAAGGGCACAGATTTGATTTTTCCACCAATTTATATGCACCGGAGCATGCGCATGTAGTTCAAATTTGAATTATGCACATAAATGCATTGAAAACTCAGTTAATGCATAAAAAGGTCCAAACGAATCCTGAAAAATCACAAATATTCACACAACACTCCTGTTGTTCTATGTTGACACGAGAAAAAAGTTTGATAGCAATAAGAGGCAATGGATATCGTTTCGTCCCCAAAGGTGGGACGTTCTCTACCGAAAACCATCATGCTTGTTGTGAGAAGCTCTGGTTTGTGAGAAGCATATAGCCAAGCCTGCCTCAAATGGGAAAAAATTGTACCACGACATGTTGATGCCGCTCCATGATAGCATGCCAAGTTTCATGAATTTCAGACGATTTTTGGATTTACTAGAATTTAAAAACCAGGTATCTCAATGTATTGCCGGCAATCAATGCTGCCCTGGTGTTTGAAATTCATTCCCATTTCTTGCATGGGACCTAAGCATGCACCCAAGGGCACAGATTTGATTTTTCAACCAATTTATATGCACTGGAGCATGCGCATGTAGTTCAAATTTGAATTATGCACACAAATGCATTGAAAACTCAGTTAATGCATAAAAATGTCCAAATGAACCCCCAAAAATCACAAAAATTCACACAACACTCCTATTGTTCTATGTTGACACGACAAAAAAAATTGAAAGCAATAAGAGGCAATGGATATTGTTTCGTCCCAAAGGTGGGACGTTCCCTACCGAAAACCATCATGCTTGTTGTGAGAAGCTCCGGTTTGTGAGATGCATATACCCAAACCTGCCCCAAATGGGACAAAATTTGCACCACGGCATGTTGATGCCGCTCCATGATAGTATGCCAAGTTTCATGAATTTCAGACGAGTTTTGGATTTACTAGAATTTAAAAACCAGGCATCTCACTATTTTGCCGGTAATCAACGGTGCCATGGTGTTTGAAATTCATTCCTATTTCTTGCATGGGACCTAAGCATGCACCCAACGACAAAGATTTGATATTTCAACGAATTTATATGCACTGGAGCATGTGCATGTAGTTAAAATTAGAATTATGCACAGAAATGCATTGAAAACTGACTTAATGCATAAAAATGTCCAAACGAACCCTGAATAATTCCAATTCTTTTATGATCACTGCAGATAAGAGGTCTAGCAATTCAAACACCGTCCATGGCCGCTGTGACCCGATTATGTAATTCAAATCAAGACCAAAAATCAAGTAGATCCCACACAGTTTATTATAACCAACCATGTGAGATGCAGCACAAAATATCTTCGGACCGTGTCTGAATAAGGGACCATGTCTGATGACACTTTGCGCGCCAGTTTTTTGGCTGAAGCGATTCCAAATTTTCGGCTTCCGCGGAAATATCTACCTCCCCGCCCCCTCCCCCTTACCAAATGCCACATTCCCCCCCTTCCCGCCTTCCTTTCCAAGTTGAAACCTTCACTCCTTGCTTGCAGCGCCGCCGCCGCCTCCTTGCTGGCGACCCTCCTTCACACTGCTCGGCCTCGCCTATCCAGGCAGGTAATCCACACCCGTCCCCCATCCTCCTCCTTCCACATCCCACATGCCCCGGCCGCCGGTGCGAGCGTGACACCTTCCACCCGAATCACCGACCCCTCCACCAGATAAGCGTCGGCCTAAGCCATGGTGCATGCAGTGGGTAGCCAGGACCTCAAGGAGCATTTGGCAGTGGAGAAGCAAATCGTGGCCGCACGTGCGAATGAGGTCGCAATGGCTGCCATTCGTGCCAACCCCCGAATCTTGGAGGAGCACCTCGCCGTCGAGGCCACCGTTGATGCCTTGCACGCCGACACCACGACGGAGTTGGCTGCTTTAAACGATAGTTCGTGGCATTTTCTCGAGGCCACCGTCGGTGCCTTCGACAAAGACTACGAGGTGTTTTCTCAACGTGCACGTGCTTAACTCATCTCGAGAGCCAGAAGGTTGGTGCCCGGAGCGGCTCAGGCAACTCACCACTACAACGAGGGCACCCACGATGCAGCGGCCTCGCCCTCTTCCATGTCCAAGGTGCCAATCGTCATCGATATCTCCAACAATGAGGAGTAGCTTGTCTTATTAGCTCACTATAAGGACCCATGTTCAGTTTGCTAGCTACTGCCTTTCCTTAACAAATTCTAGTGAATTGTGCTATCTACTTTCACCATGCAATCTTCTGCTATAGTGTATATATTCTATATGTCGTGCAATGTGGTGTTCAATTAACTGCTTGGTTCAATTATACAAATGTGATGTTCAATTCTTCAGGGTGCAATATTTCCAAGTTGTTAAGCATGCTTGGTTTGGTTAACTGTCTGATCTTCTAGTAGGAGTATGTTATATTGTTCAATTGGTGTTTAGTTAACTGCTTGGTTCATTTGTTGTGGCTTGGTTCACTTGTTGTGGTGTTTAGTTAACTGCTTGGTTCAATTCTGCAATGCGATGTTCAATTGTTGTGGCTGCATTCTGTTATTGTATACCATATGAGGAATAAATCGAATTTGGCTGTACTAAATACATGAGAAACGAATACAATTGCTATATTTCCAAGTTGTTAAGCATGCTTGGTTTGGTTAACTGTCTGATCTTCTATTAGGAGTATGTTATATTATGCAATGTGGTGCTCAGTTTACGTTTGGTTCATTTGTTGTGGTGTTTAGTTAACTGCTTGGCTCAATTCTGCAATGCGATGTTCAATTGTTGTGGCTGCATTCTCTTATTGTATACCATGTGAGGAATAAATCAAATTTGGATGTACTAAATACATGAGAAACAAATACAATTGCAATATTTCCAAGTTGTTAAGCATGCTTGGTTTGGTTAACTGTCTGATCTTCTATTAGGAGTATGTTATATTGTGCAATGTGGTGCTCAGTTAACGTTTGGTTCATTTGTTGTGGTGCTTAGTTAAATGCTTGGTTAATTCTGCAATGCGATGTTCAATTGTTGTGGCTGCATTCTGTTATTGTATACCATGTGAGGAATAAATCGAATTTGGCTGCACTTAATACATGAGAAACATATACAAGTGCTATATTTCCTAGTTCTTAATCATGCTTGGTTTGGATAAATGGGTTTTCCATGTGGCTTGAATTAATCTGATGAATCTGCAATGTGCTTATTTATCATCAACATATTTTACTGATAGCATGTGAACCCTTACTTAACCTGATGACTAACTACCTTATATGTGTTGCAGGGAAACAATGGGAAGCACTGAGGTTTACAAGACGGTACTAACTATTATACCTTGCCTTTTTGTATTCCTTTGCCCCATTTCCAATATAGAGAAGATATTTATGCACATCCTTGTTTTCAGGTTTCACAGATGATTACCTCTCAAACCACCTCTATGGTCAGGAGGCGAGGAAAGTTTTCATACAACACCCATGGTTCAATATTGAAGTGTTCCTGAAGAGGTCGAAGGATGGACGGTCAATCATCCACAGGCACTGGCCTAAAGTTGCAAAGAACTTCAACATGAATGAAGGCTCAATATTCTCCTTCCGCTTCAGCAGTTTTCCAGATGAGATGCATCTCTCTATGTACCGTTTATGATGCTAATTTCGAAAGGTTCTAGATATTGCATGTGAAACTTGCTGCTTTGTGCGATTATGGAATGGGGTAGCTGAGTCTGAAGCTATATCATGTTGTACTCCGATGTATTTCAATTATGAAATCATGCTTCCTTAATATGGAAATGGAATATATTATGTGCTTAATATGAATGTCAATTAGATTAGTAAATGGATTATTAATAATAGGGCAATTAGCCCGCTAATTTGGTTTTCCTATTGCAAACGGTTAATGAGAAACCACCGTGGGCGATGACCTCAGGCAACGCACACAGTTTCTAGGAATAAACCCTGTTGGATCAATGAACAATCACACACGACATTCTCTTCAAAACTATGTGCGTTATGCCACCTTGCGCAAACGTTCTCCTTGTAGTGACTGTGTGGGATGTATATACGAACGGAAACGTTTAGTGGTGACTGACTGTGTGGGATGTGCTTACGACCGGAAATGATTTCTCCTGTATAATTGTATTTTTAGCACTATTGCATGTATTTCTATATTTGAGTGCTCTCCGGTCGCACATGACCTCATTTTGCCGAGCGTGTGTGCCAGGAGGGCATATCCCCAACAGTTTCTAGGTTGTGTGGAAAGGACCCCCCTATCGCCCACCCTCACTTGGCGACGGTTCTGAATGCCATCGCGGAAAGGGGTTAAAAGCCATTTGTTTAGGACCGACGCGTACCAGTGTCGGGTCCACGTGCCATACCGAAATACAGTGCAGAGCAGCAGGGGTGAAGCACCCCAGTCATGGTTCCGGCGTAGTAATGAGCAAGGCGTCAAATCACAAAGCTGCACCTTTCCCGCAGTTAAGTTGGAGGGACGAAGTAATAATAATGCTATAAAAAAGAAGTTGGAGGGACGAAGCAACCATCATTTCACTCGTTGTTGAATCCGCTTCTCCCTCATCTTCTTCAAGTTAACCACGTGTTGCTTCTGCCGTTGTGCTGCCTCATGTGGGGCGCGGTTTGGCTTGGTAACGCACTGACACATGGGACCGCATGTTAGCAAACCGCTAGGCCAACGTCCTCTAAAAATAAGAAACCCCCCTCCCCCGCCATCCGCGCGGCAAAATCATCTCCTTTTTGCTAATTTTGATTCTATAATTTTTTAGATCAATATAATTGAGATTTGTATAGATAGCACACAGGAGGAAAACCAAGTGGTACGGTTAAGGGCATCCACAATGTGTAGCCAAATGTGAAAATAGCTTTTGTCATTGATGGGAACCATTGTGGACGGTGCTACCAAAGCCAAAAAGATGGAACCCAAGCTCCCTGATTGATTGATTGAAGGAATAGAAAAATGCAACGTCTCTCCTCTTTCTCCCATGCTTGGGCGCATGTACAGTATAGATCATAGAGTCTACTCCCCTGTCCCTTCTATCACAAATCACAAAGCAGTGAGGCGTCAAATCGCAAAGCACGGACGAAGCAACCATCATTTCACTCTTCACTGACTCCGCTTCTCCATCGTCTTCTTCGAGAAACCACCTCACCGCACTAAGCTGGACGGACGACGCTATTGTGTACTAGTAGTACTAGTACATTTACGCGTCCTTTGGTTCAGCGGACTTCCTGGATGCAAATAAGGCGGTTGTCTCGGGTTGCAGGCGGCACTTGCGAATGACTTACCGTGGTCTCCCTCAATGGTGTTCTCCGTCGAACGCACTTCGCCAAACCACAACGATCGAGATATTGTCGATGTCACCGCAATGGGGAAGGAAGTCAAATAGTTACTACCTCCATTTTTTGTACACAAGGCCAGTATATCAAAATTACAATTTGCAAAAGGCCACTAACACTAATCCAGGCAAAATTGATGGGATTTGCCTCGTACTAGCAACCAAGGACATTAATATACCCTTGCATGCATGCGGAAGTGAGAAGGTTTGTTTCCATGGCGCTGCATTAATCAAGCGATGAGGAGTGAGATGGTTAGCTCTTTGGGCTTTGGAGAAAAAAATACGCATTAATTGACATGTCAAACGAGGATTTGTATCGATTAATCCCGTGAAGGAAAACCCCGCCTTTCTTTTTTAACACTAGTAGTCCTAGTACGTACGTACTTATCCTGTTTGGGTTTAGGCCTTGCATTTCCATACTTCGCCACACATTTTTGCCAAGCTTGCCTAAAGTTTTCAAAATGAAAAGGAGGTACACTTGCGCACGGCTGTCACGGTCGCACCGCACCCTCACACGGTCGCTCCTGCACGCCGCGGTCGCACCGCACCCTCAAACAATCGCTCCTGCACGCCGCAAACCCAACCAAGGGAACGCACCCTCACTGACTGTGCTACCGCTGACAGATAATTTTCATTCATACATTATGTTTATCCAACCGCATGTTGGGGTGGATCCGTACGGCCCGTGTGGTGGTCTATTGGGGAAGAAGAAGAGGTGAGGAAGAAGGGTTAGGAGACGTAAGATATTCATCCAACCGCCTGAAATGGTAGACTGACCCAAATGATGAAAGTCAGGCAACTTGCATAACAATATATGTTTTTACACAACAAAAGATCCCTAAAAATAACAACATAAAGAAAAACTATCACCACTCGCGGAATGAGACAGTCTCGTCGTCTTTGGCTGCCGGCACGAACTAGCCATAGCTGCCGATGTGTGTCTCCGCACCGTGGTTGTCCTCAGCCTCCAGCTACCCATTCACGCGGAGCGTGCGGGCGCGCTGCACGGACGAGAGCACCGCCTGGTTCAAGTCGAGGACGTCTGGTTCCGCCTGCAGGAAGGCCTCGATGGCAGCGGCATCCGTGTGCTCCGCGTCGAGTTGAGCCTCCGCTGCCCGGTTCAAGTCCAGGACGTCCGGTTCCGCTTGCAGGAGGGCCTCGATGGCAGCGGCATCCGCATGCCCCGCGTCGAGTTGAGCCTCCGCCGCCCGGTTCAAGTCTAGGACGTCTGGTTCCGCCTGCAGGAGGGCCTCGATGGCAGCGGCATCTGCACACTCTGCGTCGAGTTGAGCCTCCACCACCCGGTTCACATCCACGACATCTCGTTCTGCCTGCAGGAGAGCCTCGATGGCAGCGGCATGCGCGTGCTCCACGTCAAGTTGAGCCTCTACCTCACGTTCCTCCTTCAGTATCGCCAGGTTGAACCGCTGGTCCGCCTGCACCATCGGGGACCCGGACGCCGACACGAAGTCGACGTCCAAAGTCTCATACCCATCGGGGGCCTTCTGCGCCGCGACCTCCGCCATGAACATTGGATTGGCCTCCTCCTCCTCGTAGCTTGGCTCCAGAGAACTCGGGGATTGGCCCGTCGCAAAGCGAGCTTGGGAACGAAGGTCTGTGGCACCAACTGCCACCACGATTTATGCATGGCGCTCCGGTGTCAGAATCTTCTAGTACATGATCTTGCGGCCCACCATGGCTTTCCGGCGGACTAGGGGACGCTTGATGCGGGCTAGGGGATCGAAAGGTGGGGGAATGGGCTGGAGAGGAGGTGTGGTTTTGGGGCAGTGGCTGGCGTAGGCCGAGAGAGAAGGTTCTGGTGTGAATAGTGGTTCCGGCTGAGCAGCGAAGGTCAATCGGTTTTGACTGTACATCGCTCTTGTCGTGTTCGCGTTGCACCCTGGCACGCTGGACCCTCCACGTTGTTCATCGAATGGAACGCGCTTCGTCTTGCATTTTCGCTCTCTTGTGGGACCGTAGTTGAGAGCAAACCGATGTCCCTCCCCCTCCCCCACCCGCGTCATTTATACTACCACTCCCTCCGTTTTATGCGAAGTAAATAAAAACACAGGGAGTATACTACGGATGAGGATCCCCTGACGTGGCCGAACCCATTGAGTAACTGACATGCGGGGCCTAGCAAGCATGGGGTCCTCCAGTAAGTGACTGAAAGGGAGGGAAGCCAGGGATACCTACATTAGAGGATCGACTTCCACTACTACTCCCTCCTTCCATCTACAGGGCCTAATGCGTTTTTCAAGGGTAACTTTGACCAAATGTTAGAGTAATAATATATGACATGCAACTTACACAAAGCATACGGTCAAATTCGTATGTGAAAGGAGCTTCCAATGATATAATTTTCACATTATAAATCTCATGTACTATTAATCTTGTCAATAGTCAAAGGCGGTTTTGAAAAACGCATTAGAGCATGGTTAATAATATAGCCGGCCAATGGCTATAAGGAACTGCCATGTCATCTATAGCCATCATCTATATGCACTCATACAATAGTGTGGGCTATAAGGTTAGCTATTTCCCACAAAAAATAATATAAAAGTTTGGCTATTGTATTAGTACTTTTTCCCATCTCCTCTCTATCTCTTTCTTCATATTTATTGTATTTACCTAGGAATGTGTATATAACTAGGCTCTTGCATGAGAGCTCACTCCCCTTACCTTTTCACATCTCTCTCCTTAACATATGCAAAAGTGCCATGTAAGTTGGCTCTTAGAATGGCTATTACGTTGGCTCTAAGCATTTAATATTTGCATGAGCAAGGTATATGACTATAAGAGAGTTGCATGCATACTATTTATGTGTTATGGTCGGGCTGTGGAATATAAGAGCCTGCTTCACTCTCTCTCCTCTCTTCTCACTCCTCCAAGTAGGATTTTAATGACATGACAAGTCTTATAGCCTGCTGACTAGGCCTTATTAGACTTGCTCTTAGGCCCTATATAAATGGAAGGATGGATTACTATGAGCACTGCATACTCTACTACAGATGTTGTCAGTACTCCACTAGTACTATTGGACAGGGAGCTTAAAAAAGTTAATATTGGACTGGCTATACGTGGCGAAATCCTAGTAGGAAGAGGATGCGTGAAAACAATCACATTCACGTGGTTGAAAACAAATTGGAAACCATCTCTGTTTGAATACAAATCTAGGAGTACGTACGAATCTAACAATATTGATTGGGTGTTGTTGAATTTTGATACTTTTTTCTATAAATTTGATCAAAGTAGAGATACTTTGACTACAGATAAAACTTATATGTAAACTAGAAAGGATTGGAGGGAGTATATTGTATGTTCAAAAGCGAAATGAGCATTGAATACCCTTTATATATGATCTGTAGATGCTATGATCACCGGTTCAAAATTTTGAATCCGCCTTAGGTATCACACATGCACCCACTAATTTTCTCTCGATTTCATCTCGGGGTCCGGAGATCGATTGAAATAGGACTAGGGTGGGTACAATATGTTCGTGTTGCTTATGAACGTACAATATACTCCCTCTGATCCCCACAGACCCCCGTGGGTCATTTCTATCATAGAAACAGACCAAACCTTTATCTCCTTGCACGACACGCAATTGATCTCTCAACATCAATCGATCTCGTCAAGATGTGTCAGGGCATGAACTGAATGGGATGTCAAACTAAGACGGGAAGCAACACGTAGTGGAGGAAAAGTGAAACTTTAAACGAACCGTTTGTTTGTATGCATGTCGGACAAATTACAACATTGGAAATACAAGCATGGTCCATGCCCACATGCGAATGATACTCGGCGGAATGTTAAATGACGCATGCGGGAGGATGGACTCGACCGGAGGGCGGCATGATCGATGGAAAAGAGGGTTGGATAGGAATGAGAAATAAGCAACGCCGCATGATTATACTTGAACGGCTCAAATAAACAATAAGTTATCTCGTTTTCCCTTCCGTCTTGGTCACGGAGTAAGATACTCCCTCCATTTTTATTTACTCTACATATTAGGTTTGACTGAGTCAAACTTAATAAAATTTGACCAAGTTTATAGAAAACTAGCAAGATGCCCATGCCTTGCACGGAACATCAAGATCTTGTGGGAGGGAAGGATGAACGAGGGAAGGCCTTATCTGCAAATGTGGAGAGGAGTGCGGGTAAATTGTCATAGTTTCCTTCCTATCCGTTAGATATAGATCGGATGGCCTATATTGCAGGATGGCAGGCACACCATCATCACCAACTCTGCTTTTTATGAACACTAGCAAGATGCCCGTGCGTTGCACGGAACATCAAGGGGAGATTTACATTTTTTTTCCTAACTTTGTCCAGACCTCATCTTTACCCCTAAATAAAAACAGTGCTCAACTTTACCCCTCTTCCATTAAGTGGGCTTATAGAAATACCCTTCCGTACATTTTCCGTCCAGTCAAAGGCCTTTGACCATTAAGTGCGCGTGTAGAAAAATCTAATGGTCAAGGGCCTTTGACTGGACGGAAAATGTACGGAAGGGCATTTCTATAAGCGCACCTAACGAAAGAGGGGCAAAGTTGAGCACTGTTTTTATTTAGGGGTAAAGATGAGGTCGGGACAAAGTTAGGGGGAAAATGGAATTGGCCCAACATCAAGATGCATTTGCATGAGTAGTTTATCTTGTGGGAAAAAAGGATGAATGAGGGAAGGCCTTATTTGCAAATGTGGAGAGGGGTGTGGGTATATTTTTGCAAAATTTCCATAGTTTCCTTCCTATCCGTCAGATATAAATCAGACGGACTCTTATAGAAAACAGAATTGGTGATGATGGTGTGCCTGCCATCCTGCAATATAGGCCGTCCGATTTATATCTGACGGATAGGAAGGAAACTATGGCAATTTTGCAAAAAGGTACCCGCACACCTCTCCACAATTGCAAATAAGGCTTCCCTCATTCATCCTTTTCTCTCACAAGATAAACTAGTCATACAAATGCATCTTGATATTGCATGCAACGCACGGGCATCTTGCTAGTAAGAGTAGAAATATGAACATTTACAATAGCAAATATATATGATGTGAAAGTATATTCAATAATGAATCTAATGGTATTGATTTGTTATTGTATATGTTATTATTTCTGTCTATGAACTTTGTCAAAGTTTACAAAGTTTGACTTTCAGCAAAGCTAAAATGCGGAGTAAATAAAAATAGAGGGAGTACGCAGGGACTAGTATAGTTACTACTGCCGGAACATGGTAAGTTGGACCCCTAAATGCGGGCACGGACCGGGCACACCTCAATTATTCTTTCAAACAGTCGGACACCTACATTTAGCACACCATCCGACTACTTAATCAAGTGTTACGCTTCACTACTTGAAAAGGAAAAGGGTGGTACCGTACCCAAAACCACCACACTTGGGGCTAGGGTAACAACTTGGTACTGTACCACATTTGAACCAGGGCACAGAAACCACTTGTTCTGCACCTAATGCGCAATGCGGAGCACTGACGCTCGAATATGGCCGGGAAAAAAGGGAAACCGACATGTAGGGCACACCTGTCGGGACGACGTGGCGCAGACTAGTCCAATGGAGGAGCTGGCCCACGACCTCCTCGCTACCGACAACCGTTCATGTGGGTCGTGGGGGCCAGCAACGTGGCGCAGCTCCAGCACCGCCTCTGGACAGGGCGACCGCGGTGAGCGACACACTCGTCGTTGCTGGACACGGTCGGTTTCAGTGTGCCGAGGGTGGTGTTAGCGCTGTGGCACGACCAGCAGATCAACACCCGGCACGTCAAGGATGCACGGGACGCCGAAGTGCGTGCACGCGCCGCGACGCGTCCGCGGAGTGGTGTAGCACGACCAACTGCATGACCAGGACCTGAGACCATGCTGGGTCGTCTTGCTTTTTCAATGACATGTGGGGTCGCATGTGAGCAACGGGCATCTCCAACGTTGCCACGACCGCATCTGACTACCCTAGCACACCAAATCCCCCGTCCCTCGCGCCGTCGGGTGGTGCGTTCCCAGCCAGCGCCAGCTCCCCGCATTCATGTCGTCCGTCCGTATGTGATACGTTTCCGTCGTATCTACTTTTCCAAACACTTTTGCCCTTGTTTTGGACTCTAACTTGTATGATTTGAATGGAACTAACCCGGACTGACGATGTTTTCAGCAGAATTGCCATGATGTTGTTTTATGCGTAAAACAAAAGTTCTCGGAATGACCTGAAACTCCACGGGATGTATTATAAAAATAATAAAAATCCTCGCTAAAGATGAAGACCAGGGGCCCACATTCTGTCCACGAGGGTGGGGGGCGCCCCCCCTAGGGCGCGCCCCCAACCTCGTGGGCCCCCTGGACACCTTCCGACGCCAACTCCAACTCTATATATTGGCTTTCGGGGAGAAAAAAATAGGAGAGAAGAAATCATCGTATTTTACGATACAGAGCCGCCTCCAAACACTAAAACCTCTCGGGAGGGCTGATCTGGAGTCCGTTCAGGGCTCCGGAGAGGGGGATTTGTCGCTGTCGTCATCATCAACCATCCTCCATCACCAATTTCATGGTGCTCACCGCCGTGCGTGAGTAATTCCATCGTAGGCTTGCTGGACGGTGATGGGTTGGATGAGATTTATCATGTAATCGAGTTAGTTTTGTTAGGGTTTGATCCCTAGTATCCATTATGTTCTGAGATTGATGTTGCTATGACTTTTCTATGCTTAATGCTTGTCACTAGGGCCCAAGTGCCATGATTTCAGATCTGAACCTATTATGTTTTCATGAATATATGTGTGTTCTTGATCCTATCTTGCAAGTCTATAGTCACCTACTATGTGTTATGATCCGGCAACCCCGAAGTAACAATAATTGGGACCACTCCCGGAGATGACCATAGTTTGAGGAGTTCATGTATTCACTATGTGCTAATGCTTTGTTCCGGTTCTCTATTAAAAGGAGGCCTTAATATCCCTTAGTTTCCATTAGGACCCCGCTGCCACGGGAGGGTAGGACAAAAGATGTCATGCAAGTTCTTTTCCATAAGCACGTATGACTATATACGGAATACATGCCTACATTACATTGATGAATTGGAGCTAGTTCTGTGTCACCCTATGTTATGACTGTTACATGATGAACCACATCCGGCATAATTATCCATCACTGATCCGGTGCATACAAGTTTTCCATATACTGGTTAACACTTATTTACTTTCTCGCTGCTATTGTTACAATCACTACAAAATACCAAAAATATTTACTATTGCTCGCACTACTCTTTTGTTACCGTTACCACCACTATCATATTACTTGCTACTAAACACTTTGCTACAGATACTAAGTTTCCAGGTGTGGCTGAATTGACAACTCAGCTGCTAATACTTGAGAATATTCTTTGGCTCCCCTTGTGTCGAATCAATAAATTTGGGTTGAATACTCTACCCTCGAAAACTGTTGCGATCCCCTATCCTTGTGGGTTGTCAGTATGCTGTCGTTAAGAGGCTCGGTGCCCGAGGAAAAAACTCCGGTGACTTAATGTAACATCCCAAATTTTCAATTTGGAATGTTATACATTAGGTCATCATGCATATCATATTTTCTCGCATTTTTCCGATCCTAGAAAATTTCACGCAACTCAAGGACCCTCAGAGAGAGTTGGAAGTTTCATTATTTTCATATTTGGGATTTCTCAAATTTTGAAAATAGGATCATTGGATTTATTTATTTATCTTCAAAAAGTTTTTCCGATATAAAAGTTAATGAGAGGGAATAATATGACTTTCCCAACATATAGGAAAATGAAGATATTATAAATAAATCAAAATTGGTTTTGAAAGATTTATTTGCTTTAGGCAAAATGAGCATTTTAAAAAATATGCATTTTACCCGCTTTTAAAGTTCATTTTGTTCGACTCATTTTAGGAGTCGGGAAAATTAATTTTATTAAATTGGAGTTCGCTTGGTATTTTTTTAATTCGCTTAGTTTTGTTTTTTTAAATCGCTACTGGGCCGAGGCCCAGCTGCCCAGCCCGCCCGCCCACCTCCCTTCCTCACAGACGCCCATGGCGGTCTCCACCAGACGCCACCCGCCTGGGTCCGGCCGGACACGAGGCCGCCTCTTTGCCCTCCCTGCCGCCAACCCTCCTATAAAACCCGCCGCCCCCCCTCCTCATCCCGCCGCTCGCCTCTAACCCGAGCTCACGCTGAGCCTCGCCCCGAGGACGCCACGCCGTTCCCCGCCGTCGCCGAGTCCTCGCCGCCTCCCGACCCCGCCGACCTCACCGCCGCCCGAGCCGCGGCGAGCCGCCGGAGGTAGCACTCGCCTTCTGTGTCGGGTTTTTTTAGAAAACCCGATCCGGTTTTTTTAAGAAGTTCGGTTTTAAAAAACCCTAGATGGTTTTATTTTTTCAGTTTTCTTATTTAATGAACGCTCACCGAACCGTCCGCTTCAATGAACGTGTTCATTGATTATTTTGCTAACGAACGTCCGCTATTTACTCCGTTAAATCGTTTTCTTTTAATCGGATTTAATCCGATATTTTTCTCGATCCGATTTCGATCCGATTTTCAAATCTGTTTATTTTCTCGCCGCTTATCGGAATCAGGTGATTCAAGCGCCTGGAGTTTCATTCTAAACCGCCGTTCGACTAACCTACTTACATAGAGTTTTGCTACTGTGAAATTTTGACCTAGTTTCAGATTGCTAAACCGAGTCGTTTCTCTCGAGTTTCGACTTCGATGTCTTATTTTGATTCGATTCTTTTGCAACCAGGGTTCTTAAGTTGAACTCTCCGGTTAGATCTTTTATTCGAGATTTCCCGTGCATTAGATGAGTACTTATTGTATGCTTGTTGTTTGTCTGCGTTAGATCACCCGGTGCGCCGCTTGTTACTTCAATCTCTAGGTCTCATGGATCATCGCAAGGCAAGTAACACTTGATCATACCTTTTCTACTACCCAGTTTTTATGCATTAGATCAAACCTCAAACACTTGCATGTTTAGGATCTAATTAAATTGTGGGTTTGGGAAGTAGATTGAGGTAGTACCTATTACCTGTTTTACTTATGAAACCTTGGGAGTCACTTCTACGATTGCTTATTATACCATGCTATGCTAGTAGACGTGGATTGGGTGAGTGAATATCCATGGAAGATGTGAGATTGTTAATTAATGGTTTATCTAAGGTGGCAACCTAAACACACATCTGGGTGGATTGAGGCACCTGGTTTCCATCAGACTTGCTGTATTTCTTCGGACCGCCACCTGTGCTCTAAGGGATCATAAGATTATTCAAACTGAAACTTCCGTGTGCAGCCACAAGCCAATTATGGGCTCTGGCGAGTTGACTAAGTTGTGCGAACTCTTACGGGTAGGCTAGCTGATGTAGGGGATGTAGGTTGGTATGGTCTACCCACATGTAAGGTGCTAGCGCTTCGAAAGACTATGTCTCGGTCATCCGCTCTCAAACACCATGTAGTGCGAGAACCAAACGGAGGCGATCGAGTCTTGTGGGGAAAAGTGCGCAAACCTCTGCAGAGTGTATAAACTAATCATGATTAGCCGTGTCCCCGGTTATGGAAAATTTTGAGTATCCGTAATTGAATATCATGTGAATCTCAACATGTTACTTCTAATAAAAGTTATTGGGTTTTGATGAGTACTTTTAATTGGGATTGAGGATGTGTCAACCATTCTCAATGTTTAACTACCACCATGATAGTTAAATAAAATTATTCCTTTGATGTAGGGAAAACTAGCTTTATGCAAAATGTAACCAGAGAGCCTTACCACCAGCCATATATGCATGTAGTATAGGCTTATTTTCCTTCATTGTTCTCTATGTGTTACATTGCCATTTTCCATGTGTGACCCGTTTTGGGCTGCAACTTTCACGTTCGAGACTTTTCGCATTTACGAGTAAGGTGTTAGGTCGTGGTTCTATACTCAAGTGATGCCGTTGGAGTTGATGGACTCACTTATCTTCCAAGCCTTCCGCTGTTATTATTAGATGGCCTTAAGCCATTTTATTGTATTCAGTTCCCTTGTGGACAACGATGTAATAAGTGTGTGATTGCTACTCTGCTATAAATCCTTCAAAAATACTTGTGTGGTGTCAGATTATCGATCCAGGGATGACACCGAGCACGAGACTTGATCCATTCGGTCTGGTCGCTCTGAGAGAATGGTATCGAGCACACACGACCGTAGGACACGACCACTAAGTTAAAGCCATAGATCACTACTCTCTTCCCATTTTCTAACTCCTCATCTTTTCTACTCTCTTTAGGATGACGGACGCGAAGATCAAGTACACCCAACCGGATGAAAGCACACCTTTTGGATTTCTCTTGAAGGAAGTTACCAAGTACCTAACCATTGGACTACCAAGCTTCACCGGAACTTTCAATGCCACTCTGCCTGAAGAGGAGCGCTGGAAGATTCAAGCTCAGGTTCCAGGAAGGACATTCGCCCCAATCACCAAGCCTATAGATAGTGTTTTCAGTGCACCAACTTGGAGTCTGGGAAAGAGCATGGCAGCTCACATCACCATGGGACGCATTGGAGAAGTTTATCAAGAAGACCTCAAGGACACTATCTACCAGATTTGCGGACGCCGAGATGACAAATGGGACATAGTCGAGACCAAGAAGGATAGATCCATTGCAGCTTTCATCCAGAGTTAAACCAGCACATTCGACGCCAGAGAACCAGATGTGCAACGATATGTTGGAGTTGCGAACATAAAGGAAGGATCATCGAACTGGAAGGAGAACTAAAGACTACACGCAAGGACTACATGGACGAGATCGTAGCTCGGCAAGACACAATAACGATCTTAAGTACGAGATCAAGAACTCAAGAAGAAGTTGGCGCCAGAATGAAGACCAAGATGTCGATTGTCCGAGCGACTACATCAACATCGACGACACCGATTCGGATCCAAGTGAACCCGACTTTGAAGACGGTCGAGCAGACATCATGGAGTCTTCCACCGGTTCAAATTAGTAGAAGTCCCCACATATTAATAGTATTCCTCCATGTAAACATTATAGTACACTCACTTTTGCGCTAGTTAGATCGTTGTAAGCCCTTGTTTGATTGAATGAATTGATTTTGTGTGCATTTGCTCATGTGCATTTGGGTAGTGATTCCCTTAGACCTCATTCTATTCTAAATCACTCTTATTTTCTAAACCCATCGATGCCTCCGAGACGCGACCCGGATTCGCTTTCCCTTGAGAGATCACCCAACTGATCCAGCAGCGAATACCCTGATTCAAACATTGGTGCGTAACTGTGGCAACAACAACAACAACAACAACAACCCACCACCACCACCACCTGCGGATCATCTGACTCGTTTCCTTAGATTAAACCCGCCGGTGTATTCCAGTAGCACCGAGCCGATTGTAGCAGATGACTGGCTCCGCAAGATAGGAAGGGAGTTGACCACTGCAGGATGCACAGATGGTGAAAGAGTGAAGTTTGCAGCACATCAGCTTGAAGGACCCGCCGCAGCATGGTGGGAGAATTTTACAGCCACTTATCCCGTAGACACTGTCACATGGGACCAGTTTCAGCAAGCTTTTCGCACTGCTCATGTTTCAGCAGGAGCCATGGCCATGAAGAAGCGTGAGTTTCGCAACTTACGCCAAGGAGGAAGGACTGTTGGCGGTCGTGGATGACTTTAGTAAATTAGCACGTTATGCCCCGGATGACGTTGCTACCGATGCAGCTAAATAGGAGAAGTTTCTAGAAGGACTGAATGATGAGTTCAAGATGCCGTTGATGGTAGCAAGTTTCAACAACTACCAGGAGTTGGTAGACCGAGCCTCATGATTGAAGGAAAGCAGCAGAGAATTGAGAACTGCAAGCGGAAGTATGGACAAGGGAAGTATAACTCGATCCCAGCAGGCCTCGTTATACCCCTAAATCAGGAATTCAGTTTCAGCATACCCATGGAGGAGGTAATTCAGATAACCATAATGGCACCAAGAATGGGAACGGAATGGAGGAAGCAATGGACAGAACCGCACCAACCCGTCAACACCATCCAAGGTAGACTGAGTCACATTACTTGCTTTAAGTGCCGCGAGACTGGGCATTATGCAAGTGATCGCCCGTAAGGCCGAATGGAAATGGCAATGGAAGCTCTGGAAAGAAGCCCAACCCTTTCAACAGGGGACTGGTGAACCACATTGATGTGGAGGAGGTTGAAGATCAGCCCGATGCGGTAATCGGTAAGTTTTTGGTTAAGTCATTTACTGCAGTCGTTCTTTTCGATACTGGTGCATCGCATTCATACATATCAAGGGGATTTGTGGATAAGTACAAATTACCGACCCAAGCCCTTAGGTCACCCATGCTAGTAACCTCACCCGAGCTGAGTACATGGCTAGTAAATGGTGTGATCGATCGCCATTAAGGATTGGACACTATGTTTTCCCCTCGGACCTAATAGTTCGGAATCCCAAGGATTGATGTGATATTAGGTATGGATTGGTTATCAAGGTATGGAGGAAACATAGATTGCTCCACTAAGTCAATTTTGCTCACCACACCGTAAGGAAGAAGGATCAAGTATGTATCACGGCACAAGCCGAGGAGAGCGCAAGTTAATTGCCTATCGAGTGGTGCAGGAAGAAGTACCAGGTGAAGGATTTTCCGATGTATTTCCTAAGAGTTGCGGTGAATGCCACCGGATAGAGACATTGAGTTTTTGATCGAGCTGTTGCCGTGAACAGGCCCGATATCGGCGACCGTCTGGGATGCCCGCATGGATTTGGCGAAATCAAGAAGCAGATTAAGGAACTATTGGATAAAGGTTTTATTCGCCCAAGTTCTTCACCTTGGGGATCACCCGTATTGTTAGTGGAGAAGAAGGATGGATCGTTAAGAATGGTTGTTGATTATCGTGGATTGAATGAAGTAACAATCAAGAACAAGTACCCACTACCTATGATAAATGATCTGTTTGATCGCTTGCAAGGAGCTAAGGTGTTTTCCAAGATCGATTTACGATCAGGGTACCATCAGTTGAAGATTCGGGAGCAAGACATACCCAAGACCGCATTTACCACGAGATATGGACTGTACGAGTATACCGTTATGTCATTTGGACTGACTAACGCACCAGCCTATTTCATGAACCTGATGAACAAAGTATTCATGGAGTTTTTGGATAAGTTCGTCGTGGTGTTCATTGATGATATTTTGATTTTCTCGAAGAATGAAGAGGAACACAAGGAACATTTGCGATTAGTTTTGGAGAAACCGAGGAACACCAGTTGTATGCCAAGTTCAGCAAGTGTGAGTTTTGGCTAAAGGAAGTTGGATTTCTGGACATGTTATATCCGGAGAAGGAATAGCAGCTGACCCCACAAAGGTTGAAACTGAACCAAATGGGAAGCACCAACGACAGTTGGAAAGATTCAAGTTTCCTTGGACTCGCAGGATACTACCAAGATTCATTGAGAATTTCTCAAGGATTGCTAAGCCTATGACTGAATTGTTGAAGAAGGATAACAAATTCATATGGACCGAGGACCGTGAGGCAAGTTTTCAGGAGTTGAAGAAAAGATTGGTTACCTCACCAGTCTTGATATTGCGGATCGCACTAAGGATTATGAGGTGTATTGCGGCGCTTCACGCCGAGGACTTGGAGCCGTACTTATGCAAGAAGGAAGAGTTGTTTCAGATATGCTTCACGACAACTTAAGCCCCATGAGTTAAATTATGCCACTCATGATTTGGAGTTAGCAGCCGTTGTGCATGCCCTCAAGACGTGGAGACATTTTCTCATTGGAAATCATTGTGAAGTATATACGGATCACAAGAGTTTGAAGTACATCTTCACACGTATGAATTGAATCTCGCACAAAGGAGATGGTTAGAACTTATCAAGGATTATGATATGAGATTGCATTATCACCCGGAAAGGCTAATGTCGAAGCAGCGCATTGAGCCGTAAGAGCCACGCCAATACCCTAATGATGGGAGGAATACCCAATGAGTTAGCCGAGGACCTTCGAGAGCTATGTTTGGAAATAGTTCCAGAGGCTATGTAGCAGCATTGGAGATTCAATCACCGATGGACAAAATCAGAGAAGCCCAAAAGGCGATAAGGAAGTTGCCTCTATAAAGGAGAAAATGAGCAAAGGAAAAGCTAAAGGATTTCGTGAGGATGAGCACGATACCCTATGGTTTGAAGACCGTGTTTATGTGCCCAATGACCCAGAGATCAGAAAGTTAGTTTTGCAAGAAGCTCATGATTCACCTTATTCGATTCACCCAGGAAATACCAAGATGTATTTGGATTTGAAGAATATTTTCTGGTGGACCGGAATGAAGAAGGATATTGCGGAGTATGTAGCAATTTGCGGCGTATGTCGAAAGTAAAAGCGTAACATCGAAGCCAGCAGGATTGTTGCAACCATTGCCGATACCGAATGGAAGTGGGATAAACTAGGCATGGATTTCATCACAGGTTTGCCAAAGACTCGCTCAGGTTACGACTCGATCCGGGTTATAGTCGATCGCTTAGCAAAGGTAGCCCATTTCATTCCAAATAAGACTACCTATAGCAGTGCTAAGTTGGCAAAGATATACATGACCAGAATTGTGTGTTTGCACGGAGTTCCGAGGAGCATCGATCGGATAGAGGAACCCGGTTTACTTCGAAATTTTGGAACCAGTTGCACGAAACATTGGGAACCCGATTGAATTCAAGACAGCTTTCCACCCACGCACCGATGGACAGACCGAGAGAGTCAATCAGATTTTGGAGGACATGCTGAGAGCTTGTGCACTAGATTACGGATCTAGTTGGGACGATAATTTGTCGTATGCAGAATTTTCCTACAACAACAGTTACCAAACCAGCTTGAAGATGGCACCTTCGAGGCTTTGTATGGAAGAAGGTGCAGGACACCGTTGTCATGGGACTAAACCGAGATCGCCGTTGTTTGGACCAGATCTGATTAAGGAGTCCAATGAAGGTTGTTGATTCGAGACAGGCTCAAGGTAGCCCACCCGCATAAAAGAGCTATGCCGATTCAAAGCGCAGCGATTGAGTATGAAGTTGGAGACAGAGTATATCTTAGAGTATCCCCGCTTGAGGAGTTAAGCGTTTTGGAGTTAAAGGAAAGTTAGCCCCACGTTTCGTTGGACCATATAAGATTTTGCAACGCATGGGAGAAGTTGCTTATAAGTTGGAATTGCCAGAAGAACTGTCAGGAGTTCATGATGTATTCCATGTTTCTCAGTTGAAGAAATGTCACCCCGAGATAGCAGAGGTACCGTTAAGAGACATAGTGCCACTGGAAGCAATTCAGTTGAAGGATGACTTAACATATGAGGAAAAACCGGTTAAGATTCTCGATTATGCCAGCAGAGTTACCCGCAGCAAGGTTATCAAGTTTTGCAAAGTTCAATTGGAGCCACCACACCGAGGATGAAGCCACCGGGAAAGAGAGGAAGTTTTGCTTAAGGACCACCTCACCTATTTTCTAGCCAACCCAATCTCGAGGGCTAGATTCATCTTAAGGGGTTTGTAACATCCCAAATTTTCAATTTGGAATGTTATACATTAGGTCATCATGCATATCATATTTTCTCGCATTTTCCGATCCTAGAAAATTTCACGCAACTCAAGGACCCTCGAGAGAGTTGGAAGTTTCATTATTTTCATATTTGGGATTTCTCAAATTTTGAAAATAGGATCATTGATTTATTTATTTATCTTCAAAAAGTTTTTCCGATATAAAAGTTAAAGAGAGGGAATAATATGACTTTCCCAACATATAGGAAAAATGAAGATATTATAAATAAATCAAAATTGGTTTTGAAAGATTTATTTGCTTTAGGCAAAATGAGCATTTTAAAAAATATGCATTTTACCCGCTTTTAAAGTTCATTTTGTTCACTCATTTTTAGGAGTCGGGAAAATTAATTTTATTAAATTGAGTTCGTTTGGTATTTTTTTAATTGTTTAGTTTTTGTTTTTTAAAACAAATCGCCCCTGGGCCGAGGCCCAGCTGCCCCACCATGCCTGCCCACCTCCTTCCCTCACAGACGCTCACATGGGCGGTCTCCACCACCGACGCCGCCCGCCGCCCGCCAGTGTCCGGCTCGGACACCAGGCCGCCTGCCCCTTGCTCCCCCCCAAGCCCCCCCCCCTCCTATAAAACCCGCCCCCTCCTCATCCCCCGCGCTTGCCCCAACCCGAGCCAGCTGAGCCCGCCGCCCGAGGACGCCGCCATTGCCGTTCCCGCCGTCGCCGAGTCCTCGCCGCCCCCCCCGACCCACCCGACCTCACCGCTGCCGGAGCCCTGGCGAGCCCGGAGGTAGCACCTCGCCGCCCCACCCCGGTCCGTTTTCTTTAGAAAACCCGATCCGTTTTTTAAGAAGTTCGGTTTTTAAAAAAACCCTAGATGGTTTTATTTTTTTTCGGTTTTCTTATTTAATGAACGTTCACCGAACCGTCCGTTTCAATGAACGTGTTCGTTGGATTAGTTTTGCTAACGAACGTCCGTTATTTACTCCGTTCGTCGTTTTCTTTTAATCGGATTTAATCCGTTATTTTTCTGATCCGATTTCCGATCCGATTTTCAAATCTGTTTATTTTCTCGCTCGTTTATCGGAATCAGGTGATTCAAGCGCCTGGAGTTTCGTTACGAAACCGCCGTTCCGACTAACCTACTTACACAGAGTTTTGCTACTGTGAAATTTTGACCTAGTTTCAGATTGCTAAACCGAGTCGTTCTCTCTCGAGTTTCGACTTCGATGTCTTATTTTGATTCGATTCTTTTTGCAACCAGGGTTCTTAAGTTGAACTCTCTGGTTAGATCTTTTATTCGAGATTTCCCCGTGCATTAGATGAGTACTTATTGTATGCTTGTTGTTTGTCTGCGTTAGATCACCCGGAGTGCGCCGCTTGTTACTTCGAATCTCTAGGTCTCGCGGATCATCAGCAAGGCAAGTAACACTTGATCATACCTTTTCTACTACCCAGTTTTTATGCATTAGATCAAACCCTCAAACACTTGCATGTTTAGGATCTAATTAAATTGTGGGTTTGGGAAGTAGATTGAGGTAGTACCTATTACTGTTTTACTTATGAAACCTTGGGAGTCACTTCTCGCTTGCTTATTATACCATGCTATGCTAGTAGACGTGGATTGGGTGAGTGAATATCCATGACAGATGTGAGATTGTTAATTAATGGTTTATCTAAGGTGGCAACCTAAACACACATCTGGGTGGATTGAGGCACCTGGTTTCCATCAGACTTGCTCTGTATTTCTTCGGACCGCCACCTGTGCTCTAAGGGATCATAAGATTATTCAAACTGAAACTTCCGTGTGCAGCCACAAGCCAATTATGGGCTCTGGCGTAGTTGACTAAGTTGTGCAGACTCTTACGGGTAGGCTAGCTGATGTAGGGGATGTAGGTTGGTACGGTCTACCCACATGTAAGGTGCTAGCGCTTCTGAAAGACTATGTCTCGGTCATCCGTTTCTCAAACACCATGTAGTGCGAGAACCAAGCGGAGGCGATCGAGTCTTGTGGGGAAAAGTGCGCAAACCTCTGCAGAGTGTATAAACTAATCATGATTAGCCGTGTCCCCGGTTATGGACAAATTTTGAGTATCTGGTAATTGAATATCATGTGAATCTCAACATGTTACTTCTAATAAAAGTTATTGGGTTTTGATGAGTACTTTTAATTGGGATTGAGGATGCTGTCAACCATTCTCAATGTTTAACAACCACCATGATAGTTAAATAAAATTATTCCTTTGATGTAGGGAAAAACTAGCTTTATGCAAAAATGTAACCGTAGAGCCTTACCACCAGCCATATATGCATGTAGTATAGGCTTATTTTCCTTCATTGTTCTCTATGTGTTACATTGCCAGATTTTCCATGTGTTGACCCGTTTTGGGCTGCAACTTTCACGCTATGCACTTTTCGAATTTACAGTAAGGTGTTAGGTCGTGGTTCTATACTCAGTGATGCCGTTGGAGTTGATGGACTCACTTATCTTCCAAGCCTTCCGCTGTTATTATTAGATGGCCTTAAGCCATTTTATTGTATTCAGTTCCCTTGTGGACAACGATGTAATAAGTGTGTGATTGCTACTCTGCTATAAATCCTTCAAAGTACTGTGTGGTGTCAGCATTACTGATCCAGGGATGACACTGAGCACAGAGACTTGATCCATTCGGGTCTGGTCGCTACACTTAATGACGCGCCCGGACGCTTTGGCCTCACCGAAATGCGCTACTTAAAGCGGCAATGCCCAGCTAACCTCCACACAATAGCGCATCGTCCTGCTACCTGGCACCACATCCGCCAAGACCGCGAGCGCGAACGCTCTGCGGGAGAGCTTTGTCTTCGGGGATGAAGTTCGAGGTCGCCGCCCTCGCTCAAGTCTCCGCTCTCGGCGCAATAGCGGCGTAGCCGGATGCGGACGCGACCGCACAAGCGGTGGCCACAATGGCGGCTGGCGACGGGAGCACCGTTAGCCACGCGTCCTACTTGCCACCGTCCAACGTCCGGCATCGCCGAGGTCGGGGACTCCTCCGAGGATGAGTAGGGCATGGGAGGCGGCAGGGCATGGTGTGCCAACTGGCCGGTCCATCTCCCGTGTTCTACTCTTCCTCGCTAGAGACCGCACCTTCGTCTTGAACCCCGCCTCCTGAGCCAGCTCTTGAGCCTGCCCCTGAGCCAATTACTGAGCCTATTCTTAAACCAACTCTGAAGAAGAGAGGTGTTCTATTTCTCAGTCCCGAAGATATGCAAGAGGCAAAGAAATCTATGAAAGAAAAAGGTATTAAAGCTGAAGATGTTAAGAATTTACCTCCTATTGAAGAAATACATGGTCTTAATAAACCGCCTGTTGAAGAAACATATGATCTCAATCCCTTATTTATTGAAGAACCTCCTGACCTCGATATCCCGACACAGGTAGTAAAGGTAAATTCTCTCTATAGATATGATAAAGCTGAAGTCCCTCCTACTAAAATTGCTAGTCAGTGCTTGGATGAGTTTGATAACTTTATGTTTAAGCAAGACGACTTCAACGCTTATTTTGGTAGACAATTAAAACAAAATCCTGATATGATTAGACGCTTGGGTGATAATATGGTTAATATTAGAGGTGAACTTAAACTTGTTAGCAAACATGCTTCTATGGTTACCACTCAAGTAGAACAAGTACTTAAAGCTCAAAAAGAAGTGCTTGAGGAAATGAATAGTAAGAAAAATGATTATGCTGTTAGAGTGGCTACTAGAACTGGTAGAATGACTCAAGAACCTTTGTATCCTGAAGGCCACCCTAAGAGAATCGAGCAAGATTCTCAGAGAAATAATATTGATGCGCCTAGTTCTTCAAAAAGGAAGAAAAAGAAAAATGATAGAACTGTGCAAACTTCTAGTGAACCTATTGCTGAACCACCTGATAATCCAAATGATATCTCTATGTCTGATGCTGAAACACAATCTGGTAATGAACATGAACCTAATGAAAATGTTAATGATGATGTTCATAATGATTCTCAAACTAGTAATGATAATGATGTAGAGGTTGAACCTGCTGTTGATCTTGATAACCCACAATCAAGGAATCAACGTTATGATAAGAGAGACTTTGTTTCTAGAAAACATGGTAAAGAAAGAGAACCTTGGGTTCAGAAATCCATGTCGTTCCCTCCCAAAGCATCCAAGAAAAAGGATGATGAGATTTTGAGCGCTTTGCTGAAATGATTAGACCTATCTTTTTGCGTATGTGATTGACTGATGTGCTCAAAACAAATCCTTATGCTAAGTATATGAAGGATATCATTACTAATAAAAGAAAGATACCGGAAGCTGAAATTTCCACCATGCTTGCTATTTATACTTTTAAGGGTGGAATACCAAAGAAACTTGGAGATCCAGGAGTACCTACTATACCATGCTCCATTAAAAGAAATTATATTAAAACTGCTTTATATGATCTTGGAGCCGGTGTTAGTGTTATGCCTCTCTCTTTATATCGTAGACTTGATTTGAATAAGTTGACACCTACTGAAATATCTTTGCAAATGGCTGATAAATCAACTTCTATATCTGTCGGTATTTGTTAGGATGTGCCTGTTGTGGTTGCAAACGTTACTATTTTAACGGACTTTGTTATTCTTGATATTCCCGAGGATAATAGTATGTCTATTATTCTTGGAAGACCTTTTCTTAATAATGCAGGGGCTGTTATTGATTGCAACAAAGGCAATGCCACTTTTCATGTTACCGGTAATGAGCATACGGTACACTTTCCGAGGAAACAACCTCAAGTTCATAGTATCAACTCTATTGGAAAAATTTCATTGATTATATTTGGAGGTTTTGAATTCCCTCTTCCTACTGTCAAGAAGAAATATGATATACTTATTATTGGAGATGTGCATATCCCCGTTGAGGTAACCTAGTGTTATTCGAAATTTCTCCGATTTCATGTTAATCGGAATGAGTTTGTTAACAAGACTTGATCAACCTTGTTAATGGATTCCTTTTGATGAGCATGAGACGGATGAAACTAGAAGCACAAACTTCTGTACCCTTTCTATACTTTCTGTTATTTAATTGAAATAAAGTAAAAATAGTATTTCTCTGTCTGTTTCCTGACTTATCTGTGTAATATAAAAATATCCTGAAAATAAAATTCCTCGGAATGCTATGCCAATTTAATATGATTTTTTTCGGGAATATTTGAGGATTTATCAGCAAAATTACATGGGGAGCTGCCACTGGCACGAGGGTGGAGGGCGCCCTACCCCCGGGCGCCCCCTGCCTCGTGGGCCCATGGTGGCCCTCCACCACTTATTCCTGCACCCATCCTCTTCTTATTTCTCCCACAAACCCGAAAAACCAACTCAAGCACGAGTTCCAGCCACTTTTGCTGTGATTTTCGATCTCCTTGCTCAAAGCACCTCTCGCAAAACTGCTTGGGGAGATTGTTCCTTGGTATGTGACTCCTCCATTGGTCCAATTAGTTTTTGTTCTAGTGCTTTATTCATTGCAAATTTGTGCTGAATAGGTGACCATGTTCTTGAGCTTGCATGTCAAATTTATATGGTTCCAAGTAGTTCTAATGCTTGATATAGGCTCTAGGCACTTGTAGGAGTAGTTGCTATCAGTTTTATTGAAGTTGGTTCACTTTTGTTTGAAGTTACTAAAAATTTCAGATTATTTCAAAAAATAATGAAGAGACTTTTGAGGGGCTCATCGAGCCGAAGCTCGAAAGAGAAACAAAACGAAGAAGCTCAGCGGCCCAAATATAATTTGTCTCGTACTGCGGAGATCCGTCCGTGTGAATGGCCCTCCGATAATTTCTTGAGAGAGGTCGGGATTTATGCGGATTTCTATTCATTGATTGAGAATGTCGGCCTCACCGACTTCGTCCGCGACCAACGTCCTCAGTATCTCTTACTCACAAATACTTTTGTGCAAAACTTCTACTTTTTCCCTAAGGAATCACCTCCTTCAGTAGAGTTTCATTTATATGACGTTGTTAAGAAAATACCATTAGCTGAATTTTGCAAGATTTGCAACATACCCCCTGAGGGTACCTTAGATGAACCTCCCCGTCATGAGGTGGAGGCATTCATTAACACTATCTCTGTGGGAGAAACCAGAAAGGTTTCTGATGCAAGAATCACTAGCATACATTTTCTTGTACTACGCTATTTTGCCTTATTTGCTAGTCGTTGCTTGATTGGTCGCGGGAACTGTGGGAACCTTAGTGTTCCTGATATTATTATTCTGTTCCATGGTTTATACCGCGACAACACTATTAGTATGGGCGGAAATGTTGCTAGACGGTTAAGTCTGAACCGTACTAAGGGCCCCATTTTTGGAGGCATTTATGCTTCATGCCTCGCTGCACATTTTAACATAGCTATTAGGCATTATGAGAAAGAAGAAAAATTGCTGCCTAGTGCTTATTTATACTATAAGAGTATGCTAGCACATGATTTTATTGTTAAGGGCAGGAATGGAGAGCTCAAATATAAATTATTCTTTCATAAACATCATCCGGAAACTATTACCTTGCTTGCTCCTTCTTTGTTTAATTTTGTAGGGCCTTATCTCGTTATGTGGGCTGCCGTTCAAGCTTACAAGAACCCTGCACCAGCCCTGGAACCGGAACCACAAGACGAGCCTCCACGACAATCTGTTTATTCTTGGGGTCCAGAGATGACTGTCATCCAGTGGCAGTCAGAGTCTTCTTCATCATCATATGATCCCAACTATTCTTCGTCGCAGTACGACCCCAGCTACACCTACGGGTATCCGCCAGGCTATCCCTGGCAATAGACCAACTTAGGCCAAAAGCCTAAGCTTGGGGGAGTACGTATTTCTCACCGACATTACATTTATGTTCACACACTCATTGCTAGATGTCGGTGCTCATACTCTTTCACTGTAATATCCATGCTAGTTTATTTTCTTTTTCCTGCTTTCTTCTTGTGTGTTTAATAAACCTTAAGAAAAACCAAAAAAAATTAGTAGTAGTTTACTTTCTTGCTATAGTAGTAATTAAGAAGAAAACCCAAAAATATTTCCCCTTCTTCTTTTGCTTGTTGGGAGCTTTCCCGTGTAAATAGTTTTTATTTATTTTCTTTTCTTTGGGGGTCAGTAGGAGAAGACCATAATTAAAATGTTGAAATGGCTCATATATGCATTATTGTTGATTTAACCAAGAGCCCATATTGCCTTGTCTTCTACTGTTTATTGAATGCTCGCAGATTCCATCTTAGTCCAATGCACGTGCACTCTTATTATTGTTCACATTGTTCGGTCGTGCAAGTGAAAGGCAATTATGACGATATATGATGGACTGGCTTAGAAGAGAAAAGCTGGTATGAACGCGACCTCTTTTGTTTTTGTAAATATGATGAGTTCATCGTTCTTGATTCAGCTTGTTATGAATAAACATATTTGCAATGACAATTAGAGATCATAGTTGCTTGTGCCATGCTTGATTAGCTATGAGTTATAATGATTTACCTTGCGTGCCAACATGCTATTGAGATGGTTGTGATGTGGTATGATGGGGGTATCCTCCTTTGAATGATTTAAGTGACTTGACTTGGCACATTTTTACACATGTAGTTGAAACAAATCAACATAGCCTTCATGATATTTATGTTCATGGTGGATTATATCCTACGCATGCTTGCATCCAATGTTTATTAATTTTAATGCATGTACATGGCTGTTGTCGCTCTCTAGTTGGTCGCTTCCCAGTCTTTTGCTAGCCTTCACCTGTACTAAGCGGGAATACTATTTGTGCATCCAATCCCTTAAACCCCAAAGTTATTCCAGATGAGTCCACTATACCTTCCTATATGCGGTATCTACCAGTCGTTCCAAGTAAATTTGTATGTGCCAAACTCTAAAGCTTCAAATAAACATTCTATTTTGTATGCTCGAATAGCTCATGTATCAACTATGGTTGTCCTTATCTTCCATGTTAGGCGGGTTATTCCCAAGAGGAGTGGACTCCGCTCCTCACTCACGAGAAAATGGCTGGTCACCGGGATGCCCAGTCCCATGCTTTATGCAAACTAAATGTAACATCCCAAAATTCTAAATTTTGGAATGTTATAAACAAATAGATAGTTTTGATTGATTGTTTGATTGATTGACTGAAAGTGAGTGAATCCGAAACTTTTTGAAAGTTAAATGAGAGGGAATAAAAGGACTTTCCAAACTTTCATTTTGCTTTTATGATCTTCGGGAATTCAAATTCTTTTCATCACAAAACCCTGGAGAGAAGATGACATGACTTCTTCCATTTATTTAAATGACAAGGGGTGTTGAAAATATTTGAATTTCATTTGGAAAATATTTCCAATTCTGAAACTTTATGCAACTCAATGATTTTCACGAGCGAAGATAAAATGACTTCTTCAAATTATATGAAATATGAGTTGGGAGTTTCAAAGGATTAAATTCAAAGTTCTTTTGAATTTATTTTCAATTTGGACTTATTGAGTTTTATTCAAATTATTTTTCTCCAAAAATAAAATATATGGAAAATAGGGTAACATGATTCCCTACATAAGAAAATTGAGAGAAATTAATTTGAAGTCATTTTGGTATTTTTAAAATGATTCTTGTTGGATTTTATTGGACCGAAGCACTCTTTGCTTTATTTGAATTTGTGTGAATTTTATTTAATGCTATAGAAATGTCAATGTTGTAGGAAATCTTTTTCTGAAAATTTTGATATATTATATGCCTATATAATATTTTCATTTTGTTTTATTATTATTTTTTCTCTGTTTGTTTAAAAAAAAAGACTTCCTTCCATTGAATGGACCGCCCAACTCCCTGCCAGTCGCTGCCCAGCCTCAAATTGTCGTCGCCCGTCCTCGATCTCCCTTGAGACCGACTCCCGACGGGCGCGCCGCGCCGCCGTCCCATGGCCGGACTCCGCCCGCCTTGCCTGCCCACGCCACCGCCCCTCCCTGGCCTTTAAAAAGGCGGGCCCCGCCCGACTCCTCTCTCTCCTCGCTCGCCGCCCACCGCCCAAGTCGCCGCCGCCGGGCGAGATCCGCCAAGCGCCGCCCTCAAACCGCCACCCTCGCCGCCTATGCCCGCCGTCGTCGCCACCACTGCACCCGCCGCCCAGCGCCGCACCTCCCTGTGCTCTCCGCCGTCCTCGACAATCGCCGGAGCCGCCGCCCCGCCTCGCCGGAGTATGCAGCCTCGCCGGAGAGCTGCCGGCTTTCCGCCGAAAACCGCCGAACCGCCGTGGACCGGTAAAACCCGCTAAAACCCGCCCGGTTTTTCTTTATTATTCTAGATCGGGTTTTTGTTTTTGAATAGTTTAGTTTGCGAGCGTTCATTAGTTAGGGTCTGGTAGTGAACGAGTTCGTTCGTTAGCTTTCTGTAGCGGGCGTTCGCCCGGTAGATTTTTTTTCTTTTTCTTTTTATTTTAGTCAGGGACCTACCCGTAATTAGTTTCTTTATCGTTTAGCCCCTGATTTTCAAACCTTCGTAACTTTTTGCCCGTTTGTCCAAATTCAATGAAACCAATGCCCACTTCTTCGTTATGATCCCCTCTATCCAGTAATCCAACTCAAACATGTTTTTCAAAGTTTTAAATTTTGAATTCAAACAGATTTGTATTCAAACTTCGTTTGATCATAACTTGAGTTTCGTAACTCCGATTTAGTTGATTCTTTTTGCAAATCGAAGCTCTTGACATAAACTTTATGATAAGGCCAAATTCATATAATTTTGGTACTGTTAGAAATTTTTTTATGTTGCAAGAGTTATTTTCTTGGTTTTGATGATTTCCAATTTGTTTTCGTCGTTCTTCCCGATCTTTTGAGTGATTGCTTATGTGTGGTTACTATTGATTGCTTACGGTAGATTGACCAAAGTGTGACGAGTAGACCTATCAAGAGTTTTGAGTGCGAATCATCTTCATCAACATTGCAGGCAAGTAACACTTTGATCATACTCTTCTCATACCCAGTTTTTATGCATTAGATCTATCCTCAAACACTTGCATGATTAGGATCTAATTAAATTGTGGGATGGGAAGTAGTTGAGGTAGTACCTATTACCTATTTTATTATCAAACCTTTGGGAGTTACTTCTACGTTTGCTTATTATGCCATGCTATGCTAGTAGACGTGGATTGGGTGAGTGTATCCATGACAGATGTGAGATTGTTATTAAATGGTTTATTTAAGGTGGCAACTTAAACACACATTTGGGTGGATTGAGGCACCTGGTTTCTATCAGGACTTGCCTGTATTTCTTCGGACCGCCACCCAGGCTCAAAGGAATCATGAGATTATTCAAACTAGAAACTTCCGTGTGCAGCCACAAGCCATTATGGGCTCTGGCATAGTTTATTAAGTTGTGCGAACTCTTACGGGTAGACTAGCAGATGTAGGGGAAAGTAGGTGTACTGGTCTACCCACAAGTAAGGTGCTAGTGCTTCTGAAAGACTATGTCTCAGTCATCCGTTTCTCAAACACCTTGTAGTGCGAGAAACCAAATAGAGGCGATCGAGTCTTGTGGGGAAAAGTGCGCAAACCTCTGCAGAGTGTATAAAGTAATCATGGTTAGCCGTGTCCCCGGTTAAGGACAATCTTGAGTATCTAGTTCTTGGATTATCCTGTTGATCTCATCATGTTACTCTAATTAACATTGTTGGGTTTTAATGAGTACTTTTAATTGGGATTGAGAATGTTGTCAACCATTCTCAATGTTTAACAACCACCATGATAGTTAAATAAATTTATTCCTTTGTAGTAGGGAAAAATTGGCTTTTCGCAAAACCTTATAACCATAGAGCTTTTCCACCAGCCATATATGCATGTAGTATAGGCTTATTCCTTCATTACTCTCTATGTGTTACATTGCCAGCATATTCTATGTGTTGACCCGTTTTGGGCTGCAACGCTTCATGTTGCGAGACTTTTCGATTTACAAGTAAGTGATACGTTAGGGTTACGATTTCTACACTCAACTTTGCCGTTGGTGTTGATGGGAATCCACAACCTTGTTGCTTCCGCTATATTTTGGATTGAGGTAATAGTATTTACGTTATTTATACATGTGATTTACCTCTGTTATAAATCCTCGAGTACTGTGTGTGTCAGCATACCGATCCAGGGATGACACTTAAGCACAGAGACTTGATCCATTCGGGTCGGGTCGCTACAAGATGGTATCATAGCACATGTTGACTGTAGGACGTGACCCTAGAAACTGACAAGTCCATAGGAAAGATTTTTATCTACAACTTCATTTTCAAAAGGATCTCTTACCTCTCTTCTCTTCTGAGCTTATTCAAATATTCCCTTTTAGTTAGACCATACCCCTTTTCCCTTTTGACCACTCGAAGATTTGACCGAAGAGACCACTCCAAGGAGACAAGATATCGGACAACTAAGACCATTTGGAATGAAGAGGATTTTACCGTGCATTATAATGACGGAAACTACAACAGTGAAGACTCCGAAGACTAGGAGAATTTGAAGGCTTGAAGAATTTCTGGATTTGTATGACCTAGGAAGGTTACACTTATGGAACTTGACAGACTATGGAAGTTATCAATACCCGAGATCAAGGTGTATTGGAGTAAGACTGGAACATGGAGCATTAGAATTCAAAGTTTTATCAAGAAAACCCGAAGACAGGAGATATCAACTATGGAGTAAAAGCTCATGGCAGTAACATGGGCATAGACATGGCTAACCATGGTGTTATCGCCCGTTTATGCTATTGCCACCGTGGTGAGTTAAGCATGCATATGCATGGAAGGATTGGATGGTAGAAGGCTGATGGAGCACCTATCAGCAAGATGAAGTTTTAACCTTAGCCGGTGTATCACCAGGATTTGGAGTGTTACATCAAGAAGTTAAGATGGACCTACAAGAAGCAGTATTTGATAAGGAAGCAGTTCGTGAAGAACTCAGGACCCAGAAGCTAAAAGTAGCCAAGCTGGAGGAGCAAAACCTTGAGATACCAGAGATTCGTCAGGAATTGAAGGACATAGGACCATGGTTCATGCCAAGGTTGATAAAATCTAGAAGTTGGAACATAACACCAGAAATATTGAAGGATGCCACGAGAGACTTTGCTACAACATAGATGATCTGGCAAAAGAACTTGAGTAGGTCAAGCATGACCAGAAGAAGCCGTTGGAGACATGAACAAGACTTGAAAAGTTTGATGACTTGGAAGAATTATTGACCTTTAGAAGACCAAACCCCTGTTACATACCTGCGATAGATGCGACCATTGTGAGCTGTCATTTGTTTGATGTTTTTCCGACAGCCACAATAAAATCTGTCTTTTCAAAACTTTTGTTTGTATTGTGTGCATCCCTCTCTATCTCTCTTATCCCACCCCAAATCCATGGACCCAATAGAGGATGTATGGAGATGAGCTTGTATTTTCTGGACCGATGAGTCAATTGGAAACAGACCGATGGATTCAGAACATGGAGGATCACATGGAGAATAACCCTATAGTCGAAAAGGATGGCCCAGCATGCTCTTGAGTGCTTTGAAAGAGGTGTTGCTATTTGGTGGAGGATGTACCAAACCATCAATGGATTGCAAGGAGTAACCATTTGGGAAGAATTTAAGTTGACTCTGCTAAAGTCTCGGCTTGTGTCCCAGAAGTTGAAGCCTTATGGAAATGATATGGAGAAAGTGCATGCAAGCTTTGTGGAGAAATAGGACACAACCATAAAGAAAACAGGACGAATACCCTCATAAACGGAGGATTATCAAAGGAGTTAGCTGTGGATCTCAGGGAACTTCGGTTGGAGATTGTTCCCAAAGGTTTTGTGGCAGCAATGGAAGTTCAGTCTACATAGTTGAGTAAGTTACGTGAAGCTCAGAAGTATGACAAAGAGACTGTTGATGTAAAAGAGAAGATGAGCAAAGGAAAGGCCAAAGGCTTTCGTAAGGATAAGCACGACACCTTATGGTTCAAGGATCGTGTATCTGTGCCTAATAATGCAAGATCAGGAAGTTAATACTTCAGGAGGCTCATGACTCACCATACTCGATTCGCCTTGGAAACACCAAGATGTAATTGGATTTGAAGTAGTGTTTCTGGTAGACTGGTGAGAAGAAGGATATTGCGGAGTATGTAGTCGTAGGTAATGTATGCCAGAGAGAATAAAAGCAGAGCATCAGAAGCCAGCAGGATTACTACAGCCTATGCCGATACCCGAATGGAAGAGGGATAAGCTGGGCATGGATTTCATTACCGGATTTCCCATAACCCTATCGGGATATGATTCTATCTGGGTAGTAGTTGATTTGCTTGACCAAAGTGGCTCATTTTATCCCAGTGAAAACCACCTATACAAGTGCGAAGTTGGCCAAGATATATTTGTAGCGACCAGACCCGAATGGATCAAGTCTCTGTGCTTAGTGTCATCCCTGGATCAGTAATGCTGACACCACACAGTACTTCGAAGGATTTATAGCAGAGTAGCAATCACACACTTATTATATCGTTGTCCACAAGGGAACTTAATACAATAATATGGCTTAAGGCCATCTAATAATAACAGCGGAAGGCTTGGAAGATAAGTGAGTCCATCAACTCCATCGGCATCACCGAGTATAGAACCACGACCTAACACCTTACTTGTCGTCTCAGAAAATCTGCAACGTGAAAGTTGCAGCCCAAAACGGTCAAGACATGGAATATGCTTGGCAATGTAACACATAAAGAGCAATGAAGGAATAAGCCTATACTACATGCATATACGGTTGGTGGTAAGGCTCTACGGTTACATTTGCATAAAGCTGATTTTTTCCTACATCAAAGGAATAATTTTATTTAACTATCATGGTGGTTGTTAAACATTGAGAATGGTTGACAGCATCCTCAATCCCAATTAAAAAGTACTCATCAAATCCCAATACATTTATTAGAAGTAACATGTTGAGATTCACATGATATTCAATTATCGGATACTCAAAACGTCCATAACCGGGGACACGGCTAATCATGATTAGTTTATACACTCTGCAGAGGTTTGCACACTTTTCCCCACAAGACTCGATCGCCTCCGCTTGGTTCTCGTGACTACATGGTGTTTGAGAAACGGATGACCGAGACATAGTCTTTGAAGCTGCACCTTACATGTGGGTAGACCGTACCAACCTACATCCCCTACATCAGCTAGCCTACCCGTAAGAGTTAGCACAACTTAGTCAACTACGCCAGAGCCCATAATTGGCTTGTGGCTGCACACGAAAGTTTCAGCTTGAATAATCTTATGATCCCTTAGAGCCTGGTGGCGGTCCAAGAAATACAGGCAAGTCCCGATGGAAACCAGCGCCTCAATCCACCCAGATGTGTGTTTAGGTTGCCACCTTAGATAAACCATTAATTAACAATCTCACATCTGTCATGGATATACACTCACCCAATCCACGTCTACTAGCATAGCATGGCATAACAGCAAACGTAGAAGTAACTCCCAAGGTTTCATAAGTAAAACAGGTAATAGGTACTACCTCAATCTACTTCCCATCCCACAATTTAATTAGATCCTAACCATGCAAGTGTTTGAGGGTTTGATCTAATGCAATAAAACTGGGTAGTAGAAAAGGTATGATCAAGTGTTACTTGCCTTGCTGATGATCCGCGAGACCTAGAGATTCGAAGTAACAAGCGGCGCACTCCGGGTGATCTAACGCAGACAAACAACAAGCATACAATAAGTACTCATCTAATGCACAGGGAAATCTCGAATAAAAGATCTAACCAGAAAACTCAACTTAAGAACTCTGGTTGCAAAGGAATCGAATCAAATAAAGCATCGAAAGTCGAAACTCGAGAGAGAACGACTCGGTTTAGTAATCTGAAACTAGGTCAAAATTTTACAGTAGCAAAACTCTGTGTAAGCAGGTTAGTCGGAACGGCGGTTTCGTAACGAAACTCCAGGCGCTTGAATCACCTGATTTCGATAAACGAGCGAGAAAATAAACAGATTTGAAAATCGGATCGGAAATCGAATCAGAAAAATAACGGATTAAATCCGATTAAAAGAAAACGACGAACGGATTAAATAACGGACGTTAGTTAATGTAACTAATCCAACGAACACATTCATTGAAACGAACGGTTCGTGAACGTTTTTAAATAAGAAAACCGAAAAATAAAACCATCTAGGTTTTTTTTAAAAACCGAACTTCTTCAAAAAAACGGATCGGGTTTTCTAAAGAAACCGGACCGGGCGGTGGCGGGGATGAGGAGAGGGGGCGGCCGGGTATATAAGGAGGGGGTGGCGGCGCCTTGGGAAGGGGGCAGCGGGGGCCGGTCGGGACCGGACTCCGGGGCGGCGGCGTCGTGGGCGGCGGAGATCATGAGGAGGAGAGGGAGGTGGGCAAGGCTGGGCAGTGGGCCTTGGCCCAAAGTGGGGGCGTAGTTTTTTTAAAACAAACTTAAACGAAATAAAATAAAACCAAACGGACTCCAAAATTTATAAAATAATTTTCCCGACTCCTAAAATGAGTCGAACAAAATGAACTTTAAAAACGGCAAATATGCATATTTCTAAAATACTCATTTTTCCCCCTAAAGCAAATGAACTTTCGAAAAACCAAAATTTGATTTATTTATTAAATCTTCATTTTTCCTAAATGTTGGGAAAGTCATATTATTCCCTCTCTTAATTTTTTCTATCGGAAAAACTTTTGAAGATAAATAAATAAATCCAAATGATCCTATTTTCAAAATTTGAGAAATCCCAAATATGAAAATAATGAAATCTCCAACTCTCTCCGAGGGTCCTTGAGTTGCGTGAAATTTTCTAGGATCGGAAAAATGCGAGAAAATATGATATGCATGATGACCTAATGTATAACATTCCAAACTGAAAATTTGGGATGTTACAATATTTGACAAGGATCGTATGTCTGCATGGAGTTCCGAGGACCATCGTAGAGGAACACAATTTACCTCAAAGTTTTGGAATCAGCTGCACCAGACTTTGGGTACTAGGCTAGAGTTCAGTACAGCCTTTCATCCGCAGACAGATGGATAAATCGAGAGAGTCAATCAGATTCTGGAGGACATGTTGAGAGCGTGTGCACTAGGTTATGGATGTAGTAGTGATGATAATCTACCTTATGCAGAGTTCTCATATAACAACATCTACCAAGCCAGTTTGAAGATGGCCCCTTTTAAAGCTTTGTATGGGAGAAGGATCCAGACATCGTTGATGTGGGATGAAGTTGGAGACCATCAATTGTTTGGATTAAATGTGATCAAGGAGTCAGAAGAGAATGTTAAGTTGATTCGAGATAGACCGAAGGTAGCTCAGTCCAGGCAGAAGAGTTATGCAGACTCAGAAACGCAAGGAGGTAGACGATAAAATCGGAGACAGAGCATATCTTCGTGTGCCACCTCTGCGAGGAGTTAAACGTTTTGGAGTTAAGGGAAAGTTAGCCCCGAGATTTGTAGGACTATACCGAGTTTTGGAGCGTATGGGGGAAGTGGACAACAAGTTGGAGTCACCCGAAGGACAGTCAGGAGTTCATGATGTGTTTCACGTTTCCCAGTTGAAGAAGTGCCATGCAGAGATGGCCAATATTCCCCTATAAGAACGCTTGACCCTGGAAAGGATAATGATGTTCCACGAAGTGGAGTATGGACTTCATAATTATAAGTTTTTATCTCGGTATGTGGGATATCCAACGAGGATGAAGAGAGGAATTACTATTGGACATAAAGGAGGTATGATGTTGGAAATATGGATCAATGGAAATTCCATGATGAGTCTGAGTAATCATGTCCTAGTTTGGTGCCAATAGAAGGAAGGAAGACAATACAATTGGATGGAATTAAGAATACTAGGAAGTTGGATGTTGGAATAATGATCAGTTGCCCAGATGATGTGTTCAAGGATTTTAAGTGATGAGATGGGCCATAACCCACAGGCCCCAGGACCTGCCAAGAAGCAAGCACACTTTTGCTGAAGGAAAAATCCTGGAAGAAGTTACGATTGTACCGACCGACGATCTTATAGGAGTTTACGCAAAACCTGAGAGTTGTGAAGAAACGATAGATGTTTGTTTGTCTTGCAGAAGCAATGGATTTATCCGAACTTGGTTCGTTGACAAGAGAAATTCTGCAATGCTTGTGAGGATGACCGAGTGTTAGAATGCGAGATTCGCTAAACCATGTACAAGGTAATGATTTAAAAGGGATGGATTGATCACCATACCGACTTACTCTTATTATTCGCCTTGCTATGTGGGATGGTAAATCTGAGTGACTTACCTATAGTAAAGTGTCGACGATGTTAAACCTTGTTGAACCTTAGAATGGTATAAGCATTTTTCCCTTGTACATGGCAGTTGTTGCCAACCGTAGGTTATACGGTGAGGTTCAACCCAGACCCGTTTCCTGCAGGAGAAACCATAAATTGTTGACCACCATGAGATAATGATAGTTGTTTAGCATTGGCGCCAGACCCGTCAGCTAAGAAGACCCAGTCTCGGAATAACCTTACCAAGAGTAAAGGACCAAAGAATTGAGGAAAAGGTTATGCCACTACTGGAAGAGCCCAGAGAAGGAATTATCCTTAAGATCTGAGAAGACCGACACTCTCAACGATAAGGATGGAGTATATGAGTTTTGATGGAACCGTAACCATGCTTCTAAGGGTGGTAGCACCCGAGACCCCGGAGATGATCGATGGATTTTGAGAAGACCCCAAACCCTAACCTATTTCTTGCTAGCCTCTCCGAATCTCGAGGACGAGATTCATTTTAAGGGTGGTAGTTTGTAACATCCCAAAATTTTAAATTTTGGAATGTTATAAACAAATAGATAGTTTTGATTGATTGTTTGATTGATTGACCTGAAAGTGAGTGAATTGAAACTTTTGAAAGTTAAATGAGAGGAATAAAAGGACTTTCCCAAACTTTCATTTTGCTTTTATGATCTTGAGAATTCAAATTCTTTTCATCACAAAACCCTAGAGAGAAGATGACATGACTTCTTCCATTTATTTAAATGACAAGGGTGTTGAAAATATTTGAATTTCATTTGGAAAATATTTCCAATTTGAAACTTTATGCAACTCAATGATTTTCACGAGCGAAGATAAAATGACTTCTTCAAATTATATGAAATATGAGTTGGGAGTTTCAAAGGATTAAATTCAAGTTCTTTTGAATTTATTTTCAATTTGGAGTTATTGAGTTTTATTCAAATTATTTTTCTCCAAAAATAAAATATATGGAAAATAGGGTAACATGATTCCCTACATCAGAAAATTGAGAGAAATTAATTTGAAGTCATTTTGGTATTTTAAAATGATTCTTGTTGGATTTTATTGGACCAGAAGCACTCTTTGCTTTATTTGAATTTGTGTGAATTTTATTTAATGCTATAGAAATGTCCATGTTGTAGGAAATCTTTTTCTGAAAATTTTGATATATTATATGCCTATATAATATTTTCATTTTGTTTTATTATTTTTTTCTCTGTTTGTTAAAAAAAAGACTTCCTTCCACTGAACTGGCCGCCCAGCTCCTGCCCAGCCATGCCCAGCCAGCCAGCCGCCGTCGCCCCATCCTCGATCTCCCGCAGGAGACCGACTCCCGCACGAGAGCGCCGTCGCCGCCGTCCCATTGCCGCACTCCGTGCCGCCCTTGCCCCTTGCCCACGCCACCGCCCCTCCCCTGGCCTTTAAAAGGCGGGCCCCGACGCCCCGACTCCTCTCTCTCCCCTTGCTCGCCGCCCCGCCGCCCAAGTCGCCGCCGCCGACGAGATCCGCCAAGCGCCGCCGCCCGAAACCGCCACCCTCGCCGCCTATGCCCACCGCCGCCACCACCACCGCACTCGCCGCCTTAGCGCCAGACCTCCCGTGCTCTCCGCCGTCCTCGACGACCACGAGCCGCGCCCGCCTCATGGAGAGTCGCAGCCTCGCCGGAGAGCTGCCGTCTTTCCGCCGAAAACCGCCGAACCGCCGTGCACCGGTAAAACCCGCTAAAACCCGCCCGGTTTTTCTTTATTGTTCTAGATCGGTTTTTTGTTTTTGAATAGTTTAGTTTGCGAGCGTTCATTAGTTAGGGTCCGGTAGTGAACGAGTTCATTCGTTAGCTTTCTGTAGCGGGCGTTCGCCCGGTAGATTTTTTTTTCTTTTTCTTTTTATTTTAGTCAGGGACCTATCCGTAATTAGTTTTTTTACCGTTTAGCCCCTCATTTTTAAACCTTCGTAACTTTTTGCCCGTTTGTCCAGATTCAACGAAACCAACGCCCACTTCTTCGTTATGATCCCCTATATCCAGTAATCCAACTCAAACATGTTTTTGAAAGTTTTAAAGTTTGAATTCAAACAGATTTGTATTCAAACTTCGTTTGATCATAACTTGAGTTTCAGAATCTCGATTTAGTTGATTCTTTTGCAAATCGAAGCTCTTGACCTAAACTTTATGATAAGGCCAAATTCACATAATTTTGGTACTATTAGAAATTTTTTTATGTTGCAAGAGTTATTTGCTTGGTTTTGATGTTTTCCAATTTGTTTTCTTCGTTCTTCCCGATCTTTTGAGTGACTGCTTATGTGTGGTTACTATTGATTGCTTACGATAGATTGACCGGAGTGTGACGAGTAGACCTATCAAGAGTTTTGAGTGCGAATCATCTTCATCAACATTGCAGGCAAGTAACACTTTGATCATGCTCTTCTCATACCCAGTTTTTATGCATTAGATCTATCCTCAAACACTTGCATGATTAGGATCTAATTAAATTGTGGGATGGGAAGTAGTTGAGGTAGTACCTATTACCTGTTTTATTATCAAACCTTTGGGAGTTACTTCTACGTTTGCTTATTATGCCATGCTATGCTAGTAGACGTGGATTGGGTGAGTGTATCCATGACAGATGTGAGATTGTTATTAAATGGTTTATTTAAGGTGGCAACTTAAACACACATCCGGGTGGATTGAGGCACCTGGTTTCTATCAGACTTGCTGTATTTCTTCGGACCGCCACCCGTGCTCAAAGGGATCATGAGATTATTCAAACTAGAAACTTCCGTGTGCAGCCACAAGCCATTATGGGCTCTGGCATAGTTGATTAAGTTGTGCGAACTTTTACGGGTAGACTAGCAGATGTAGGGGAAAGTAGGTGTACCGGTCTACCCACAAGTAAGGTGCTAGTTCTTCTGAAAGACTATGTCTCGGTCATCCGTTTCTCAAACACCTTGTAGTGCGAGAAACCAAACGGAGGCGATCGAGTCTTGTGGGGAAAAGTGCGCAAACCTCTGCAGAGTGTATAAACTAATCATGGTTAGTCGTGTCCCCGGTTAAGGACAATCTTGAGTATCCAGTTCTTACATTATCCTGTTGATCTCATCATCTTACTCTAATTAACATTGTTGGGTTTTAATGAGTACTTTTAATTGGGATTGAGAATATTGTCAACCATTCTCAATGTTTAACAACCACCATGATAGTTAAATAAATTTATTCCTTTGTAGTAGGGAAAAATTGGCTTTTCGCAAAACCTTATAACCATAGAGCTTTTCCACCAGCCATATATGCATGTAGTATAGGCTTATTCCTTCATTACTCTCTATGTGTTACATTGCCAGCATATTCCATGTGCTGACCCGTTTTCGGGCTGCAACGTTTCATGTTGCAGACTTTTCAGACGACGAGTAAGTGATACGTTAGGGTTACAATTTCTACACTCAACTTTGCCGTTGGTGTTGATGGGAATCCACAACCTTGTTGCTTCCGCTATATTTTGGATTGAGGTAATAGTATTTACGTTATTTATACATGTGATTTACCTCTGTTATAAATCCTCGAGTACTGTATGTGTCAGCATACCGATCCAGGGATGACACTTAAGCACAGAGACTTGATCCATTCGGGTCGGGTCGCTACACTAAATCAAAATTAATTGCAAACAAAACTCCCCCTGGGACCTGATGTATGTTGGAGGCACTCGTTGTTTCGAGCAAGCTGTGGATTGATGCTTGTTGGTGGAGGGGGAGTATAAACTTTACCATTCTGTTTGTGAACCGCCTATAATGTGTGTGACATGGAAGATATCGCCATCTCTTAGTTGCTATGTTGACAATGAAAGTATACCGCTCAAAATATAATTTATCTCTATTTCAAAACCGAGCTCCGGCACCTCTTTAAATCCCTTCTTCCCTCTGCGAAGGGCCTATCTATTTACTTTTATGTTGAGTCATCACCCTCTTATTAAAAAGCACTAGTTGGAGAGCACAGCTGTCATTTGCATTCATCACTATTAATTTATATTGGGTGTGACTATGATTGGATCTCTTTTACCATGAATTACAATGTCTAGTCAGTCCTTGATCTTTAAAGGTGCTCTGCATTTATGTTTTGCGGTCTCAGAAAGGGCTAGCGAGATACCATCTTGTTATTTCATATTATGATTGTTTTGAGAAAGTGTTGTCATCTGAGATTTAATATTATGGCTCGCTAGTTGATTATGCAATTGATACGAGTAATTGTGAGACCTGAGAATTATTGCAAATGTGGTTAGTTATGATCTTTGCTGAAAACATGAATGCTGGCTTTACATATTTACAACAACAAGTGCAAACAGAGTTTGTAAAAGTTTTTCTTTCTTTTTTCAGTTTGTCAACTGAATTGCTTGAGGACAAGCAAGGGTTTAAGCTTGGGGGAGTTGATATGTCTCCGTCGTATCTACTTTTCCAAACACTTTTGCCCTTGTTTTGGACTCTAACTTGTATGATTTGAATGGAACTAACCCGACCGACGACTTTTCAAAGAGAATTGCCATGGTGTTGTTTTATGTGCTGAAAACAAAAGTTCTCGGAATGACATGAAACTCCACGGATGTCTTATAAAAATAATAAAATCCTTGCCAAAGATAAAGACCAGGGGCCCACACCACATCCACGAGGGTGGGGCGCCCCCTAGGGCGCCCCTACCTCGTGGGTCCCTGGACACCTTCCGCGCCAACTCCAACTCTATATATTGGCTTTGGGGAGAAAAAATAGGAGAGAAGAAATCATCGCGTTTCACGATCTTGAGCTACCGCCAAGCCCTAAAACCTCTCGGAGGGCTGATCTGAGTCTGCTCGGGGCTCGGAGAGGGGATTCGTCGCCGTCGTCATCATCAACCATCCTCCATCACCAATTTCATGATGCTCATCGCCGTGCGTGAGTAATTCCATCGTAGGCTTGCTGGACGGTGATGGGTTGGATGAGATTTATCATGTAATCAAGTTAGTTTTGTTAGGGTTTGATCCCTAGTATCCATTATGTTCTGAGATTGATGTTGCTATGACTTTGCTATGCTTAATTCTTGTCACTAGGGCCCGAGTGCCATGATTTCAGATCTGAACCTATTATGTTTTCATGAATATATGTGTGTTCTTGATCCTATCTTGCAAGTCTATAGTCACCTACTATGTGTTATGATCCGGCAACCCCGAAGTGACAACAATCGGGACCACTCCCGGTGATGACCATAGTTTGAGGAGTTCATGTATTCACTATGTGCTAATGCTATGTTCCGGTTCTCTATTAAAAGGTGGCCTTAATATCCCTTAGTTTCCATTAGGACCCCACTGCCACGGGAGGGTAGGACAAAAGATGTCATGCAAGTTCTTTTCCATAAGCACGTATGACTATATACGGAATACATGCCTACATTACATTGATGAATTGGAGCTAGTTCTGTGTCACCCTATGTTATGACTGTTACATGATGAACCACATCCGGCATAATTATCCATCACTGATCCGGTGCCTACGAGTTTTCCATATACTGATTTACGCTTATTTACTTTCCCGCTGCTATTGTTACAATCACTACAAAATACCAAAAATATTTACTATTGCTCGCACTACTCTTTTGTTACCGTTACCACCACTATCATATTACTTGCTACTAAACACTTTGCTGCAGATACTAAGTTTCCAGGTGTGGTTGAATTGACAACTCAGCTACTAATACTTGAGAATATTCTTTGGCTCCCCTTGTGTCGAATCAATAAATTTGGGTTGAATACTCTACCCTCGAAAACTGTTGCGATCCCCTATACTTGTGGGTTATCAGTATGCTGTCGTTAAGAGGCTCGGTGCCCGAGGAACAAACTCCGGTGACTTAATGATCCGCCCGGACGCTTTGGCCTCACCGGAATGCGCTACTTAAAGCGGCAATGCCCAGCTAACCTCCACACAATAGCGCATCGTCCTGCTACCTGGCACCACATCCGCCAAGACCATGGCCTTGAACGCTCTGCGGGAGAGCTTTGTCTTCGGGGATGAAGTTTGAGGTCGCCGCCCTCGCTCAAGTCTCCGCTCGCGGCGCAATAGCGGCGTAGCCGGACGCGGACGCGACCGCACAAGCGGTGGCCACAATGGCGGCTGACGACGGGAGCACCATCAGCCACGCGTCCTACTTGCCATCGTCCAATGTCCGGCATCGCCGAGGTCGGGGACTCCTCCGAGGATGAGTAGGGCATGGGAGGCGGCAGGGCATGGTGTGCCAACTGGCCGGTCCATCTCCCGTGTTCTACTCTTCCTCGCTAGAGACTGCACCTTCGTCTTGAACCCCACCCCCGTACATGGAGATCGTAGATGGAGGACGTCGGTCACCACAGTAGAATAGGTTTAGGGTCGGGTTTCTTTTATTTTTTTGTCCTATAAAAGTTTGAAATGTAGTGAAAATCTATCGTGTTTGCATTAATCTCGGCCGGTGTATATGAACTTTCACAATGATATAGTATATAGTAGGAGTACTAGCAAGATGCCCGTGCGTTGCGCGGAACATCAACATCTTGTGGGAGAAAAGGATGAACGAGGGAAGGCCTTATCTGCAAATGTGGAGAGGAGTGCGGGTAAATTGTCATAGTTTCCTTCCTATCCGTTAGATATAGATCGGATGGCCTATATTGCAGGATGGCAGGCACACCATCATCACCAACTCTGCCTTTTATTGAACCGAGACAAAGCTAACATGCGTAGTAAATAAACACACAGGGTCTACATACACAATTTATCTTAGGCACTCCAATAGTACGTCCACTACACATTCACGCATTTCACATCTTTCTACATCTACGGGAACCTACGAAAGGGTTAACGTAAATTGCCTCTCTCTCTCCTCCCTGATTTTCGTGGTGGTGGGCCCCTCCCTCCCCCCAATCTACAATCAATAGCTCACACGTTCGGTCCTGCACACGGCTCACGCAAATGGAACGCGCTTCGGCTTGCCTCTTCACTGACACGTGGGACTGCACTTGGAGAAACCGACCATGCGTCAAACTCCCCCCGCCCACCGCGCAAAAATCCCCCAAAAAATAACCCCCAAATCCCAAATTCAACCGCCCTTCGACCAACTAGCCGATAATATTCCCCAAACCCCCCTCCCCCGCGTCCCCCTCCACTCCATTCGCTCCACCAAAGCTGCCCTCCCCACCGCGCCGATATGTCGGCGCCGCGGTTCGTCGAGGGGACGCACGGCGATCATCTCGCTCCCACAGTACACTCTCGTAGACTGCCGTCCTCGAGCTGCACCGCCACCGCTGGCGACGTTCTTGTGGAGGCGCATGGCGATCAGCGCTGCCACCGCTGGCGATGTTCGTGTGGAGACGTACGGTGGTCAGCTTCTTCCACGGTACGCATATTCTAGACTGAGGCCCCGTGCATGTCGGTGTAGCGCTGAATGTTAGCTGATAGACGCTGTTAATCTCACTATTTGCCGAAGTAGTTTACAGTCAATATGATCTGCTTAAGAAGCTTCCTTTCCCTGTTCTGCACTCAATCTGCTTAGCTGAGATGGCATGCCAAACCCGATTAGTTGCTAAAATATCCTGCCATATATTTATTATGACGTAGATTGCCATGGCCTAGTAGCCAATCTGTTAGGTGAAATAGCTCTACACCATTTTATACTCGATCTTTGTTGCTGCGATGGCCTTCGATAGTTTGATGGTTGTGTGCTCGGTCTCATTGACTGCTAACACATCCTACCATAATTTAGCACTTAAATCTGTTTGCTGAATTAGCTTTAAATATATTTTGTTACTTAGATCTGCTCGTCCAAATATCTTGCCATAGCTTTAGACATCGACCTAGGTATTTTTTCCTGGGCTTCATAAAAAAGCATATATGTTTTTCCTGTAATATCTAGTAGAAGAACTAATTTGTATGTCTAACAGATGGACAGGACTTGGATAACTTCTGCTCGAAGATTCTCCGCTGCATATGTCGAAGGGGTTGAAAACTTCATGAACTTTATTAGAGCTGAGTACGGTGGTCCAAAATCAGATGTGCTCTGCCCATGTAGCAGTTGTATGAATTCAGTTACAAGACCCTAGTCAACTGTGCAAAATCATCTACACTTGTATGGGATGTCGGTCACATATACTAGGTGGGTTCATCATGGTGAAGCTGTGATCGTCAATGTTACTGACTACGTGGAAGCAACAGATCACCATCTTGATCTACCTGATGCTCAGGTGGAAGAGGAGGAGGAGGTGGTGGTGGCGGAGCCAGTGAGTTTGACCAACATTGAAACAATGCTACGAAATGCTCGTGCATTTCATGAACTTTCACATGCAGAAGAAAAATGGTGGGCTCGCATGTTGGAACAATGCAACGTGGCTGTCACCCCAGGAAATAAGCTGTCAGTATTCTCAGCTATGGTCACCTTTCTTTAGGTGAATACATCTGAGCGGATGACCAACAAATCATTCGATGCGATGTTGGCTGCTTTCCGCAAAGCTTTCCCAGATGCGTCTGAGCTGCCACACACCTACAGTAAAATGAAGAACTTCCTTCGTGCAGTTGGAATTGGATATGATATGATCCATGTTTGTAAGAATAATTGTGTTCTGTTCCGGAAGGATTATGCCAACTTAAGTGAATGCCCGAAATGCAAATCATCAAGATGGAAAGATGGCGATGCTGTGAAGAGGATTCCTCATAATGTTCTGAGACTTTTTGCAATTACACCAAGATTGCAGAGGTTGTTTCATGATGCTGAAACAAGAGAGGATGTATTGTGGCATTCTAGGAACTAGGAGTATAGAGATCAGAATGTAATGAGCCATCCATCACATGGTAGTGAGTGGAAAAGCTTCAATCACAAACACAAAAAGTTTGCTGCTGACCCGAGAAACATTAGACTTGGCTTAGCTTCAGATGGATTTAACCCATTTGGCACCAGAGCGCCACATATAGCATGTGGCCAGTGCTTGTTATCCCTTACAACATGCCTCCAAATGTCTACACCAAAGAATCAAACTACATGATGGCCTTGCTTATCCCAGGTCCAAAAATTCCTGGAAAGGATTTTGATTTATTCATGGAGCCTCTTGTGGAGGAACTTCAACAGCTATGGAGGGGTATTCTCACTCAAGACCTATATAGCAGCTTACCAACTGATTTCTTTCTACATGCTGTTATAATTTGGTGCATCCATGATTATCTGGCTTTGGGCACTATGTCAAGGCGAACGACACATGGTTACAATGCATGTGTTCGTTGTGCCAAGAATCCGCTGTCATACGCAATACTTAGCAAGATCTGTTACATTCGACACCGCTGTTTCCTAGCCAAGGACAAGCCGCGTCCTACAAAATACCGAAGACATGTGTTCAATGCAAAGCATGAAAACCGTGATGCGCCAAAGAGGCTCACCGCCGATGAGTTGCAAGTGGAATTAGAGAAGGCTAGGCATATTACACCAGGAAACCATCCTGGAAATGGTAGCTGGAAAAGGAAGCATGGCAGGGCAGAAGAGAGATTATTGTTTACCCGCAGGTCCACTTTGTGGGACTTGGAGAATTGGAAAGATTTGGATCTGCGGCATAATCTTGATGTGATGCACATCAAGAAAAATATATGTGATAGCATTATCGGCACACTTTTTAATATTGAAGGCAAGACAAAAGATACCTTAAAATCTAGGATTGATTTGACACACCTGGGTATCAGAAATGATTTGCAGGTGGAAGATGAAGGTAAACCACGGGATATCGCACCAGTTGTGTATGTCTTGGACAAGGTAAAAAGACAAGAATTCTGCGAGGTCCTGTCACGTGTGAGATTCCTACATGGATTTGCTTCCAACCCTGAAAGGAGAGTCAGTGCAGATGGAAACAAGGTACAAGGGTTGAAAACTCGTGACTGCCACATCCTACTTCATAGGGTTTTACTTGTTATCCTTAGAGGATTGGGCCGCCCTCACTTATACCGAGCAGTTGCAGAGTTGGGTCAATTCTTCAAGGAACCTTGCAGTAAAAATATCAGGGTAGATGCTTTGGAGCGTCTTAGAGACAAGATACCAACTATCCTATGCGACCTTGAGAAGATATATGACACGTCTCCAATGTATCTATAATTTTTGATTGCTCCATGCTATATTATCTACTGTTTTGGACATTATTGGGCTTTATTATCCACTTTTATATTATTTTTGGGACTAACCTATTAACCGGAGGCCCAGCCCAGAAATTGTTGTTTTTTGCCTATTTCAGAGTTTCATAGAAAAGGAATATCAAACGGAGTCCAAATGGAATGAAACCTTCGGGAACGTGATTTTTAGGAAGAATATGATCCAAGAGTCTTGGACCCTACGACAAGAAACAAAGGAGGAGGCCACGAGGTAGGGGGCGCGCCCTCCACCCTTGTGGGCCCCATGTTGCTCCACCGACGTACTCCTTCCTCCTATATATACCTACATACCCCCAAACGATCAGATACGGAGCCAAAAACCTAATTCCACCGCCACAACCTTCTATACCCACGAGATCGCATCTTGGGGCCTGTTCCGGAGCTCCGCCGGAGGGGGCATCCATCACGGAGGGCTTCTACATCAACACCATAGCCTCTCCGATGAAGTGTGAGTAGTTTACTTCAGACCTTCGGGTCCATATTAGTAGCTAGATGGCTTCTTCTCTCTTTTTGGATCTCAATACAATGTTCTCCCCCTCTCTCATGGAGATCTATTCGATGTAATCTTCTTTTTGTGGTCTGTTTGTTGAGACCAATGAATTGTGGGTTTATGATCAATATTATCTATGAACAATATTTGAATCTTCTCTGAATTCTTTTATGTATGATTGGTTATCTTTGCAAGTCTCTTCGAATTATCAGTTTGGTTTGGCCTACTAGATTGATATTTCTTGCAATGGGAGAAGTGCTTAGCTTTGGGTTCATTCTTGCGGTGTCCTTTCCCAGTGACAGTAGGGGCAGCAAGGCACGTATTGTATTGTTGCCATCGAGGATAACAAGATGGGGTTTTTATCATATTGCATGAATTTATCCCTCTACATCATGTCATCTTGCTTAAGGCGTTACTCTGTTTTCTTGAACTTAATACTCTAGATGCATGCTGGATAGCGGTCGATGAGTGGAGTAATAGTAGTAGATGCAGGCAGGAGTCGGTCTACTTGTCTCGGACGTGATGCCTATATACATGATCATACCTAGATATTCTCATAACTATGCTCAATTTTGTCAATTTCTCAACAGTAATTCGTTCACCCACCATAAAATATTTATGCTTTTGAGAGAAGCCACTAGTGAAACCTATGGCCCCCGGGTCTATCTTCATCATATTAATCTTCCAACACTTGGTTATTTCCTTTGCTTTTTTACTTTGCTTTTATTTTACTTTGCATCTTTATCACAAAATACCAAAAATATTATCCTATCATATCTATCAGATCTCACTCTCGTAAGTGACCGTGAATGGATTGACAACCCCTTATCGCGTTGGTTGCGAGGAGTTATTTGTTTCGTGTAGGTACGAGGGACTCGCGCGTAGCCTCCTACTGGATTGAAACCTTGGTTCTCAAAAACTAAGGGAAATACTTACGCTACTTTGCTGCATCACCCTTTCCTCTTCAAGGGAAAACCAACGCAGTGCTCAAGAGGTAGCAAGAAGGATTTCTGGCGCCGTTGCCGGGGAGTCTACTCAAAAGTCAACATACCAAGTACCCATCACAAATCCCTTATCTCCCGCATTACATTATTTTCCATTTGCCTCTCGTTTTCCTCTCCCCCACTTCACTCTTGCCGTTTTATTCGCCCTCTCTTTTTCGTTCGCCTTCTTCTTTTTGCCACTCGCTCTCTCTGTCGTTATGTCTGAAATTGGGGAAATTATTGCCGATATGGACAATAATAATATCATAGAAAATTCGGATGCTCCTGCTGAAGAACCCCCTACCTTGCATACAAAAAGATTTCGAATTGGTAGTGGTAATATTATTGGAAAAGGAGTTATTCAAGATTTCTTTACTTGTGCCGGTGCTTTGCCTTCTATGGGCAGTTCTATTCTCCGTAGAACTAGTAGTCTTGCGGACGCTATTGCCATGCTTATAGTTGAACTTGAAAGGCAATTTATGCACATGCATCCTTGCATAAAAAGAATTTTCCTAGAATTCTCTAATATTGAGCATTCTTCATTAAGCGTGCATACCACTATCTTTTGGCTCATGAGTTTAGATTCATAATAAAAGAGGCCAAAGAAATCTTTGCGCGTTATAGGGTAGATGCTAGTCATCCTCCCATTGAAGCTATCCTTTTTAATCAAGAAGACATGATGCGTTTACAATCTTTGGATCATATTGCTTATAACGAAAATCTTAGGAAAAAGGTTCCCGCCGATGTTCTAGTTGATAGAATTTCCGAGCTTAATGATGATTTTGCTATTCAGAATAATGGATTAGGTTTTCCTCTTGAACAAAGGCTTGTGACTTTTTGCCAAAAGAACGCTCTTAATGATGAATTGGTTGTGCAATACAAAGTGCTTAGGGAGGAAACCACACCTCCCGAGATTGATCTTGTGTAGGGATGAAAATGGAGTGGAAACTTTCCGTTTTTCCGGAGGAAAAATGGAAACGGAGAGGAAATATGAAAACGGAAATGGAAATTTGCAAAACGGAAGTGGAAAAGGAATTTTTTATGCGGAAATGGAAACAAAAATGGAACGGTGTTTTGGGGTGGAACTTGCATGGAAATGGAACTTTCCGTTTCCGTGAGTATGGAATTTCTGTTTTTACTATAGACCTATAATTGCTTTGTAACCCAACCACCAAATAGAACATAATGACACAATTAGTAGAATGGATCTAAGGCCCAACTTCTACTACCACACATATACTCAGCTTGACCCTCTACGCTGTTGTCGGGTACTACTACAATACTACGCTAAGTTGCTAACATAATGATATTATTTTGTAGCCATGTTAACAACTCATTAAATTTGTTTATTTTTGTGTGTATTTCTCTATGATTCAAGGGGTTTTTAAGTTCCGATCAATGCCTATTTCTGTTTCCATATCCGCTTTGTATTCGCTCCGTGTCCGTTTCCGGTAGTATCTGTTTTGTATTCATTTCTGGGGTTTCTGTATTCGTTTCCACTTCTGCAAAAAAATGTGAAAACAAATATGATAGCACTCAGTTCCGTCTGTTTCCGCTCCATTTTCATCCCTAATCTTGGGGACTTTTGTCCCATTAAATTTAGCCCTTTTGATTATTTTTACTTGCTTCAAAGAAAACTTGCTTCTGAACGTAGAGAATATGAGAAAAGTTTTCATGACTTGCCATACCACTATTATGGCAATACCTAGATCTATCCTTGCTTTTATGCCTAGCTAGGGGCGTTAAACGATAGCGCTTGTTGGGAGGCAACCCAATTTTATTTTTAGTTTTTTTTGCTTTTGCTTCTGTCTAGGAATAAATATTTGTTCTAGCCTCTGTTTAGATGTGTTTTTATGTTTTAATTAGTGTTTGTGCCAAGTTAAACCTATAGGATCTTCTTGGATGATAGTTATTTGATCTTGCTGTAATTTCCAGAAACTTTCTGTTCACGAAAACAATTGTTAAATATCACCAGAACGTGATAAAATACTGATTCCAATTTCTGCTGATCAATAAACAAATTTCCCAGGTCTTCCAATTTGGGCTGATTTTTTGGAGTTCCAGAAGTTTGCGTTAGTTACAGATTACTACAGACTGTTCGGATATTGACAGATTCTGTTTTTCGTGTGTTGTTTGCTTATTTTGATGAATCTATGGCTAGTAAAATAGTTTATAAACCATAGATAAGTTGGAATACAGTAGGTTTAACACCAATATAAATTAAGAATGAGTTCATTACAGTACCTTGAAGTGGTCTTTTGTTTTCTTTCGCTAACGGAGCTCACAAGATTTCTGTTGAGTTTTGTGTTGTGAAGTTTTCAAGTTTTGGGTGAATTTTTTTGATGGATTATGGAACAAGGAGTGGCAAGAGCCTAAGCTTGGGGATGCCCATGGCACCCCCAAGATAATCTAAGGACACCATAAAGCCAAAGCTTGGGGATGCCCCGGAAGGCATCCCCTCTTTCGTCTACTTCCATCAGTAACTTTACTTGGAGCTATATTTTTATTCACCACATGATATGTGTTTTGCTTGGAGCGTCTTGTATGATTTGAGTATTTTCCCTTTAGTTTACCACAATCATCCTTGTTGTACACACGTTTTGAGAGAGCCATACTTGATTTGGAATTTGTTAGAATACTCTATGTGCTTCGCTTATATCTTTTGAGTTATATAGTTTTGCTCTAGTACTTCACTTATTTCTTTTAGAACACGGTGGTGGATTTGTTTTATAGAAACTATTGATCTCTCATGCTTCATTTAGATTATTTTGAGAGTCTTAAATAGCATGGTAAATTGCTTAAATAATCCTAATATGCTTGATATTCAAGAATAGTAAAAACTTTCTTATGAGTGTGTTGAATACTAAGAAAAGTTTGATGCTTGATAATTGTTTTGAGATATGAAGATGGTGATATTAGAGTCATGCTAGTTGAGTAGTTGTGAATTTGAGAAATACTTGTGTTAAAGTTTGTGATTCCCGTAGCATGCACGTATGGTGAACCATTATGTGATGAAGTTGGAGCATGATTTATTTATTGATTGTCTTCCTTATGAGTGGCGGTCGGGGACGAGCGATGGTATTTTCCTACCAATCTATCCCCCTAGGAGCATGCACGTAATACTTTGCTTTGACAACTTGTAGATTTTTGCAATAAGTATATGAGTTCTTCATGACTAATGTTGAGTCCATGAATTATACGCACTTTTCTTCCTTCCACCATTGCTAGCCTTTCTAATACCGCGCACTTTTTCACCGGTATCGTACACCCACCATAAACCTTCCTCAAAGCAGCCACCATACCTACCTATCATGGCATTTCCATAGCCATTCCGAGATATATTGCCATGCAACTTTCCACCATTCCGTTTATTATGACACGCTCCATCATTGTCATATTGCTTAGCATGATCATGTAGTTGACATTGTATTTGTGGCAAAGCCACCATTCATAATTCTTTCATACATGTCACTCTTGATTCATTGCATATCCCGGTACACCGCCGGAGGCATTCATATAGAGTCATATTTTGTCCTAAGTATCGAGTTGTAATCGTTGAGTTGTAAGAAAATAAAAGTGTGATGATCTTCATTTTTTGAGCATTGTCCCAAGTGAGGAAAAGGATGATGGAGACTATGATTCCCCCACAAGTCGGGATGAGACTCCGGACGAGAAAAAAAAAGAAAGAGGCCATAAAAAAATAAAAGGCCCAAATGAAAAAAAGAGAGAAAAAGAGAGAAGGGACAATATTACTATCCTTTTACCACACTTGTGCTTCAAAGTAGCACCATGATCTTCATGATAGAGAGTCTGTCATTTTGTCACTTTCATATACTAGTGGGAATTTTCATTATAGAACTTGGCTTGTATATTCCAATGATGGGCTTCCTCAAATGCCCTAGGTCTTCGTGAGCAAGCGAGTTGGATGCACACCCACTTAGTTTCTTTTGTTGAGCTTTCATATGCTTATAGCTCTAGTGCATCCGTTGCATGGAAATCCCTACTCACTCACATTGATATCTATTGATGGGCATCTCCATAGCCCGTTGATACGCCAAGTTGATGTGAGACTATCTTCTCCCTTTTTGTCTTCTCCACAACCACCATTCTATTCCACATATAGTGCTATATCCATGGCTCACGCTCATGTATTGCCTGAAGATTCAAAAAGTTTGAAAATGTTAAAAGTGTGAAACAATTGCTTGGCTTGTCATCGGGGTTGTGCATGATTTAAATACTTTGTGTGGTGAAGATAGAGCATAGCCAGACTATATGATTTTGTAGGGATAACTTTCTTTGGCCATGTTATTTTGAGAAAACATGATTGCTTTGTTAGTATGCTTGAAGTATTATTATTTTTATGTCAATATTAAACTTTTGTCTTGAATCTTTCGGATCTGAATATCCATACCACAATTAAGAAGAATTACATTAAAATTATGCCAAGTAGCACTCTGCATCAAAAATTCTGTTTTTATCATTTACCTACTCGAGGACGAGCAGGAATTAAGCTTGGGGATGCCTGATACGTCTCCAACGTATCTATAATTTTTGATTGCTCCATGCTATATTATCTACTGTTTTGGACATTATTGGTCTTTATTATCCACTTTTATATTATTTTTGGGACTAACCTATTAACCGGAGGCCCAGCCCAGAATTGCTGTTTTTCCCTATTCAGAGTTTCGTAGAAAAGGAATATCAAACGGAGTCCAAACGGAATGAAACCTTCGGGAACATGATTTTTAGGAAGAATATGATCCAGGAGACTTGGACCCTACGTCAAGAAACAAAGGAGGAGGCCAGGAGGTAGGGGACGCGCCCACCACCCTCGTGGGCCCCCTGTTGCTCCACCGACGTACTCCTTCCTCCTATATATACCTACGTACCCCCAAACGATCAGATACGGAGCCAAAAACCTAATTCCACCGCCGCAACCTTCTGTACCCACGAGATCCCATCTTGGGGCCTGTTCTGGAGCTCCGTCGGAGGGGGCATCCATCACGGAGGGCTTCTACATCAACACCATAGCCTCTCCGATGAAGTGTGAGTAGTTTACTTCAGACCTTCGGGTCCATAGTTAGTAGCTAGATGGCTTCTTCTCTCTTTTTGGATCTCAATACAATGTTCTCCCCCTCTCTCGTGGATATTTATTCGATCTTTTTTTGGTGTGTTTGTTGAGACCGATGAATTGTGGGTTTATGATCAAGATTATCTATGAACAATATTTGAATCTTCTCTGAATTCTTTTATGTATGATTGGTTATCTTTGCAAGTCTCTTCGAATTATCGGTTTGGTTTGGCCTACTAGATTGATCTTTCTTGCAATGGGAGAAGTGCTTAGCTTTGTGTTCAATCTTGTGGTGTCCTTTCCCAGTGACAGTAGGGGCAGCAAGGCCCGTATTGTATTGTTGCCATCGAGGATAACAAGATGGGGTTTTTATCATATTGCATGAATTTATCCCTCTACATCATGTCATCTTGCTTAAGGCATTACTCTGTTTTCATTAACTTAATACTCTAGATGCATGCTGGATAGCGGTCGATGAGTGGAGTAATAGTAGTAGATGCAGGCAGGAGTCGGTCTACTTGTCTCGGACGTGATGCCTATATACATGATCATACCTAGATATTCTCATAACTATGATCAGTTCTGTCAATTGCTCAACAGTAATTCGTTCACCCACCGTAAAATATTTATGCTTTTGAGAGAAGCCACTAGTGAAACCTATGGCCCCCGGGTCTATCTTCATCATATTAATCTTCCAACACTTAGTTATTTCCTTTGCTTTTTTACTTTGCTTTTATTTTACTTTGCATCTTTATCACAAAAATACCAAAAATATTATCCTGTGATATCTATCAAATCTCACTCTCGTAAGTGATCGTGAAGGGATTGACAACCCCTTATCGCGTTGGTTGCGAGGAGTTATTTGTTTTGTGTAGGTACGAGGGGCTCGCGCGTAGCCTCCTACTGGATTGATACCTTGGTTCTCAAAAACTGAGGGAAATACTTACGCTACTTTGCTGCATCACCCTTTCCTCTTCAAGGGAAAACCAACGCAGTGCTCAAGAGGTAGAAATATATCCTCCAGCCTTCTTTGAGGTGATGGTGCATTTGGCTGTTCATCTACCTGATGAGGCACTACTTAGAGGTCCAGTACAGTATGGCTAGATGTACCCTATTGAAAGGTGGCTGGGCATTTTCAAGCGCTATGTTAGGAACAGAGCTAGACCTGAGGGTTCCATTGTAGAGGCCTACATTGCTACAGAAGCGTTGACATTCTGCTCAAAATACATTGAAAAAGCTTATCATCTTAGCAAAGAGGTGGGTGAAGACAATCCCGGGCTCAATGTTTTCGATTATTCTATTCGAGTTACAGGGAAGAGTCGACAAGAGGACAAACCTAAATATTTGGACAAAATGGTTTGGTATGTGTTGAATAACTGTCCTGAGATACTACCTTATATCAAGTAAGTGCTAAGTACTGCAGCTTATACATCGTAATCTACTAAACTTGCAGCACATTCTTATATACTTATATGTTTGACGCGATCACTATGTTGTGCATCATCTATAAAAAGGAGTTACTACCGCAAAATCCAAGAAACATTGACAAACTGGTTATGGGATTTGCGAAATGGTTCAAGAGCCATGTAAGCTTTTGAATTGCACTGTTAGTTTTTTTAATATATTGAGTACATAAGATGTTCAATTGTCTATGTCGAATTTCGGGTTCCGGCAAACCCTTGAGGTTCGAACACGGGGGTGCTCACGAAGATCTCTCACTCCCTTGCTCGCTCTCGCCACAATCACTAGGCCTGGCTCGACGAACCCAAAGAACGAGAGACATAAGAGTTTATACTGGTTCGGGCCACCGATGTGGTGTAATACCCTACTCCAGTGTGGTGTGGTGGATTGCCTCTCGGGCGGAGGATGAACAGTTACAAGGGAAGAACAGCCTCCTAAGTGTGCTTACTGAGCTTGTGTAGTTGAGGGTCTGAATGATCACTGCGGTCCGGTCCCCGGTCCCCGGTCCCTCGTCCCCCCTTTGCTAGGATGGTGGCTAGTCCTATTTATAGAGGACTTGGTCCTCTTCCCAAATATTGAGCGGGAAGGGATGCCACAACGGCCAAATTCGAAGGGAGACAACTAGTACAAGTTATCCTGCCTAAAGGTGGTCTTCGCCTGCCAAAGGCTCTGGTGGTGACACCGTCTTGGGATCCACAGTGACCTCCGTCCTGCCGTCCTGATGGTCTTGGTCTTGTTGCACCTATATGGCAACCTTTGCCTGATGCCTCAGGACTTCTCGCCTGCGCTTGCCTCTTTAGAACCAAAGAGGAAACGAGGATACTGCGTGCGCTAGCGCCCGCCTGGCTCCAGTCGTCATGGCTTGCGTCACTGGAACCTCGCAAAGTGCCCCTTGCCTTGATCTCTCCGCCCCTCGCGAGCCAGCGTGGTGAGGCTACCCCCGAGGAGGTCTTGTGTCGTCCGTCTCGCGAGGCTTGGCCCCTCGCGAGGGTCTTGAGTGTTTGCTGGTGAAGATGGGCCATACGGGGCCGCTAGTGGAGCCACACCGTGGGCCGCAGGTAGGCAAGTCTGGGGACCCCCGTTCCCAGGACGCCGACAGTAGCCCCCGAGCCCAAGGCGCGCTCAGACTTGGCTTAGAGGCGAAGCCAAAGGGCAAGTGCGGAGCGCCACGGGCCCCAACAGCCTGCGGCCTTGGTTGACGCGTGGCGATTGATTGGACATGCACGTCTCCGCTTCCCCACGCTGCCTCGGCAACTGCCCGACTTGACGAGTCCCTGCTGCATGCAGAGAAAAATCATCATTACCTGTGATCGTGGGGATCGCCGGTTGGCCTTCTCGTGCTATAAATGAGGAGGGGGTGGAGCCCCCGTCGCCCATCTCTTCCTGCTCCTCTCGCTTCTTCTTCCTTGCTTCATTGCTAGTGCGACTCCCATGGCGCCGATTCGGAGGTTCTCGGCTGCAGAGAAGGGAAAAAACCCCCGCGACGAGTCCGGGCCACTTCCGCCAAAGAAGAGGCCGGCCCACCGCCACGACATAGTCGTACGGCCGGAGGTGTCAAGGCCTTGGTACAAGCTGCCCCCTCCCGGGTATCCGCTGCCTCTGTACGCCCAAGCCGAGGGCTCCGAAGGAAGAGGCGGCGAGCGGCACCGTGCACGCCACGGCCGTGGTCGCCGCGCTGTGGTGGCGCACGCCGTCGCCCTTGGAGCCCACCGCACGGTCTCCTCGCGCGAACTCGTGATGTGGGCGGTGATGCCTCCGCGCACTTGGATTCGCATCCCGCAGTTCTTCTCCGTGGAGATGCCGCCAAGGGGCCCCTCGAGCTCTAGCTATAGCACACCGACTGCGATGCCTCGGCGACTGGAGTCGAGGTTGAAGCCGTCTCCCCAGGCAAGATCTTCATGACCCGCGGCTAGTGTGAGGTTGCTGGAGTCTGTCGTGTGGAAGGCGCCCTCGCCATCCACTTCGAGTACGACGACGCCTCCACAATGTCCTTCAAGGTCTTCGACGCGGAAGGCCGCCGCTTGGAGTGCTGCCCTGGAGAGGGTCGTCGAGACGGTGCAACGACCATCGCCGAGCCTGCTGCCGGCTTCGTCAGCAGCTCCTCCGGCAGTAGTGGCGACGCTTGGGAGTCTAGCAACTCTCTCGAGCACTACGGGACTCCGGAGACGAGCGACGACAGCTACGTGCCCCCGAGCTCTCACCGCGCCAGGAGCAAGGCCGCAGCTCCAGCTGTCGCCGTCGCTGATCTGGAGGGTTGTGTTGTAGTTAGGTTGGGCCCTTGCGAGCCTCCCCCTCTTCTCCATGCACTTCTGTATGCTCTACGTCCTCAGGTCCCGGCCCTCAAGCAAGCTCAGCCGCCGCAAGTATGCCAGGTCACGATGCCGTGGTCAAGGCCAGGGGGTGAGGGATGCAGAGCTAGTAAGAGCTCCCGAGTCGCGATGCTCAGGAGCCCCCCTTTTAACGCGCAAGACATGGGAGAAGAGGGAGCCCATGGTACCGCCTGCTGTCGTCTTCAGGAGGTCCCTGCAGGTTAGCGCGAGGAGGGACACAGATTGCCACTATGATTGCCAGCCTGCCACTGGTCGCTCCGCAGGAGGATGAAGGCACTGAGGGCCTGGTGAGGTGACGTGCGCGGGGCATGCCGCAAGTCAGAGCTCGACCGCTCAGATTTGTCGACGTTGTAGGGACAGACCCGAGCACAAGCGTCGTGCCAACGTGAGTAGCTCCCGCGGTGGGTGACAATCAGGCAGGTGATAAACATAGATAGATTATGCATGGAAAGTGAACTAGCTTAGGTAAATGCAAGAACAATACATGCCACTGGGTTGGACCCGAGCGACTTGGGGATGATGCAGCCCGAGGGGCGCCCCCAGTAGAGTAAGCTAAAGACGTAAAAGGATACATGCCGCAGGGACAGGCCCACGCGACCTGGGAATGATGCAGCCTGGGGGCGCTCCCAGCTGAATAAACTTGGAAAATGTCACCTGGTTTCGTTGTCGAAGGGATGTAGGGATAGCCGAGGATGCGTGATGTCTACTACACAACCTTCTTCTTGTAGACGTTGTTGGGCCTCCAAGTGCAGAGGTTTGTAGGACAGTAGCAAATTTCCCTCAAGTGGATGACCTAAGGTTTATCAATCCGTGGGAGGCGTAGGATGAAGATGGTCTCTCTCAAGCAACCCTGCAACCAAATAACAAAGAGTCTCTTGTGTCCCCAACACACCCAATACAATGGTAAATTGTATAGGTTCACTAGTTCGGCGAAGAGATGGTGATACAAGTGCAATATGGATGGTAGATATAGGTTTTTGTAATCTAAAAATATAAAAACAGCAAAGTAACAAGTGGTAAAAGTGAACATAAACAATATTGCAATGATAGGAAACAAGGCCTAGGGTTCATACTTTCACTAGTGCAAGCTCTCTCAACAATAATAACATAATTGGATCATATAACTATCCCTCAACATGCAACAAAGAGTCACTCCAAAGTCACTAATAGCGGAGAATGAACGAAGAGATTATGGTAGGGTACGAAACCACCTCAAAGTTATTATTTCCAATCAATCCATTGGGCTATTCCTATAAGTGTCACAAACAGCCCTAGAGTCTGTACTAGAATAACACCTTAAGATACAAATCAACCAAAACCCTAATGTCACCTAGATACTCCAATGCCAGCTCAAGTATCCGTGGGCATGATTATACGATATGCATCACACAATCTCAATTCATCTATTCAAACCAACACATAGAACCTCAAAGAGTGCCCCAAAGTTTCTACCGGAGAATCACGACGAAAACGTGTGACAACCCCTATGCATAGGTTCATGGGTGGAACCCACCAATTGATCACCAAAACATACATCAAGTGAATCACGTGATATCCCATTGTCACCACAGATACGCACGGCAAGACATACATCAAGTGTTCTCAAATCTTTAAAGACTCAATCCGATAAGATTACTTCAAAGGGAAAACTCAATCCATTACAAGAGAGAAGAGGGGGAGAAGAAACATAAGATCCAACTATAATAGCAAAGCTCGCGATACATCAAGATCGTGCCAAATCAAGAACATGAGAGAGAGAGAGAGAGAGAGAGAGAGATCAAACACATAGCTACTGGTACATACCCTCAGCCCCGAGGGTGATCTACTCCCTTCTCGTCATGGAGAGCGCCGGGATGATGAAGATGGCCACCGGTGAGGGATCCCCCCTGAGGGAGTCCTGGATTAGGGGGTATCCGGACAACCGGACTGTATACGTCGTCCGGACTATGGAAGCATGAAGATACAAGACTCAAAACTTCGACCCGTGTCCGGATGGGACTTTCCTTGGCGTGGAAGGCAAGCTTGGCGATCCGGATATTATGTTTCCTTCCTTGTAACCGACTCCATGTAAACCCTAGCCCTCTCCGGTGTCTATATAAACCAGAGGGGTTGGTCCTTAGAAGGCCGATCACAACTGCAATCATACCATCATAGGCTAGCTTCTAGGTTTTAGCCTCTATGATCTCGTGGTAGATCTACTCTTGTACTACCCATATCTTCAATATTAATCAAGCGGGAAGTAGGGTTTTACCTCCATCGAGAGGGCCCGAACTTGGGTAAACATCTGTGTCCCTTGCTTCTTGTTACCATCAGCCTAAGACGCACAGATCGGGACCCCCTACCCGAGATCCGCCGGTTTTGACACCGGCGTTGGTGCTTTCATTGAGAGTTCCTCTGTGTCGTTGCTATGGTTCTCGATGGCTCCTTCAACCATCGTCAACAACACGGTCCCGGGTGAGACCTTTCTCCCTGGACAGATCTTCGTGTTCGGCGGCTTCGTCCTGCGGGCCAATTCGCTTGGCCATCTGGAGCAGATTGATAGCTACGCCTGTGGCCACCAGATCAGGATCGGAAACCTGAATTACACGGCGGATACCCGCGGAGACTGGATCGCCGATGGATTCGTGCCTATGCCAGGGGCACCGGACAGACACGACGAGCACGACTTAGACCTGCTGTCGGACAAAGCTCAGGGTATCACCCCCGCAGTAGCCTCGGACCTAAATCCGGAACAGGCCGTGTTGCCTAAGGCCGGAGGGTTGGACCCCGCCCCGCAGGTCGCACACTTATCGGCGGTGGAGCCGAACACGGGCCTTACCTCTGTGGTGGCCTGTGACTCCGGACCCCCGGATTCGTATCCGGATGCTGGTTCCGGTCCGCGCACTGCCGAGCTAGTCGAGCCAGGTTGGGCTCCGGTAATGGAATTCACCGTTGCGGACATCTTTGAGCACTCGCCCTTTGGTGACATGCTGAACTCGTTGAAAACTCTCTCTTTGACAGAAAATTCTGGGCCAAACTATGTCCGTCTCGAGTGGGAAGCAGGCGACGAAGAAATTCGTTGCCTACCCACCACCCACTTCATAGCCACGGTCGATGATTTAACCGACGTGCCTGATTTCGACTCCGACGACATCGACGGTATGGACGACGATGCAGGAGAAGATTCAGAATCTATGGGGCGCTGGATTTCTGCCTCGTGACACGACATATACATGGTGGATATGCCCAAAGAGGACAAAGGCGACAATCCGAAAGATAAAAACCCCGGGCAAAAGCCAAAGCGACGGCGCAGACGCCGTTCTAAGTCCAGCAACAGTAAAAATAGCGACAAGAGCGCCGGAGGGATCGATACTATAGTCAACTCCGAAGGCAACAATGACCATTCGGACCCAGCGATGGAGCAGGGCGAACCAGGCCACCCCGAGCACAGTTCGGAGCAGACGCCCGAGGACAATGATCCCAACAGACGAGGTCATCAAACCGAACCAACACAAGAAACTAGTCCGGACAACGATGCATTCATCATCCCAGAAAAACACGTGGAAAAAGATAACCTCCACAGAAAGCTTATGGCCACCGCAAGTAGTCTAAAGAAGCAGAAGCAACGGCTCAAAGCCGCACTGGAAACGCTCAACCGTAGATGGAATAAAGTGCTAGACACTGAAGAAAGATACGGTGATGATCACCATACAAAGAGCTATCCAAAACGCAAGCTACTGCCAGAATTCGACAACGAAGCTGTACCACTTCATAACCACAACAAAGCGGCTACCGACGCCGCGCACGATCCACGTGAACACCTGGATAAGGAAGCTGGCGCGGCCAGGTCCATTTATGGATCCAAAGGACACACCCCGGCGAGGGACTATGGTCACCAAAACGATCATGTCAATCGAATACCAGTTCGGAATAAACACCGGACGCAACAACAGCCGACGACATGCCACAGCACGTCCAGAGGGGCTGCTCACCCCCTGTGCTTTAACGAAGAAGTACTGGACCATGAATTTCCATAGGGCCTTAAACCTGTGAATATAGAGGCATACGACGGAACGACAGACCCAGGTGTATGGATTGAGGATTTTATCCTGCATATACATATGGCTCGTGGGGATGACCTCCACGCCATAGAATACATTCCCCTCAAACTGAAGGGACCAGCCCGACACTGGTTGAAAAGCCTCCGCGAAAATTCAATTGGGAGTTGGGAGGAACTCGAGGGCGCTTTCAGGGCCAATTTTCAAGGGACCTATGTCCGCCTCCGGATGCGATTTATTTAAGTCACATAATCCAACAGCCCGGAGAGTCCGCCCGCAAGCTTTGGAATAGATTCCTCACTAAGAAGAATCAAATTGTCGATTGTCCGGACGCCGAAGCCTTAGCGGCATTCAAACACAGCATCCGCGACGAGTGGCTCGCTAGACACCTGGGCCAAGAAAAGCCAAGGACAATGGCAGCCTTTACAAGCCTCATGACCCACTTTTGCGCGGGTGAGGATAGCTGGCTAGCCCGTAAAGGCACCAGCGGCCCCAGCACATCCGAAAAAAAGGATGGAAACGGAAAGCCACGGCGTAATAAAAACAAACGCCAAAACAAGGAAGAGAGCCGGGATAACACAACGGTTCATGCCGGATTCAGTGGCTCTCGACCTGATCAGCAAGAGAAGCCATTTAAAGGCAGTAAAGAGGGACCGCCCAGTCTGAATAGAGTCCTAGACAGACTATGCCAAATTCATGGCACCCCTGACAAACCTGCGAACCACACGCACAGAGAGTGCTGGGTCTTCAAGCATGCCGATAAATTAAATGCCGAACACAAGGGAAGGGAAACACCAAGTGAAGACGAGGATGAACCTCGCTAGCCGAACACTGGGGGACAGAAAAAATTCCCGCCAGAGGTTAAAACAGTGAACATGATCCACGCGACTCACACATCCATTAGAAGGCACGAACGCGCGCATAGAGACGCGCCCGATATAGAGCCCATCGTACTCACACCTAACCACTGGATGTCTTATCTGATCACCTTCAATCACTGGGACGGCCGCACTAGTATTCGGCGCGGAGGATCAAAGCCCTTGGTGCTTGACCCAATAATCAACGGATACCGTCTCACCCGTGTCCTCATGGACGGCGGCAGTAGTCTCAATTTAATATACGAAGACACTGTCCGCGGGATGGGGATAAACCCATCCAGAATTAGCCAAAGCAACACCGCCTTTGAAGGGGTGATACCAGGCGTTGAAGCCTACGGCAGGGGCTCCATCGTACTAGAGGTAACATTTGGCTCCCCAGGTAATTCCCGAAGCGAAGAACTACTCTTCACCATCGCACCCTTCCAAAGCGGCTATCATGCATTGCTTGGAAGAACGGCCTTCGCCCGCTTCAACGCATTACCGGACTATGGCTACCTTATACTTAAGATGCCCGGTCCACGGGGCGTCATCACCGTTAGCGGAATCACAGAGCGCTCTTCACGCGCAAAGGAACTCGCGACGGCCCTAGCGGCCGGGTTATAAGCAGCCTCCAATATCAGAAAACATGACTGGTCATTAAGACCACAGACACGGTTAGACGTGTCCGGTCGCCCGGATAAAATTTAATCAAGGCACCATATATGTAATCCCATAGCGGACACCAGGGGCTATACATATTTAATACAGCCCCACACTTGGCTCAACCTTATTGGCAGGCCAACATCTTACATTTTTACTATCCATCGCATACTTACGTTGTACTCTCCTACGAGTTTTCTTTTTTCACAGACAACATTCGCGCGATACCCTTCCAGGATACGGCACAACGGAGACAAAGGCGCAGACGTGCAGCAGGGCCCCGTTCAACAGGTTTCTTTTTATATTAAGCCCCTGTGTAAACCTTTTGTATTGCCTCTTGTTGTTTAACCATCCCATGGGTTCCATACCCACAGAGGATACTGCCGTTATTGGCATTTCGCCACGACAGATTAACGCACGTACCTAGAAACACAGGGTTTATAATGAATGGGCATTCTTGAGCCCATCGTCTGTTATAAAGTCCGAATACCTTCGGGAGTGTTCGGCGTCACGAGTTTGGCCTTATATGCAGCAGCTCCGAATCATGTCTTTGGTCAAATGTTGGGTTTGCCGCCTTACGTTCCGTTATTATCGGCTAAGGTGGCCAAAGGAGAACTACTGCGATTGTGCCCTGGTTATTCCCGACGAGCACCTCAGCAGAGAAAGCCGAAAACTGACTGTCATGATACAACGAGAGACTGTTCAACCACTTGAAGACCTATCGGAATCTTTAGGATCCCTCCGCATTAACGAAGGGCCGTTCCCCGGTCATGTACACACGCGCCCGTATTCGGATGCACGCGAAGGTACCAGGGGCTACATAGTAGCCCCAACGTTAGACTCCCATGGCTAAGCGAAAGTGTTACAGCTATATAGTCCGGTTGCCTAGTTCGACGTGCGCTCACCTCCTTAATGGACCAAGACGTTGGATCAAGTGTGATTAAGCATATTCGCGAACACCCCCGCATTGTCTGCGTGGGGGCTGAAGCCAACGACTGCTAACTTTCGGATTACATATTCATATATATAAACGGCCGCACAGGGGACACAATCATATTTTCAGGCAAACAGTATAATAAATATTGTTCCATAATCAAAATAAACATTGTTTTTTACAATGATTCGATTCATCACTCGAACAAGACATTCTTCGAGCACTGCGCCTCTATTAGGCGGGCACCTTCTGTGACCTGCGCCAAGTAGTGCTCGGCCGGATATTGGCCCCCCGCCGGATCCTGGGTCGCTATAATGGTGGCCTCCATATCCGTCCAATAGGCTTTAATGCGGGCAAGAGCCATTCGTGCACCCTCTATGCACGCCGACCTCCTCATGGCGTCGATCCGAGGCATGGCCCCAAGGAATTGCTGCACCAAGCCAAAATAACTGTCCGGCTTAGGCCCCTTCGGCCAAAGATGGTCTATCACAACCCGTATCGCAAGCCCGAACAGCCTGTGAAGCTCCGCTACAGCAGCCATGTTGTCACTTAACGGCAGCGGGCGAGTGGGAGCATTGAGTTGCGACTAGAAAAGCTTATACACTTCCTTATCACCCTGATCCTCGAAGAACTTGGCAGCGTCAGCTGTACTCTTCACCAAATCCGCATACGATTCCGCGGGACTCCAGCGTCCATCCAGGGGAGCGTACTTCGGATCAAAAAACTTCATCCGCAGCAAGTAGGAGCCTCCAGCCGCGATTTTACCGGCCTGTTGGAGTTCCTCCGGCGCACCCCTGAGCACGGTCCGTATTTCCTTGGTGGCATTAAGTGCCTTATCCAGCTCGGCCGAACTATCCTTATGCTCCTTTTTAAGGAGCTCATACCAGTCAGCGGCATTTTTTAACTCATACAAAATCATATAGTTTAGTCATGATCCATTTTTGTCACACAAGAATGCTCTCATCATGCACAACCCCGATGACAGGCCAAGCAATTGTTTCATACTCGAGTAATCTCAAACTTATAAACCTTCACGCAATACAAGAGCGCGATCCATGGATATAGCACTATGGGTGGAATGGAATATGATGATGGGGGTTATGTGGAGAAGACAAAAAAGGAGAAAGTCTCACATCAACGAGGCTAATCGATGGGCTATGGAGATGCCCATCGACTGATGTTAATGCAAGGAGTAGGGATTGCCATGCAACGGATGCACTAGAGCTATAAATGTATGAAAGCTCAACAAAAGAAATTAAGTGGGTGTGCATCCAACTTGCTTGCTCACGAAGACCTAGGGCACTTGAAGAAGCCCACCGTTGGAATATACAAGCCAAGTTCTATAATGAAAAATTCCCACTAGTATATGAAAGTGACAACTCAAGAGACTCTCTATATGAAGAACATGGTGCTACTTTGAAGCACAAGTGTGGAAAAAAGGATAGTAGCATTGCCCCTTTTTATTTTTTATTTTTTTATTTTTCTTTTCTTTTTTTGGTCCTTCTTTTTTTTTCTTTTTGGCCTTTCTCTTTTTTGGGGACAATGCTCTATTGAATGATGATCATCACACTTCTATTTATTTACAACTCAATGATTACAACTCGATACTAGAACAAAGCATGACTCTATATGAATGCCTCCGGCGGTATACCGGGATATGCAATGAATCAAAAGTGACATGTATGAAAGAATTATGAATGGTGGCTTTGCCACAATATGTCAACTACATGATCATGCTGAGCAATATGACAATGATGAATGTGTCATGATGAACGGAATGGTGGAAAGTTGCATGGCAATATATCTCGGAATGGCTATGGAAATGCTATAATAGGTAGGTATGGTGGCTGTTTTGAGGAAGATATAAGGAGGTTTATGTGTGAAAGAGCGTGTCATATCACGGGGTTTGGATGCACCGGCGAAGTTTGCACCAACTCTCGATGTGAGAAAGGGCAATGCACGATACCGAAGAGGCGAGCAATGATGGAAGGGTGAGAGTGCGTATAATCCATGGACTCAACATTAGTCATAAAGAACTCATGTACTTATTGCAAAAATCTACAAGCCATCAAAAACCAAAGTACTATGCGCATGCTCCTAGAGGATAGATTGGTAGGAAAAGACCATCGCTCGTCCCCGACCGCCACTCATAAGGAGGACAATCAATGAACACCTCATGTTTCAAATTTGTTACATAACGTTTACCATATGTGCATGCTACGGGACTTGCAAACTTCAACACAAGTATTTCTCAAATTCACAACTACTCGACTAGCACAACTTTAATATCACTACCTCCATATCTCAAAACAATCATCAAGCATCAAACTTCTCTTAGTATTCAACACACTCATAAGAATTCTTACAAATCTTGTATGCCTAGCATATTAGAATTAAGCAAATTACCATGCTATTTAAGACTCTCAAAATAATCTAAGTGAAGCATGAGAGATCAATAGTTTCTATAAAACAAATCCACCACCGTGCTCTAAGTGAAGCACTAGAGCAAACAACAAACTATTCCGAAAGATATGAGTGAAGATCAATGAGTAGTTGTATAATTATGTAACTATGTGAAGACTCTCTAACATTTAAGAATTTCAGATCTTGTTATTTTATTCAAACAGCAAGCAAAGCTAAATAAAATGACATGACGCTCCAAGCAAAACACATATCATGTGGTGAATAAAAATATAGCTCCAAGTAAAGTTACCGATGAACGAAGACGAAAGAGGGGATGCCTTCCGGGGCATCCCCAAGCTTAGGCTCTTGGTTATCCTTGAATATTACCTTGGGGTGCCTTGGTCATCCCCAAGCTTGGGCTCTTGCCACTCCTTATTCCATAGTCCATCAAATCTTTACCCAAAACTTGAAAACTTCACAACACAAAACTTAACAGAAAACTCGTAAGCTCCGTTAGCGAAAGAAAACAAAACACCACTTCAAGTTAATGTAATGAACTCATTCTTTATTTGTATTGGTGTTAAACCTAATGTATTCCAACTTCTCTATGGTTTATAAACTATTTTACTAGCCATAGATTCATCAAAATAAGCAAACAACACAATGAAAACAGAATCTGTCAAAAACATAACAGTCTGTAGTAATCTGTAACTAACGCAAACTTCTGTAACTCCAAAAATTCCAAAATAAATTGGTGGACCTGAGGAATTTGTATAGTAATCATTTGCAAAAATAATAAACTAAATAGCACTCTCCAGTAAAAAGTTCTAGCTAATCTCATGAGTGCTAAAGTTTCTGTTTTTTACAGCATGATCATAAAGACTTCACCCAAGTCTTCCCAAAGGTTCTACTTGGCACAAACACTAATTAAAACATAAAACCACATCTAAACAGAAGCTATATGGATTATTTATTCCTAAAAAGAACCAAAAAGCAAGAAACTAAAATAAAATTGGGTTGCCTCCCAACAAGCGCTATCGTTTAATGCCCCTAGCTAGGCATGATGATTTCAATGATGCTCACATAAAAGATAAGGATTGAAACATAAAGAGAGCATAATGAAGAATATGACTAGCACATTTAAGTCTAACCCACTTCCTATGCATAGGAATTTTGTGAGCAAACAACTTATGGGAACAAGAATCAACTTGCATAGGAAGGTAAAACAAGCATAACTTCAAAACTTTAAGCACATAGAGAGGGAACTTGATTTTATTGCTATTCCTACAAGCATATATTCCTCCCTCATAATAATTTTCAGTAGCATCATGAATGAATTCAACAATATAACCAGCTCCTAAAGCATTCTTTTCATGATCTACAAGCATAGAATTTTTATTACTCTCCACATAAGCAAAATTCTTCTCATGAATAATAGTGGGAGCAAACTCAACAAAATAGCTATCATGTGATTGAAAATTAAGATCAAGATGACAAGTTTCATGGTTATCATTATTCTTTATAGCATACGTGTCATCACAATAATCATCATAGATAGGAGGCATGCTTTCGTCATAGTAAATTTTCTCATCAAAGCTTGGGGGACAAAAAATATCATCTTCATCAAACATAGCTTCCCCAAGCTTGTGGCTTTGCATATCATTAGCATCATGGATATTCAAGGAGTTCATACTAACAACATTTCAATCATGCTCATCATTCAAAAATTTAGTGCCAAACATTTTAATGCATTCTTCTTCTAGCACTTTGGCACAATTTTCCTTTCCATCATACTCACGAAAGATATTAAAAAGATGAAGCGTATGATGCAAACTCAATTCCATTTTTTTGTAGTTTTCTTTTATAAACTAAACTAGTGCTAAAACAAGAAAAAAAGATTCAATTGCAAGATCTAAAGATATACCTTCGAGCACTCACCTCCCCAGCAACGGCGCCAGAAACTGCTTAATGTCTACTACACAACCTTCTTCTTATAGACGTTGTTGGGCCTCCAAGTGCAGAGGTTTGTAGGACAGTAGCAAATTTCCTTCTAGTGGATGACCTAAGGTTTATCAATCCGTGGGAGGCGTAGGATGAAGATGGTCTCTCTCAAGCAACCCTGCAACCAAATAACAAAGAGTCTCTTGTGTCCCCAACACACCCAATACAATGGTAAATTGTATAGGTGCACTAGTTCGGCGAAGAGATGGTGATACAAGTGCAATATGGATGGTAGATATAAGTTTTTGTAATCTGAAAATATAAAAACAGCAAGGTAACAAGTGGTAAAAGTTAGCGTAAACAGTATTGCAATGATAGGAAACAAGGCCTAGGGTTCATACTTTCACTAGTGCAAATTCTCTCAACAATAATAACATAATTGGATCATATAATTATCCCTCAACATGCAACAAAGAGTCACTCCAAAGCCACTAATAGTGGAGAACGAACGAAGATATTATGGTAGGGTACGAAACCACCTCAAAGTTATTCTTTCCAATCAATCCATTGGGCTATTCCTATAAGTGTCACAAACAGCCCTAGAGTTCATACTAGAATAACACCTTAAGATACAAATCAACCAAAACCCTAATGTCACCTAGATACTCCAATGTCACCTCAAGTATCCGTGGGCATGATTATACGATATGCATCACACAATCTCAATTCATCTATTCAAACCAACACATAGAACCTCAAAGAGTGCCCCAAAGTTTCTACCAGAGAATCACGACGAAAACGTGTGCCAACCCCTATGCATAGGTTCATAGGCGGAACCCGCAAGTTGATCACCAAAACATACATCAAGTGAATCACGTGATATCCCATTGTCACCACAGATACACACGGCAAGACATACATCAAGTGTTCTCAAATATTTAAAGACTCAATCCGATAAGATTACTTCAAAGGGAAAACTCAATCCATTACAAGAGAGAAGAGGGGGAGAAGAAACATAAGATCCAACTATAATGGCAAAGCTCGCGATACATCAAGATCGTGCCAAATCAAGAACATGAGAGAGAGAGAGATCAAACACATAGCTACTGGTACATACCCTCGGCCCCGAGGGTGAACTACTCCCTCCTCGTCATGGAGAGCGTCGGGATGATGAAGATGGCCACCGGTGAGGGATCCCCCCCTCCGGCAGGGTGCCGGAACAGGGTCCCGATTGGTTTTTGGTGGCTACAGAGGCTTGCGGCGGCGGAACTCTCGATCTAATCTCTGTTCTGGAAGTTTTTGGGTATGTGAGTATATATGGGTGCAGGAAGTACGTCGGTGGAGCTTCGGGGGGCCCACGAGGCAGGTAGCGCGCCCTAGGGGGGTGGGCGCGCCCCCACCCTCGTGGGCACCTCCCTTCTGTCCTGACGTGGGGTCCAAGTCCATCCTGTAGCTTCCCTTCCAAAAATAACTTCTCCAGTTGATTTCATTCCGTTTCGACTCCGTTTGATATTCCTTTTCTTGAAACACCGAAATAGGCAAAAAACAAAGAAATCGGGCTGGGCCTCCGGTTAGTAGGTTAGTCCCAAAAGTAATATAAAAGTGGATAATAAAGCCCAATATTGCCCAAAACAGTAGATAATATAGCATGGAGCAATCAAAAATTATAGATACGTTGGAGACGTATCAATGCGCGGCGAAGGGGTTGCTCCTCACGAGCCACCGGGGCCCTGAGCCTCGGGAGGCTCTGGGGTCCAGGAGGTTCCTCGAGGACTGTCTCCATCTCCGCCAGGACTACGTGATGCCTAGCCTCCTGAGCCGCCAGGATGCTCCACAGGCTGCGCTGGAAGGCAGTTGCCATGCTCGGCAGGCCGAACGGCATGCGAACATAGCTATGAGGTGGGCCCTCGCAACGTCCCACGCGCGAAGGCCAGAAGAGCTCCTGAGACACGGCCTTGTTGAGCCCTGGAATGTCGATGCAGACGCGCAGCCCGCCATCCTCGCCTAGATGGGGAGCCGCGCAAGGTGGGCGGCGATCACCGCGCATGGCCCTTGCATCCTGCAGCTCCTGAGTGGTCTTGGTGATGAACTCCTTAGCGTCGAGCGCTCCTCGCCTGGTGTCCTCCTGAGGGAAACGTACCGCAAAGCGTGCCTCCACGTGGTGCCCGAGCGCCTCCCTCGTGACGTGGGCTAGGTCTGAGGCCCTCCAGAAGAGAGCCCCCGAGCCTTGCCTGAGGAGGGCGCCGGGCGCGCCGTCCTATGCGAGGGAGGGAGGCGCCCCAGGCGCGGGCACTGATCCTGATGTGGGACCGGTAGAGGTACCGCTCCCCTGAGGTCCTATGGGTAGTAGTTGTTTCTTCTTGGGGATGGCCTCAGGAGGGTACTGCACGCCATCGTTGTCGGGATCTTCGATTGGTGCGGCTTGGAAGGCGCGCTCGAGGGAGCACACCGCATCTCTTTCTTCGCAGGGGACTGTGATGATCCCGCCACTTCCTGGCATCTTGAGGACGTTGTAGCCGTGGTGGGTCACTGCCATGAACTTGGCTAGGTCCGAATACCCGAGGATGGCGTTGTACGGCAAACGGATGTGGGTGGCATCGAAGTCGATGAGCTCGGTGCAGTAGTTGTCGCGCTGTCCGAAGGTGACTGGGAGGCGGACCTGCCCTATCGGGGTGGTGGAGCCGTCAGTCACTCCTGAGAAGGGCTTGGTGGGCTGAAGCTGATCGTATGGCACTTGGAGGCTGTCTTCACCTCGCGAGCAAACTGCTTGAAGATACGCTGAGAGGCTGGGTCTTGAGCTCCACCCAAGATGCAGACGATGGCGCGCGGTTCCTGGAAGCCCCCAGCCCCCTCGTCCTGATGGTGGTTGTCGTTCCTTCTTGGTGGTGGCGGTTGCGGAGGAAGACCAGCATTGCCCTGAGGGCAGTCCTCGCGAGACTGATCCCTCCAGGCGCCCTCACGAGGCTGGTCCTACCAATGGTCCCCGCGAGGCTGGTCGCGCCACTCCTGACGTGGGCCGCGATCATCCCAGCGTCCTCCGCCTTGTCCTCCTCCTCGGCCATAGCCCCGGTCATTTCGCTCGGGGTGTCGACCGAAGCGTCCCTCCCCTGAGCTCTTGACAGTCGTTGGTGCTGTGGCTGTGTATGTTGCGGAAGGCGCAGAACAGTCGGCTGCTCTTGGATGACTCGGGATGGTCCCGGCCGCGCTTCGTATCCGGCTCCGCCGCGAGCACGGCTACTCAGTTGCGCTTTGATAACCCACAAGTATAGGGGATCGCAATAGTTTTCAAGGGTAGAGTATTCAACCCAAATTTATTGATTCAACACAAGGGGAGCCAAAGAATATTCTCAAGTATTAGCAGTTGAGTTGTCAATTCAACCACACCTGGATAACTTAGTATCTGTAGCAAAGTATTTAGTAGCAAAGTAATATGGAAGTAACGGTAACTGTAGCATAAGTAATATTTTGGGGTTTTGTAGTGATTGTAACATTAGCAACGGAAAAGTAAATAAGCTAAGAACAATATGTGAAAAGCTCGTAGGCATTGGATCAGTGATGGAGAATTATGCCGGATGCGATTATTCATGCAACAGTTATAACATAGGGTGACACCGAACTAGCTCCAATTTATCAATGTAATGTAGGCATGTATTCCAAATATAGTCATACGAGCTTATGGAAAAGAACTTGCATGACATCTTTTGTCCTACCCTCCCGTGGCAGCGGGGTCCTAACGGAAACTAAGGGATATTAAGGCCTCCTTTTAATAGAGTACCAGACCAAAGCATTAACACATAGTGAATACATGGACTCCTCAAACTACGGTCGTCACCGGGAGTGGTCCCGATTATTGTCACTTCTGGGTTGCCGGATCATAACACATAGTAGGTGACTATAGACTTGCAAGATAGGATCAAGAACTCACATATATTCATGAAAACATAATAGGTTCAGATCTGAAATCATGGCACTCGGGCCCTACTGACAAGCATTAAGCATAGCAAAGTCATAGCAACATCAATCTCAGAACATAGTGGATACTAGGGATCAAACCCTAACAAAACTAACTCGATTACATGATAAATCTCATCCAACCAATCACCGTCCAACAAGCCTACGATGGAATTACTCACGCACGGCGGTGAGCATCATGAAATTGGTGATGGAGGATGGTTGATGATGACGATGGCGACGGATTCCCCTCTCCGGAGCCCCGAACGGACTCTAGATCAGCCCTCCCGAGAGAGATTAGGGCTTGGCGGCGGCTCCGTATCATAAAACGCGATGAATCTTTCTCTCTAGTTTTTTATCCTCGAACACGAATAATTAGAGTTGGAGTTGAGGTCGGTAGAGCTCCAGGGGGCCCACGAGGTAAGGGGGCGTGCCCAGGGGGTAGGCGTGCCCCCACCCTCGTGGACAGGGTGCGGGCCCCTGGCCTTGATTCTTTCGCCATGTATTTTTTATTAATTCCAAAATAATTCTCCGTTGATTTTCAGGACATTCGGAGAACTTTTATTTGTGCACAAAAATAACACCATGGCAATTCTGCTGAAAACAGCGTCAATCCGGGTTAGTTCCATTCAAATCATGCAAGTTAGAGTCCAAAACAAGGGCAAAAGTGTTTGGAAAAGTAGATATGACGGAGACATATCAACTCCCCCAAGCTTAAACCTTTGCTTGTCCTCAAGAAATTCAGTTGATAAACTGAAAGTGATAAAGAAAAACTTTTACAAACTCTGTTTGCTCTTGTTGTTGTAAATATGTAAAGCCAGCATTCCAGTTTTCAGCAAAGATTATGAACTAACCATATTCACAATAACATTTAGGTCTCATGTTTACTCATGTCAATGGCATAATCAACTAGCGAGTAATAATAATAAATCTCAGATGACAACACTTTCTCAAAACAATCATGATATGATATAAGAAGATGGTATCGCGCTAGCCCTTTCTGAGACCAAAAACATAAATGCAAAGCACCTTTAAAGATCAAGGACTGACTAAACATTGTAATACACGGTAAAAGAGATACAATCATAGTCATACCCAATATAAATTAATTGTCATGGATGCAAATGACAGCGGTGCTCTCCAGCTGGTGCTTTTTAATAAGAGGGTGATGACTCAACATAAAAGTAAATAGATAGGCCCTTCGCAGAGGGAAGCAGGGATTTGTAGAGGTGATAGAGCTCGATTTTGAAATAGAGATAAATAATATTTTGAGCGGCATACTTTCATTGTCAATGTAACAACCAAGAGATGGCGATATCTTCCATGCTACACACATTATAGGCGGTTCCCAAACAGAATGGTAAAGTTTATACTCCCCCTCCATCAACAAGCATCAATCCTTGGCTTGCTCGAAATAACGAGTGCCTCCAACTAACAAGAGTCCCGGGGGAGTTTTGTTTGCAATTATTTTGATTTGATTTGCATCAAGCACGGGACTGGGCATCCCGGTGACCAGCCATTTTCTCGAGAGTGAGGAGCGGAGTCCACTCCTCTTGAGAATAACCCGCCTAGCATGGAAAATACAGACGGCCCTAGTTGATACATGAGCTATTCGAGCATGCAAAATAGAATTTCATTTGAAAGTTTAGAGTTTGGCACATACAAATTTATTTGGAACGGCAGGTAGATACCGCATATATAGGAAGGTATGGTGGACTCATATGGAATAACTTTGGGGTTTATGGAAGTGGATGCACAAGCAGTATTCCCGCTTAGTACAAGTGAAGGCTAGCAAAATACTGGGAAGCGACCAACTAGAGAGCGACAACAGTCATGAACATGCATTAAAATTAATAAACATTGAGTGCAAGCATGAGTAGGATATAATCCACCATGAACATAAATATTATGAAGGCTATGTTGATTTTGTTTCAACTACATGCGTGAACATGTGCCAAGTCAAGTCACTTGAATCATTCAAAGGAGGATACCACCCTATCATACCACATCACAACCATTTTAATAGCTTGTTGGCATGCAAAGTAAACCATTATAAACTCCTAGCTAATTAAGCATGGCATAAGCAACTATAATCTCTAATTGTCATTGCAAACATGTTTATTCATAATAGGCTGAATCAAGAACGAACTAATCATATTTACAAAAACAAGAGAGGTCGAGTTCATACCAGCTTCTCTCATCTCAATCAGTCCATCATATATCGTCATTATTGCCTTTCACTTGCACGACCGAACGATGTGAATAATAATAATAGTGCACGTGCATTGGACTAAGCTGGAATCTGCAAGCATTCAATACAAAGGAGAAGACAAGGCAATAGGGCTGTTGGTTAAATCAACAATCATGTATATAAGAGCCACTTCAACATTTTCATTATGGTCTTCTCTATCGACCCCCTAAGAAAAGAAAAGAAATAAACTTATTTACACGGGAAAGCTCCCAACAAGCAAAAAGAAGAACGGGAAATCTTTTTGGGTTTTCTTTTTTACTTATTACTACAAGCGAGGAAAATAAACTAGCTAAAAGCTACAACTATTTTTTTTTCTTAAGGTCTATCAAACACACAAGAAGAAAGCATAAAAAGGAAAGTAAACTAGCATGGATATTACATTGAAAAAGTATGAGCACCGACAACTAGCATGAGTGTCTAACATGAATGTAATGTCGGTGAGAAATACGTACTCCCCCAAGCTTAGGCTTTTGTCCTAAGTTGGTCTATGGCCACGGCTGGCCTGGCGGATATCCGAAGTTGTAACTGGGGTCGTACTGAGATGCAGTGGCTATTGCATCATGGGCTGCAGCTTGGAGGCGGGCTGTCTCCGTCCTCCTCTTATATCCATCTGCCTCCTCTCTGGTTATAAAATATCTCCCTTTTGCCTGAAAGTCAAATAAAGTAGGAGTAGGGAGAGCGACGTGATATCTGCGTCATCTGTCAAAGATTAGTCGGTACTGGAGGAACTGATCATTCCTCTCAACAAACTGATGAAGAACCATAGCCTCAAAATCTAAATAAACAGGAGGCAACTCAACATCATACTCATGTATGGGTATTTCAAGAAAATTAGCTAAACGGGTTGCATAAATTCCACCAAAGAAATATCCATTAATTCTATTATTATGCAACCTACGTGCAACAATGGCTCCCAAATTATAATGTTTATCTCCTAACAAAGCGCTCCTGAGAACACTGAGATCAGGGATACACATGTGACATGCTTCATCCTTACCATTTATGCACCTACCTATGAAGAGAGCAAAATAATGTATAGCAGGAAAATGAATGCTTCCTATGGTAGCTCGTGTTATATCTTTAGACTCCCCCACAATTATACTAGAAAGAAAATCTCTAAACTCAGATTTGCGAGGCTCACTAGTGCTACCCCATTGTGGAAGTTTGCAACCAGTGCTAAAATCCTCTAAGTCCATAGTATAAGAATTTTCATAAAGATCAAACAGGACAGTTTGAGAATTGTGCGATGATGAAAATTCAAACCTCCTCACAAAGGAATCAGTGAGATAGTGGTACTGACGACACTTATCTGCCTCGAAGCTCACAAGATCAGCGTTACGCACATATGCGTTAAATTCTTCCTTGATTCCCGCTCGATCCATAAAGTCCTCTGAAGGCCATTCACAAGCCCACACTTGAGCTTCCCTTGGTGGTTCATCTTCGGCATCGCGCATTGCGAGCCGGGGTCCTTGCTTCCTTGAAGGACCACCTTGGTACATTTTCCTAAACATATTTCTTCCACTGAAAAATTTCTGAAAATTTTAGTAACTTCAAATAAAAGTGATCCAAGCTCAACAAAATTGATAACAACTACTCCCACAAGTGCCTAGATACTATATCATACATTAGAACTACTTGGAACCATATAAATTTGACATGCAAGCTCAAGAACATGGTCACCTAGGCAGCACAAATTTGCAATGAATAAAGCACTAGAACAAAAACTGATTGGACTATTGGAGGAGTTACATACCAAGGAACAATCCCCCAAAGCAGTTTTGTGAGAGGTGCTTTGAGCAAGCAGATCGAAAATCGCAGCAAAATGACCTAGAACTCGTGCTTGAGCTGGTTGGTGATTTTTTGGGAGGAATGAGGAGTGTGTGGTTGCTGGAATAAGTGGAGGGGAGCCACCATGGGCCCATGAGGCAGGGTGCGCGCCCTGGACCCTCGTGGCCAGGTGCCAGCTCCCCCTGCTGTGTTCTCAGTGCCAGATATTCTCAAATATTCTGGAAAAAATCACATTTCATTTTCGGGGTATTTTTTATTGCACAGATTTGACAGAAAATATAGTTTTGCTTTATTTAATCTAAATAACAGAAAGTAAAAGGAGAGTACAGAAGGTTGTGCTTTCTAACTTCATCCATCTCATGCTCATCAAAAGGAATCCACTAACAAGGTTGATCAAGTCTTGTTAACAAACTCATTCCGAATAACATGGAACCGGAGAAATTTCGAATAACACTATGTTACCTCAACGGGGATATGGACATCCCCAATAATAAGAATATCATATTTCTTCTTGACAATAGGAAGAGGAAATTCAAAACCTCCAGTAATAATCGATGGAATTTTTCCAATAGAATTGATATTGTGGACTTGAGGTTGTTTCCTCGGAAAGTGTACCGTATGCTCATTACCATTAATATGAAAAGTGATGTTGCCTTTGTTGCAATCAATAACAGCCCCTGCAGTATTCAAAAAGGGTCTTCCAAGAATAATAGACATACTATCGTCCTCGGGAATATCAAGAATAACAAAGTCCGTTAAAATAGTAATGTTTGCAACCACAACAGGCACATCCTCACAAATACCGACAGGTATAGCAGTTGATTTATCAGCCATTTGCAAAGATATTTCAGTAGGTGTCAACTTATTCAAATCAATTCTAAGATATAAAGAGAGAGGCATAACACTATCACCGGCTCCAAGATCACATAAAGAAATTCTAACATAATTTCTTTTAATGGAGCATGGTATAGTGGGTACTCCTGGATCTCCTAGTTTCTTAGGTATTCCACCCTTAAAAGTATAATTAGCAAGCATGGTGGAAATTTCAGCTTCCGGTATCTTTCTTTTATTAGTAACAATTTATTTCATGTACTAAGCATAAGGATTCATTTTGAGCATATCAGTCAAACGCATGCGTAAAAAGATAGGTCTAATCATTTCAACAAAGCGCTCAAAATCCTCATCATCCTTTTTCTTGGATGGTTTGGGAGGAAAAGGCATGGGTTTATGAACCCATGGTTCTCTTTCTTTACCGTGCTTCCTAGCAACAAAGTCTCTCTTATCATAACGTGGATTTTTTGATTGTGGGTTATCAAGATCAACAGCAGGTTCAATTTCTACATCATTATTATTGCTAGGCTGAGCATCAACATGAACATCATCATTAACATTATCACTAGGTTCATGTTCATTACCGGATTGTATTTCAGCATCAAAATAGAAATATCATTGGGATTCTTAGGTGTGTCTATAACAGGTTCACTAGAAGCATGCAAAGTCCTATCATTTTTCGTTTTCTTCTTTTAAGAAGGACTAGGTGCATCAACATTATTTCTTTGAGAATCCTGCTCAATTCTCTTAGGGTGGCCCTCAGGATACAAAGGTTCCTGAGTCACTTTACCTCCTCTAGTTGCAACTCTAACAGCGAAGTCATTATCTTTACTATTCAATTCATTGAGCAAATCATTCTGAGCTTTAAGTACTTGTTCTACTTGAGTGGTAACCATAGAAGCAAGTTTACTAATGAGTTTAAGTTCACCTTTAACTCTAGACATATAATCACTCAAGTGTTCAAGCATATAAGCATTTTGTTTCAACTGTCTACCAAAATAAGCATTAAAATCTTCTTTCTTAACCATAAAGTTATCAAACTTATCCAAACATGGGCTAGCAAACTTAGTAGGAGGGATTTCATCTTTATCATATTTATAGAGAGAATTTACCTTTACTACATGTGTCGGGTTATCAAGACCGTGTGTTTCTTCAATAGGTGATGAATTAAGACCATATATTCCTTCAACGGGCGGTAAATTAAGACCATGTATTTCTTCAATAGGAGGTAAATTCTTAACATCTTCAGCTTTAATACCCTTTTCTTTCATAGATTTCTCTGCCTCTTGCATATCTTCAGGACTGAGAAATAGAACACCTCTTTTCTTCGGAGTTGGCTTAGGAGTTGGTTCAGGAAGTGTCCAATTATTTTCATTGGTCAGCATATTATTCAATAGAATTTCAACTTGATCAGCAGTTCTTTCCCTGAAAACACAACCAGCACAACTATCCAGGTGGTCTCTGGAAGCATCGGTTAGTCCATTATAAAAGATATCAAGTATTTCATTTTTCTTGAGAGGATGATCAGGCAAAGCATTAAGTAATTGGAGAAGCCTCCCCCAAGCTTGTGGGAGACTCTCTTCTTCAATTTGCACAAAATTATATATTTCCCTCAAAGCAGCTTGTTTCTTATGAGCGGGGAAATATTTAGCAGAGAAGTAATAAATCATATCTTGGGGACTACGCACACAACCAGGATCAAGAGAATTAAACCATATCTTAGCATCACCCTTTAATGAGAACGGAAATATCTTAAGTATATAATAGTAGCGAGTTTTCTCATCATTAGTGAACAGGGTGGCTATATCATTTAATTTAGTAAGATGTGCCACAACAGTTTCATATTCACAGCCATAAAAAGGATCAGATTCAACCAAAATAATTATCTCAGGATCAATAGAGAATTCATAATCCTTATCAGTCACAAAGATAGGTGAAGTAGCATAAGCAGGATCATATTTCATTCTAGCATTCAGAGTTTTTCCTTTAAGCTTAGCTAATAATTTCTTAAGATCACTTCTATCATTGCAAGCAAAAAAGTCTCTAGCAGTTTCTTCATCCATAACATAACCCTCAGGCACAACAGGCAATTCATATCAAGGGGGAGAATCTTCATCATCACTTTCATCAATATTATCAGTTTCAATAATTTCATTCTCTCTAGCCCTAGCAAGTTGTTCATCAAGAAATTCACCAAGTGGCACAGTAGTATCAAGCATAGAAGTAGTTTCATCATAAGTATCATGCATAGCGAAGTGGCATCATCAATAACATGCACATATCAAATTAATAGCAGAATTAGGTTTAGGTGTCGCAAGTTTACTCAAAATGTAAGGTGAATCAAGTGCGAGCTAGATGGCAGTTCCTTACCTCCCTCGTAGTTGAGGGATAATTTTTTGTTTTCTCGTCTTTCAAGTTCTTCATAGTGATCAGCAGATATAAATCCCAAGTGACTCAAAGAATAGAGCTATGCTCCCGCAACGGCCTTGAAAAATAGTCTTGATAACCAAGTATAGGGGATCGCAACAGTTTTTGAGGGTAGAGTATTCAACCCAAATTTATTGATTCGACACAAGGGGAGCCAAAGAATATTCTCAAGTATTAGCAGTTGAGTTGTCAATTCAACCACACCTGGATAACTTAGTATCTACAACAAAGTATTTAGTAGCAAAGTAATATGGAAGTAACGGTAACGGTAGCAAAAGTAATATTTTTGGGTTTTGTAGTGATTGTAACAGTAGCAACGGAAAAGTAAATAAGCCAAGAACAATATGTGAAAAGCTCGTAGGCATTGGATCGGTGATGGATAATTATGCCGGATACGATTATTCATGCAACAGTTATAAAATAGGGTGACACAGAACTAGCTCCAATTCATCAATGTAATGTAGGCATGTATTCCGAATATAGTCATACGTGCTTATGGAAAAGAACTTGCATGACATCTTTTGTCCTACCCTCCCGTGGCAGCTGGGTCCTAACGGAAACTAAGGGATATTAAGGCCTCCTTTTAATAGAGTACCGGACCAAAGCATTAACACATAGTGAATACATGAACTCCTCAAACTACGGTCATCACCGGGAGTGGTCCTGATTATTGTCACTTGGGTTGCGGATCATAACACATAGTAGGTGACTATAGACTTGCAAGATAGGATCAAGAACTCACATATATTCATGAAAACATAATAGGTTCAGATCTGAAATCATGGCACTTTCGGGCCATAGTGACAAGCATTAAGCATAGCAAAGTCATAGCAACATCAATCTCGAACATAGTGGATACTAGGATCAAACCCTAACAAAACTAACTCGATTACATGATAAATCTCATCCAACCCATCACCGTCCAGCAAGCCTACGATGGAATTACTCACGTACGGCGGTGAGCATCATGAAATTGGTGATGGAGGATGGTTGATGATGACGATGGCGACGGATTCCCCTCTCCGGAGCCCCGAACGGACTCCAGATCAGCCCTCCCGAGAGAGATTAGGGCTTGGCGGCGGCTCCATATCATAAAACGCGATGAATCTTTCTCTCTGGGTTTTTTCTCCCCGAACACGAATATATAGAGTTGGAGTTGAGGTCGGTGGAGCTCCAGGGGGCCCACGAGGCAGGGGGGCGCGCCCAGGGGGTAGGCACGCCCCCCACCCTCGTGGACAGGGTGTGGGCCCCCTGGCCTTGATTCTTTCGCTAGTATTTTTTATTAATTCCAAAATAATTCTTTGTTGATTTTCAGGACATTCCGAGAACTTTTATTTCTGCACAAAAATAACACCATGGCAATTCTGCTGAAAACAGCGTCCGTCCGGGTTAGTTCCATTCAGATCATGCAAGTTAGAGTCCAAAACAAGGGCAAAAGTATTTGGAAAAGTAGATACGACGGAGACGTATCACGCTTCACGTCCTTGGCCTTGGCTTTCTTCTCCTCCGGGTCGGTAGCTGGAGCTCGAGGAGGGAAAGGCGCCCCTCCTCAGCCCTTGCGCACTTGGTCGCCAGGTTGAACAGCTCCAAAGTCGTGCATCGTTCCTCATGGATGGCGAGCTCCTCCTTCATCTTGACGTCGCGGACGCCTTCAGAAAACACCGAAATGATGGCCTCGTCCGTCACCTTCGGGATCTTGAGACGAACGCTGTTGAAGCGCTGGATGTACTTTTGCAGAGTCTCCCCCGGCTGCTGCTTGACGCCGCGCAGGTCACCCGCGGCCGGCGTGCGGTCGTGAGTTCCCTGGAAGTTGGCGATGGAGCGATCACGCATCTCATCCCAGGAGGAGATCAAGCCGGGGGGCAGGTTTAGGAGCCACGAGCGAGCGTCGTCCTTGAGAGCCATGGGGAACCTGTTCGCCATGACTTTTTCGTCGCCGTTGGTCGCCTCGATGCTCAGCTCATAGAGCTGCAAGAACTCCGCGGGGTCGGGGGTGCCGTCGTAGCGAGGAGGCAGGTCCGGCTTGAACTTGCCCGGCTAGGTGACGCTACGCAGCTCAGGAGTGAAAGCGCGGTAGCCTGCCGTGGCCACCGGGCCCTTTGCTGATGCGGAGCCTGCCCTTGATGCCCGCGCACTGCCACTGTAGGCGGCAAGCAGTCTTGTCGCGGTGGCGCTGGGAGTGCGGGAGCATTCTCTTGCGTCCGGGGAACTTCTTGGCAGCTTCCTTCTTCTCGCGCGGGCGCCCGACGCGGTGCATTGCGCCGGGGGGCGCGTCTTGGCACCGGAGCACCGTCTTGGTGCAGAGGTGGTGGAGGCGCTCCGTGAGCCACGTCGCCGTGGCTGGCGGAGGGCGAGGTAGTGAGAGGGATGGCGCGGGGGATCCCCCTGCGGTGACGAGCTCGGCGATGCGGTCCAGCCAGTCCTCGTAGAGGTCATCGACGGGGCGTTAGCGCAGGAGCTCACACACCCTGAGCAGCGCGGCCTGCGCGTCGGTAGGAGCACGATGAGCGTGGGATGACGAGCCGGCTGGGGTCAGCGGCGGAGTGGCGGTGCGGTCGTCCAACCGCACAGAGGGGTGCAGAGAGGATGCTTGCTGCTCGTTTCCCGCCTGGTCGGTGGCGGCGTTGGCGGCGGGTGATGGGGAACAACAGGGAGGCCCGCCGACAGGAGCCGTCTGAGCGACGCGGGCGGCGAGGGCGGCCCGGTGCTCAGCGCGGGCTCGGCGAGTGTCCGCCATACGAAGCGATGGGACGCAGACCGGCAGAAGGAAAGCTTCGGCGCACCCCTATCTGGCGTGCCAAATATCGGATTTTGGGTTCCGGCAAGCCCTTGAGGTTCAAACACTGGGGTGCGCACGAAGATCTCTCTCTCCCTTGCTCGCTCTCGCCACAATCACTAGGCCTGGCTCGACGAACCCAAAGAATGAGAGACACAAGAGTTTATACTGGTTCGGGCCACCGATGTGGTGTAGTACCCTACTCTAGTGTGGTGTGCTGGATTGCCTCTTGGGCCGAGGATGAACAGTTACAAGGGAAGAACAACCTCCTGAGGAGAGGTGCTCTTGTGCTTGGTGAGCTTGTGTGGTTGAGAGTCTGAATGATCCCTTCGATCCGGTCTCGGTCCCGGTCCCTCCCCCCCTTTGCTAGGATGGTGGCTAGTCCTATTTATAGAGGCCCTGGTCCTCTTCCCAAAAATTGAGCGGGAAGGGATGCCACGACGGCCAAATTCGAAGGGAGACAACTAGTACAAGTTATCCTGACTAAAGGTGGTCTTCGCCTGCCAAAGGCTCTGGTGGTGACGCCGTCTTGGGCTCCATGGTGACCTCCGTCCTGCCGTCCTGCTGGTCTTGGTCTCGTTGCACCGATATGGCAACCTTTGCACGATGCCTCGGGACTCCTCAGACTTGCCTCTTTAGCACCAAAGAGGAAATGAGGACCTTGCACGCCACCGGCGCCCTTTAGCTCCATTCATCATGGCTTGCGTCACTGGAACCTCGCGAGGTGCCCCTTGCCTTGATCTCTCCGCCCCTCGTGAGCCAGCATGGTGAGGCTACCCCCGAGGAGGTCTTGTGTCATCCGCCTCGCGAGGCTTGGCCCCTCGCGAGGGTCTTGAGTGTTTGCTGGTGAAGATGGGCCGTACGGGGCCGTTGGTGGAGCCACGCCGTGGGCCGCAGGCAGGCAAGTCTGGGGACCCCCGTTCCCAGGATGCCGACAGTCTATTTTCTAACCATAGGTTAAGAAGATGCGGCAGGATGGGCAGGCAGTTGATGATGCCCTTTACGCACCAGCAATGGGTCCTGATACTCGGGCAAGACATTATGAATCTTGCTGTTGTTGGAGATGTGTGCTACAACACCCTTGCACGCGACAAAGGCATGAAGACACAAAACAATGCCATCATGAGCACGAATACGTACGACAGAGAGACAACTGAAATGTATGCTAACATAATAGACATTGTTCAGTTGCAGCATATCTAGTTTCGAGGATCATCGGTGTGTGGTTCTGTTGTGCTGTCGTTGGTATTACCTATTTTCCAGGATCAGAAAACCCAGAGCTGATGATTATTTCAAATCCATCAATGTCAAGGCGGCGTACCAGACCAACGAGCCTTTTATTTTGGCAAATCAAGCAACGCAGATATTTTTCTTGGAAGACACATTTGCATGTAGCGATGACTGGAGAGTATTGCAAAGGTTTGAGCAGAGGAATTCATTTAATGAAGTTGCACAAAATGATGATGCTTACACTGCTCCTGATGTACAAGATTCCACAGATGTTCCTAATATCTTTGAGAACCATCACGTCAATGACGCTGGCGAAAAGATTGCATGTCGTGTTGTGGACATACAAGAGTTGATCAAGAAGAAGCCAACATTCGAGGACATTGAGGATGAAGTAGAAGATGACACTCTGGGGAATTATGATTCAGACTGATACACATGGCGAAGATGTTGACGCTGCTGCTGTGGATGATGATTAGATTGCTTTTGACGTATTTGCCTGTCAGAAGACGTTTTTTATCTACTATGTGAAATTGTGTTTGCTATGACAACTGAAACCTGATGAACGTGTTGTTTAGTATTTTGCTGTGAGAACATCACTTGTTATGTATGTTCATTTGTGTTTGGTGATTGTATGACGACTAAAACATGATGACATTGTTGTTTAGTTGTACTCATATTTGGCTGTGAAACTTGAATTTGATGACATAATTTGTTGTTGGACTGCAATTTGCTCGACATCTTCGAATGGGAACAAAGCTTACCCGACAGGGCCTCTACTAATTTATTTATTTATTACCAAAAGGGCCTATGATATTTATTTATTTATGAGCAAAAGGGGATACCCCCCGATTTCTGTTAATAGAAATCACTAGATGTTCACAACACTACGCCCAGCTTGCTACACAGGTTTCATTACTTACTAGTTTCAGCAAAGTGCGCATGTCATAGCCACTGAATACATCACGAGTGCTACATACACTGCAAATAAAGAGACAATCATCCTACAGAGCACATCGATTTTTCCCATTATCTTCACAAGCTCTTTCATCTCCTCATTGTTGTCAAGGCCGTTCAGCAGCTTTTGCTTGGCCATGATCAGAGGAACTGCATCTTTAACCTTCTTCTCTGCATCTTCCTCTTCTGTCGTTCCTTCAGTTACTTTTCCAACACCCCAACCTGCTGGTATTGGGATTCCTCGGCTAACCAAATAATCAGCGTAGTTGCATTCCCCCACATCAGCAACTTCCTAGAAATACAAATCAACGAATCTTCCCTTTCCTGCACGAATCAAATTGGAAGATCATCAACCAAACTATTAAAAAATCTGCAACTGAAAGCAATATAACAACACTTAAACATATTATTACCCCATGATTCGGGCATTTGTAGAAGACTCGGCCAGGGTTGAGGATTGTGGTTGAGACGCGACGGATGACTCTGCGTGATTTCCAAAAGTGGCACCACACCAACAGCAGCGGGTTGCGATGAGCAACCGGCTGCGGTGCGTGTGCCGGCAGGGGTGTGATGAGACCCACAGGCAATGGTACGGGTGGCAACTTGGCGCATATCTGGTCGTTGCCTACTAAAGAGCAGGTGGACGAGCAGCCAGTGGACATGGTTGCTACGGCCAGAGCTTCTGATGCTAGGCAGAGTATGTCGGCGTCCTGGGAAGGGGGTCCCAGACTTGCCTGCCTGCGGCCCATATCGTGGCTCCACTAACGGCCCGGTGTGGCCTATATTCATCAGCAAACACTCAAGACCCTCATGAGGGGCCAAGTCTCATGAGGCAGACAACACAAGACCTCCTACGGGGCAGCCTCACTAGGCTGGCTCGCAAGGAGCGGAGAGATCAAGGGGAGGGGCACCTCGCGAGGTTCCCGTGACGTGAGCCATGACGACCAAGGCCAGGCGGGCGCCAGCGCGTGCAGAGTACCGGTTGCCTATTTGGTGCTAAAGGGGTAGGTGCAGACGAGGAGTCCCGAGACATCAGGCAAAGGTTTCCATATCGGTGCAACGAGACCAAGACCAGCAGGACGGCAGGACGGAGGTCATCGCGGAGCCCACGATAGCGTCACCAGCAGAGCCTTTGGTAGGCGAAGACCACCTTTTGTCAGGATAGCTTGTACTAGCTGTCCCTCTTCAAATTGGTTGTTGTGGGATCCCTTCTCGCCTAAACATTTGGGAAGAGGACCAGGGCCTCTATAAATAGGACTAGCCACCATCATAGGAAGGGACGGATCATTCGGATCATCCCCAACCACACAAGCCTAGCGAGCTCGAGAACGCCTCTCCTTAGGAGGTTGTTCTTCCCTTGTACTTGTTCAGCCTCAGCCTACAATGCAATCCACCACACCACACTGGAGTAGGGTATTACACCACATCGGTGGCCCGAACCAGTATAACCCATGTGTCCCTTGTTCCTTGGGTTCGGCGGGCTAGGCCTTGAGATCGTTGCGAGAGTGGGCTAGGGGGAGAGAGATCTTCGTGCGCACCCCAGTGTTTGAACCTCAAGGGTTTTGCCGGAACCCGCAATCCGACATTTGGCGCGCTAGGTAGGGGTTGTGCCGAAGCTTTGCTTCTCTCGCAGCACCACCTCTCCGTTTGACCCCCGTGGTTGGCGCCACTCCTCTGGCTGGATTAATGGGTGCCCGCAGCGACACCATGGGGCTCAGGGTCCTCGCCCCGCCTTGCAGCGGGTGCGGTGGCCGCACAAGTTCGGGCTGGAGATGCCACCATGCTATGACGGCGTGGCGGACCCATCGGCCTTCCTCCTGGCGTATAAGGACGCCGTTCTGGAGGCAGGAGGCGACGACAAGGTCATGGCCAACTGGTTCCCCATGGCCCTCGCTGGTGCGCCTCGAGCCTGGCTGTTCAACCTGACGGAATCCTCTATGGCCTCTTGGGAGGAGCTGCGCGGCCTTTTTGTTGCGTGCTTCGCGCCCGCGCCTGCCGCCGTCGCGGCCATCCTCGGCGGCTCGCAGGCACCGCCCTCCGACCGCCATGTCAAGCAGTTCTTTCGCCAGATCGGCATAGCCTCCATGCAGTAGGGGGCCCCTCCAGGATGGGCGGCACCCAAGGCCGGCATCACCTTCGACTCAAGCGACCACCCCACGACCACCACAAGCTCGCGCGCACTCCCAATGCTTTGCACGCCCACCATCTGCAATGTAGCCGTCACCAAGACCATCATCGACGGCGGGTCTGGCCTTAATGTGCTCTTCGTGGAGGCTTTTGGCTTGCTTCACGTACCGCACGAACGGCTCCGTCCTACCAAGCCCTTCTCCGGAGTCGACAGCGGCTCCAACAGCCCCGTAGGGCAGATCCGCCTCCCCGTGACTTTTAGCACCCGCGACAACTACGGACCGAGCTCATCGACTTTGACATCGCCTGCATCGGCCTCCTGTACAATGCCATCCTCGGGTACCCGGCCTTGGCCCAGTTCATGATGGCCACCCATCCTTCTTATAACCTCATGAAGATGCCCGGGAGCAAAGGTGTCCTCACCGTAGCTGGAGACACCAAGGAGGCCCTGACAGCCCTCAAGCTCGCCTTCAGGACTGCAGCTACAGCCTGTCTGGCTGGTAAGGCCACTCCAGGGGCTAAGGAAGCTGCGCCAGCCAAGAAGATGCAGTTGTTCACTCACGATCGGGCCAAGACGAAGCAAGTGCCAGTCGACAAGGATGGGGCCTCAGGGGCTACTTTAACCATAGGAGCTGACGTTGCTCTAGATCAAGAAAGGGAATTGGTGGACTTCTTGTGGGCGAACAAGGAAGTATTCGCCTGGGAACCCAAGTAGCTGGTAGGGGTCCCCAGGGGGGTTATAGAGCATCACCTGAGGGTTTGCCGCAATGTGCGCCCGGTGAAACAGAAGGCACGACGGCAATCTACAGAGAACCAAGCTTTCATCGTCCAGGAGGCCTACAAGCTGCAAGAAGCGGGAGTCATTCGTGAAGTATGGTATCTGGAGTTGCTGGCAAACCCAGTTATCGTGCCCAAGAAAGGCGGGAAGGAACGCATGTGCGTCAACTTCACCAACCTCAACAAGGCCTGCCCTGAAGATCCGTTCCCGCTCCCACACATCAACCAGACAGTTGATTCCACGCCGAATGCGACTTGCTGTGCTTCCTGGATGCCTTCTCAGGTTACCACCAGATTAATATGGCGGTGGAGAACATAGAGAAGACGGTCTTCTTGACCCCTTGTGGGGTGTACTGCTACACTTGCATGCCATTTGGACTGCGCAATGCTAGGGCAACCTTCCAGCGGCTGATGCACATCGCCCTGGGCCAGCAGCTTGGGAGAAACGCTAAAACCTACATCGACGACATCGTGGTAAAATCTCGGGAGGCAAGAACCCTGATTTAGGACCTGAAGAAAACCTTCACCAGCCTGCGCCAGGTGGATTTGTGGCTTAACCCGGAGAAGTGCGTGTTCAGTGTCCCCTCCGACAAGCTACTGGGTTTCATCGTGTCCCACAGGGGGATCGAGGCTAACCCCGAGAAGGTCAAGGCAATAGAAGACATGAGCCCACCGCAAACTCTCAAGGAAACGCACAAGCTCGCAGGGTGCGCGACGCTGGGACGCTTCTTCTCCAAGATGGGAGAATGTGCCCTGCCGTTCTTCAAGCTGATGAAGAAGAAGGGCCCGTTCGAATGGACACAGGAGGCAGACCATGCGTTTCAAGACCTCAAGAGATACCTGACCAGCCCACTGGTGATGATAGCTCCTTGCCCCCTCGAGCCTCTGGTGCTCTATCTGGCCACTACGCCTCACTCCGCCAGCGCGGCGCTAGTGGAAGTTCGGGAGGAGCGCCCGGCCGAAAGCACGCCGCGCGACACAGCACCTTCGGTCAGGTCGGCGCGGTCGCAAGACGGTGCCGCGGAGGCCAAGGCGATGCCCACCGACGGTCGTGCCCCACAAGAAGGCGTCCAGTGCCTACGGAGGCCTCGATGGATAACCAAGCTCCGGAGGTCACCCCGCCTCCAGGGCGTCACAACCTCCGGGAGCTGCGGACCCCATCGATGCTCCCGCCCTCGCTGAGCACCCGGTGTACTTCGTCAGCACAGTACTGCAGGACGCGAGGGCATGGTACCCCATGCCGCAGAAGCTTCTGCTCGCGCTCCTGGTGGCCTCACGCAAGCTGCGCCATTACTTCCAAGGCCACCCGATCAAGGTCATCTCAGCTTACCCACTGGAGAGGGTGCTTCGGAGCCCTAATGACGCGGGAAGGGTCACCTAGTGGAACATCGAACTCTAGGCATTTCAGCTCGAGTTTAGCACAACTAGGGTTATCAAGGGGGTCGCCCTAGCCAACTTCGTGGCCGAATGGACTGACGCCCCGGAACCTGAAGTTGGCAAGAGCCTATCTCTCTCACGAGGAAGTGAAGCACCAGATGGTTGGGTCATGTACTTCGACGACGCCTTCACACGCCAAGGCGCGAGGGCTCGAGTTGTGCTCATCTCGCCCACCCAAGACAAGCTCTACTACGCCGTGCAGCTCTGCTTCCAACGGGGCGAGAAGGTCTCCAACAACATTGCGGAGTACGAAGGGTTGACCGCCGGTCTCAAGGTAGCGGCGGCCTTGGGGGTGAAGCGTCTCACCATCAAGGGCGACTCCCAGCTCCGCGTCAACTCTCTAACAAGGAGTACGAACCATGGCACGAGCACATGGAGGCGTACCTCGCGGTGGTGCGCAAGATGGAGAAGCAATTCTTGGGCCTGGAACTGCAACATGTACCGCGCGGCACCAACAAGGAGGCCGATGAGATCGCCAAGAGGGCGTCGAGGCGCCAGCCCCAAGAACCTGGCGTCTTCGAGGAGCGACTCTTCAAGCCCTCGGCGGCTCCCCTGCCGCCGAGCTCGTACCACCTCAGGAGGAGCTCCCCCCGCCACCGGCCTTAGGGGCCCCCGCCTATGGCCCGACCTCAGGAGCTCGCCTGCTCCTGGCACTCGAGCCCTAGGAGAGGTGATGGACTGAAGAGTTCAGAGCATACTTCGTACAAGGGACATTGCCGGAGAAGGAGGAGGATGCAGAGCGTGTGGTCCGACAAGCCACGGCATACTGCATCCAATATGGTGAGCTCTACAGAAGACGGCCGAATGATGTTTCCTTGCGATGCATTTCCAGGAAGCAAGGGAGCGAGCTGCTAGCTGACATACACGGCGGAGATTGCGGGCACCACTCGTCGTCGCGCACCCTGGTGGGCAAGGCGTTCCGCAGCGGGTTCTACTGCCCACGGCGCTCAACGACGCAACGGAGCTGGTAAAATCCTGCGAAGCTTGCCAGTTCCATGCCAAGCAAATCCACCAGCCGACCCAGGGCCTCCAGACTATTCCGCTTTCGTGGCCGTTCACGGTCTGGGGCCTGGATATCCTGGGTCCTTTCCCTCGAGCGCCCGGGGGCTACCGCTACCTCTACGTCGCCATCAACAAGTTCACCACATGGGTAGAGGTGGAGGCCGTCCGCACCATCCCAGCCGGGTCTGCAGTTAACTTCATCAAGGGCCTCGTGAGCCGGTTTGGGGTCCCCAACCGCATCATCACCGACAACGGCTCACATTTCACTAGCAATCTCTTCAAGACATATTGCGCTAAACTTGGAACACAGATATGCTACGCCTCAGTGGCACACCCCAGGAGCAATGGCCAGGCTGAGCGCGCCAACGCAGAGGTCCTGAGAGGCCTCAAGACCAGGACCTTCAAGAAGAAGCTCGAGGCTTGCGGCAGGGGCTGGCACGACGAGCTCCAGTCCGTGTTGTGGTCCATCCGCACCACTGCCACCAAGCCAACGGGCGAGACTCCCGTTCTTCCTCGTCTACGGAGCTGAGGCGGTCCTCCCTCATGAGGTCAAGCATCGCTCCACGCGGGTCCTGGCGTTTGACGAGGCACGTCAGGACGCCATGTGGGGGATGGACCTCATGTTGGGGAGGAACGCCGCCGCCAAGCCTCACTCCGGGCGGCAAGGTACCAGCAGGTGCTGCGGCGTTATCACTGCCGCAGCGTCCACCCCAGGACGCTCGAGGTGGGCGATCTCGTTCTAAGATGGGTGCTCTCCAGGGAAGGGCTGCATAAGCTCTCGCCCATGTGGGAGGGCCCGTTTAGGATTGCCCATGTCTCCAGGCCTGGTGCCGTGCGCCTAGAGACACAGGATGGGATCCCCATCCAGAATGCCTAGAACATTCAGCACCTCTAGAAGTTCTACCCATGAAGCAAGGCCCAGTGCCTGTGAAGGTATCCGCCCGTGACACTCTCACGTAATAACGAGTGGGGCTGTACACGCCCCGGAGTCTCTGGAGTGCCGCCATCAGGCCTCGGGGGCGCCCTCCCACGTCCTAGTGGCAACACTTAGCTCTGCGCTGGTGAGAAGACTAGACTAGGTGCCGGACGCGGCTGTTCATTTACTTTCCGTAGTTGGCTTGCCCCTCTTTAATGGAAATTTGAATTTTGGTGTTTCTTGATGGTTTGGTTTGATCCCCTTTTCCTTCTATTTCTTCCCTCGGCTCTCTGTTTTGTCCGACACTCTCCCTCGCACGTCTCGTGAGGGGGCTGGAAGGTGCGTGCGTAAGCGCCCTCCCCCGGTCTCCGCGAGGTGCCCTTGTTCGAGCTCGTGACTAGTGCACCCCTTTTTTAAGTCTGTGCCCCACGGGGTACCGTGATGTGGTGCGCTAGGCCATGACCAGCCACACCGGGGCCCTGAGCAGGGAGGAATAAGGGTTTCTTAACGAATTTTTGCAGTCTCTCGACACATCCAAAGTTCGCAGCAGGGAAGCCTCATCAGGTGCTGGGAGATGTGCGCCCGCACGAGGTGGAAACTACTTGAGGCATATTGAGCTAATTTATTCCTATATGCCTACGTAAAGTACTGACGCCACAACACGACTCAGAAGCGATAAACATGGCATAAGGCAGAAAAAGCGTTACGGTTCATCATACGCCCCGGGGGGGCCCCATACTTGTTTCCAACGATGCAGGAAGGAAAGAAAGAAGCAACAAGCAAAAGCGGCTCCTACACCTGCGACTACTCACGAGAATCAGCTCTTGGCGCTTCCCGAAACTCAGCCGGGGTCCTCCTCGCGCTTCACTAGGGCACGAAGACGCGGCGACCCACCACCGTCCTTGAAGCGAGCCCGGCGACGGGGCGGTTGGTCATAGCCGCCGCTGCTGGAACTTCCGCCGGAGGAAGAGCCGCTGCTGCTGGGCGAGCCGCAGCCATCACCGAGGGCGAGCTCGCCCTCGTCTTCATCGCGGCAATTGCCAAGGCCGAGCACTTCGTCACCATCGTTGTCTTCAGGGCAGCACCCAGCGCGGCGACCATCTTCCCCGAACACCCTCGCGAAGAGGGTCGCGGAACCGTCTTACTTGAAGTGGAGGGTGCACCGCCTGGGTGGCACCGGACCCCGAAGAGATTCGCCCTCGCCCATAAGGAACAACGGCGGGGGTCGCGGCATACTTGCGAGGGCGACTGCGCCCCCTCTTGGGCGGAGGAGAGTCGGGCCCCTCTTGACGAGCCTTCCCCTTCTCCGTGGCACAGAACCTCTTCGTTGGTGCCATGGGTGTCGATGCGAGACAGTGGAGCGAGGAAGGGGAATAGGAAGCAAGAGGAACGGAGGAAGAGATGGGCGACGGGGGCTCTGCCCCCTCCCCATTTATAGCTGGAGGAGGCCAACCGACGACCCCCACGATCATAGGTAATGATGGCTTTTCTGCATGCACCAAGGACTCGTCAATTCGGGCAGTTGCCGAGGTAGCGTGGGGAAGCGGAGACGCCCACGTCTCGTCAATCAGCACACGTCAATCAAGGCAGCAGGCAGTTGGGGCCCGCGGCGCTCTGCACTTGGCCTTGGCTTCGCCTCGAACCAAGTGCGACCGCGCCTTGGGCCCGGGGGCTACTGTCGGCGTCCTGGGAACGGGGGTCCCCAGACTTGCCTTCCTACGGCCCACGGCGTGGCTCCACTAACGGCCCGGTACGGCCCATCCTCATCAGCAAACACTCAAAACCCTCGCGACGGGCCAAGCCTCGCGAGGCGGACGACACAAGACCTCCTCATGGGCAGCCTCACCAGGCTGGCTCACGAAGAGCGGAGAGATCAAGGCAAGGGGCACCTTGCGAGGTTTCCGTGACGTGAGCCATGACGACGAAGGCTAGGCGGGCGCTAGCGCACGCAGAGTACCGGTTGCCTCTTTGGTGCTAAAGGGGCAGGTGTAGACGAGCAGTCCCGAGGCATCAGACAAAGGTTTCCATATCGGTGCAACGAGACCAAGACCAGCAGGACGGAGGTCATTGCGGAGCCCATGACGGCGTCACCACCAGAGCCTTTAGCAGGCAAAGACCACCTTTTGTCAGGATAGCTTGTACTAGCTGTACCCCTTCAAATTGGCCGTTGTGGGATCCCTTCCCGCCTGAACATTTGGGAAGAGGACCAGGGCCTCTATAAATAGGATTAGCCACCATCATAGGAAGGGACGGATCATTCGGATCATCCCCAACCACACAAGCTTAGCTAGCTCGAGAATGCCTCTCCTCAGGAGGTTGTTCTTCCCTTGTACTTGTTCATCCTCAGCCTACAAGGCAATCCACCACACCACACTAGAGTAGGGTATTATACCACATCGGTGGCCCTAACCAGTATAACCCATGTGTCCCTTGTTCCTTGGGTTCGGCGGGCTAGGCCTTGAGATCATTGCTAGAGTGGGCTAGGGGGGGAGAGATCTTCGTGCGCACCCCAGTGTTTGAACCTCAAGGGTTTTGTCGGAACCCGCAATCTGACAGAGTAAGTAGAGAAGAGGAGAAGAAAACGTTGGATATGTCAGTTTCATTACTTGCAGAGTAGCATAACACCATATATAGACATAGTCTAGGTTTGGATTCGAACCAGCTACATGAGCACGTCTCTCTTTTTCTAAAACTCAGCAACGTCTCTTTACTGGTACACTAGCTTGTTGTGTATGCCTTCTCAAGTCTTTGATTTTCTTTCTTTTTTTGCGAGGAAGGAAAGAGCACAAAACTGAGAGTTCCCGGGACTCGAACCCAAGACCTCCCGGTTGAAAACCAAGGGTGCTAGTCACTTATGTGGCGAACGTTCCCTGGCAGGAGGATGGCAGACGAACGCATTTCCCTCACAGTTTTAGTTGTGACGCAAGATCGAACGGTCGCAGTTTCGGGAATGTTATCAGGCGAACGAGCCTAGTTTTTCGTTTCTTCCTATATATAAAAAAGTATGCTACTTGGTGTCAGCTTAGTCAACAAACGATTGTGCCAACCTTGACCGTTGGATTGACATTCAACGTCTGTCATGTTTCTTCAGTCCCTTCTTCCTCCAGCCGCCAAAGCCAAACCAGCGCCGGCAGGACCGCCTGCTCCCGCCTCCCACGACTGGCTGTGCTGCCGCGCACGCATCATGGCCACATCGCACCCTAAAACTCGGGGCATCTTCCCCGGCTCCTATTCGTTCCCGTCCGAGGCCTCACCATCGTCCTCCGCCTTGGTTCGCTCACCGCGGCGCCGCCCTTCGGTGTTGTCAACATGGTCAACAACCGAGAGGAATAAGGAGGTGACTGTACATGGTGAGGATGACAGTGGGGACCCAGCAGCGCGCGTAGTAATTTTGTATTTTCGGGACGGAGAAGGGTATCAACTGGGTTGTTCAGGAGCTATGGCCCGTCTAGCACATGACCAGCCCAGTTTGTTTTTTCCTTAATGAAAATGGCTATCCCAGCTATTTTGTTTTCTGCAGAATAACCAATGTAGGCCCACTTGTTTTTCTACACCCTGCTGGGCCAAAAATCTTTCAAGACGAGAAGGATGCTTTTTGACCAGAAAAATGGCTATAAGTAATAAGAAATGGGCTATAAGTAATATTAAATGGGGTGTAAAATGAAAAAAAATACATCAAACAGGCAATTAGTTCCAAAATACATTTTTCTTTCAGATTTTGATATTTTAAATTTCATTTTTTTGTGCGGGTAAAATTTCATTGGATTTAAATTAAGGTATGTTTAGTTTTTAAATTAATTTGAATTTGGCTAGAAATTTCGGGCTGTATGCTGTTTGGGACAGATTTGGAGGCTGACTTTTGGGTCTACTAGGTTGACGTGTACGAAAGGCTTCGTCAACTTAGTCCACAAACGATTATAGTAGCAGTGACCGTTGGATGTTAATCCAACGGCCATGCTGCTTCTTCAATATCTAATCTTGTTGCTCCAGCCGCCCAAACCAGCGCCGGTGGGACTGCCTGCTCTCACCTCCCGTGGCCGGCTGTGTTGCCGCACAGGCCGCACCGCCCCACCCTACTCCATTGTTGGCCAGGCCATTCCTCTACTCACCCACACCTCATGTTATTTTTCGGCGACGGCAGCCGGACCAGTAAACCCTCGTACTCCCCACCGCGTGGGAAACCACTACCGAGTCTTCCCCGGCTCCGTGTCGTTCCCTTCCTAGGCCTCGCCGTCGTCCACCGCCCTGGTGCTCTTGGCGCGCCGTGGTCAACGTGGTCAATGAATGACATCCATCGGACGTGGAATGTATGTGGAGAGGCTGACAGCTGGGTCCACGGCCGCACACAAGGAAATGCCTCCTTATTACGTGCAAAATAATGATTCCTCCACCTGACATCTGGGACCCACTGGAAGGGCCTCTGTATCCCCTGCTGACAGGTCGGACCCACCAGCTATATCTTCGCAGGCAAGGAAGTGTCTCCTTATTGCGCACAAAAAAAATGAATACTCCCCCTGCTAGCTGGGACCCAGCATAGTGGGAGGCTGACATGTGGGTCTACTAAGTTGACGGGGACGGAGGGCTTTGTCAACTTAATCAATATGAACAATTCTAGCTCCAGTGACCGTACAATGTCCATCCAACGGCCGTAGTGCTTCTTCAACCTCTGGTCTTCTTGCTCCAGGCGCCCAAAGCAGCGCCGGTCGTGCCACCTACTCCTGCCTCCCGTGGCCGGTTATGCTGCCGCGGAGACCTCACTACCCCCTACTACTCCCACCGCTGGCCAGGCCCTGCGGCGACGGCAGCCTCACACCGCAGCCAAGGAGTAAACCCACGTACTCCCCTCCGCATGGGCATCCACTGCCGCGTCTTCCCTGGCTCCGCGTCGTCTCCTTCCTAGGCCTCGCCGTCGTCCACCGCCCTGGTGCCCTCGGCGCGGCGTGGTCAATGTGGTCAACGACGGACTTCCATCAAAAGAGTACTATACCTGGAGAGGCTGACAGTTGGGTCCACGGCCGCAGCAAGGAAGTTCCTCCTTATTACGCGCAAAATAATTATTCCTCCACCTGACAGCAGGGACCGACCGGACGAGCCACCATATTTAGTGAAAAAAACATTTCCCCCTGACTGCTGGGACCCACCAGCTACATCTTCGCACGCAAGGAAGTGCCTGACAGTCGGGACCCACCTGGTCGAAGCGTACGTAGCGTTTTCATTCTAGTGGCGAAGCGTACGTACATACTGGTCGATCGGTCTGTCTGCAGGCTGTAGCGATGAACCGTGGCCGAGCAAGGAAGGGCACGTGTCGTAGTAGAGGTGTGCACGTAGCATGTACACGTACGTATAGCGGCCAAGGTGCAAGAAAGGAAATACGGCCACGTACGTACATACGGGCGGCGTCTCGAATGCCTACTCGCGCATACGTACGGCCAGGACTCATGTACATGGCTGGGTCGGAACGGAGAAGCTGCGCCGTCGTGATCATGGGGAGGCAACCGACTGGGTCGGAACGGAATGCGTCGTCGTGTTCATCGGGAGCCAACCGGCTTGGACGGAACATCCGATGGTAACGAGGCCTGGCGTACCGCCGAACAAAGGAAACGGCCTTGTGTTAGACCAGCCACGGTCAAAACGGGATCCTGTTCATCGGGAGGGGTCTGGCGTACCGCAAAACAGAGGAAACGGACCTCCTACGGTCGAAACGGGGTCCTGTTGATCGGGAGGGGTGTGGCGTACCGCAAAAGGGGGGGAACGGACTTGTGTTGGAGCGCTACGGTCAAAACGGGGGTCCTGTTCATCGGGAGGGGTGTGGCGTACTGCAAAACGGGACTCCACGGGATATTGTTCATCTCCACCGTCAACTGCCTCCACGGGCTACTGTTCATCCATCGTCGACTGCCTCCACGGGCTCCTGTTCATCCACCGTCGACCTCCTCCAGCCTCCACCTGCGACTGTTCATCCACGGGCTCCTGTTTATCCAGCCTCCACCGCGCGCTCCTCCACCAGCTACTGTTCAACCAGCCCACTCCATGGGGTCCTGTTCAACCACCCCTCCACGAGCTACTGTTTATCCAGCCCTCCGCCGGCTACTGTCCATCCAGCCCTCCACGTTCATCCACCGGCTCGATCGATCGGGGTACTGTTCATCCAGCGACAACGGCCTCTACTACCACGGGTTCCTGTTCATCCAACCCCCCATCGGGAACTGTTCATCAAACCCCCAACAACGCTCATTGTTCATCCAGAGGCAGCATCGATCGGCTTGATTAGCAGCGATGGCGAAGAATCACTCGGGTTCAGTTAACAGCAAGGGATCAATCGCTCGAGTTCAGTAATGTAGCTAGTCCAATCGCTCGGGTTCAGTTAGAGCTCAACGCCTCGCTCGGGTTCAGCTAGAGCCCAACGCCTCGCACACACGCGCGTACGTATGAGAGAAACACGCATCGCTCGGCCCCCGACCACCCACCATAACCGGGAACTCCCCCGATATTTTCCTCGCCCTTGCTTCTACCACGGTTTTTTCCGTCATGGACGGCCCAAAGAATGTCATGCAGCTGCGTCTCCGGCCAGCCCATGACGAAAAGCCCATTTTTTGGCATGATTTTTTGTCATAGAAGTAGGAGCCCACCACATCTATGATGATACCGGGTTTTGTCACAATTATCTTCATAGAAGTGTCATAAGTATGACAGAAAAAATTGTTCGGCCCAAAATGTCACGGATGTGTCTTTTTTTGTAGTGTCGGTGGCCTCCCGCGCCGACTCTTTGCTCTATAAATACCCCAATATTCCAGAAACCCTAGGAGAGTCGACGAAAATAAATTCCAGCCACCGCAAGTTCCAGAACCACCAGATCCAATCTAGACACCGTCACGGAGGGGTTCACCATGTTCATAGGTGCCTCTCCGATGATGCGTGAGTAGTTCATTGTAGACCTACGGGTCCGTAGTTAGTAGCTAGATGGCTTCATCTCTTTCTCTTTTGATTCTCAATACAATGGTCTCTTGGAGATCCATATGATGTAACTCTTTTTTGCGGTGTGTTTGTTGGGATCCGATGAACTTTGAGTTTATGATCAGATCTATCTTTTTATCCATGAAAGTTATTTCAGTCTTCTTTGATCTCTTATATGCATGATTGCTTATAGACTTGTATTTCTTCTCCGATATTTGGGGTTTGTTTGGCCAACTTGATCTATTTATCTTGCAATGGGAAGAGGTACTTTGTGATGGGTTCGATCTTACGGTGCTTGATCCCAGTGATAGAAGGGGAAGGATAACAAGATGGGGTCTATTTCTACATAAATAGATCTTGTCTACATTATTTCATCGTTCTTATTGCATTACTCCATTTCTCCATGAACTTAATACACTAGATGCATGCTGGATAACGGTCAATGTGTGGAGTAATAGTAGTAGATGCAGGCATGAGTCGGTCTACTAATCTTGGACGTGATGCCTATATAATGATCATTGCCTGGATATCGTCATGATTATTAGAAGTTTTATCAATTGCCCAACAGTAATTTGTTTACCCGCTATTTGCTATTTTTCTCGAGAGAAGCCACTAGTGAAATCTACGGCCCCCGGGTCTCTTCTTCATTATATTTGCCTTAACGATCTATTTTTACTTGCTTTTATTTTCAGATCTACTAAACCAAAAATATAAAAATACCTTGCTGCAATTTATTCTTATTTATTTTATCTCGCGTTCCCGCGAGATCTATTTATCCAATCTACTACAATTTTATCTATCTTTTTACCCGTGAGGGATTGACAACCCCTCTTTTACGTCGGGTTGCAAGTATTTGTTCTTTGTGTGCAGGAGTTGTTTACGTGGTGTTGCGTGGTTCTCCTACTGGTTCATGTCAGGGGAAAGGAATGACACCTATGGGATCCCTCGGGGAATCCCTTCTATAGTTGGCGGGGCGTGGGGCTGCGCAAAGAGCGGGTCTAGAAGATCAGCGCGAGGGGATTTTTACCCAAGTTCGGGTCGCAAACGATGCCTAAAACCCTAGTCCTGCTTTGTATGTATTTAGTGTTCTTGAGCTCTTGAACTAGCTGCGGTGCATGGCCAGTCCAAGAAGTCCAAATCCTTCTCCAGTACGCCTCGGGCCTCCTTTTATATGTCAAAGGGGTTGCAACAGTGGCACACAGGAGGTGGAAAGTATCTACAGTGTACAAGTTTATCACCTGGCACCGTAGGACAAACACATTTAATTCGCTGCCCACGTACCCTCTTGCTTTATCAGGGTGACAACAAAGCTCGCCCATCCGTCGCCGCCTCGCCTCGCCTTGACGCGCGTCCGAGCTGACGAGGCATGCAACGCCACGCTGGTTGGCTGGCTGCTGAGCTGGTGCGGTGATAGGGTCTTCACGAAGATCTGCATGCCACCACGCAGGTGCTTGGCTAGTTGGCCTAGAAGCTGCATGCTGCCACGTAGGCGCTTGCCTAGTTGGCGGGCTCGCCGCCACGTTGGAATGGGCGCGGGGCAGAGAAACTCTGGCAGGTGAGGGCCTTGCCTTCGCCCCGTACACTCTCCCGGCAAGGGTCTTGCCGGGATCTCGTGGGCGTTCCCGGCAAGGGTCTTGCCGGGGGCTCGCGAGCGTCCCCGGCAAGGGTCTTGCCGGGGGCTCGCGAGCATCCCCGACAAGGATCTTGCCAGGGGTCTTCGTCTTATGGTTCTCATCTAGGCTTGCATGCCTTTGGTTTTCACAAAGATCTGCATGCCACTACGTAAGGCACCCCTGAGTCTTGATCTTGACGTTGTCGATGGTGTCAGAGCTCTCAGGCTCAAGGGTGGTGGCCTTGCTGGCGTTGGGCAAGTGGCAAGGCTCTTGTCGGGGCTACGTAGGCCGCCCCGGCAAGGATCTTGCCGGGGCCGTGTAGGCTGTCCCGGCAAGGGTGTTGCCGGGGGAAAGCCATCTTGTCCTTTGCTCTTCATGCCTCTGGCTTGGGTACTTCCTTGGCAGTCTTGCATATTTGCTTCCTCTGCTCCGCCAAGCATGGCCGCGGGTGTGGCTATGACTGCCCGTGCATAAGTAAAGGGGTACAGAAAGGCCCCTACTTTTGTACACCGACAGGAGCCCCCGGGCCTGGGCCACACATAAGCGCAAGGCATTGTTGGGCTAGGCCCAGAATGGTGCACGGGCATGCATGGCAGAGTTTTAACTGTGGTAACTCCCTCGTCAGTTGAGCTTCCCCACGACCTGCATTAAGTGCATGACATGGGGGTCGTGCGTGGGACGGTCGCAGCACGCTTGTGCCACCCCATGGTGAATAGTAAAGAGGCGGCCCGCGCCTACCCCATAAAAAAGAGGAAACCGCAGGGGCGCTGCTCATTTATCCTCCGAGACTCCAATCTTGGAACCGCCATTCCCCTCTTCTTCTTCAAGCGTGAATCGAAGATTTCGCCCCTGCTCGCCGCCGCCGCGACCCCATTGCCCTTGATCCCTCACGCCCTCTCAGCCGCTATGGCGCCCAAGACAAGCAAGAGCAAGGGAGCGGCCAAGGACGATGGGGGAAGGAGGCGCCGGGATCGATTTGGAGGAGCCGCGGACACAGTTCACCCTCTTCACCTCGTCGGTCAACGCGCTCACTCTCAGGGAGGAGTTCAAGCCCCTGTGGGGGAGGGAGACGTCGGGGCATCCCGCCACGCGCATCGTCCCGTCCGACTTCGCCAAGGCCGGTCCAAATCACTATCCTTTCTTTGTCGACTACTTCTCCTGCGGGCTCTGCCCCCCTTTCTTAGATTTCTTCAATAACGTCATGCACACCTATGGCTTCCACCTTCTGGACCTCACGCTGAACGCCGTGGCGTGCATGGCCTTCTTTTCCCATCTTTGCAAGGGCTTCGCCGGAGTGCACCCTAGCACGGTGCTCTTCCGCCATTACTTCACCCCTCGCATCCAGCCAGGGGGTGCCATTTCTGGCTGCATCACTTGGATCCCGAGGACCCAGAGCAGGGGCACGTACCTGGAGGGTGCTCAGAATGAGAGGTGGGACGAGTAGCGGGGCCGGTGGTGATGGATCAAGGAGGAAGATCCATAGGAGTTCTGCCAGGTCCGTCGAAAGCTGCCGGCCCGCAACAAGGACTGGGGCGATCTCGACGCCAACGATAAGAAGCTCACGGTTGCCACCACCAGGACCCATCACCTCACCTCGGCCAGGCTCACCCTCGAGATGATCGGGGCCGACTTCATCCGTCGCCGGATTGCCCCGCTGCACAACAAGGGGAGGTCGGCCTAGGATTTCAGGAATGCAACCGACATCATGAGGCTCCGCCCCGGCTTGAAGCACAGCTTCACGGTGCCGGAGCATGCCCATTTTTGTCACAGGCTCTTCTAGCTTAAGTTTGACGAGGCCGGCGGGGTGGAGAGGACCGGCAAGGCCGAGAAGACCGGCAAGGCTGGCAAGGCCGGCAAGTCTTTGTTCGGGTTGCCAGCGGGGGTGGTCCCATTGAGCAACAACTCTTTCCAGACCGCCATTATCGCCATGATGCCAGTTTTCAACGCGCAGGCCTTGTGCTACCTCTTGAGCACTGCGTTGGTTTTCCCTTGAAGAGGAAAGGGTGATGCGGTAAAGTAGCGTAAGTATTTCCCTCAGTTATTGAGAACCAAGGTATCAATCCAGTAGGAGGTCATGCTCAAGTCCCTTGCACCTACACCAACAAATAAGAACCTCGCAACTAACGCGCTAAAGGGGTTGGCAATCCCTTCACGGTCACTTACGAGAGTGAGATCTGATAGAGATGATAAGATAATATTTTTGGTATTTTTATGATAAAGAGTAAAAGTAAAGAAAGCAAAGTAAACAGTAACGGAAATAACGGGAGATTAATATGATGGAAAATAGACCCGAGGGCCATAGGTTTCACTAGTTGCTTCTCTCAAGAGCATAAGTATTACGGTGGGTGAGCAATTCTTGTCGAGCAATTGATAGAATTGAGCATAGTTATGAGAATATCTAGGTATGATCATGTATATAGGCATCACGTCCGTGACAAGTAGACCGACTCCTGCCTGCATCTACTACTATTACTCCACACATCGACCGCTATCCAGCATGCATATAGAGTATTAAGTTCATAAGAACGGAGTAATGCTTTAAGCAAGATGACATGATGTAGAGGGATAAACTCATGCAATATGATATAAACCCCATCTTTTTATCCTCGATGGCAACAATACAATACGTGTCGTTTCCCCTACTATCACTGGGATCGAGCACCGCAAGATTGAACCCAAAGCTAAGCACTTCTCCCATTGCAAGAAAGATCAATCTAGTAGGCCAAACCAAACTGATAATTTGAAGAGACTGATACGTCTCCAACGTATCTATATTTTTTGATTGCTCCATGCTATATTAAATACTGTTTTGGACCATATTGGGCTTTATTTTCCACTTTTATATTATTTTTGGGACTAACCTATTAACCGGAGGCCCAACCCAGAATTGCTATTTTTTGCCTATTTCAGAGTTTCGAAGAAACGGAATATCAAACGGAGTCCAAACAGAATGAAACCTTCGGGAACGTGATTTTCTCACCGAATATGACCCAGGAGACTTGGACCCTACGACAAGGAAGCTTCGAGGTGGGCACGAGGTAGGGGCGCGCCCTCCCAGGCGCCCCCACCCTCGTGGGGCCCACGCTCCAGCGACGTGCTTATTCCTCCTACATATACCTACGTACCCCCATACGATCAGATACGGAGCCAAAAACCTAATTCCACCGCCGCAACTTTCTGTACCCATGAGATCCCATCTTGGGGCCTGTTCCGGAGCTCTGCTGGAAGGGGAATCCACCACGGAGGGCTTCTACATCATCATCATAGCCCTTCCGATGAAGTGTGAGTAGTTTACCTCAGACCTTCGGGTCCATAGTTAGTAGCTAGATGGCTTCTTCTCTCTCTTTTTGGATCTCAATACAATGTTCTCCCCCTCTCTCGTGGAGATCTATTCGATGTAATCTTCTTTTTGCGGTGTGTTTGTTGAGACCGATGAATTGTGGGTTTATTATCAAGATTATCTATGAACAATATTTGAATCTTCTCTGAATTCTTTTATGTATGATTGGTTATCTTTGCAAGTCTCTTCGAATTATGAGTTTGGTTTGGCCTACTAGATTGGTTTTTCTTGCAATGGGAGAAGTGCTTAGCTTTGGGTTCAATCTTGCGGTGTCCTTTCCCAGTGACAGTAGGGGCAGCAAGGCACGTATTATATTGTTGCCATTGAGGATAACAAGATGGGGTTTTTATCATAGTGCATGAATTTATCCCTCTACATCATGTCATCTTGCTTAAGGTGTTACTCTGTTTTCTTGAACTTAATACTCTAGATGCATGCTGGATAGCGGTAGATGAGTGGAGTAATAGTAGTAGATGCAGGCAGGAGTCGGTCTACTTGTCTCAGACGTGATGCCTATATACATGATCATACCTAGATATTCTCATAACTATGCTCAATTCATCAATTGCTCAACATAATTGCTCACCCACCATAAATTACTTATGCTCATGAGAGAAGCCACTAGTGAAATCTATGGCCCCCGGGTCTATCTCTATCATATTAATCTTCATCACTTTATTATTGCTTTGCTTTTTACTTTGCCTTTTATTTTACTTTGCATCTTTATACCAAAATACCAAAATATTATTTATCATCTCTATCAGATCTCACTCTAAGTAAGTGACCGTGAAGGATTGACAACCCCTATTCGCGTTGGTTGCGAGGAGCTATTTGCTTTGTGTAGGTACGAGGGACTCGCGCGTAGCCTCCTACTGGATTGATACCTTGGTTCTCAAAAACAAAGGGAAATACTTACGCTATTGTGTTGCATCACCTTTCCTCTTCAAGGAAATCCAACGCAAGCTCAAGAGGTAGCAAGAAGAATTTCTGGCGCCGTTGCCGGGGAGTCTACGCAAAAGTCAACATACCAAGTACCCATCACAATCCCTTAACTCTCGCATTACATTATTTGCCATTTGCCTCTCGTTTTCCTCTCCCCCACTTCACCCTTGCCATTTTATTCGCCCTCTCTTTTCCGTTTGCCTTTTTCTCGTTTGCTTTTTGTTTGCTCGTGTGTTGGATTGCTTGTTTGTCACGATGGCTCAAGATAATACCAAATTGTGTGACTTTACCAATACCAACAATAATGATTTCCTTAGCACTCCGATTGCTCCTCTTACCAACATTGAATCTTGTGAAATCAATACTGCTTTGTTGAATCTTGTTATGAAAGATCAATTCGCCGGCCTTCCTAGTGAAGACGCCGCTACTCATCTAAATAGCTTCGTGGATTTGTGTGATATGCAAAAGAAGAAAGATGTTGATAATGATATTGTTAAATTGAAGCTATTTCCTTTTCACTTAGAGATCGTGCTAAAGCTTGGTTTTCGTCTTTGCCTAAAAATAGTATTGATTCTTGGAACAAGTGCAAAGATGCTTTTATCTCTAAGTATTTTCCTCCCGCTAAGATCATCTCTCTTAGAAACAATATTATGAATTTTAAGCAACTTGATCATGAACATGTTGCACAAGCTTGGGAGAGAATGAAATTAATGATACGTAATTGCCCTACTCATGGTTTGAACTTGTGGATGATTATACAAAACTTTTATGCCGGATTGAATTTTGCTTCTAGAAATCTTTTAGATTCAGCCGCGGGAGGAACTTTTATGGAAATCAATTTAGGAGATTCTACTAAACTCCTAGATAATATTATGGTTAATTATTCTCAATGGCACACTGAAAGATCTACTAATAAAAAAGTGCATGCGATAGAAGAAATTAATGTTTTGAGTGGAAAGATGGATGAACTTATGAAATTATTTGCTATTAGTGTTTCTTCTGATCCTAATGATATGCCTTTGTCTACTTTGATTGAGAATAATAATGAATCTATTGATGTGAATTTTGTTGGTAGGAATAATTTTGGTAACAACGCGTATAGAGGGAACTTTAATCCTAGGCTTTATCCTAGTAATCCTTCTAATAATTATGGAAATTCCTACAACAAGTTTTATGGAAATTTTAATAAGATGCCCTCTGAATTTGAGACTAGTGTTAAAGAGTTTATGAATTCACAAAAGAATTTCAATGCTTTGCTTGAAGAGAAATTGCTTAAAGTTGATGAATTGGCTAGGAACGTTGATAGAATTTCTCTTGATGTTGATTCTTTAAAACTTAGATCTATTCCTCCTAAGCATGATATCAATGAGTCTCTCAAAGCTATGGGAATTTCCATTGATGAGTGCAAGGAAAGAACCGCTAGGATGCGTGCTACGAAAGAAGCCTTTATTAAAGCGTGTTCTTCCAATTTCCATGAAAATAAAGATGAAGATCTAAAAGTTATTGATGTGTCCCCTATTAAATCTTTGTTTTGTAATATGAATCTTGATAATGATGGGACTGAATATGATCCACCTTTACCTAGAAGGCGTTCCAAGAATTCGGAGTTTTTAGATCTTGATGATGAAACTAATAAAAGTGGGATTGAAGGAAGCAAAACCCTAGATGTTGCTAAACCCACTATTTTGGATTTCAAGGAATTTAATTATGAAAATTGTTCTTTAATTGATTGTATTTCCTTGTTGCAATCCGTGCTAAATTCTCCTCGCGCTTATAGTCAAAATAAAGCCTTTACTAAAAATATCGTTGATGCCTTGATGCAATCTTATGAAGAAAAACTTGAGTTGGAAGTTTCTAATCCTAGAAAACTTTATGATGAGTGGGAACCAACTATTAAAATTAAGATTAAGGATCATGAATTTTATTCTTTATGTGATTTTGGTGCTAGTTTCTCCACTATTCCCAAAACTTTGTGTGATTTGCTAGATTTCCGTGATTTTGATGATTGCTCTCTAAACTTGCACCTTGCGGATTCCACTATTAAGACCGAATTCAGCAAAGGCTCCTTTGACTCGCTCCAAGAGCTGAGCAGAAGCGGTTTTCAGGACAGGGAAACAGGGGAGGGAGTTCCGGTTTTGAGAGTGGAGGGGGAGGTGGAGACACGGTTCCCAGGCTGCAGATTCCGGTCTCAAGCGTCCGCAGCGATTTCCTGGTCTTGAAAAATAAACTCAGGTAATTTTATTGTAGCCGCCGGCAATGGTCACATCTCTGGGTATTATAAAAATAAGAGAAAAGTATACTTTTCGTCTCTTAACTTGGTGGAGTTTAGATTTGGTCCCTCAACTCTAAAATCGGACAATTTGCACCCCCAACTACCAGACAAGGTTCGTCCCTGGTCTCGGTTTTGACCGGTTTCGGTACTGAGTCACCCCGGTTTTGGCTGGTGCTCACTCAAATTCGCGGAATTTTTTTATATCCGTGAACTTTTTGAAATTCACACACACACTTTTCAAATCCGCGTATTTTTTCCAAAAAGAAACATACTTTTTGCAAATTAGAGAACTATTTTGAAATGTATGTACTTTTTTCAAATTCGTGTTTTTTAAAATTCGTCTACTTTTTTTCAAATCTTCGTATTTTTCCCAAGTTTGTGCAATTTTATCAAATCCAAGTATGTTTTTCAAATCCATGAACTGTTTTTAAATTCGCGTACTTGTTTCAAATCCGGATACTTTTTAAAGTTCACGTATTTTTTCAAATCCGTGTTCCTTTTCCAATCCAGGAACTTTGTTTGAAATTCACGTATTTGTCTCAAGTTGATATGATTTTTTAAAGTCCACATTTTTTGCGTAAAAAATATCCAAATCCGCGCACTTCTCTCAAGTTCACATAAAATTTTCAAATTCATGAACTCTTTCCAAAAACTGTACGCGAATATGAAAAAGTACGCCAATTTTAAAAATTACATGAATTTGAAAAAACTACATGAACTTTCAAAAAATACACAAATATAAAAAAGTACATGAACTTGGAAAAAGTACGCGGATTTAAAAAAAATACACAAAATTTTAGAAAGTTCACGCATTTGAAAAAGTACCCGAATTTGAAAAATTACGCAGACTTGAAAAAAGTACACGAATTTGAGTCAGCATGGCAAAACCGGGGTGGGACAGCACCAAAACCGGTCAAAACTATGACCATGGATGAATCTTGTCCGGTTTTAAAAGTTAAGGGTGCAAGTTGTCCAGTTTTAGAGTTGAGGGACTAAATCTAAACTCGGCCAAAAATTAAGGGATGAAAAGTATACTTTTCTCTAAAAACAAGGCTCCTATGGGTGACAAAACAAGGGTCCTATGGGTGGCCAGCTAGATTCTCGACGTGGCATTTTGGCTGACAAAATTTAATTTTTGACCGTAATTTTGTACTCTTTTTGTAGAGCGTTTTTTACACTAAGACTAGTGTAAAAAATACTCTTATATTATGGGACGGAAGGAGTAGAATATACGTGCAGTACTTCATTGGAAGCACAAAATCATAGTCATAGGGAGCTACGTGAGGGCAAAAGCAGGCCATAGCCCGCCCTGCCCTCGAGAAAAATCTTATACTACACATGTGGAGTCGAACATTGTCTATAGAAAAGAAAGAAAATGTGCAGTCCAACACTGCATCATCACTAGCATATAACGCTGGATCGCTTGTGTCCTCGCATGCAACACTGCATTTCCTTCGCTCCAGCGCTACTCTGTGAGCTAGGCTACTAGCTAGCTAGCCAGCCCTGAACCAGGTCAATCCCACATGCAGCTAGGGGATTGTATTATGTGGTAAACATCAAATATCATTACCCTAGCTAGCAACCAGCACTGCACAAGCACATGTAATCAGCTAATGCATGTTGAATTAGTATAGTTCAGAAATATTATTTTTGCGTTGCCCTCTAGGATGGCCCGCCCAGTTTTTTCTTCCTAGCTCCGCCACTGAAGGAGCTCTTGATGGGAGACCTTTCAGAATAAGACATTTTTATTTTGACACCTACCTATGAGGAAAAGAAGGTGCTACTGCTAAGAAATGATTTTTTTTTTTTTTGGCTGTCCACTTCACCACACGGCAATGACTAATGGAAGGTACAATGTGTGTCAATGCGGCAAGCTTATGTAATTGGTTAGTACCATGGGGGAATTGCTGGCGTGTTTGGATCTTTATTAGTTTTGGAATATGTTGGTACTTAGGTACAGCTGGTGAATGAATTAAGGCCTTTTAAGCGTTTGATTTCTTTTCTTCCAAAATAAAATTAAACCCTCATCCTTGCATCGTATGGTATGGTGCACACAACTATCTTCATTAAAACAAATATTCACATTCAAAACAGTAAAAAAAAAGGATATAACATGATTCAAGCGAAAAGGTTGACATGATTTATATGCATAGACTATTATTGTATCGGCATCCAAGCCGGTTGAATCGTATCACACTATCACGTGCTACTGTCTCGAGGCACCCAAAAGCCAGAAACGATTGATTCTCCACACATTGCAGTGAGCATCACTTATGGATTCATTCAGTAGCTCAAAAAATAACCTGCAATTTATTTTGGAAAATTCTGTTCCGTTAAAGAAAAATCGTCGTCACCCTATCCAAGTTGTGCACAATAAGGCACACACTCCCACACGGATTTATAACCACCAACCGAGCACATCAGATTGTTGTGATAAGTTGATCGGCATCAACCACTGAACCAGATATAACCACTTGGTCCACTAATCCTAAATCAAAGCCCGACAGAACCTAAAATCAGCGGACTTGCACCTAAAACAGAAGCTTGGTTCGGTCAGATTCTCATATAGCTTGGCCAGCCTAAAACAGAATCTACAAACACCTCTTTCTGTTGCACTATAATGTAGAGGCTTGGCCGCTTGGGTGTTGAAGAGCGAGTGGCGTGTCTTGAAATCAAGTATCCAGGCAGAACCTCCTAATTTGACCATTACCTACGAAGCTACAAAGGACTCCGGTTTGATCTGCATCAATATTTACAGAATGGTGAGCAAGACAGCTTTGCCCCAACGTGAAACAAGGTTTTGAACGGAATAGAATCTTTTTCCGTTTTGGACGTACTTGTTTCCTACCAATTCTTCCGTTGTCATTCAAAAGCTTGTACAACATTTGCTGACGAAACATTTATTTTAAATTTCAAGATTTATCAATCCCAAGTCCGCCTTGATCATTGCCTACGAAGAATGTCCCACTTAGCTAATCTACATTTTCTGCTTGTCACATTGCCAGAAAAGTCAGGACCAGTAAATGTCCAATATTTTTTCGCAGCGCTTTGGTTATTTCAAAGAAGGATAGCGTGAACACTTTTAGGCTAATAAGTGTTGCTGTGCGTGTGCATGGACATTGGCGTACCTGCATATAGGCCGGAGCTGGTGACAGATTATTTAGTTTCACTTATGGGCTGGCCTAATCTTGCGTGTCTACATCAATCATAATCCTATTGTCAACTGCATAGAAATTTCGTTCCATATATATATTATGGGGTGGAAGGGCACCGCCTTTTACCGCCCGAACGCGCTCGGTACCCTTCACCGGTACGCGTCGTGACCATCGTCTGAGGTCAACCACTACTACCGTGCCTTCTCCCTTTTCGTTTATAACTGGTCTCATTAGCAGCTAATCACACTTATTATCTAGGATCAACATCTCTGTAGCCTGGAGATTAGAAAGGTCCTCTCAAGGTTAGTTGAGATTTTTGCCAAAAAAAGTTTCTCGATTCTTTTCATGGATGATGCATGACAATTATCCTCTACTTACCTTTCGCGCATACCTGAATCTCGAGTCAGTTCTTGAGACCCAAAAGCTCTTTCCTTTTTATTTGTTTTATTTAGAATACAATCAAATACATACTGAAGTTGCATCATGTTATAGGGAGTAATTAGTGTCAGCTTTTCTTTTGGATTATTAGCGGGAGTAATTAGTTTGATGAACTCTCCTTCTTTGAGCACCTGTTCTTCTTCTGTTACAGTATCAGATGCGTTGCATATTTTCTCAGTCCTCTTGATGGGAAAGGAAGAGATGTATCCCTCCTCAACAGTATACTCTTCAGCTTCCCCGCAAAAAAAAAAGTATACTCTTCAGCTATTATCAAAATAAAAATAAAAAACGCCTGCACTCTTCCGGGAAAAGCCTCTTTACTTCTTTTATGAATAACAAGCACTTATCTTGTGCCAATTTGTGTACTCCATACAGACCTGTTCAATTGGTTATTCTGTTTGCCTAGGGCTAGGACACTTTTATGCTTGCAAACTTGCAACGTAACAAGTTCTGACTGATTGTGTCCGGATAGAGAGGCCATAGAGTTATTGGTGTCTCAGTCCCGCATGCAGTGTCTAAGGTGCTAAAGGGGGCAAACTGCTGGTGTGCACGCATTAAAATTTGAATTTGGGTAAATCTGGCTCAAGTCGGTTTGAAATTTTGAATGCGAGTTCTGAATATCTGAATAGTTCAGACCTTGGGTATAAAATGATTTAGGAATTTCTCTTCAGAATTGTAAGTGTAATATATTGAGCCGTAAGTAAAGAAAAAGAACAAAACAAGCCAGATATATTTGAATTTGATCATTTGGATTTTTGTAAAATTTGGCACAGGCTGTGAATTCCAGAAATAGGGTTTATGTAAGGAGCAGATGGTTCTGTGATGTCAACTCAAATTTTGGATCAAAGGAATAGGAGCTTCCTCAGTAGGGGTCAAGATAGCAAAGATTTCATATATAGGTTTGGAACACCTTCTTTCAAAGTATATCAAAAAGGAAAACGGCCTCTATTCAGGAAATAAAATTCAACAAGATGTCATTACATATCCGCACACGTTTAGCAGCAGCGGACGAAAGGGTTACACCCATTAAGGTTCGTATATATTTTTTTAGCAATTTATTTATTTGTGCTTCTTTAGAGAATATATGACTTGCGTTGGGTGGCTAATTGATTTTCCTTTTCCCCTTAGATTCCTCCACATGAAATTCGGACCAAGATCTTCTTCATGATTTACAATATGTCCACCGATAATATAGAAGCTAATGGATTCGAATTTAATGAAGTGTTGATGGAACAATATTATCCTTGGTTTGCACAGTACATGGTCATGCAAAGGTAACACAGTTGTTTGTGTTCTTCACAGTTTTGAGCAAATTTCGTAACCATGATGAATTATGCAATTGCAGGGTATGCATCGACCCAAATTTTCATGACATATGTTTAATGTTCCTTCATAAAGTAAACTCGCCAGTATTGTACATGGAAATACTGAAAGCTACATACACGAACTGCAAGGTTATCCTCACTCTGAGAGCTACGTATGAAAGATACAAAAACAATTTTTCAAGTATTATTGTGTTTTTTTATGCAGATATTATTACGATCCAATGTTATCAAATCTTGTTCAGGCGAACGCACCTTACTGAAAAATATAGGTATTTGGTTTGGAAAATCCGCCATTCAATGGAACCAGGACCCAAGCACTTATGTAGATGGCCTAATACCTCTTATAGTAAAGGTATTGCTTTTGCATTGGAGTACGCATTTTGTGACATAATTGGCGTGTGCATGCTTCTTCTGACAATGTTAATGCGGTTGCCGAGTTCAACTTCTGAATTCTCCCTGTTCTACATGATATGTCTACCTTGTTTTGGATGGCTACTTCTAAAGTCAGAATTTCACCTATATTTAGAGGTTTATTGGTGTTTAGCAATTCTCATCTTGCATGGTTTGCATTTCGGCTAACAGATAGAAAACAGGGAAACCGTGCATATATTACAAACATGTCAAATGGCACGTCCATGGTCTGACTCTTCTACCGACACTATTTTTGCAGGCGTATCAGAAAGGGTTGATGCTTGCTGTAGTTCAATTCATTTCAAAGGTGCGCATAATTTGCATCAGTCCCATTTCTCTATAACATGTTGTTGGTATCATGACCAATGATTGCTCCGCAGATTCTTGAACCTTGCCAGCCAATTATTAGTGTTGGGACAATGGAGATTCTTAGTCTACTTGCTGAGATCTATACAAAGCCAGACCTCCAACTTTCTCTGGAATATAACATAAAGGTTGCATTTTTTTCATGTAGACTTTCTGGTTGTACATGTATATTTACTCTGTAACACAATATATATGTCTTTATGAATGTAGGTCTTGTTTAGGAACTTTGACGTGGATGTAGAACATACCAAAAAAAATTACCTTCTTAAAGATGTAAAACGTGAAGTTGCAGGGAATCAAGATTTTGCGGTGAAAGATGTTGTGCATGTACCAACATGGTTGTGTCCGGCTTTTGTTGGTCAGGTTTGTTTTGTGTCCACTCTAACTATTGGCTTTAAGAGACTCAGTTTATTGTTAACCTAGATATTGAAGCCAGGGTATGTTCTACTAACTCGGCTCGGCTTACCAGAGGTTTTACCTTATATTAGTTCTCATTTAAGCCTACTTGGTAACCACTTGGTAGTTCTAGGGTATTTAACATGGCAATACTTGGGAGGCACCCAAAAAAGGCATGAAAAATCTCGAGGAAAATCCACAACAACAACACATTATTATATGCATCTCCATGACATAAATGTTCAAAGCAAATCTATTCAGCTTACTGTGAATTGAGGAAGAAAAATCCTAAAACAACTAGGAAGTAGATCTTTTCAGCGTGAGTAGCGTTTGTGGCACGAGCCCAAATTCGATTGTCAACATGGGAGAATTTGGATAGGTCCTTTCAAATTAATAGTTGACAAGGTTTTCATCTTTGATTTGAGCTATGTTCGCCCCATCCAACATTGTTGATCTCTATTTATCAATGTGCTTTCTAGTAATTAAAACTTATCATCATTTGTGTTATTTTGCAAGTTAGTTTAGCGCCTTTAAACTCATCATGTTTTTTTAGTGAAATTGTATGCCTAGTAGAATTTTTTTACTCAAATCACACAACCATCATGAATAAAGTTCGAACATAGCAATTTGTCAAGAATTCTACATGGGTGTGTGGGTCGTTGGTATGTGCTTGTGTGTGCATCAATCCTCCATGGTCTATGCATTATACACATACATCGATACTAATTTGAGTGACATGCCATTCAATCAAAATTGAAGGGAGTACACTACTAAAGCCAAGTTAGTGGCCTCTAAAGAAAACTAAGACAAAATTATGACCACAACACTTGTCCAGTCACTTCACACCACCAATTATATTAGTAGCCGATTGTTTAGCCACCAATCTGGCAAAGCACTTTGGAAAAAGGGTTCTCTCTCATTTCATTTTGTAAATACAGTGTTATGATAATGAATGGGAAAAATAATCACCGATTCATCTATTCAATTGCTAATAGTTAACACTCTGGAAGACTCACACCTCCAATTCTTGATAATTACAAGCATTGATAACCAAATAACATTTACATGGATTGATCATTCACTTTCTCTGCTTCTAATTGAGTGATCGCAAATGGTGTTGGCATCCCTTAATTTATTTTCTTTGTATTACACTTCTAGTCCTTGTGAGTTGTAATCAGTGCAGATTGTTTATCAACCATTGATTGTCTGACCACATCACATACTTATTAGTTTCGCGTGCTTTTATGCACAAACAGGAAGGGGGGCATCTATGCCACTCACCCAGTACATCACTACTCTGAAACCAATCATGCACACTGTCAAGCTTGTTGGTGAGATGAGAAACCATTGGTTTTATTGGGTGGTGGCGGAAAAGGCCAAGAGCCTCATGGCATCAATTATCAGAGCACTACATGATCTCCATGAAGTTAACATATGTCCTGTACAGTTTTGTGCATCAAAAATTGTAGTGACATATTACGGGAGAGTGAAAATCAGAGGGGGAGCGATAGGCGCCGGCGCACCGGCCCAAATTTGGGCCGGTCGCAGGCCAGGCGTTGGATGCGTGCACGTACGGCCGTTAGATCTGGACTCCTCCCGTCGTCTTCTCTCCCAAAAACAAATCTGACGAAGCTCGTGAAGAACAGGAGCAGCGGCGCCGCTGGCACTCTCCATGGATGAGCGAACGACCAACCTCGAAGCACCGTCACTTCACCGCCGGTTGCCGCCGCTTCGCCGCCCTCGCCGGTGGTCGGTGCCTCCCAAGTGTTTCTCACCGGCTTCATGCATGCAACACTGAGCGCTTGCAGGTTGCAGTCACAAAGTGCCATGGGTCGCAGCTCCGGTTAACAACGGGGCGCAGCTCCGGTGGCGGCGGTCGCCGGCTGCAGTGCACCATGGACGAGCTCGCAGTGTATTTCCCTCAGTTTCTGATCGTAGCAAAACCGCCTGCTAGTTGTAGCAAATGTGAACAACGGTTGCAGCAAAAAAGCAGCTCCTATCGTTGCCGCTCGCCATTGTCAGCTCACCGTTCTCTCGTTGAAGCTTTTTCAAAAGCGGGTTGAAGCTTTCTCATAGTCGGTTGCAGCTTTTCTCTGATTTTCGTCGCCAGTCACCGCCAAAAGAAGAGTGGTAACAAATTATGTTTCCGGTCGTAGCAAAAAATGACCGCGGTTGCAGCAAAAAGTGTGGTCATCGTCGTCGCATGTTTAGCATCACCATTAATGATGTAGCAAATCTCGATGATGGTAGTAGCAAACATTTACGACGGATGCAGCAAAAACACGTCTCGCCATAGAACCAATGCAGCTCGCGCGCTACAGGTTGCAGCTCGCCTTGTTGCGGGTTGTAGCAAATTGCAATGATGGTTGTACCACTTTCACAGATAGAGGGAGAGGAGAGGGACCGAGGGAGGGTCAAGCTGGAGAATGCCCCTCATGGCAGCACTTGTGGGAGGATGTAGCAGCATCTGTGGGGGATTGTAGCAAATCGCGACTATGGTTGTAGCAGTTTTAAAGGAAGAGAGAGAGAGAGGAGATCAGGAAAGGGACGGCCAAGCTGGAGAACCCCCCTCCTCCTCGTAGCAGCATCCAGGGTAGCCATGGAGCTGTGCTCTAGCTAGGGAAGAAAAGGGGGAGGGATGAGTGGAGGAGAAAGCTACAGAGAAAAGATAAGAGAAGTACAATGCGTGGGCTAGAAAAAAATATGAGTGCGCTGTCTCCTGGTCGTACGATCCAGTTGGATCGCGTGGCCCGTGCGCGTCCGGCGCAACGGTTCGGCCGGCGCGCCGGATGGAAACGATTCCCAAATCAGAGTTGCATGTTTGAAGAAGACCGTTTCTATGGTGCGCAAAAACTATGAGGATGCCAGCAATATTATTATGGACACACTGTTTGCTGACTACAAGCCAACTATTATCCCCAAAGATGTAGATCATCTACTTTCGTTGATGAAGTCTCCCATTGCAACAGGTATGAAGTATGTGATAGGGACGCACGCTTCTCTTATTCCTCTTGGGAACAGGTTTCAATTCTATCTGGATATGTGCGACCATATTACATCTGTGGTGGACCCTGAACTTAGGTCAAATATTCATGGAGCTCTAGACGATCCCTATGGTGAGAACTGGTCAGTGTTGCTGGAATATAACATTTTGCTGAAGGAGTCATTCTACAGATCCGGGTCGTCATACAATACCAAAAAAGGAGCCATTGAATTTCTGAGGTTTTATAGGAACACGCTTGCACACAGAATGGATAAATGCAAGAAACTGTTGCAGAATGTTGGAGATTTCAGAACATTGATATACACTAAAGAGGATATTGAAATGATCTTACTGGTTACCTATCCGATGATCCTACCGAGAATGCAAGAAGAACTCCAGAATCATAAGCGACTGAAGGATTTGAATCTTCATAACCTGAACTTCAAGTAACTCCAGCTTTTGTACTTTAAGTGTAACTGGTAACTGTGTGATGTTGTAATCCACCAATAAACTTTGATTTTTCTAGGCTACAAAGGTTTGAAAGAATATCTTAAGTGAGTTGTTGTATTTATCATGTTTCATTCTAATTTTTTGAGTATATTGTTTTATAATGATGAAGATGTTTTTCGAAAATACGTGTGTGTGCCCTTGGCGTACCCAAGTGTCATTGCCGCACATGGCCCTTCACAGATGTCAAAAAACATATGTGTTTTTGTTATATTGGTAACTTTCGCACTCGCACAGTTTCACGAATTGTTTTGAAAGTTTGCAACATGTGCACATAGCCGTGTTCTACATCATTTACGCAAGCATGAAGGAGAATGGTGCCGTGTCAAGAGGAGGTTTATGATCTAAGCGGTCCGCATTTTGCAAGTATTTCATGAGGTGGTTATAAAATATATACTACACTACACAGACCACCTTTTTTCAAACTGCTCTTACAAGGCAGCCGGGGTGTTATCCCTCTTTTTCTTTTAAACTACGAGGTTGAAAAAAACTTACTCCCTCCTTTCCGGTTTATAAGGCTCAATTCAAAAATCTCACCAACCAAGGTAGATGGTGAGTGGTGGAATATTTTTTGTAGTTTGTAAAAGCACTCAATTAATGCTCTTGTTTTCCTTAAAAAAAATATGTTTACTAATGCATTACTTGCAATGCATGCATGAATAAAGTACATGCATTGGTCAATTTTCTTTTAATACTTGCATGTAATGATTTAATGCACCTTGAAATCTGAATATGTGATGGGAAACAACCAAATTGAGCCTTATAAAATGAAAAAACTAAAATTTTGAGATAAGCCTTATAAACCGGAAAAGAGGGAGTATGTTGTTTCTCTAATGGCTACTTCAATGCGGAAAAGGGCCGATACGGGCAGGCAAGGCGAATGTGTCTATCTCAATTGTTGTGCTCTCGATCAAGGTGTCTCTGTCTCAACTGCCAATATTGTATGGCATTCTCTGTAAAAGAATCCGTTGACTTAGAAAGCCCGGCAATGAAAAGTATATAGCAAGTGTCGAATCGTCGACCCAGTCATGTAGTTTGACGTTCCACTATACACATTATTTCGTGAAGGCGTGTATTACGCGGGACTACGTAGGCTCCAATAGGCTTCAATTGGTGTCGGTTTTATTTCGGATACTTAATTCTGAATTTCTCAGTGTTGTATACCTCATGAAGAAACTGTTTTTGGACAACATGTGAGTATTCAAAACTCGTAGGAGTACCCAGGTATCATTGGCGCACCAGGTCCTCCACACATGCATGCCAAAAAATATCTGAAAAAATGTTAAATTTAGATGTTCCTGCATTTTTTGCACTCGCTAAATTCATGAAAAAACTTGCAAATTTGTGACATGTGTTAATAGTTGTATTCAATGTGAAAACGCGGGCATGAAAGGAATGAAGATGTATCGAGAGGAGGCTATGATTCATAATTTTGCTAGTATTTTATTTTTATGAGATGGTCATAATCTATACTATGCAGGACGCCTTTTTTTGACCTGCTATTACGTGGTTGAAAAGAACTTGTGCTATTCCTCTATTGATTACGATCAATGTTGAAAGGGCCAGACGGGCAAGGAAATTGTTGTCCTCTCGATCTTTAAGAGAGCAAGGTAACTTTGTAATGTCCTAGAGATGGGTACCCACATCATGTTCTAGTGCATGGCGGCGTGAGCTCTTTGGAGCTTCGTCCGCGAGGCACTCAGACCTGATTGGGACGACCCAGGTTGGTCGCAAACGCCGCTTATTCTGGCTTATCTTCACGGCGATGACGTGGACTTTACAGACGACTCGCTATAAAATGTTGATTGAGTGGATCTTCCCATGACAGGCTTTTGACTTGTTCTTCAAATTTCTTGCCTTCTTGCAGCACCGGCACCCGCTTACTAGGCAACAGGATCGCGCCCGCCTTGGGCTTATGCTGGATGCGCTTCTGGCTTCCGCGCGCCGTCTTTCAGTTTCATAGGGCTGCTTAGTAGTTTACCACTAGGTTTTGTTTCTTTTCTCTTTTTCTTGGGCGTGATTGTGATGTGGCCCCAGCCGTCTTATTAGCTATCGTGATTGATACTTGGCAGTATGAATGTTTGCTTTATCTATAAAGAGGGTGAATGCCTAGTACGAGAGAGGTGTCTTTGTATGAACCGCCGTCTTCGTTTGACATACTCTATATGAGAATCGTTGTCCTAAAAAATTCCACAATGACATACATATTAACCGGCTAAAAAATGTACTTATTATCAACTAAAAAATATGGCAATGACAAGTATAAAAAATCCCACTACAAAATACTTATTAGCAAGTGTAGAACCCAGGGTCCAATCCCACGGTTGGAAGATGAATATGAGGGGGTTGGTGCCGTCAACAGCTATAAACTTTGATTTAGGTTCAATAACGCGATGTTACTGTTGGGGAACGTAGTAATTTTAAAAAAATTCCTACGCACACGCAAAATCATGGTGATGCATAACAACGAGAGGGCAGAGTGTTGTCCGCGTACCCTCGTAAACCGAAAGCAGAAGCGTTAGCACAACGCGGTTGATGTAGTCGTACGTCTTCACGGCCCGACCGATCAAGCACCGAAACCACGACACCTCCGAGTTCTTGCACACGTTCAGCTTGATGACGTCCCTCGAACTCCGATCCAGCCGAGTGTCGTGGGAGAGTTCCGTCAGCACGACGGCATGGTGACGATGATGATATTCTACCGACGCAGGGCTTCGCCTAAGCACCGCTACGATATTACCGAGGTGGAATATGGTGGAGGGGGGCACCGCACACGGCTAATAGATCTCAAGGATCAATTGTTGTTGTGTCTAGAGGTGCTCACCTGCCCCCATATATAAAGGAGCAAGGGGGAGGGGGCGGCCGTCCAGGAGGGGGCGCGCCAGGAGGAGTCCTACACCCACCGGGAGTAGGACTCCCTCCTTTCCTTGTCCAAGTAGGAGAGAGGGAAGGAAGGGAGAGAGGGGAGGAAGGAAAGGGGCCCCCGCCCCCCTCCTTGTCCTATTCGGACTAGAGGGGGAGGGGGCACGCGGCCTTCCCTGGCCGCCCCTCCTCTTCTCCACTTTGGGCCCATGAGGCCCATTAAACCCCCGGGGCGTTCCGGTAACCCCCCGATACTTCGGTATATATCCGATAACCCCCGGAACCATTCCGGTGTCCGAATATAGTTGTCCAATATATCAATATTCATGTCTCGACCATTTCGAGACTCCTCGTCATGTCCGTGATCACATCCGGGACTCCGAACTATCTTCGGTACATCAGAACTCATAATATAACTGTCATCTAACTTTAAGCGTGCGGACCCTACGGGTTCGAGAACTATGTAGACATGACCGAGACACGTCTCCGGTCAATAACCAATAGCGGAACCTGGATGCTCATATTGGCTCTTACATATTCTACGAAGATCTTTATCGGTCAAACCGTATAACAACATACGTTGTTCCCTTTGTCATCGGTATGTTACTTGCCCGAGATTCGATCGTCGGTATCTCAATACCTAGTTCAATCTCGTTACCGGCAAGTCTCTTTACTCGTTATGTAATGCATCATTCTGTAACTAACTCATTAGCTACATTGCTTGCAAGGCTTATAGTGATGTGCATTACCGAGAGGGCCTAGAGATACCTCTCCAACAATCGGAGTGACAAAACCTAATCTCGAAATACGCCAACTCAACATGTACCTTTGGAGACACCTATAGAGCTCCTTTATAATCACCCGATTCGCTTGTGACGTTTGGTAGCACACAAAGTGTTCCTCCAGTAAACGGGAGTTGCATAATCTCATAGTTGTAGGAACATGTATAAGTCATGAGGAAAGCAATAGCAACATACTAAACGATCAAGTGCTAAGCTAACGGAATGGGTCAAGTCAATCACATCATTCTCCTAATGATGTGATCCCGTTAATCAAATGACAACACATGTCTATGGTTAGGAAACACAACCATCTTTGATTAACGAGCTAGTCAAGTAGAGGCATACTAGTGACATTATGTTTGTCTATGTATTCACACATGTATTATGTTTTCGGTTAATACAATTCTAGCATGAATAATAAACATTTTTCATGATATAAGGAAATAAATAATAACTTTATTATTACCTCTAGGGCATATTTCCTTCAGTCTCCCACTTGCACTAGAGTCAATAATCTAGATTACACAGTAATGATTCTAACACCCATGGAGCCTTGGTGCTGATCATGTTTCGCTCGTGGAAGAGGCTTAGTCAATGGGTCTGCAACATTCAGATCCGTGTGTATCTTGCAAATCTCTATGTCTCCCACCTGGACTTGGTCCCAGATGGAATTGAAGCGTCTCTTGATGTGCTTGGTCCTCTTGTGAAATCTGAATTCCTTTGCCAAGGCAATTGCACCAGTATTGTCACAGAAGATTTTCATTGGTCCCGATGCACTAGGTATGACACCTAGATCGGATATGAACTCCTTCATCCATACTCCTTCATTTGCTGCTTCTAAAGCAGCTATGTACTCCGCTTCGCATGTAGATCCCGCCACGACGCTTTGTTTAGAACTGCACCAACTTACAGCTCCACCGTTCAATATAAACACGTATCCGGTTTGCGATTTAGAATCGTACGGATCAGTGTCAAAGCTTGCATCGACGTAACCATTTACGACTAGCTCTTTGTCACCTCTATAAAAGAGAAACATATACTTAGTCCTTTTTAGGTATTTCAGGATATTCTTGACCGCTGTCCAGTGATCCACTCCTGGATTACTTTGGTACCTCCCTGCTAAACTTATTGCTAAGCATACATCAGGTCTGGTACACAACATTGCATACATGATAGAGCCTATGGCTGAAGCATAGGGAACAACTTTCATTTTCTCTCTATCTTTTGCTGTGGTCGAGCATTGAGTCTGACTCAACTTCACACCTTGTAATACAGGCAAGAACCCTTTCTTTGCTTGATCCATTTTGAACTTTTTTCAAAACTTTATCAAGGTATGTGCTTTGTGAAAGTCCAATTAAGCGTCTTGATCTATCTCTATAGATCTTGATGCCTAATATATAAGCAGCTTCACCGAGGTCTTTCATTGAAAAACTTTTATTCAAGTATCCTTTTATGCTATCCAGAAATTCTATATCATTTCCAATTAACAATATGTCGCTACATATAATATCGAAATGCTCTGAGCTCCCACTCACTTTCTTGTAAATACAGGCTTCTCCAAAAGTCTCAGATAAAACCATATGCTTTGATCACACTATCAAAGCGTTTATTCTAACTCCGAGAGGCTTGCACCAGTCCATAAATGGATCGCTGGAGCTTGCACACTTTGTTAGCATCTTTTGGAGCGACAAAACCTTCAGGTTGTATCATATACAACTCGTCTTCTAGAAATCCATTCAGGAATGCAGTTTTGACATCCATTTGCCATATTTCATAATCATAAAATGCGGTAATTGCTAACATGATTCAGACAGACTTAAGCATCGCTATGGGTGAGAAAGTCTCATCGTAGTCAACCCCTTGAACTTGTCGAAAACCTTTCGCAACAAGTCGAGCTTTGTAGACAGTAACATTACCATCAGCGTCAGTCTTCTTCTTGAAGATCCATTTATTCTCGATGGCTTGCCGATCATCGGGCAAGTCAACCAAAGTCCATACTTTGTTCTCATACATGGATCCCATCTCAGATTTCATGGTCTCAAGCCATTTAGCGGAATCCGGGCTCATCATCGCTTCCTCATAGTTAGTAGGTTCGCCATGGTCAAGTAACATGACCTCCAGAATAGGATTACCGTACCACTCTTGTGCGGATCTTACTCTGGTTGACCTATGAGGTTCGGTAGTAACTTGATCTGAAGTTTCATGATCAATATCATTAGCTTCCTCACTAATTGGTGTAGTTGTCACAGGAACCGGTTTCTTTGATGAACTACTTTCCAATAAGGGAGCAGGTACAGTTACCTCATCAAGTTCTACTTTCCTCCCCCTCACTTCTTTTGAGAGAAATTCCTTTTCTAGAAAGGATCTGATTTAGCAACAAAAGTCTTGCCTTCAGATCTGTGATAGAAGGTGTACCCAATAGTCTCCTTTGGGTATCCTATGAAGACACATTTCTCCGATTTGGGTTCGAGCTTATCTGGTTGAAGTTTCTTCACATAAGCATCGCAGCCCCAAACTTTAAGAAACAACAACTTCGGTTTCTTGCCAAACCACAGTTCATAAGGCGTCGTCTCAACGGATTTTGATGGTGCCCTATTTAACGTGAATGCGGCCGTCTCTAAAGCATAACCCCAAAACGATAGCGGTAAATCAGTAAGGGACATCATAAATCGCACCATATCTAGTAAAGTATGACTACGACGTTCGGACACACCATTACGTTGTGGTGTTTCGGGTGGCGTGAGTTGCGAAACTATTCCGCACTGTTTCAAATGTAAACCAAACTCGTAACTCAAATATTCTCCTCCACGATCAGATCGTAGAAACTTTATTTTCTTGTTACGATGATTTTCCACTTCACTCTGAAATTCTTTGAACTTTTCAAATGTTTTAGACTTATGTTTCATTAAGTAGATATACCCATATCTACTTAAATCATCTGTGAAGGTGAGAAAATAACGATACCCGCCACGAGCCTCAATGTTCATTGGACCACATACATCAGTATGTATGATTTCCAACAAATCTGTTGCTCGCTCCATAGTTCCGGAGAACGGTGTTTTAGTCATCTTGCCCATGAGGCACGGTTCGCAAGTACCAAGTGATTCCAGAAGTCCATCAGTATGGAGTTTCTTCATGCGCTTTACTCCAATACGACCTAAACGGCAGTGCCACAAATAAGTTGCACTATCATTATCAACTCTGCATCTTTTGGCTTCAACATTATGAATATGTATCACTACTATCGAGATTTAATAAAACAGACCACTCTTCAAGGGTGCATGACCATAAAAGATATTACTCATATAAATAGAACAACCATTATTCTCTCGATTTAAATGAATAACTGTCTCGCATCAAACAAGATCCAGATATAATGTTCATGCTTAATGCTGGCACCAAATAACAATTATTTAGGTCTAAAACTAATCCCGAAGGTAGATGTAGAGGTAGCGTGCCGACCGCGATCACATCGACTTTGGAACCATTTCCCACGCCGATCGTCACCTCGTCCTTAGCCAATCTTCGCAATCCGTAGTCCCTGCTTTGAATTGCAAATATTAGCAATGAACCAAGATCTGTCGGTGTACAAAAGTAGGGGCTCGCTGACCCTCTACTTGTCTTGTGAGTCGAGCCTCCCGCCACAGCCACGCATAATAGGGCAGGAAAGGGAAGCAGGAGAGAAGCCGAGGCCACAAGGCAAACAAAGCAATGACAAGTACCAAGGCCACAAAGATCAGATAGGTGTAGCAGGTCTCCCCGGCAAGGACCCTCGCCGGGGCAGCCTCAGCAGCCCCGGCAGGACCCTTGCCGGGGCAGCTCACCCACGCCAACCGAAGTGAGCCACCCTTGAGCCCACCAGCGCTCGACAAAAGCGTTGGGACAGGGCTCAAGAGGCACCTCCGTAGAGGCATGCAGATCTTTATGAAGACATAAAATGCTCAAGATCAAGTGAGAATAGGAAGGCAACCATCCTCACCAAGGAAACCCACAAGACTCCCGGCAAGATCCTTGCCGGGGAAGCCAGCGCGCCACGACAAGACCCTTGCCGGGCTACCCAGCAAGACCCTTCCGGGCCACCCGGCGAGATCCTCGCCAAGCACGCCAGCAGGGCCACCGCCAGGCCCGCACAAGCCGAGTCACCGCCGCCGTTTGCATGCAGCTGCCGACCCAACCAGCTGGGCACGCACCTGTGTGGCAACATGCAAACCTTCGTGGAGGCTCCACCACCGCGCCACCTCAGTTGCCTTCCTGCCTACATGGCACCACATGCATTGCTGGCCAGGGGCGCGTGTCGGAGCGAGGAGGAGCGGCGACGGACGGGACGGGCCTCGCCCCCGTCCCCGATAAAGCAAGGGGACACCTAAGCCTCGCATTAAATGCGTCTTGTTCTGTAATACTAGCATAGACTCGCAATGCTGTAGCACTTTCCACCTCCTGTGTGCCACTGTGGCAGCCCCTTTCGCCTATAAAAGGAGGCCCATGGCACACAGAGAAGGGATTCGGCTCTTTGAAACCTCGCAGCACCTAGAGCTAGTTTAGGAGCTCAAGAACACTAATACATCCACCAAAGCAGGATCGTAGGGTTTTACGCATCTTTGCGGCCCGAACCTGGGTAAATCCCTCTGTGTCGTCTGCTAGTCCTGCTCTTCTCACGACCCCCGCGCCCCGCAACCGTAGAAGGGATTCCAGTGATCCCATAGGTGTCGTTTCCCACCGACATCTTTGGCGCGACAGGTAGGGGGCGCCCAATCGTGAGAATCTGGTCTAGCAGTTGACCTAGCTTTTCTTCATCGCCATGGCTCCAAAGAAGAAGACGACCATGGCGATCGGTTCGTCCAGGACCGGGCTGATACCGGCGCGGACCGGCAGCGGGCCAGTCGCGGAGAGAACCCGTGGCGCGGCCCGCGAACATCTACATCACCCCGTTGGTCCCGGCCTGGCAAGTGGCGCTGTTCGCACGCCAGGCGACGAGCCACCAGTTGCGGGCTCCGGAGGTGGAGTAGGGCCCCCCGCAGGCGGCACGGGGCCCTCCAGGGGTGCCGCCGTCCCGCCAGGCAGCGGCACGGTGACCTCCAAAACACCAACACCGGCGCCCATGGCGCGCTCCTCTCAGGTTGTGCGTGAAGAGCAGCGTCACCCTGCCGGTGACCCTGCGCGCCGCCCTGGGAAGAGTCCCGTGCGTCCATCACATGAAGAAGAGGGCCAGCTTGCGCGACAAGGTGCTGACGGAGGTGGCGAACGGCTGTGGAGCCGTGACGCGGCTCCTTCTAACGTGGTTAGGAGTCGAGGCGCATCGCGGTCCACCCAGCTTTCACCGCCGCCCACGCCAGCGGAAGCCCTAGCGCGCACAGCTGCTCCTCGATTTTCCTCCCGCTGCAGAAAAGCTTGACGAATGGAGGGCCACCGTCCGGAGCCTCTTCGGCATCGCCAATAACGATGAGTTGCGGCCAACGGGACCCGTAGGCCGTCGCCCCACCGGGCCACCGCATGCCAACGGAGACCGTGCTGGAGGCGATGCAGCCACGGTGCACTCCCCTCCTCCGTCCCGACCGCCCCGTGCGTCGGTTCGTCGCGACAACGCTCGTGACGATATCTCCATCGCGTCGTCCGACCCGCGAACCAACCGCGATCAGCGCCAAGTCCTTCGGGAGTAGGCTCATGAGGACGCTCAAACTACGATCGAGCGCTGATGTGATGCACGCCACCAGTCGGACAGGCGGGCAGGGCCCGCTACGGACCACCCAGCGCCGGGAGGCTACGGTGGCCTACCTTACGAGGTGGGTTGTCCGGCTTTCACCCGTGAGCTGCGGCATTTCCAGTGGCCCTCCCACCGCACGTTCAAACCCGACGTTGGCGAGAAGTACAATGGCAAGACTCACCCGTCTGAGTTCCTCAGCATCTACACCAGCGCGATGCAAGCTGTTGGGGCCCGCGACGATAAGGTGCTCGCCAACTACTTCCCGTTGGCACTCAAGCCTAATGTTATGTCGTGGTTAATGCACTTGCCGGTGGATTCCATCTCTTCTTGGGCAGATCTGTGCCATGAGTTTGTTGGCGCCTTTATTGGAGGTCACCAAGCTCATGGTCAGGCGAGTGATTTACACATCATCCCCCAGAAAGAAGGAGAAAACCTGTGCAAGTACATCCAAAGGTTCAGCCGAGTGCAGTACAACATCCCCGACGTTCATCATGCCGCCGTGATCAGTGCGTTCCATCAGAACATGCGCAATCGCAAGATGCGAGAAGAGCTGGCGATGAACAAGGTTAAGGATGTGGCCGAGCTCAATGTTCTGGCCGATTGATGCGCCCGTGCTGAGGAGGGAAGGAAGTACCCCGGCGAAGATGCTGGCACAGAAACCGACTCCACAGATGACACAGCCACCCCTGCAAAGAAGGGCCGGCGCCGTAACAGGAAGCGCAGGAGCAAGACCGTGCTTGTCGTCGAGGGATCCGACGATACCGGTGCCACCAAGAAACCCAAGGCAAGTGACCCCGGCAAGGAGGTTGCCGGATGTGCCGCTTGCCGGGCGTTGGCAGCTGCCGATAAGCCAGGAGGCTCCGACAAGCAGTATTGCAAGATCCACCGCACCAAGGGCCATGATCTCCAAAACTGCCGGTAGGTAGAGCTACTCGCCGAGAAGCAGAAAGCCGAGTATGAGCGGCAGGACAAGAAGAAAGGCCCAGATGGTGCCGAGGGATCCGGCAAGAAACGTGGCGGCCCAGGAGGCCGCGGCGGCAAGGATAATCAGCAAGAGAGGCCCGCCCGGGGCCGCGACAAGAAGCAGGAAGACGATGATCATGACGAGGACGACGAGTCCGGCGACCACGAGTCTCAGAAAGCCACGGAGGCCATGTGCGTCGATGGTGGCGCCTCACTGCATACATCCCACCGCCAACTCAAACAGTGGGCGCGTGAGATCACAGCGGTGGAGCCATCATTTGACGCACGGAAGCCGCTGAAATGGTCCAGCACGCCCATCATCTTCGACACCGAGGACCACCCTGACCGCACCATTGCGGTTGGGTGCTTGCCGTTGTTGGTTTCACCAACAATTCGCAACCTCAAGGTGACAAAGATGTTGGTTGACGGCGGGGTCGGCCTGAACTTGATCTCGCATGTTGTGTTCAGAAGGCTGTAGATCCCTGATGGAGACCTCGAGGAGACGGGTACGTTCCAAGGGGTTAACCCAGGGAGGAGCCTGCCAAAGGGAAAGATCACGCTACCCGTGACATTCGGAGGCGAGCTGAACCATAGAACGGAGAGGATCATTTTTGACGTAGCCGAGATCCCCTTGCCTTACAATGGGATCCTCGGCCGCCCGACGCTAGCCAAGTTCATGGTGGCTTCACACTACGCCTACAACATGCTGAAGATGCCCGGGCCGATGAACACCATCACCGTCCCCTCCGACAAGAAAGATGCGCTAATCTGTGCCGACCGAATCTACCGGGAAGCAGTCACAGCAGCTGCCGCTAAGGCACCTGCTCTGCCGACAAGGTCCCGGGCGAGAAGAAGACCGATCAGACCCTTCGCACCCACTCCGGCAAGCGCACCCCTTCGGGGTGTTGTGCTTCCGTTGAGAACGTGCCAGAGAGCTCCGCCGGCAAGAACAAGAAGTCTAGAGCTACACCACCAGAGACCAAGAAGGTGCCCGTCAAGGAGGACAGCGCGGGGGGAGCATTCACCATAAGCTCCACCCTTGACGGCAAATAGGAAAGCGAGCTCGCCACCTTCCTGCCGGCGAATGTCGATGTGTTTGCATGGCAAGCCTCCGACATCCCCGGCGTTCCCAGGGAGGTGATTGAGCACCACCTTGCTGTCTGTCCTCATGCGCAGCCCGTCAAACGGAAGGTTAGGAAGCAGGCTCTGGAGAGGCAGGAGTTCATCACGGAGGAAATCAGAAAGCTAGAGGCGGCAGGCTTGGTGAGAGGAGTACTCCATCCGACATGGTTGGCCAATCCGGTAGTGGTGCGCAAGGCAAATGGGAAATGGAGGCTGTGTATTGACTACACAGACATCAATAAGGCATGTCCAAAGGATCCTTTCCCATTACCGTGCATTGACCAGATTGTTGACTCCATGGCTGGGTGTGACCTCCTATCGTTCCTTGACGCCTACTCAGGATACCACCAGATCTTCATGACAAAGGAAGACGAGGAAAAGACAGCATTCATCACCCCATGTGGTACGTATTGCTTTTTACGGATGCCTTTCGGGTTGAAGAGTGCTGGCTCGACCTTTGCAAGAGCAGTCCAAATTGGTTTTGAACCCCAGCTACATAGAAATATGGAAGCTTATATGGATGACATAGTGGTCAAAACCAAGGACAGAGCGACCCTTGTGCAAGATCTGGAGGAAACGTTTACAAATCTGCGCAAGATCAACCTCAAACTGAACCCTGAGAAGTGTGTCTTCGGCGTCCCGTCCAGCAAGCTTCTCGGGTTATTTGTGTCCCAGCGCCGAATTGAAGCAAACCCAGATAAGATCAAGGCCATCGAGCAGATTGAGGCGCCCAAGCAGATCAAGGACGTGCGTCGGCTCACTGGTTGCGTTGCCGCCATGAGCCGGTTCATCTCCAAGTCCGCGGAGCGTGCCCTTCCGTTTTTCAAGATCTTGAAGAAGGCCGGGCCAGTGGAGTGGACCCCAGAGGCCGAGGCAGCACTGCAGGATTTGAAGAAATACCTCTCCTCTACCCCACTGCTGGTTGCGCCCAAACCACAAGAACCGTTGCTGCTTTACCTAGCGGCAACAAATCAAGTGGTTAGCGCCGCACTAGTGGCGCAGAGAGAGGTCGACGAGAAGGCATCAACAGCGGCAGAGCCAACAGATGGCAAACCGAAACCCTTTCAGGCAGGGCTCGATCCTGGCAAGATTGAGTCCCCGGCAGGGGTTGACGCCAGCTCGACAGGACCCACACGACCGAGGAAGAGGCGCAGAAGAAGAAGATGGTGCAGCACCCGGTGTACTTCGTCAGCTCCCTCTTGTAGGGGGCTAGGTCGAGGTACTCAGGTGTGCAAAAGCTGCTCTTCGGCCTCCTTATGGCTTCGAGGAAGCTGCGCCATTACTTCCAAGCGCACGAGATCACGGTGGTCACCCGCCTCCCGTTGCAACGGATACTGCACAACCCAGATGCGACGGGGAGGATCGTGGAATGGGCCCTGGAGCTATCGATTTTCGTTTTGAAATTTGAAAGTACCTCGACGATTCAGAGCAGAGTCTTGGCGGAGTTTGTCGCGGAATGGACCTCGATTCCTGATGAAGAGGTACAGGAGACCGCTCTCCCCGGCAAGGAAACGAGCCGCAACTGGATCATGTACTTTGATGGTGCCTTCTCGCTGCAAGGTGCCGGTGCTGGTGTGCTGCTTGTCGCACCCACCAGAGGGCACCTCAAGTATGTTATCCAGATGCACTTTCCCCGGGAGATGTCGACCAACAACACCGCTGAATACGAGGGTTTGCTTGCCGGTCTCAGGATCGCGGCAGACCTTGGAGTTAAGAAGCTCATCGTCAGGGGCGATTCATAGCTCGTCGTCAGGCAGATCAACAAAGATTATCAAAGCCCATTGATGGAGGCATACGTAGATGAGGTGAGGAAATTGGAGGAGCACTTTGACGGTATACAAGTGGAGCATGTCCCTCGGGCGGAGAACGACATCGCTGAGTACCTGTCAAAGCGCGCTGCCCTCAAGCTACCTGTGGAACCAGGTACCTTTGTGATTCAGTTAACCCAGCCATCCGTTGAGTCGTCGACTGGGCAGAGAAAGCGGAGGAAGCCAGGCCCCTGCAAGTACTTCCCCACCGAGCTCCCCGGAGCCGCCGGCGAAGATGTTGTCGTGGATGCCGATCCTGCCGCAGGGCAACCGACTCCGGCGGGACCTCAGGTAATGGCCGTGGAGGCGGCCGCTCCCGCGGTAGAAGAGATGTCTTTAGTCCTTGCCGTCGAGCCACAGGCTCCGGCATGGGCACAGCACACCGTCCGATTCCTTCAAAAAGGAGAGCTTCCTGAGGAGCAGGAAGAGGCAGAAAGGGTAGCCCGCCGGTCTGCTCTGTACATTGATAACGTATTATACAGAAGAAGACCGAATGGGGTGAAATTGATGTGCATCTCCCAGGAGGAAGGACTAAAGCTGTTGGCTGAGATACATGGAGGCATATGTGGCTCCCACATAGGGACGAGAGCCCTTGCCGACAAGGCTTTCCGGCAAGGTTTCTTCTGGCCCACCGCCCTCCAGGATGCGACGGCACTAGTAACCAAGTGTGAAGCATGCCAGTTCCATTTGAAGAAGCTCCATCAGCCAGCTCAAGCCCTTCAAACTATCCCTCTCTCCTGGCCCTTCTCGGTCTGGGGGCTCGACATATTGGGCCCTTTCCCTGTCTTTGTCGGGGCTTTGAGTACTTGTACGTCGCAATCGATAAGTTCACAAAGTGGCCAGAAGTGGAAGCAGTGAGGAAGGTGACAGCGCAGTCAGCCATCAAGTTTTTCAAGGGACTAGTGTGCCGTTTTGGGGTGCCCAACAGGATCATCACCGACAACGGCACACAGTTCATGAGCCATGCCTTCATGCAATACATTGAGGATCTCGGCAACAGGGTCTGTTTTGCTTCTGTGGCACATACACGGAGGAACGGCCAAGCGGAGAGAGCAAATGCTGAAGTCCTGCGAGGCTTAAGGACAAATACTTTTGACAGGCTACGCAAGAGTGGAAGCCGCTGGATTGATGAGTTGCCGGCGGTTCTTTGGTCGATCAGAACAACGCCAAATCGAGCCACCGGCCAGACACCCTTTGCCCTGGTTTACAGGGCAGAAGCAGTTCTCCCCACGGAACTCATATACGGGTCACCTCGAGTGCTCGCTTATGATGAGCTTGAGCAAGAGCGATTGCGGCAAGATGACGCGACGCTTCTTGAAGAAGATCGTCTCCGGGCAGCTATGAGAGCAGCATGCTACCAGCAAGCTTTGCGCCGCTACCATAGCCGCAAGGTTCATGCCCGGCGCTTTGAGGAAGGCGACCTTGTTCTTCGGCACGTTCAGTCAGCCAAGAATTCCAACAAGTTGACGCCGAAGTGGGAAGGACCTTATCGGGTAACACGAGTCACCAGGCCCGGCGCAGTCCGGCTGGAGACCGGAGATGCCATTCCAGTGAGCAACTCCTGGAACATCGAGCATCTTCGCAAGTTTTACCCATAAGGCGCGGCTGCCGGGCCTCCCGTCAAGCCACCCTTTTGTACAAGCCTTGCCGGCAAGGCATGTAACCCTTTGTACAGAGCCAGGCGCAGACCCTAAGCATAAATAAACGAAGCGTTGGCGCCCTAAGTTATAGCATGCATGCTAGATTGAGTCTCTTCCTTGGTTAGGGTTGATAGAGCTTAGCGGCGGCTAACCCCTAGCCTAGAGGTCGAGTGCGCGTCTCTTTGTTCCTCTCTGCCTTTTTTGTTTTGCAGGGCACGTAAGTATTCTTGTCGGGCTGTTTTGGAAGAAAGGGGACGGACCGGCGCCCGAACCCCGGCAAGCCAGAGTTGCCAGGGCCCGCAAGAACAAGGGTCCCTTCGCAGCGAGCCAAGGTCACCAGGGGCTGCAGATCCAGATAAGTTCTTTGTCCTCTATCATGCATTTCGTTATGGACTGGGATACGTGAAACCCCGTTCTATCTCTAAGCTGACGTGCTCCCCCTTTTTCGGTACCCAAGGATTATCCCCGGGGTCCGAATTTGGTCGTAGCCGCGGCAGCAAGGAAGGGGAATGGGGAGCCTAAGCCCACCTCATCCCCGCCTCCGCCGAGAGCGTGAGAAAGGTTGAGCAAGGTGGGGAGACGGCAAGGCCTGTTGCCGGGCAGAAAAGAGTTTGTCTTAAAGATAACAAGGGGTCACTCCTTGTCGTGGGTTCCTCCCGCAAACGAAAATCCCGGCAAACATCCCTTTTTCATTAAAAAACATCCCGTACAGGTACAGTTCATATGAAATGAAAAACATGAACAAGGGGATTACAAGTTCTAAAGATAACAAAGGCTCGAAGGCTTACAAGACTAAAAAGATATTAGGTGCCCGTAATCCCTTTATTGTCCCTCTCCTCAGGAAATTGAACAAGAAAGCAGAAGGGCAAAAGGGGCGCCTAGGCGAGCTACGAGTGGCAGAAGACACCAGGAGAACATCTCAGTGGCCGTCCGAGGGCTGGATGGTGATGGCGGCGCCGGAGGCAGAGCTCGGAGACGAGGCGGCAGGACGTCAACACGCGATGAAGGCATCGGTGCCCGCGTACTCCGACTTGACGGCCTTGCCGCCCGCCCTCTTCCTCTTCCGCAGCCTCCCTACGCCAGCCGCCCAAGGAGACGATCCCGAGAAGTTCAAGGAGCCGGCGGCACGGATGATGGGGTCGCCGGTGCCGCCCGGAGCGGCGCCCGACATCTAGTCGGACCCGTCATCCTGCCGCCCACCGCCCTCGTCGTCGCTGCCGTTGTCTTCCTCGCCACTCTCTATTGAGGAGGAATCTTCATCGTCGGAGGAGCTCTCCACGCAGCACCTCACGCGGGTCCCGAAGTGCCCGAAGATCTTGACGGAGAGGAGGCCACCCTCCATTAGTTTGAAATGGAGAGCGAGCCCATCCGTCAAGCTGTGGAGGCGAGTGAAGGTCTTCCACCCTCGGTGAAGATACATGACGTGAGGGGCGGGGAACTCGACGTCGACCCATGTGCCACTGTTCCCACAACCCCTCATGTGCAGCCGCAGTGTGTGCGGCGGATCCAACTCCATCTCCCGCGCAAATGGGGTCGGAAGGCGAAGGCGACGGCGCGGCGGATGGCGCAGCCTGACAAAGAATTCGTAGGGGTTGTCCCCGGCGTGGCCCTCCATCGGAGGAGGGGCTGCTGGAGGAGGCGAGGCAGATTTTCCGCCCCGTCCTCCTCTCCCTCGGGCACCGCGGCGGCCTCGACCTCGCCCCCTCCCCCTTCCTCTAGCGGTCGTCTCCGCCGCTACGAGCTCCTGGGGAGGGGCGATGCGCTGTCTGGCCGAGACCCTCGCCGCCATCGATGATGTGTCGCCACGCCCCCTCGCCATGGCAGAAGAAGAAAGGAAGCAGGAATGGGGAGAGGCAGATGGCGAAAGGCTGAGGGGCACCGTTCCTCCCGCTCCCCTCTTTATAAAGGGGCGGGGGTGAGGCCCGGCCGCCCCCTCTCGGCCAATCTGGCTTCTTGAAGTGACAGCAAGTGGGGCCATCGACCGCCCTCCCCGCTTCATTGAAGGCTCATGGGAATCGACCCGCACGCGCGCGACTACCCACGTCCTGCGCGCCTGCCATTCGCTCTGCGTTATGCATGCAGCGAACGTGGCGCAAGGGGCGGGTGCAGTGGGACGCGTGGAACGACGGTTCCCGAGCAAGGGCAGTAAATGGGAGGCGGCCTTGCGATCTCGAAGAGACACGCAAGCCGCCTCTTTACTGTCCACCGCAAGGTAACGCCAGCACGCCCACATCATGCACGCGCACGACCCCCAAGGGAAGCGCAGCGGACGGAACACGATAGTCATGTAAGAATCTGCCCCAACTGCTCACAAGACTGCTCGGGCTGGCCCAACAACGTGTTGCGCTTATGTGTGGCCCAGGCCCGGGGCTCCTGTTGGTGTACAAAAGTAGGGGCTCTGCTTTTGACCCCTCTACTTGTGCACGGGCAGTTAGAGCCTCCCGTCACAGCCACGCATAACAGGGCAGGAAAGGGAAGCCGGAGAGAAGCCAAGGCCACAAGGCAAACGAAGCAACGACAAGGACCAAGGCCACAAAGATCAGATGGGGCAGCCTCAGCAGCCCCGGCAAGACCCTTGCCAGGGCAGCTCGCCCACGCTAACCAAAGTGAGCCACCCTTGAGCCCACCAGCGCTCGACAAAAGCGTTGGGACAGGGCTCGGGAGGCACCTCCGTGGAGGCATGCAGATCTTTGTGAAGACATAAAATGCTCAAGATCAAGTGAGAATAGGAAGGCAACCATCCTCAAACCCACAAGACCCCCGGCAAGATCCTTGCCGGGGAAGCCAGCGCGCCACGGCAAGACCCTTGCCGGGCTACCCGGCAAGACCCTTTCCGGGCCACCCGGCCAGACCCTCGCCAAGCACGCCAGCAGGGCCACCGCCAGGCCCGCATAAGCCGAGTCACCGCCGCCGTTTGCATGCAGCTGCCGACCAAACCAGCTGGGCACGCACCTGCATGAAAACATGCAAACCTTCGTGGAGGCTCCACCACCGTGCCACCTCAGCTGCCTGCCTGCCTACATGGCACCACATGCATCGCTGGCCAGGGGCGCGTGTCGGAGCGAGGAGGAGCGGCGACGGACGGGACGGGCCTCGCCCCCATCCCCGATAAAGTAAGGGGACACCTAAGCCTCGCATTAAATGCGTCTTGTCCTGTAATACTAGCGATAGACTCGCAATGCTGTAGCACTTTCCACCTCCTGTGTGCCGCTGTGGCAGCCCCTTTCGCCTATAAAAGGAGGCCCATGGCATACAGAGAAGAGATTCGGCTCTTTGAAACCTTATAGCACCTAGAGCTAGTTCAGGAGCTCAAGAACACTAATACATCCACCAAAGAAGGATCGTAGGGTTTTACGCATCTTTGCAGCCCGAACCTGGGTAAATCCCTCTGTGTCGTCTGCTAGTCCTGCTCTCCTCACGATGCCCGCGCCCTGCAACCGTAGAAGGGATTCCAGTGATCCCATAGGTGTCGTTTCCCACCGACAGTATCAAATACCCAGGTGCTACTGCGAGCATTAGTAAGGTACACATCAATAACATGTATATCACATATACCTTTGTTCACCTTGCCATCCTTCTTATCCGCCAAATAGTTGGGGCAGTTCCGCTTGCAGTGACCAGTCTCTTGCAGTAGAAGCACTCAGTCTCAGGCTTAGGTCCAGATTTGGGTTTCTTCTCTTGAGCAGCAACTTGTTTGCCGTTCTTCTTGAAGTTCCCCTTCTTCTTCCCTTTACCCTTTTTCTTGAAACTGGTGGTCTTATTGACCATCAACACTTGATGCTTCTTTTTGATTTCTACCTCCGCATCTTTTAGCATTGCGAAGAGCTCGGGAATAGTCTTGTCCATCCCTTGCATATTATAGATCATCACAAAGCTCTTGTAGCTTGGTGGCAATGATTGAAGAATTATGTCAATGACACTATCATCAGGAAGATTAACTCCTAGTTGAATCAAGTGATTATTATACCCGACATTTTGAGTATATGTTCACCGATGTAACTATTCTCTTCCATCTTGCAGCTATAGAACTTATTGGAGACTTCATATCTCTCACCGGCATTTGCTTGAAATATTAACTTCAACTCCGGAACATCTCATATGCTCCATGACGCTCAAAACGCCGTTGAAGTCCCGGTTCTAAGCCGTAAAGCATGGCACACTGAACTATCGAGTAGTCATCGCCTTTGCTCGCCAGACGTTCTTAACGTTGTTAGTTGCATCTGCAGCAGGCACGCACCCAGCGGTGCTTCCAGGACGTAATTCTTCTGTGCAGCAATGAGGATAATCCTCAAGTTACGGACCCAGTCCGTGCAATTGCTACCATCATCTTTCAACTTAGCTTTCTCAAGGAACGCATTAAAATTCAACGGAACAACAGCACGAGCCATCTATCTACAACAAACATAGGCAAGCAAAATACTATCAGGTACTAAGTTCATGATAAATTTAAGTTCAATTAATCATATTACTTAAGAACTCCCACTTAGATAGACATCCCTCTAATCATCTAAGTGATCACGTGATCCAAATCAACTAAACCATGTCCGATCATCACGTGAGATGGAGTAGTTTTTAATGGTGAACATCACTATGTTGATCTTATCTACTATATGATTCATGCTCGACCTTTCGGTCTCAGTGTTCCGAGGCCATATCTGTATATGCTAGGCTCGTCAAGTTTAACCTGAGTATTCCGCATGTGCAACTGTTTTGCACCCGTTGTATTTGAACGTAGAGCCTATCACACCGATCATCACGTGGTGTCTCAAAGACGAAGAACTTTCTGGCGGTGCATACTCAGGGAGAACACTTATACCTTGAAATTTAGTGAGAGATCATCTTATAATGCTACCGTCAATCAAAGCAAAATAAGATGCATAAATGATAAACATCACATGCAATCAATATAAGTGATATGATATGGTCATCATCATCTTGTGCTTGTGATCACCATCTCCGAAGCACCGTCATGATCACCATCGTCACCGGCGCGACACCTTGATCTTCATCATAGCATCGTTGTCGTTTCGCCACCTATTGCTTCTACGACTATCACTACCGCTTAGTGGTAAAGTAAAGCAATTACAGGGCGATTGCATTGCATACAATAAAGCGACAACCATATGGCTCCTGCCAGTTGCCGATAACTCGGTTACAAAACATGATCATCTCATACAATAAAATATAGCATCACGTCTTGACCATATCACATCATAACATGCCCTGCAAAAACAAGTTAGACGTCCTCTACTTTGTTGTTGCAAGTTTTACGTGGCTGCTACGGGCTGAGCAAGAACCGTTCTTACCTACGCATCAAAACCACAACGATAGTTCATCAAGTTAGTGTTGTTTTAACCTTCTCAAGGACCGGGCGTAGCCACACTCGGTTCAACTAAAGTTGGAGAAACTGACACCCACCAGCCACCTATGTGCAAAGCACGTCGGTAGAACCAGTCTCACGTAAGCGTACGCGTAATGTCGGTCCGGGCCGCTTCATCCAACAATATCGCCGAACCAAAGTATGACATGAGGGTAAGCAGTATGACTTGTATCGCCCACAACTCACTTGTGTTCGACTCGTGCATATAACATCTACGCATAAAACCAGGCTCGGATGCCACTGTTAGGGAACGTAGTAATTTCAAAAAAATTCCTACGCACACGCAAGATCATGGTGATGCATAGCAACGAGAGGGGAGAGTGTTGTCCACGTACCCTCGTAGACTGAAAGCGGAAGCGTTAGCACAACACGGTTGATGTAGTCGTACGTCTTCACGGCCCGACCGATCAAGCACCGAAAGCACGGCACCTCCGAGTTCTTGCACACGTTCAGCTTGATGACGTCCCTCGAACTCCTATCCAGCTGAGTGTCGAGGGAGAGTTCCGTCAGCACGACGGCGTGGTGACGATGATGATGTTCTACCGACGCAGGGCTTCGCCTAAGCACTGCTACGATATTATCGAGGTGGAATATGGTGGAGGGGGGCACCACACACGGCTAATAGATCTCAAGGATCAATTGTTGTTGTGTCTAGAGGTGCCCCCCTGCCCCCGTATATAAAGGAGCAAAGGGAGGCGGTTGGCGGGAGGGGCGCCCAGAGGAGTCCTACTCCCACCGGAGTAGGACTCCTCCTTCCTTGTCCAAGTAGGAGAGGGGAAGGAAGGAAGAGGGGAGGAAGGAAGGGCGCCTCCTTGTCCTATTCGGACTTGAGGGGAAGGGGCGTGCGGCCTGCCCTGGCCGCCCCTCCTCTGCTCCACTTTGGGCCCATGAGGCCCATTAAACCCCGGGGGGTTCCGGTAACCCCCCGGTACTCCGGTATATATCCGATAACCCCCGGATCCGGTGTCCGAATATAGTCGTCCAATATATCAATCTTCATGTCTCGACCATTTTGAGACTCCTCGTCATGTCCGTGATCACATCCGGGACTCCGAACTATCTTCGGTACATCAAAACACATGAACTCATAATATAACTGTCATCTAACTTTAAGCGTGCGACCCTACGGGTTCAAGAACTATGTAGACATGACCGAGACACGTCTCCGGTCAATAACCAATAGCGAAACCTGGATGCTCATATTGGCTCCTACATATTCTACGAAGATCTTTATCGGTCAAACCGCATAACAACATACATTGTTCCCTTTGTCATCGGTATGTTACTTGCCCGAGATTCGATCATCGGTATCTCAATACCTAGTTCAATCTCGTTACTGGCAAGTCTCTTTACTCGTTATGTAATGCATCATTCTGTAACTAACTCATTAGCTACATTGCTTGCAAGGCTTATAGTGATGTGCATTACCGAGAGGGCCCAGAGATACCTCTCTGACAATCGGAGTGACAAAACCTAATCTCGAAATACGCCAACTCAACATGTACCTTTGGAGACACCTGTAGAGCTCCTTTATAATCACCCGATTCGTTGTGACGTTTGGTAGCACACAAAGTGTTCCTCCGGTAAACGGGAGTTGCATAATCTCATAGTTGTAGGAACATGTATAAGTCATGAGGAAAGCAATAGCAACATACTAAACGATCAAGTGCTAAGCTAACGGAATGGGTCAAGTCAATCACATCATTCTCCTAATGGTGTGATCCCGTTAATCAAATGACAACTCATGTCTATGGTTAGGAAACACAACCATCTTTGATTAACGAGCTAGTCAAGTAGAGGCATACTAGTGACATGATGTTTGTCTATGTATTCACACATGTATTATGTTTTCGGTTAATATAATTCTAGCATAAATAATAAACATTTATCATGATATATGGAAATAAATAATAACTTTATTATTGCCTCTAGGGCATATTTCCTCCAGCTACCATTGTTGCCAATTAATAAAGGAGGTGGTTATTGTAAAAAAAGGTTCAATAACACGATTATGGTCTTGCATTTGGGTTGGTCATGCCGTGACGTATGTAAGGCATTTTGTGAATGTGTGTATTAGGTGGGACTGTAAAGGTTCCCGGTTGCTGCCGGTTGCATTTCTCAGACTTTATTTTAAATTTCTGAGTATACTAGTGTATAATGAAGAAACTCATAGGAATACCCAGATGTCACTGATGCACCTGGTCCTCCACACATGTATGTCAAAAAATAGGTTACATGTTGATTTTCTATATTTTTGCACTCACAAATTTAATCCGTGTTTTCTGAAAAAACAGGTTAAAGAAAATTGTACGTTTACAATCTGTGTTCATATTAGTGTTAGAATGGTAAAGTGTTGAGAGGGGGCTATGATCCATAATTTTTCCAGTATTTTCATGAGGTTGTCATAAGTATATACTACACATGCCACCTATTTTCCAACCAATATTATGAGTTGGAAAGAACTTGTCTTGTTTCTCCATTGGTTGCGTCAATGAGGAAAGGACGAGACTTGCAAGACGAAGATTTCTCTATCTCAAATGTCGTCCTCTCGACCTGTAAAAGAGCCAATGTGTCTCTGTCTACAAAATATTTATTAGCAAGTGTTGAACCGTCAACCCAGCGCCATGGTTTGAAGTTGAATTCGGGTGGTTGATGTGGTCATCAACTATAAACATTGATTTAGGTTCAATAATGCGATTACAGTATTGCATTTTGCTTGGTCTTGCGGTGACTTTAGTAAGGCATTTTTGTGAAGGTGTGTATTAGGTAGGACTGTTTAGGTCCCGGGTTGTTGCGAGTTGTATTTCTCGGACTTTATTATCTGAGTATATTGATGTAAAACAAAAAAGATGGTTCTGGACAATCTGTGAGCAATCAGAAACTCACAAGAAAAATCAAGTGTCGTTGGAGTTAATTGCAGAAAACCACCATATTTACGGCTTGGTCTGCAGAAAACCATCTGATCACTAATTTTTGTAAAAATCACTGTGTTTTTAGTAAACTTTTTACAACAAAAACCGATCTCATGATTTGTCCCGTTTGATCACTTTCTGACCCCTGGATTTAAAAAAGAAAAGCACAACACCTCCCCGTAGTTGGTCGGGGACTGGAGGCGTGGCCACGGCAGGGCAAGGCGCCGGCCTTCAAGGCCGCGAGCAGCAGTCGACTTCCGGCGGACGGCAGGGCCATGACCGACAGCATGCTCCTCGGCATCGAGGTGTCTCTGTCTCAACTACCATCCTCATCCGACGTGCTTTGTATGAGAAACCATTAGATTAGAAAAGCAAAGTTCCTTTGTAGCTCAGACTACATGGAACCTCGTATCCTCAACCCTTCAGCCTTGCTTTGAGATCCGTACTCTCCAACTAACTTACAACAAAAAGATTTCTCTTTTTTGTTTCTCTAAAATGAAGCAACATTTGAACTTCAAACTTTGCATATCGAACAAACATTAGAACATCAATGTGTGAAAAAACTTTCAGACTTTTTGGTCTAATACAAATATACAAAATGAGATTTTGTTTGACTAAAAATATTATTTTAAGTATTTAAAATGCATGAAAAAATCTGAAAGTTCTTTTCCAGATTGTAGTTAGAATGTAAAAGTTGAAGTTTATATGTTGTGTCATTTGAGAGAAACAAAAAAGACAAATGCGTCTGCACGGATCGCGATGCAGAAATAGATAGCAAAGATAAGGGGTACCATGTAGCCTGAGCTACAGAAAACCACACTCAGACCCGGCAATGAAAAGTATTAAAGATAGCCGGCTACAAAATACTCCCTCCGTCCGGAAATATTTGTCAAAGAAATGCATAAAAATGGATGCATCTAAAACTAAAATACGTCTAGACACATCCATTCCTCCGACAAGTATTTTCGGACAGAGAGAGTATTTATTAGCAAGTGCCAATCCGTCGACCCAGTCATGCGGTTTGAAGTTGAACTCCAGGGTTGGGTGCCGTCAGCAACTATTTTCAATGATTTAGGTCCAATAATGTGTTCTTTTTTGGCAAGAGGAAGAGGTTCAATAATGCGATTGCGGTCTTGCACTCTTGTTGGTCATGTGGTGACGTACATGAGAGATTAATTTCGTGATGAAGGCGGGATAGTGTATAGGTTCCCCGTTGGTGCCGGTTAGTCTGGTCAACCATCGGCTTGTCCTCTCAAGGTTAGTTGTGATCTTGCCAACATAATCTTTGTCAATTGATGTCCTCTCTAGCTAATTTGCATATTCTTTGAGTTCTCTTGTCGTATTAGTCGCCATTCTTAAGCTCCTCAACTCCTCGCTAGTCTCGTAGGTGCCGAACTCCCTGGCAAAACATGCAGCGGCAAACTTGGCGTGATGCCAAACTCCTTGGGTGCTCCGGCCAGGGAGCAATAACTCAGTTGGGCTAGGAAAGAAGGGCGATTGGGTAGGTGAGTTCGTAGGATTAATAGTCAAAAGAGCTTGAGGCACAGGTCTGATGTGCCTATGCTGCCACAGCTGGTCTTGATAAGACTGTCATCTTGCTTTAGATTCAAGTTATCAGGTCTTGATATCTTGAAGTAGGAGTTATATGGTTAACACAGAGTTATAGAGTCAAAAATCAACACAAATCATGACAGTATATGTTGATTTTTGAGAAACTGAAGGTTAACACAGAGTTATATGGTTTTATGACTTTATCTTCTGGGTCAAAAGCTTGATTTATGCAATACATCCTTTCATTCCCGATACATTTCAGGTATTCCGCTTTTTCATTAATTGTACAAAACTGTCATCTTGCTTCTGATTCAACTGATCAGGTCTTGGAGCGAATCATGTCTGAATGCACCTCCAAGCAGAAGATTAATACAGACTTACATGGCTTTCTTTTCTGTGTCAAAGGCTTGATTGATGCTCTATATCATTTAATTCTCAATGCATCTCAGGTATTCAGCTCTTCTCCGTAACTGTATATACTTTACCATCCTAAATTTAAGTTACCGTTGGTTAATAAATCGCCACTGAAGATGTACAACATGCCCATTTTTTTTACTATAGATAAAAAAGATCCCACATGTGCTGTTTGTAGCCTTTACACTTGCTCTAATTTTTTTAAGCCAAATTCTTCTTATCACCATTGCAAATTGGTCTTACATGTCATGGTAACTTTGTAATGTTATAGGTTAAGGGGATGCCACTTAAAGTAATTTTCCAATGTTGTCTGTTAAATGGAATAATGGAGAGGCTGCCCTTAAGAAACATACTATTTTCTACAAATGTAGTTCACTAGCCACTAGTGATATAGATATTGATCAATTTTGTAGATAGGGAGTTTATTACATAGTTCGATTGTGGATGAGCATCACTCTTGAGTCTAAAAAAAGTACAAGTGGACTTCTTCAAACCTTTTATCATCAATGACATTAACCAATTGATATTGCAGACTCAACAACACAATAATTCTCTTAAGTTCTGAAAGTATTTCGTTTTTGCTTTGCATGAAACACTGTGATGGGTGAGGGTGTGTATAAATAGAGTAATACAACCACGAAAAGATAAAAAAAAGCAACACAATTGATGCCATGGAACATCTCAAAACCACAGTTGTTACAACCACACACCGGTAGATAACCGGCAGTGGAGGAGAGAAGTTTCTATTATTAAAAACCATATCATTCCTACAAAGTCAAAGCGACCAAACTAAAGCTTCCACTCCCATCCGGATTAGGATTGTAAGATTGCGATCCACGCCCCTTAGTCTTAGGCAACAAAAAAAATATCCGACTGAGCCTAAACAGGTCGAATTAACCGGCATAAGAGCTCAAACATACCCATAAGATCGTCCTTGATGACTTCCTAGAAGCTTTGATAGATTTCATCAAGCCCTCCAGGTTGGGAGCCTTGTTAAGCTATATTTGAATCACAACATTCCTCGCCTCTTTAGTAAAAGGAGACTTGAGAATGTCATTTTCCACGTCTGAAACTTGAGGGATATCGTCCATTAGGGCCTCATCCAACGAGAGATTGCCTCTCTCGTATGAGGAACATATCTCTATAATTTTGTTATGTATGCCTTTGAAATCATCTTGGCCCTCTATCCTGCCATCATCTTGTTGAAGACTATAGGTAAAAGAAAAGAACATATGCCAGGCATTGGCCACCAAATAGAAATATCTTGTATTACCATTTCAGTTCTTAGTCTCGCATAAGGTATGCGATCTGCTCGTTTGATTGGCTCTTAAGCTCAACCTCGTGGTCACATGGTGTGCGTACTTATGCAATCTTATCAAGCTTGTGAATAATCGGTGAAAGGTGTGGATTATTTTTCTTATATATGCCACTATTATACCCAAAAAGAAAACATGTCAGATGGGGAGTATTGACCTGGTCTACAAAATTTTTTGTCACTAAGCACCGGTTTCCTCTGCAATACCGATAAACAAAAATATATATTTTTTGGTCGTAATCTTGCTGTAAACTTCAAATAAGACAGGTTAAGACAAAATGTACATGTTTATGGCTAAGCAGTCCTCTTAGAGCTGATCTGAAGTTCAACTCTGCTTGAGTGAGGTTTATCTAGTATCATTGCTCTTAACATCGAAATGATCTTGCCATTCCTTCATTTACTTTTTATTTTACTTGATGACATTGTCAGTTACTTCTTCTGATTCAAAATGTAAGCCCTATCCTTTATTTAATATTTAATAATAGAATAATAAGAGGCTATTAAATAAAAATGAGAATACTACTAAATTAGAACCTAATTAAGTTTCTGGAGTACAATTTTGTTGCCAAAGTAAAAGGAATTCTAGGTACTGTGGACCAGATTCTCTCATCATAATCGACAGACAATCATGTCCTCTTTCTCTCTCACATCAAAATAATATGCACATAACAGAATGGAAATGCTCATTGAAATTACGTGTATGCACACGCAGAATGTAAATGCTCATCGGAAACGTCACAAACACGGACTGAAATGAGTGAACAAACACACTAAATGATCATTGGAACCGCATCAATTCTCTTTCCCTCCGTTCACAAATATAAAACGCTTTGTATATTTCAATATGTACTACACATGGACTGAAATGAGTGAACAAGCACACTAAAATGGGCCTATATACATCCAATTCAGAAAAAGTTAGTAAAACATCTTATAATAGTGAACCGTGGGAGTATTTAGTATGAAAAACAGCTGGGGTGCAAATCTTTGAATTGTTGCATCGTATTCGCCCTCATCACATACTCTCTTGATGCTTTTATGGTGAAAACAGGATGAGCCCCAAGTTGTTAATTATAAGAAGTGTGTATCTGGAACAGAGACATTCATACCGGTCGTCCAATACGTCAGTAGACTGAAATCCGATATGCACATCGTAACTCCTGTTGGTGAGATGAGGGGAAGGACATACCAGGTGGTGACAGAAGAAGGCAAGCGCCTCATGGCTTCACTCATCAGAACTCTGCATGATTTCCACAGAGCTGGGAAGTGCCCCGAGCGATTTTGCGCATCAGACATTGCCGTGACATCTACTGGCAGAGTGAAACACACAAATACAAGCTTGCTACGAGGGAAGACCGATGAACTGGTACTCAGAAACTACGAGGATGCCCGCGACATTTTTGAGAAGACGGTATTCGATGGGTACGATCCAACTCTTATCCCTGAAGACATTAAGCATCTGTTGCAGCTGATGACATCTCCCGGGGCAATTTCTGCGGAGTATGTCATAAGCACGCATGCTTCTCTTGTCCCTCTTAGTAACAGGTACCAGTTCTATCTTGATATGTGCGACCATATCACATCTGTGCTGGGCGGCAATCCTGAACAAAATGACATCCTTAGTTCTCTGCCCTATGGTGACAAGTGGGTAGAAAAGTTGGAAGGCAGTCTTCTGCTGGAGGAGTCGTTCCACCGCAGCGGACCATACGACACCGAAGGATCAGCCATGGCCTTTCTGAAGTTCTATAGGGACACACTCATGTGTCGAATGGAAAAATTTATGAAGCCTTTCAAGAGCTTCCCAGGGATGAAACCGTTGGAGTACACAAAAGGCGACTTTGAAAGTGTCTTGTTGGTCATCTATCCCATGTGCCTGCCGAGAATGCAAGAAGAGCTTGAAAAGCATAAGCAGCTGAGGGATTTGAATCTTCACAACCTGACCTTCATTTGATGCCTCTTCACTACAGGAGACTCAGTTTATTACTACTATTGTACTGTGGCTTGTGATGTTGTACTGTGGTCATCCTTGAAGGAACTTGGATAGTTCTTATTTCCCCCTTCTTTTTGGACCTAGCTAAGACAAGGAGCCATGTGGTTCTGTTTAAGAATCGGTAATCTGCTGTATATATCTCAGACTTCAGTAAGTTGTTGTATACAGATTATGTACGTTGTTGCATACTGAATAGTATGTTGTATACTGGATAATACGTTGTTGTATACTGAAGATTATTTTTAGAATAACCAATCCATGAAGTACGAGCATAAGGTGTTGTGCTCTGTTTTCAATTTTGGTAAGAAAGGCGCCCACCTTTAAATTAATATAAAGTCCAACAAAGAGGCGGAACCAAATAAGGTCTTACAAACTTTTGGAACTTCGAAAAATATATACTCGATAATCAGCTTTGTATTTTTATACAGCTTTCTGTTTGGAAAGGTGTATTTGCAGATTATTTACATGCAGCCTTACTGGTTGCTTTCGTGATAGCACTTAACAACAGTATGCAGTTTTTGTGCGTTTAGATATCTCTAACTGATTAACTATCTGCACAGTGCAGAATACCTCTAGTATTTCAGACATGAATTACATATTGGAAAATTTTGTTTTGCAGTTGCTAGAATATTTTTAGAAGAAAAATCTTAAGAGTAGTGTGAATCAATCAAATAAGGTTAAAACATATGCAGAGGTAGATTGTTAGTACTATGCTAGGTTTTCCTTTTTGGAGGCAAACACATGCAACTTTATTACTCCAGAATGTTTACAGGTACAGTAACTAGAACATAAGGATGCCCAAGCCAAACATGGTGTCCTATACGTAAACTTGTCGCCTGCTTTGCTAGGCCATGAGCCTCAAAATTAAGGGTCTGTCTAGGACACATCTAGATGTGACATAACTATGTCATATCTAAGTTGATGTTGACTCTGTTTGTGATCTATTTTTTTTTGTCCTAACCTTTTTTTGTTTCTTGTTGCCGCATTATATATTTGTGGGAGCTTAGATGTGACATCCTTAAAAAACATCTAGATGTGAATTAGTCAAACTGCAAAATTAAAATTCCTACATTGATGGACAAAAGAACTCTCTCTCTCTCTCTCTCTCTCTCTCTCTCTCTCTCTCTCTCTCTCTCATCTATTTTCGGACCCCTTCATCATTTTTTATATTCCCGGAGATCCATAACTTCGACTGATCTGAGATTTTGAGCGGATTTTTCTCTAGAAATTATCTTTTTTGCAGCGAAAGAAGGGCTCCAACCGGCTTACAAAGGAGTCACAAGGCAACACGGCGCACCTTTTGCCTTGTGGGTCCCTCGAGCACTGTCTTGTGTGGATTCTTCTTCCCAAAAATCACATATATTTCAAAATAAATATTTGTAAATTTTTATCACGTTTGGAGTTTGTTTGGTATGGATTTTCTGCGAGATAAAAAACATGCAAAAAAGAGGAACTGGCATTGGGCACTGGATCAATATGTTAGTTCCAAAAATAATATGAAATATTGCCAAAAGTATATGAAAGTTGTAGAATATTGGCATGCAACAATAAAAAATTATAGATACGACGGAGACATATCAACATCCCAATTTTAGTTTCTGCTCGTCCTCGAGTAGGTAAATGATAAAAAGATAATTTTTGCTACCTAGCATAATCTTGACCAAATAATCTAATCATGGCATGAATATTAGGATACGAGTAATTCAAGACAATAGTCTATCATTTGATATAAATACGTCAATACTCAGGCATACTTAGCAAATAATCATGCCTTTCAAAATAAAGAATGCTAAAGAAAGATATCCCTACAATATCATATAGCTCAGCATGCTCAGTCTTCCTATAATAAAGATATTAATCATGAACTACCCCGATGACAAGCCAAGCAATTATATCATATTTTTTAACGCGCATTTTGAACTTCATGTAATACATGAGTGTGAGCCATTGATATAGCACTATGGGTGGAATAAAATACAATAACAAAAATCAATAAGGAAAGTCAAAAAGGAAGAAAGTCTCGCATCAACTCGGTGGATCAACGGGCAATGGAGAAGCCCCTCAATCGATATTAATGCAAGGAGTAGAGATTGTCATGCAACAGATGCACTAAGAGCTATAAGTGTATGAAAGCTCAATAGAAAATAAGTGGGTGTGCATCCAACTTGCTTGCTGTGAAAAACCTTAGGCGTTTGAGGAAGGCCATCATCTAAATATACAAGCCAAGTTCTGTAATGAAATTTTTCCACTAGTATATGAAGTGATAACTCGCATGCAAAACTATATCATATACTACAAGTTTGACAAGCATTAGAACCAGCCACTCATGCCCCAAGGCTATTAGGGTGCAACAGCCAACAATAATGCATCACCATATGTCAGGTTCGGAACAAGCATTATTGTTGTCATGTGGTGCTGGACACGGAAACACACCCATAATCAGTGGAGCTTGATGGAATGGTAGATGGCAGCCTCCATACATGGTGAAGCTTGACGGAATCAGCGATGAATGCCTAGCCGATTCCTGATGTTGCCGGCGCTGTTGTTCCTTGCCTTGCCATTGGGTTGTAAGCTCCGGCTCCCTTGCTTCAGCAGGTCTTGCGGATCCACCATTTGTATTATTCGCTCCTGCTTCGCTGCATTTATGTCAAAAAAAACGTCAGTATTCGTCACATGAACCAATCACACTGAGTGTTGCGATCAAAACTATGCACCGCTGACTTTTGATATCTGTTGACAATTAACAAGTCCGTTTGATCCTAGAAACTCATCCAGATAAAAATATTGAAAATAGAAGACAAACGTACCATTGCTAAATTCTTGGTAACCTTCTTCAAGCTTTCGTTTTGCAGCTTCAATTTTGGCATTCTTTGCAAGCTCTAGCATCGCCTGGACTGGATTCTCATCATGTTGACCCAACGGTCGCTATAACCAGTGAAATGGTTTAGAAAAATAGCATACACATCACATATAAGCATCTAACTGTTCTTTTCCTAAAAAAAAGATCTAGCTGTTCAACAATCCCGTATGCTTACATTAGGCATTGTTGGTTTTGTTCTTCTTTGAGTTTGATTCAGTATGATGCCTTGCGGCGGCTTAGGCCTCAGTTCAGAACCTATCGGCTCAGAGTGCAACCGATGTGGTCTCCCTGGCCCAAATGCTGCATTTGAAGGCTTCTCTTGTGCCTCGGTGATGTATTTCTGCCCTGTTTGCCAGCCGCAAGATTCATGCAGCCGTGACTGCCTCACCGCAGACTGATCAAGCCTCCAATTCTGTACTGGATCATACTGTTGGGCCATAGGAGGTTGTTTCTTGACTGACTCATGGTTTGTGGGATATTGTTGTTCACCCTCCTTGGCATTGATTCTAACATCTGCAGAAAAAAGTTACAGGGCAGCAACCATGTTAACACAACGCATAACAAAACACAGTGCGGAATCGCTGAAGTGCAATTACTCACTTCCATCATCATCCATTTCATCGAAGAACTTCGAAACCAAACCAAGTTTCCAAAACAAAGCAAAGATGGAGTTTTGTCAGATCACATGTAGGACTGGCAACAATGCTAAACAGAGTAACAATCTCGTGGGTTTTCTTGAGAAGAAAAACGGATGTCTAAATGGTCGGTACCTCGGATAACTGTATGGAAGTACACGGCGTAGCGAAAAGAGCAGCTTCATCCATGGGAGGGGACGGAAGCCCGCCTTCTTCCTGCTCAATGCAAGAAGCCTCCATTGATTGCGGCGTGCGATCTGCGGATAGTTTCAGCAAGATAATGTTAGGGCACCTTACCTACAGTATTGATCAATTTTGAATTTCTTAAGAGAGTGCATCCAGTTTGCATTCTCACCTACAATGGCACCTTCATCGCTGACCAACTCACTGACTATAGCCTGCCAACCTCTACAATGTGGCTCACCAAAGATGTTAATGCTAGAAAGTTAAGACAAATTAGACATGGTAAAATAACAAAAACTTACTTGATGAGGGATCGCACGAGTATCCGAATCTGCTTTGAGCCGTAACTCCGTAGGTGTTTCACTGCCTTTCCAATCTCAGTAACCTAAGAGCAGTTCAGTTGCTAGATATGAACAAAAGCAATCAAGGGAATTCGTCAAACACATGGAGCAACAGAGAAATTTATCCCGGTTTACCTTGATGGCGTCCGCCGTGAATTTCAACTGCTGAAGCCTCCGGAGCAGGTCGAGCAGTTCCTCCTCCGACTGCACGAAAAGAAGACGCAAGCAATGCAATCAGTACTAGTACTAAGCAGATGGTGAGACCAATGGGAATGAAATTAGTCAGACGCGGTGGTAGTGGCAGGAAAGGTGGGAACCATTTGTTGGTTGCTGGCGAGAGCGGCCTTGACGCTGAAGACCTCTGCGACGATGGGGTCGCGGCGACGGGCCCGGTCGGGGAATGCGGGTGCCGCCGCCACCACTACAGCGTCTTCTGGCGGCGGGAGGACGTTGAGCACGGTGTAGAGGCGGTGCGCGATGGCGTCCCGGCGCGCGCGGAGGCCGTCGGGGTTGTCGGCGGCCGCGAGGCAGATGGCGGCGTCGATGGTGTCGAAGATGCTGGCGCGGGCGCCGCTGAAGAAGCCGCGCCAGTAGTCAAGCGATGGCGGCGGCGGGGCCATCGGAGGCCAAGGCCGGCGACGGAAGCGCCGATCAAAGCAAAACGAGTCAAAGGATCCCTGTCCCTTTTGCTTAAAGAAGATTTGATTCCAATCAAGGACACTAAGAACTCCGGGGAACTTGTTTTCCTGATTTTGCAGTTTCCAAGCCGATGGACTAGTTCTGCCTTCTATATAAAGATAAAAATATGATACGCTTTTGACGTACTCTAGAAAAAAAAGTCAATAAATAAATCCATAAATTATTACTTTCTCAGTTTGGAATTATTTGTTACAAAAATGGATAAAAATAGATGTATCTACAACCAAAATACATCTAGACACATTCATTTCTTGAATGAGTAATTCCGAACGGAGGGAGTACCAATTAGTAGAATGTCCGTGCGTTGCTACAGGCTATAATTTAGTTAAATAGATCAAACAAATAATTAAAATTGTCTTTAAGGTCACCTCCAAATCCAAACCATATGAGAAGGAAATGTGATTGTACGTTATCTTTAACATACGGTCCCAACATAAAAGCCTCACCTAAAAGCATCTTAAATAGATAATATAGATGCAAAAATAACTAACGTGCATCTTCGAAGCCCTAAAACCCTCTTATCCAACAATGATGTATCATGTTATCTTTAACATACGGTCTCAACATAAAAGCTCCACCTAAGAGCATCTCAAATAGATAATATAGATGCAAAAATAACTAACGTTTGTATCTTTGAAGTCCTAAAACCCTTCTTCTCCAACAATGATGTAGATGCAAAAAATTGACATATCCAACTCTCGGGCATGTAAAATACAACACCTTACGATGTAAATATATATATCTACCTACAGATGATGTAAAATCAGTGACCGCGCGCCAACTGCCCAACCGCTTTCGTTTTTCTCTACCCGCCCACGAGCCACCTGCCCATCGACCACCGCCCGAGCCATGGCCGACCCCAACGACCCTGTCGACTCCTCCGCCGTAGCCGCCGCAGCGCCACCGTAGCCGCCGAGAAGGCGCCAATTTTTTCCTCTCCCCTACAAAATCGGTGGACATAAAACCAGGGAGAAAACGCCACAAAAAAGTCCACGCTTTCCTAATCTACCCCTCACCACGCTTTCCTAATGTATCTATCTAGTCAAATCAATCAATCAATCTATATTCAAAACAGATCTTTCCCTTGCACGCTCCTCCATTGTTTGCGTTGCTACATGCTACAATGTAGATAATAGATCAAACAAATAATTAAAGTCGTCTTCAAGGTCACCTTCAAATCTAAACCATATGGGAAGGAAATGTGATTGTCCAAACTATCCGTCATGTTATCTTTAACTTACGGTCCCAACATAAAAACCCCACCTAAGAGCATCTCTAATAGATGATGTAGATACAAAAATAACTAACTTTTGCATCTTCGAAGCCCTAAAACCCTTCTCCAACAATGATGTAGATGCAAAAAAATTGACATCTCCGCCTCTTGGAGATGTAAAATACAACAACTCGCGATGTAAATATATACATCTCTTACCAACAGGAGATGTAAAACTGGCGGCTGCGTGCGAACTGCCCAACCGCTTTCATTTTCCTTCTTTCCGCTCACGAGCCGCCCGCCCATCGACCACCGCCCGTGCCATCGCCGACCCCAACGACCCTCCCGACTCCTCTGCCGCAGCCGCCGTTCGCCCGACCCACCCTGCTGCGCCAACGTAGCCGCTGTGGAGCCGCTGATTTGAGTCCCTCCCCTCGCACTTCCGCCGCCGCGACACTCGCCCACCACACCACGCCGACGCCCCATGAAAATAATATGCACATAACAGAATGGAAATGCTCATTGAAATTACGTGTATGCACACGCAGAATGTAAATGCTCATCGGAAACGCAACAAATACGGACTGAAATGAGTGAACAAACAGACTAAATGATCATTGGAACCGCATCAATTCTCTTTTCCTCCGTTCACAAATATAAAATGCTTTGCATATTTCAATATGTACTACACATGGACTGAAATGAGTGAACAAGCACACTAAAATGCGTCTATATACATCCAATTCAGAAAAAGTTAGTAAAACATTGCGTCATATTCGCCCTCATACTCTCTTGATGCTTTTATGGTGAAAACAGGAGGAGCCCCAAGTTGTTAATTATAAGAAGCGTGTATCTGGAGCAGAGACATTCATACCGCTCGTCCAATACGTCAGTAGGCTGAAATCAGTTATGCACATCGTAACTCCTGTAGGTGAGATGAGTGGAAGGACATACCAGGTGGTGACAGAAGAAAGCAAGCGCCTCATGGCTTCACTCATCAGAACTCTGCATGATTTCCACAGAGCTGGGAAGTGCCCCGAGCGATTTTGCGCATCAGACATTGCCGTGACACCTACTGGCAGAGTGAAACAGACAAATACAAGCTTGCTACGAGGGAAGACCGATGAACTGGTACTCAGAAACTACGAGCATGCCCGCGACATTTTTGAGAAGACGGTATTCGATGGGTACGATCCGACTCTTATCCCTGAAGACATTAAGCATCTGTTGCGGCTGATGACATCTCCAGGAGTCCCGGGGCAATTTCTGCGGAGTATGTCATAAGCACGCATGCTTCTCTTGTCCATCTTAGTAACAGGTACCAGTTCTATCTTGATATGTGCGACCATATCACATCTGTGCTGGATGGCAATCCTGAACAAAATGACATCCTTAGTTCTCTGCCCTATGGTGACAAGTGGGTAGAAAAGTTGGAAGGCAATCTTCTGCTGGAGGAGTCGTTCCACCGCAGCGGACCATATGACACCGAAGGATCAGCCATGGCCTTTCTGAATTTCTACAGGGACACACTTATGTGTCGAATGGAAAGTTTTATGAAGCCTTTGATGAGCTTTCCAGGGGTGAAACCGTTGGAGTACACAAAAGATGATTTTGAAAGTGTCTTGTTGGTTACTTATCCCATGTGCCTACCGAGAATGCAAGAAGAGCTTGAAAAGCATGAGCAGCTGAGGGATTTGAATCTTCACAACCTGACCTACATTTGATGCCTCTTCACTACATGAGACACAGTTTATAACTAGTACTGTACTGTGGCCTGTGATGTTGTACCGTGGTCATCCTTGAAGGAACTTGGATAGTTCTTATGTTTTCCTTCTTTTTGACCTAGCTAAGACAAGGAACCATGTGGTTCTGTTTAAGAATCAGTGATCTGATGTATATATCTCAGTCTTCAGTATCTTGTTGTATACAGATTATGAACATTGTTGCATACTGAATAGTATGTTGTATACTGAATAATACGTTGTTGTATACTGAAGATTCTGTTTAGATAGTCTGTGGGTAATTCGTTGCATATGAAAGATATAGTTCAACTACTGTTTCTAGTTGTGTGCCAATTATACTCTTTCAGTCCATGGAAGAAACTAATACTGTGTGGTATTTGGTCAACTACTATTGTAGCCTTTCTTTTTTTCACTGGAGTTCGAGCATTACTAGTAGAACCCTCAAACCCTCAAACCCTCACTAGCATTTTAAGGGTCCAAAAATGATTTTTTTGTGCATTTTTACGGGTTGAAAAACAGGGCAAAGATTAGAACCCTCAAACCCAACCCTTATAACGGAATATTCCCCATGAACGACATTGCCGTTGTGGGGATACGGTCGAGCACCTCGTGCACGACGGCCGGAGGGCGGCGCGGGGCAGAGGGCGGATGGCGGGCGGCGCGGCGGAGGGCAAGGGCTGGGTGGGAGGCGGAGGTGGAGGCGCGGGCGGGAAGCGGAGGGCGGAGCGGCACGGCCAAGGCGCGGGCGGCGGGTCGTCGAGGCGAGGTCGGAGTCTGAGGGCGCGGAGGAGGAGGAGAGGCCGGAGCCGGAGGCGGAGGGCGGGCGACGGGAGTAGAAGTCGGCGGGCGGAGGGCGGGCGGGGAGTAGAAGCGGGCGGGCGGCGGGCGGCGGGACGGATGGCGACGGCCGGGCGGGGAAGGCCAGCCGGGAGGAGGTGGAGGAGAGGCCGGCCAGGGGGGGGCGGGCGGGCGCTGGAGGTCGACGGGCGGGCGGGCGGCGGGGCGATTAGCAGCAAGTGACGCGAAAGGGCGCGGAGTTGGGAGGATTTTTCCTTCCCGCGCGAGGATAACCGCCAAATGAGGGTTGGGGTAGGTTTTACTCCCCAACCCTTACTTCTGAGGGTTGGGAGAGGGTTTGAGGGTTGGACCCTTCAAAAAATTTAAGGATTTGAGGGTTAAGGGGTTCTAGTCTACGCAATTTTTTTCTCGCAAACTGTAAAAAAGCAGTTATTTATAAAGGTTTGAGGGTTTGAGGGTTCTACTAGTAATGCTCTTAAATAACCAATCCATAAAGCACGAGCATAAGGTGTTATGCTCTGTTTTCAATTTTGGTAAGAAAGACGTCCACCTTTAAACTATACCTCTATAACAAGGGCCTATTGCTTCTGGCGGTACGTCATTAAAATTGCCCCCAAAGTACAAAATATTACCCACTAATGCCACCTCTAATTAACAAAAAACGGGGAGCAACTAGTTGACGTCCGCTTCTTTGAGAAGCTCAAAACGATCAATGCTACTTGGCGCGCTCTCAGCCGCCTGCCACGTGTCGCGCTTTGGACGCTTCCTCCGGAATTTTTTTTTGCACTTGTTTTTAGCTTTTTTAAACGGGTTTTCTCTCTCTTTTTTGGCGTTCTAGTTTTCCACCGGTCTTTCGTAACTTTTGCAAAAAACGAAAACAATTTTTTTGCGCGAAAAAAGCGCGTTTTATTTTTTTTTCTTCTGCGAGAGGCACGACTGTGCCCGTCGGAAACGAAAAAAAATACATTTTTTCTTTTTTTTTTCTTCCACGAGAGGCAGAGTTTTGCTTCCGTAAGAGGCATGGTTGTGCTTTCGCGAGAGGCACAGTTGTGCCTCCTCGAAAACGAAAAAATGCATTTTCTGTTTTCTTTTTTTCCTTCCGCGAGAGACAGGTTTTGCTTCCGCGAGAGGCACAGTTGTGATTTCGCGGGAGGCACGACCATGGCTTTTTCAGAAAGGGAAAAACATGTGCTCCTGGTTTGGTTTTTTGTCCGGTTTTTCATGAAAAAAAAGTTCATTAAACCGTATCAATATGGGATCTAGTTTTGAAGATCTCGACATGAGGAATCAAACGGTGAAATCGGTTCAAGATTTAGACGCACAGCTTAAGAGATAAAAGTTTTGAATTAATGGATGTATGAAAAAAAGAAAAACTCACAGGCTGTGACAAGTGACATACATGCAGCGCGTCATTTGTCATAACCTGGAAAGGTGGGAGTGATTTTTGTGAGGAGTACTCTTCAATTAGTGATTTGGCAAAAAGAAAGTTTTGCAGGGAATCCCCCGGCTGGGCTGGTCCAAGCATAGGAACCCATTATACTGCGCTCTGCACACTGGAGAAGAAACAACGCGCCCATTTCGGCCTGCCCATGTGCGGGCGCCTGTTTTTTACTTTAATTTTTTATTTTTCTTTTATGCTTTTTTCTACTCCAAATAGTTTGGAACTTCAAAAAAGTTTCGAAATTTAAAACAATTGAGAATTTTGAAATAATATGTTCAAGAAAACATAAAATAATTGTGAATTCAAAAAATGTTCGGGTATTTCAAAAAATGATCATGAACTTAAAAAAAATCCACCAATTTCGGAAAACAAATCTTCGTCCATTCCAGAATTGTTCGCTGATACAAAAAAAATGTTCGTAAATAGTAAATCATGTTCATGATATTTAAAAATGTTCTCAGATTTGCAAAAATGTTCACAAACGATCGAAGGTATGTAGTTAAACAATACTTCTGAGTCTTTGTGACTATATACCTGTGTGAATTTTGAAGAATTAACTGCCGGGGTGGATTGGAATATTATAGCAAGTTTTTTAAAAAATGTTTCTTGAAATTCAGAACAATTCTTTGAATTACCAAGTTTTTTCCAGCCACGATATTTTTTCGAAATGCGAACATTGCTTCATTTTGTGAATAAATATAAAAAATAAATATTTTCTTGCCATTCATGAACAAAATTTTAAAATCATGCGATGAGATGTGAACAAAATGTGGTCATCACCATTGGAGTTTATAATATTTTTTTCTCCAGTTGCAACGCACCGGCCCTTTTGCTACTTTAAATAACTTGGGACTTCAAAAAAGTTCTGAAAAAAACGAAAATTTTAAAATAAAATGTTTAATAAATCATTTTTTGTATATTCAAATAATGTTCGTGATTTTTTAAGGAAGTTTACTTATTCAAAACATGTTCGATAATTTGAAAACAAATAATCATGAATAAAAACGGTTCATGATTTTATAATAGTTCGTGTGTTAAAAATGTTAATGAAATTGAACAAAGTTTTGCTAAGTCAAATAATGTTCGTGAATGAATAAATATCCTAAATATTCAAAAAAAGTGACTTACAAAATAGTTTATTCATTCATAAAATGTTCGTTGATTTAAAAAATAATCACGTATTTCAAAATATGTTCGTTAAATAAAAAGAATACTCATTTAATCAAAAAAATTCTTCGATTCTACAAATGTTCACCGATCCAACAAAATTCTTGATTTTAGAATGTTCAAAAAAACTATTTATGAATTTGAAAAATGTTCATGATTTAAAAAATATGCACGAGTTTAAAAAATTGTTCACAATTTCGTGGAATTGAAAGTGATAGTGTATCTCGGTGATGTAGCAAAATGTGGTCATGACCATTGCAGATTATGATTTTTTTTTCTCCCGATGCAACGCATGGGCCCTTTTGCTAGTCTAAATCTATAACTCTATTTCTATAATAAAGGGGCTATTGTTTCTGGCGGTATGTCATAAAAATTGCGCTAAAGTTGCAAAATATTACCCACCAATGCCACCACCTGGGCCGGCCGGGCATAAGAACCCACTATACTGCGCTCTGCGCTGGAGAAGACACAACACGCCGTTTCTGCCGGCCCATGTGCGGGTGCCTGTTTTTCTTAGTTTCATTTTTGTTTTTTCTATTTTAAATAATTTGGAACTTCTTTTTTTTTGAAATTTTAGAAAACTGAGAATTTCGAAATAAAAATTCCAAGACAAAATAAAATGTTTGTGAACTAAAAAATAGTTTGGGATTTTCTGAAAATATCCGCATATTCAAAAATTGATCACAATTTGAGAAAATTGTTCGTAAAATCAGAAAAAGTCAATGATTTTGAAAAACAAATACGTGTATTAAAATTATTACTGAAATTGATTTTTTATAATTCAAGAATGCTCATGCGTTTAATAAAGGTCTTAAAATTTTAAAAATAGTTTGTGAATAACAAAAGAGTTTATTGATTCATAAAATGTTTGCTGATTCAAAAAATATTAATGCATTTCAAGAAATGTTGACGAATTTCAAAAAAAGTCCACCAATTTCAATAAAAATGTTCGACTATTCTAGAATTGTTTGCCGGTTCAACAAAAAATGCCTAAAAACCGTTCACAATAAAAAAAATCTTTGTAAATAGTAAAAATATTCATGATATTTAAAATTGTTCTCAAATTTGTAAAAATGTGCACAAATGATTGAAGTTACCCAATGCTTATGAGTTTTTGTGACTATATACCCATGTGCATGTTGAAGAAATAACTGTCGGAGTGGATCAGAATATCATAGTATGTTTTTTAAATAAAATATTGAAATTCAGAACAATTATTTGAATTACCAAGGTTTTTTTATAGCCATGATAATTTTTTTAAAATGTGAATGTTGCTTTAATTTGAAAATAAATTTTTAAAAAGAAACATTTTCTTGCATTTGCGAACAAATTTTTAAAATCATGCGATGAGATGTGAACAAAATGTGGTATCGTCATTGGAGATTATGGTTTTTTTCTCCCGTTGCTACTTTAATAATTTGGGACTTCAGAAAAAGTTCCAAAAATTTTAAAAATGAGAATTTTCAAATAAAATTTTAATAGACCATATTTTGTTGTGGATTTATAAAATGTTCGTTATTTTTTTTAAATGTTTGCTTATTGAAAAAATGTTCGAAATTTTGTAAACAAATGTTCGGGTAATCAAACAATGTTCATGATTTTATAATAGTTCGTATATTAATTTTTTTAATGAAATTATACAAAATTTGGGCAATTCAAAAAATGCTCATGAATGAAAAAATATCCAGAAATTCAAAATTTGTTCGTGACTTACAAAATAGTTTATTCATTCGTAAATGTTGGCTGATTCAAAAATAATCATGCATTTCAAAAATGTTCGTTAAATTAAAAATGCTCATTTAATAAAAAAATGTTCGTCGATTCTACAAATGGTCGCCGATTCAAGAAAATTGTTTAATAAAATGTTCAAAAAATTTTAAAAAAACTTTGCAAATAGTATAAAATGTTCATGAATTCAAAAATTATTCTTGATTTTAGAAAATGTTCCAAAATATGTAAAAGATTTCATGAATTTGATAAATGTTCATGATTTCAAATATGTGCATGAGTTTAAAAAATTGTTCATGATTTCAAAATTTATTCGTGATTTCACAAAATTGAGAGTGATGGTGTATCTCGGTGATGCAGCAAAACATGGTCATGAACATTGGAGATTATGATTTTTTTCTCTCCCGTTGCAACACATGGGCCATTTGCTAGTTAAATTAAAGTATAGCAGAGAGGCTTAACGTAATAAGGACTTACAAACTTTTGGAACTTCGAAAAATATATACTCAATAATCAGCTTTGTATTTTTATACAGCTTTCTGTTTGGAATAGTGTATTTGTAGATTATTTACATGTAGCATTACTGGTTGCTTTCCTCATAGCACTTAACAACAGTATGCAGTTTTTGTGTTTGGATATCTCTAACTGATTAACTTTCTGCACCCTTTCATCAATGGATAAGAGTAACGATTTGCCAAGGTGACGGCATCAGACATATTGATGTATTACTTTCTAAGGTCTTTGTGAATAATTAATAAAGTGTCTGCATGCATCTCCCAGATGCAGAGGTCGGGGGTCATCCTCCTTTTTCAAAAAAAGTTGGCACAATGCATTGTACCTCCTATATTTTAGACGTGAACTTACATATTGGATCGACCCCCCCTCCCACGTCGCTCCCCCGGCGACTCGGGGGGCGAAAACCCTAGCGCAGCCACACCTTCCATCCATCCCCTCCCTCATCTCGCCACCGCCAGAGGCTCCGGCGGCGAAGCTCGCCTGGATCCAGGGACAGCGGCGGCGGGACAACACTCTATCCGGCGCGAGGTGGCCATATGCGGTGCCTTGGGCGCGTGTATGGCGGTGGTGAGGTGGTGCGCGGCGGGGCGGACCGCAGGCGAGCGAGGTGGAGGGCGGCGGACTCGGGCAGGCAGCGCGCGGCTTGCTCGGAGGTGATGTGATGCAGAGCATCCCTCAACTACCCGCACCGACACTCCATCACCACCGCAAGCACCAAGAGGGCCAATGACAAGAGCACGTGCACGCAACATCGAAAACGAGGTCACTTCTTTCCTCTCCAGTTTCGTTCGGTTTCACATGAGAATGGGATCCTACCTCAAAGAGATACGCTTTGCACTCTTAGGTACATCGAAGATGATCGTGGGAAAGGAAAGACGGAGGATCGAGCATCCATGGAGCAAGAGGAAGAAGGAGAAGCCAAGAAAAATGAAGAAGGAAGCGTGGGGGAATGCAGTCCGGGAGCCCGGCCTCCCCAACCCAGGATGCCCGGCCTTCCCCGCTGGGAGCTGCCCCGGCCTACCCCGGGTGCCCGGTCCTTCGCCTCCCGGGTGCCCGGGCCTCCCTCTCCCAGCCGCTGGCTCCCCCACCGGGTGCCCGGGCATGGGACCCCAGGTGCCGGTCCTCCTAGCCTCCCTTTGGCGCCACCCGGTGCCGGGCTTGAGGCCCCAGGTGCCCGGCCCACGCCCAGCCGACCTCCTGCTGCACCCCCGGTTGCCCGGGCCTTGGGCCCCCGGGTGCCCGGCCTCTCCCAGTCGCGCCCTGTGTAGGCCGGGTGCGCGGCCCCAAGTGCCCCGGGTGCCCGGACCCCTCCGGGACAGCTCGTGTTTTTTTGGGTTTTGCCCATGTAACCCCTCTCCCCCTCCTAGTCCGTCCGTAGACTATAAGTATCTATCTTCTATGTCATTTGTGGGTTAGCAAAGTATTTCAGAACACCAAAAAGAGCTTTGCTCCTTGTATCCTCCTCCTCTTGGAGATCAAGACCCCTCTTTGGGAAGAATCCTTGGGATTATCAAGCCCTCCTCTTGAAGGAGATCAAGATCAAGACCTCACCTAGTGGGAAGAACTTACCTAGTGCTATTTTCCTTGAATTGTTCATGTAATCTTGTGGATCTCTTGTGTGCTACTCTAGTGGATGTGATATTGGGTTTGTTTGAGTGATTTGTGCCTTGTGTTCTTGAGAGTTCTTCCTCTTTTCCCCCTCCAAGTGTGAAAAGATCCCCTCTAGGTTTCACCCTACAACATCTTGGTATCATGAGCAAGGTTGATTCACATCTTGGAGTCCCATCCCCCATTTGCTAGCTTGATTTTGGTGTTTTTCGTCCAAATTCGAAAATTCCCCACAAAAATAGCCCCAAAAAAATTTATTGCAATTTGTTGGATCTTGTGAGATTTGGTTGTTTTGGTCCATGGATTTGATGTTTGGCAAGTGGATCTAGCCCCTCCCCTACAATCCCCACCCTTCCCACCACGAAATCCCCTGAATTTTGCATTTCCCCCAGATTTTCCGCCCAAATCGGAGACCACCGGGTGCCCGCACCTCGAACCACCGGGCACCCGCACCCCCAGGCTGTTTGCCCCGGACCACCCCGGGCACCCGCACCCTCCACCCCCTAGTGCCCGCGCCCCCCCCCCCCCCAAATCAGCCCACTTCCATCACCGTTTTGGCCATAACTTCCACCTCCCAAGTCCTTTTTTGTGTTCTTTAGCTCGTTTGGAAGCTCTTGCCACCCCCCATCCACATATATCATTACCACCACCTTTAGCCTCCATCCAAAAATCAACACAAAAACACCCACCTTCCGCATTTGACCAATTTTGAGTTGCGATTTGCGTTTCCTAAGGTGTTTCGGCTACTTAGGAGCGTGTGACATCGACATCATCGCCTCGGAGTCATCTTCTCCGCTAACCGTAAGAAAGGACGGTAACCTCGACGACACTTACTCCTTACCTTGCTTTTGCATTGATAGCCCGAGCCTTTTGCATTGCTTACCCATCGAGACTAGCGAGTTGAGAATTGCCGGACCACGCTCTTGTGTACCGTAGTGATCTTGTTATCATCTTAGTGCCATAAGTCTCTCCCGTGCATATCTTACATACTTGTCGCATATCATACTTGGCTCGAGCATCAAGCATAGTGAAAAAAAAGACAAGCTTTTAAGCAAAAAGAGGAGACACAAAGAGCTTATAAGCAATAGCATTGAGCCATTTTGCATATCATCTTGGTCACCGCATACATAGCATAGTCGGGATTGAAGACGGTACGTTTCTCTTATAGGTTGGTGCACATGCGTATCTAGCCCATTTGAGCAATCGAGCTAGCGTCTCTCTAGCATTCGCACAACAAGAGCATTTTTCATGGTCACACATTTTGAGCTCACCCCTTGGTTGTGCGGATCCCATCTATCTTCCGTGTGTGTGTTCCTAGTGATATCCTTGGCTTTGATCTATTTGCTTTACTTGCATTTTTGTGAACCTTCTCAACCTTATCGATATCTTGACTAACATTTGCTTGAAATTTTTGCCACCATCCTAACTGTAACACCCCCAGTGTCATGCTACAGTAATCACCTGTTAATGGTGCCAGGTCATCAGGTTACTGTTGCTAATCTTCACTGATCCAAATCACCATTCAAATTCAAGTCCAATCTAAAGTCAAAAATTCTTTTTTTGTCAGACATGAAATCTAAAATGTTCATCTTGTGGCAAATAATCATTTGTTAATATTGGTGCTGGACCAACATTTTTGCAAGGTGTTTAAATGGCCTAAACCAATTAAAGCAGTGGCTAAAACAATAGATTAAATGGCTTTTTAATTTGTAAAAATGCTACCTTTTTCCCAAAGCCTCACAATCTTTTTGTGGCAATGCAAAATAATTCTTTGGAATTGTGTTAGCCAGTGGCATAATTTTGCAAAGTCCTAGTGGCTAAAAGAAAATTTGCAAAAGCTGCTGGAAAAGAAAAAAAACAAAAAGGAGAAAGAAAGAGAGAGAGAGAGAGAGAGAGAGAGAGAGAGAGAGAGAGAGCAAACCCTCCTGGACCGAACCCACAGGCCGCCCACCTAACCCACCTGCCAGCCAGCTTGCCGCCTCGAAGGCGTCTCTCTCCCCCGCCTGTTCCTCGGTCTCGAGACCAAGCAGGCGTCGCCGTCGAACCACCTCGCCGCCACGCCACTGAGCGCCATGGGAGGATAAGGACGCCACGACGACCCCCCCCCTCCGAGATCTTTTTCCCCTCCACCACGAGCTGCTGCTTGCCTCTCCGCATCTCCCATTCCCATCAGATCCGAAGGCTGCTGCGCCCCTGCCGCCATGACGCACACGGCCCCGACACCGCCTCGCCTCTCCTCCGTGCCAAGAAGGACCGCCTCGACCTCCTCTTCCTCCCCGACGAATCACTGAGCAGGAGCGCCTCAGATCGTCCCCTCGCCGCCATCTTCCTCCTCTCCTCCGACGAGCCTCGCCGTCGATTCCGCCAAGACCGAGCCCTCCTCGAGCATGCTTGAGCACATCTGCAGGAGCACCGTGAGCCTCGCTTCTTTCCCTCTCTCTCGAGCTTTTCCGGCGCTTGTAGCCCGTTCCGTAGCTCGCCTGAAGAACCTCGCTGCCGACGAAGCTCGGCGCCAGGCTATGGTCGCTTCACATGCGCCGAAGGCCAGATCGTGCTCTGGGGTTCCTAGGGGCCCAACGCTGCTCTGCTTCTCGCCGAGCCCCAGTAGTCTGATCCCGCTTAACGCCTGTTCGGCCATCCGCCCCGCTCAACATTGTCGTCGTTGCAGCCCGCCCCCGTCCGATCTAAGCTCGCAGTTGGATGCACTCCTCCGCGTCCGAACGAGCCCACCAAGGCCAAACGGCCCCGTGGGTTTTTCCGATGAAGTCCGTGAGCCCGCCATCGCTTTTGGTCGCCGGCGCGAAACCCGCCACCGCCGACGTGGCACACCCGGCCACCCCTGTCGGCCGACCAGTGGGCCTCGGGGTCGGTTGTCTGCTGACTTTGGTCAACTTGAGATGGCAGGCCCGACCATCGACGCGGGGCCCCACCACTTATTCCTCTAACTAAACTGTTTTATTAATTAAAACTAATTAGTTAGCTAATTAGTCTATGACAGGTGGGGTCCAGTAGCTAATTAACCTAGATTAGTTAGTTTAATACACTGTTAGACTAACAGAGGCTGACATGTGGGTCCCGCTGGACCCACATGCCAGGTTTGACCTGGTCAGCCGCCCTGCTGACTGTTGACTTCTCTATGATGTCATGATGACGTCATATTCCTTTTCTGTTTTTTTAATAATTCCAGAATATTGTTTAAACTTTAAAAATTCATAGAAATTAAACCGTTCCTCGGATGAAAATGTTTTCTATATGAAAGTTGCTCAGAAAAATCCAACGAATCCGGATACGTGGTCCGTTCATCTGTCACATGCCCCTAGCATGCTGAACATGGAACTTTCCCCCTCTTTTCCTTTGTCCGGAATCCACCTAACGTCGGGAATTCACCCTCGGATGTTTCCCCCCTTCGTGCAACGTGTAGTACCGCGTTAGAGCACGCCTAGCGCCACGTATCGTCATGTCATGCTTAGTGTTACCTCTGTTTGCTATGTATTTACTGTTTCTTCCCCTCTTCTCTCCGGAGACCCGAGGTCACGATGCCTCGGTGATCGACTCGCCACCGACGACTCCTCCTTGCCCGAGCAACCAGCAAGCCCCCTTTGATCATCTCGATATCGCCCATTCCATTCTCTCATGCTTGCATTAGATTTTGCTACTGTTATTGATTGCTCCTATTCGATGCATAGCCCGCTTTTGTAACTTCGTTGTTGTACCTTACCGCTTATCCTAAACCGCTTAGTATAGGTTGCTTAGAGATCCATCGCTGACCCCCACTTTGTCCCGACCGCCTACCGAATAATCGAAGACCGATCAACGGGATCGAAGACCAGGCCCGACACCGCACATCACTTCCCTTAGTTGCTCGACACTCTTTGGGTTACTATCGAGTACCGAGGGTGAGACCTCATCGACTTCCGATGTTAACCCCGTAGGGTAGTTATTCGGTCGTGGTCATCGAGGGTGATTTCCTCTTTAACCACTTCGATCGACTCATCGTGCAACCCCTCAAGTGTGGACCTCGAGGGTGAATCCTCTTCGTTAGCCTTGACGACTACATCGAGTGGAATTCACGGGGTGATTCCTCGGTTTTTCCCTTGATGTTTAGACACACGCTTACTATGATTACTATGACTTTACACCGAGCCATGTTACTAAAGACGGTCGACCACGAGGGTACCCGCGAGCTTAATTGCAGTGATGTGGAGTCGGGTTGACACGGAGGGTGCCCGCGAGATAAATACGAGGCGTGGCGGGCATTCCTAGCCCTTGCCGCAAGTCCTCGAGGCGGGCAACGGGTCACATCTTTCGTGAGTCTCGCTTGTTACCGCGTTCCCTAATCCACTCGATTTGGATATTTGATCCGAGGGCTTCGGCCCGATAGCACTAACCATCACGTGGGCATAGTATGGGCGTTACGCCGTATACATCAGCCGAAGCTTAATAGACGTCGGCGATCGAAGCGGCGCGCGCCGGGTTGGACTGCGTGGCGTCTGCCTTGTTGAAGGAGGTAGCTAGGTCTGCTCACCGCCGCCCACGCAACGTCAGGAGTTCCCGGGAGATGGCCCATGACCCTCGGGGCATAGGTTTAGTCCGCGTCTGGCCTCTCTATTAAGCCTAGGTCGGGTTGCGGCATATTGTTTGGCGAGGCGGGCATGACCACGGAAAGTGTGTCCGGCGGAGTTAAGCGGCGTGGTGGGTAAGTTGGTGCACCCTGCGGGAAGAAAACATCTATCGATAGCCTGTCCTACGATAACGGACACTTGGAGTTGTATCTGATCGATACAACCGTAATCGGGTAATTGTGATGAGAACTGGATGGTGATGAGGATTTGATTGTGATGATAACGGATAGTATGGCTCGGGATGCCTTTCTTGCGGGAGTCGAGAAAGGATCTCCGGCCGAGGTTGATAACACTTCTACTACTTACTTTATGCTACTCTACTCCCTCCGGTTGCTGCAAGATGGTGGTTTCCAGAAGATGCTAGTCTTCGATAGGACTAGGCCTTCTCTCTATTCTGGCATTTCTGCAGCCCAGTCCACATATACATCCTCCCTTTGATAATGTTGCATATGTAGTGTAGATCCTTGCTTGCGAGTACTTTGGATGAGTACTCACGGTTGCTTTGCTTCCCTGTTTCCCCCTTTCTTCTTCTTTCCGGTTGATGCAACCAGATGTCGGAGCCCAGGAGCCAGATGCCACCGTCGATGCCTACTACTACGTGAAGACCGCCGACGACCAGGAGTAGTTAGGAGGCTCCCAGGCAGGAGGCCTTGCCTTTTCGATCGATGTTGCTTTTGTGCTAGCCTTCTTAAGGCAAACTTGTCTAACTCATGTCCGTACTCGAGATATTGTTGCTTCCACGACTCTTGTGTTTTCGAGCTTATGTATTCGAGCCCTCGAGGCCCCTGGCTTGTAACATAAAGCTTGTATTATTTTATTTTGTGTCTAGAGTTGTGTTGTGATATCTTCCCGTGAGTCCTTGATCTTGATCGTACACATTTGCGTGTATGATTAGTGTACGATTGAATCGAGGGCACTACACTAACCGAGCTACTCCATAAGACTTTTACTTGTAGGTGTGAGAAACAAACCCGGTTCCAATTCTCCTATTGTGGCATTACATTGAGTGACACTTGTTACATCCTCAATCCTCGGAAAAGGTAACTTCGGTATTGTTCTCTCACTTTCCTATTCACCCCACTTGGTTATGATGGATAGGCCAAGTTCGTCGGTGAACCCGCTTTTCATGGAGCAAGATGGTGATCACGACTACGTCACGAAGGGCCACTTCTTCACCGCACAACGAGCACTCCATCAAGAAAGTGAAGCCTTGGGTGAACGCCTTGACCGACTCGCCGCCGACGTTTGTCAAGCGGAAGCAAGGAACCGCGACTACATCAACGACAAGTTCACTACACAAATGGAAGAGCTCCGCAACATGATCGTGCAACGCCCGCCTTCCTCGTCTACTTCAACAAGACGGCGCCACTCAAGCCACCACTCAAGTCAACACTCTTCGGACTACTCATCTTATGATACAAGTCCTCCCCGAGCTCGAGTCCCTCGACGTGATGCTCCCCAAGATCGCCATGCTCAAGAAAATCCATTCCATGGTGATGGCTTACCAGACCGAGTTCGAGCACGTGAAAGGGCGCGACAGCAAGCGCAACTACCAAGGGAGCAAGAGCAAATGCCTCCACAAGTGCCACGGCAACAACCTCAAGACGAAGACGCCATCCGTCAAGAACAAGAGGAACGAGCGCGCCTACACCAAGAGGAGCAAGATGCCGAAGCGCTTCGACAACAACATCTACGGCGTGAAGTTCAAGCTCAAGCGGCCCTCGATGCACTCCGAGATTCCACACGGGCAGTTGCCCAACGCGGTCGGGAAGCACGTGAGCAAGATGAAGCTCTTCGTCAAGAGATACAAGAAGAAGCCGCGAGATGCGAAGAGCAACAAGAAAGGCGCAACCAAGCGCATATCCCTCGTCCTCCTCCAAGACAAGAACGACACCAAGCGGAACAAGTTCTTCAAGACCCTCCTCCACGCTAAGAGCGACATCTCGAGGAACGAGCATTTGAGGACCTTCCTCCACGGCAAGAGCGATATCAAAACCGCTACTTTAATGAAGAACTCCGCTACGGCAAGCTCAAGTTCACCATGCCCAAGTTCTCCGGAAGCAATGATCCCGAAGAATATCTCTCATGGTCCTCGAAGGTGGACAAGATATTCCGTCTTCACAACTACGACGAGGAAAAGATCGCCATGGCCTCCCTCGAGTTCCAAGACTACGTCATCATTTGGTGGGAACAAGTGATCGAGCGACGACATACAAGAGGCGAACCACCAATCAAAGCTTGGACGGAAATGAAGGATGTCATGAGAGCTCGCTTCGTGCCTACACACTACACCCGTGATCTCTTCAAGAAGTTGCAACTCCTCAAACAAGGCACGAAGACGGTGGAAGAATACTACCAAGAAATGGAGATTGCCATGATACGAGCCAATGTCAAGGAGGATGACGAGCAAACAATGTCACGCTTCTTGAACGGCCTCAACCACCCAATCAAGCGGATTGCCGACTTCCAACCATACTCAAACCTTCTCGAGCTAGTTCATCAAGCGACCAAGGCCGAGCGACAAGTCCAAGATGACTTCAAATACGCCAAGTACTCGTCCAAGACCTACGGCTCCTACTCTCAAGCTCTCGCGACTTAGGCACCTCCTACCTCAACTAGAGCATCACCAAGTACCGGCGACAAGTCAAGTTCCAAGCAAGCTACGCCCTCCTCGACTCATCCTCCGGCAAGCACCTACAAGCCCAAGTCTTCCTCAACTTCGGCGCCACCAACTGACACCGTCAAGACAAGTTCATTCAAGTGCTTCACATGTGGTGGCCGAGGACACAAGTCCTTCGAATGCACCAACAAGCGTACAATGAACTTCAACGATGATGGCACATACGACTCGATGAGTGAAGAAGGAATGGAAGCCATTGAGCATGTGGCCATGCATCGGCGCGTGAACGAAGATGAAGATGATCAAGTGTTTTGCGACAATGATTCAAGTCCCTCTCTCGTGGTCTCCAAGGTCTTGACGCTTCAACACCACCAAGACGAAGACCAACAGTGCCACATCTTCCACACAAAGGCCGGCATCAATGGGCGTTCCGTGAAAGTCATCATCGACGGAGGAAGTTGTCACAACTTGGCAAGTGAAGAGCTATGTTCCAAGCTCCAATTGGTCAAGAAGAAGCACCCTCGCCCCTACAAGGTGCAATGGCTAAGCGACTCTGGCACCATTCAAGTGGAGCATACGGTGCAAGTTTCTTTCAAGATTGGCGCCTACAAGGACACCTTGGAGTGTGATGTCGTTCCTATGTCGGTGTGCCACCTTCTCTTGGGACGACCTTGGCAATTTGATCGTGGAGTCATCCACAACGGACGAACCAACTACTATAGCTTCAAGATGAAAGGCAAGGAATATGTGCTTCGTCCAATGTCACCAAGCCAAGTGATCGCCAATAAGCAAGCATCCACCCATCATGGAGATCCTAGTGAGAGAGTGATCCACCAAAAATAAAGTGAGAGCCACAAGCCAAAATTGAGCGCCTCTTCGCCAAGAGAGAAAAACTTAGTCCTCCTAGCCACAAAAAGAGAGATGAGAGAAGTGTGTGAGAACCCATCGAGTGTCATCCACTTTGTTCTCCTATGCAAAGATGAGGTGGCAAAAACTAACACTCCTAATCCTCTTCCTATAGTGTTTTCTAACTTGTTGCAGGAATTCGAGGATGTCTTCCCCGATGAGCTACCTCCCGGTCTTCCTCCTCTACGTGGCATTGAACATAGGATACCTCATCCCCGGAGCACCTCTTCCGAACAAGGCTCCCTACCGCGTCAACCCCGAAGAAACTAAGGAGATCCAATGGCAAGTACAACAACTCATCGACAACGGTCATGTACGTGAAAGCTTAAGCCCTTGTGCCGTTCCGGTTATACTTGTGCCCAAGAAAGATGGTAGTTTTCGCATGTGCTCCGATTGTAGACCCATCAATGCTATCACCGTTCGTTATAGGCATCCCATTCCTCGCCTAGATGATATGTTAGATGACCTTAGCGGTGCCACCATTTTCTCAAAAATTGATCTTAAAAGTGGCTATTATCAAATCCGCATACAAGAAGGTGATGAATGGAAAACCGCTTTCAAAACAAAATTTGGCTTGTACGAGTGGTTGGTTATGACTATGGGTTTATCGGAAGCTCCCGGTGCTTTCATGCGTCATATGCATTTTGCTTCATCCTTACATTTGAGTTTTTGTTGTGGTCTACTTCGACGACATACTTGTTTTTAGCAATTCCATCAAAGATCATCTAAAACATGTTCAGGCTGTTTTGCAAACTCTTCGCAAGGAACGTCTCTATGCAAACATGAAAAAGTGCACTTTTGGTGTTGACAAGCGTGTTTTCTTGGGTTTCGTTGTTTCCTCAAAGGGTGTCCATGTTGATGAGTCTAAAATTGAAGCAATTAAAACTTGGCCACAACCAACCAATTTGCAACAAGTGCATAGTTTTCTTAGCCTTGCGGGTTTATATCGTCACTTTGTGAAAGATTTTAGCACTGTTGCCGCACCGTTGCATGCCTTGAGTAAGAAAAATGCTCCTTTTGTTTGGGGACCTTTGCAATCAACCGATTTTGATGAGCTCAAATCCTTGCTTACTCATGCTCCGATTCTTGCTTTGCCCAACTTTGACAAAACTTTTGAGGTTCATTGTGATGCGAGTGGTAATGGAATCGATGGAGTTTTGATGCAAGAAAAGCGAGCTATTGCATATTTTAGTGAAAAACTCTCCGATGCTCAACTTAACTACCCCATCTATGATAAAGAATTGTACTTGGGAACATTATCTTAGACCGCATGAGTTTGACATGCATACCGATCATGAGACACTTAAGTACCTTAAAGGCCAAACCAAGTTGAATAAATGACATGCTAAATGGAGTGAATTTATTGAATCTTTCCCCTATGTGATCAAGTACATTAAGGGCAAAGAGAATGTTGTGGCGGATGCCCTTTCCTGCAAATGCATGTTAGTTACTCACTTGAATTGAATGTTGTTGGATTTGATCATATCAAATATTTATATGAACATAATGTGACTTTCGCTACTCCTTATGCTAAGTGTGTGACGCATACTTCTTGGGAATGATACTATGTCAAAGATGGTTATCTTATGAGAGCTAACAAACTATGCATTCCCGAGTCTTCTCTTCGTTTGTTACTTTTGCAAGAGGCTCATGAAGGTGGACTCATGGGACACTTTGGACGCGACAAGACTTTTGCCACGCTCTCCAAGAACTAATTTTTGGCCCAAGATGTTTCGCGATGTCGCCCGCTTCACCAACCGGTGCTCTACATGTTGCAAAGCTAAGTCACAATATCAATCCCATGGTTTACATATGCCTTTACCTATTCCACATCAATCTTGGGAAGACATTAGCATGGATTTTGTGCTTGTATTGCCTAGGACTCAAAATGGCAAGGACTCTGTATTTGTTGCGGTGGACCGATTCTCTAAAATGGCTCATCTTATCCCATGCAATAAGATAGACGATGCTTCACATGTTGCCAATCTATTTTGTAGGGAAATCTTGAGGTTGCACGGTGTGCCAAAGATAATTGTGTCGGATCGAGATGTCAAGTTCTTAAGCAACTTTTGGAAGACGCTATGTGCCAAGCTCGGAATCAAGCTACTCTTTTCCATGGCGTAACACCCTCAAACCGATGGCCAAACGGAAGTTACCAACCGAACGCTTGCAACTCTCCTACGCGTGTTGATAAAGAAGAACATCAAGGGGTGGGAGGAGTGCCTACCCATCGCCGAGTACGCCCACAACCGCGCAAGACACTCTACAACCGTCAAGTCCCCCTTCGAGGTTGTATATGGCTTCAACCCATTGTCACCGTTGGACATCCTTCCTCTACCGCTTCAAGAACGAGCTAACATGGACGCAAGTACAAGGGCCACCTACCTCAAGAAGATGCATGAATAAACACGTTCCACGATCGAGCGCCAACTACAACGACTCGCCTCCAAGCTCAACATTAACAAGTCTCCGATGGTGTTCCAACCGGGTGATCAAGTATGGATACATCTCCGTAAGGACCGCTTCCCCAAGGAGCGCAAGTCCAAGCTACTCCCGAGAGCCGACAGACCATTCAAGGTGCTAGCACGCTACAACGACAACGCCTACATGGTCGACATCCCATGTGACAAGTACAACGTAAGCGACATCTTCAACGTCAAAGACTTGGCCAAGTATCATGGTGATGAAGAGCACGATCCGTGGATGGATCTCTCCCAAGGGGGGGGGGGAGGGAATGATGCGGAGCATCCCTCAACTACCCGCACCGACACTCCATGACCACCGCAAGCACCAAAAGGGCCAATGACAAGAGCACGTGCATGCAACATCGAAAACGAGGTCACTTCTTTCCTCTCCGAGTTTCGTTCGGTTTCACATGAGAATGGGATCCTACCTCAAAGAGATACGCTTTGCACTCTTAGGTACATCGAAGATGATCGTGGGAAGGAATAGACGGAGGATCGAGCATCCATGGAGCAAGAAGAAGAAGGAGAAGCCAAGAAGAATGAATAAGGAAGTGTGGGGGAATGCACTCCGGGTGCCCGGCCTCCCGACCCGGGTGCTGGCCTTCCCATTGAGCTGCCCTGCCCTACCCCGGTGCCCGCCCTTCGCCTCCGGGTGCCGGCCTCCCTCTCCCACCAGCACACCCACCGGGTGCCGGGCATGGGACCCCGGTGCCGGTCCTCCTAGCCTCCCGCTGGCGCCACCAGGTGCCGGCTTGAGGCCAGGTGCCGCCCATGCCCAGCCGACCTCCTGCTGCACCCCCGGGTGCCCGGCCTCTCCCAGCCGCGCCCTGTGTAGGCCGGGTGCCCGGCCCCAAGTGCCCCGGGTGCCCGGACCCCTCCAGAACAGCTCGTGTTTTTTTTGGGTTTTGCCCATGTAACCCCTCTCCCCCTCCTAGTCCGTCCCTAGACTATAAATATCTATGTCCTAGGTCATTTGTGGGTTAGCAAAATATTTTAGAACACCAAAAAGAGCTTTTCTCCTTGTATCCTCCTTCTCTTGGAGATCAAGACCCCTCTTTGGGAAGAATCCTTGGGATTATCAAGCCCTCCTCTTGAAGGAGATCAAGATCAAGACCTCACCTAGTGGGAAGAACTTACCTAGTGCTATTTTCCTTGAACTGTTCATGTAATCTTGTGGATCTCTTGTGTGCTACTCTAGTGGATGTGATATTGGGTTTGTTTGAGTGATTTGTGCCTTGTGTTCTTGAGAGTTTTTCCTCTTTTTCCCCTTCAAGTGTGAAAAGATCCCCTCTAGGGTTTCACCCTACAACATGATGTGCCTCTCTCGGCTGGTGATGCCTCCGGCGACTGGTGTGTGCCTTGACTGGATCTGACGTCTCGGAGTGGGGCGTTTAGATATCTCTAACTGATTAACTATCTGCACACTAAAGAGTACCTCCAGTATTTCAGACGTAGATAAACATATCGGAATTTTATTTTTCTTTTGCAGTTGCTAGAATATTTTAGAAGAAAATCTTAAGAGTAGTGCGAATCAATCAAATAAGGTTAAAACATACGCAGAGGTAAGATTGTTAGTACTATGCTAATTACGGCCTTTGCCTTGGTCTTTGTGCATAGCAATGTAAGGCCTTATTCAGAGGATTTTCATAGAAAAAACATAGGAACAAGGATTTCAGAGGAATTTTTTTTATATATGCATTCTGTTTGTCGGAAATTCCTATAGGAATTTTGTAGGAATACTACTCATTTTCTGTGTTTTTGAAGAAAACTATACATCCATTCAAAGCTCATTTTACGCGTAGGAACGAAAAGTCAATTTCTTAAGATGGCAAGTGTCATCCTATCAAATTCCTATACTAATTCTAATTTCTATGTTTTAGTTTACTCCAAACCGAATAAGCCCTAAAAAAGAGGTTGTCGGCCGGTGGAGTCGTCAATTTATGGCTGTTGGGTTTTGCTTTTTTGCGCTCGCTGCTGTGGTTGCACTTGCACCGCACGTCGGAGTGCTGCTGGTCTGGAATCCAGCCGGCGGTGGAACTATTACTAGATACTTTCTCCGTAAATTAATATAAAACCATTAAGATCACTATTTTACGGAGAAAGTAATTCTTTTTCAAAGGTCGTTCTGGAGTGACTGCTGGCTTCATGCCCGTTCAATCCAATTCTCGGCATTGGACCTTTTCGGCGCTGTTTTTCTTTTTAGCGTATGGTCCACGGCTCGGAAAACATTATTCGCCGCTCATCGCGAATTGCCGGCGCGTCGCACAAGGGAGGCCCTCACTGGACTTTGTTTTTTTTCTTCTTTTTTGCAACTTTATTTTCTTTTTCAAAATATTTTAGAAATTAGAAAATTCGCATTTCCCAAAAGAATTTAACTTTTAAAAACCTATTACTGTTTTCATGGTTTATTGGGAAATTTTAAAACATGTTTGGAAAATAAAAAAAGGTTAAAATAAAAAAAACTACATTTCAAAAAATGTTTAGGAATTTCAAAACAAAATGGTCGTTGTTTCAGATTCTTTTTCACAAATTAAAAAATTGTTTGAAGTTTTAAAAATGATTCCATTTTCAAATTTGTGTTCGCATTTTGAAAATCTGTTTGGGATTTTCAAATTGTCCTCGGTTTCAAAAAATTCTCCTCAAAACTTGAAAAAATGTTCGCAATTTTGAAAGATGCTCAAAATTTTCAAGAAATGTTCACTCTTTTACATAAAGTTTGAAATTTCAAAATTTGCTCAAGTTGTTAAAAAATTGTTGGATTTTCAAACATTATTCGTGTTTTAAATTTTTTCCACAATGTCCAAAAAATGTCCGAAAATTCCAAAAAGTGTTCAAATCTGACGCTTCCATCTGTTCTTATACATCAACATCGCTCAATCTCACATATAATCTATAGCACGACTGGCTAGCGACAGACCTTCAAACTCGAGAGGTGTATAGTTCGAATCCATGGGCGTGAGGGCATTCCTTTTTTTCGATTTATACATCGCTAAACCAACTCTGATATGGTTATTGACGGTGCTACAAACATCATGGACCTGATAATGAAGATCAATCCATGCATGTAACTGCAAAACAAGTACCATTTGATATATGCAATCTGGATTGCAGATATGATATGAAGTACATGTCTAACACAGAGGGGTACGTTCCAATGGCATCTAGTACTGGAGGTCTCATTGACTCTCTTGTCTATGGCAAAGAAGATCAAACTCTAAATCTTAGTCAAATAAAATTGTAAAATGGTGAACCAAGGGCGTATTTTAAGGAGGGACAAAGGGGGTGTTTCAGCCAACACAATGGGGGGGGGGGGGGGGGAGTCAAACCCAACCTTAAGCGAGAGTCTCTAAAAACTCCATGTAGTCTTTTATTCCGAAAATACATATGTCTGGCCCAAAACCAACATGGCTCAACACCTATAGATGACCAACGAAGAAAATATAAAGTGCCATATTGTATATTTCATCCATGTCCCTCACTTGTCATCATTGCGGCTTCAAAGTCCTAAAATCATCTTGAAGCTCCGTCTTCGTTGCTTGTACGCATGCTGCCATCTCTATGCCCGATCATACTCCAGTGTGTATCCCACTTGTCCATGATAGGTCCTTCATTGTTGAAAATACAAATATATCTGACTTAGACAACATAATATTCTCATAAGTACTTGGAAATGTTCCTAGAAATGAAAGTACATGATATTTCAGTTGACGTGTGTGAGATCTAGTCATTGCTCCTTGTATCTCTATAACTTGAATGGGAGCAGCCACGAGGGTTGTAGGTATAACAGTAGGGATTTTTTCATCACGGTAAGGAAGGGGTTAGAATACTACATATCATATTGGCAATCCGATTAACACAAACATAAGTGTAGTTTGACAAGATGCGGTTTCATTTCCCAACCAAAGGGCCAAGAGGGCCTCGAGGGAGAAGACCTTGAGATCAAAATAAGTGCCTACCCAAAAAATGGATATGGACAAACACGCCTTTCTGAAAAGGCTTGACAGTCAAAAATGATTTATTCGTCTTGTTCTTTTTGACATAGGATATGGACAAACTGTTAGATTCTAGAAGGACACTTGGTTGTGGGAGTCACCTTAGCATTACATTATCCCATCTATACAATGGTGTACAACAAAATAAGTTTTTATTGCCTCTATCTTGGGACAAGTCGTGTTAAACTTTGTTTTTCATCTCGCACTCACTTGAGTGAAGTAGACAGAATGGTCGCATTTAGTTAATAGGTTGATGCCGGTCAACCCAACGATCGATCCTTAAAGTGGAAGCTTACAACTTATTTTCAATAAAATCTATGTCAATGATGGTTTAGCCATTGCAAATTCATGTTCAAGACTTCATTTTTATGTGGTATCTTGATAGGTGGGTGATCCTAACAAAAGGCAACCTAAAAAAGCATAGATGGCCAGGTTGCACAAAATGTGTCTTTTTGTGAAAATGAGGAATCAATTCAACATCTTTTCCTAGATTACCCCCTTGCTAAGATATTGTGGAATTCTATCCATATTATATCTAATTTACCACCCCCAACGAGTATTACAAATTTGTTTGACAACTAGTTGAATGGCATACATCCCCAGTTTAAAGCTCAAATTTGGTTGGGAGTTTGTGCTTTACTTTGGTGCCAATATGAAATTATCGCAATGATTGTCTTTTTATCAAGACAAAGGCTGTCAGTTTTGTAATGTTCATCCATAGGGCCACTTCTCAATATGCGATACTATCTTTGCCGAGAGGAGGACCAAGCGTCCTTGGTCTCTAGAGGAAACCTATGGGAGATACCTCAGAGTTTGTTCAATCATTTTGGGCGGTGGCCTAATTTTATGATAATCATGTTTAGGCACCTCTTGTAGATCCCCTAAAAGCTATATTTGAGGCAAACATGTTTTTTAGGGATCTAACTCCTAGCTAGCAGGTCTCCTATATATGTATAAGTCCTTAAAGTTATAAGGAAACATCCCTTAAAAAGCCACTCTCACGATAAGTCTGGAGACGGTTGCGTAACATGCAACCACTGTAGCCGCCTACCTTGTCGTCGCCCCCATAGATACCACCACCACCTATGGCACCTCCTCTCAGCCCCGTCGCAGCCCCGACACACTATACCCCACCTTCTCCTTTGTCACCTGCACTGGACTTGTTTGGATTCGTGGTTGTCAATCTCGTCGTCGCAAAGGCTCAATCCCGCCGGCGAGCCTCGATATGGCCAAAAAAGGGATCCACATGAGGTTGGGGAAGCGGATGAAGCCCAACGCGTGAGCCCATGTCCGTAGCTTCGGAATGGTCCTTCTTCACCCCTACCATGGTCGCGCCTGGTCAATGTTCGTTTTGAGCCGCTATTTGTTCGTGTATGCAGTTATGCTCCTCATTTCTCCATTATATGTCCGATACTCGCATGTGATTGATGGAGATGATGAGAGAGAAAGAAAAAAAAAGATAAATGGTGTTCCGGGGTGGGTCGGAGCGTCCGTGAACCCTCATATCCTCCCATATTTGGTGTCAATATAAGGGTTTGCGGACAACCATGACGTATAGAAATGATATGAGGGGTCCGGTTGTCATCTTTTTCTCCTCTCTTGTCCGGTTATTGTTTGGACGTGTCGGGCGTTCAAGGGGGATTAAAGGGGGCATGTTGTAGATGTTCTAATGCCGCCTAGTCTTTGTCCTTCTGCCTTTTTCTGCCACACTTTGTGAATCTTGTAAAACATTGCAATAATAATTAATCTAGGGCCATGTGCATAGATTGAGGTAGAGAGCGAGGCCCTCAGTCCTTTTTCAATGAAAGAAAATCATGAACATGTGTTCTCACCTGCGTGTACAAGCTAGCATCATACGTCAACTCCACGGAACCATTGTCTACGAGCAAGATCAATAGAAGAGCCCGCTGCTTACTGTAAACCTATGCCACGTCATCTACGGTCTTTGATAAAAATACTCATACAATAGGCAGCCTATACATTAATTGCTAGGTCTGCTATAGCATTCAATGCTTGCATGACATACGAGAAAGAGAGACGCACATGATTCGTAGCCATGAAGAAACGTCTGCTTTTAGCCCTCACATAGGCTGCATGCTGACTATATGTTCATGTAAATTGTGCTACAGCCGTGCGCTTCATGAAGAGCCCGCTGCCTTGTCTCTCTTACCTCCTCTCTTCTTCAGATCAGATTTTAATGACGTGGAAGAACTTATCGCTTGCTGAGTAGGATCTATCTACTGGGCAGATATGCTGCTATAGTTGTCGTCAAAAAGTGTAGAGAAATCCATCGTGTCATGTGCATTCGTGTACGGACCAAGTGCACTCATCTGAGACCGGGCAAGAACCGCAGACCTGTTGCAAGCGGCTTCAATCATCCGGGGACGGTATTGCCAATGTGCGTTGGTGAAGAGCCGCAGCTAGTTGGTGTCTGTATTATTGCAGACGAGTTCTCATTGGTCATTCTTTAGAGCATCTCCAGTCGTTGACCCCCCAGGGGGCGCCTAAAATCGTTGCCTGGGGGTGAGCCGGCGCAAAAAATCTGCCTGAAGACGAGTTGGTCCCCAGGCGCGTTCAAAAAAGTACATATATAGCAAATTTTGGCAAAGTTCGGCATATGTCACATAATAGTCACGGATTTTTATTACATAATATATCTAATCTAAAAAAGAAACTGGCTGAACGCGGAGTAGTCACCGTCGTCGCCGCCATCCTCGCCGCCGTCGTCATCGTCGGCCTTCTCCTCCTTCACGCGGCCGTCCCTGGTGGCCCCCTGACCAGCATCGCCAACACGGACTGGTGGCGGCGACGCGTCGTCGTCGTCGCTGTCCTCGATGACGACGACTCCTCCTTCGTTGCGGCCCCGGCTGCGCTGCGCGAAGCGCCGCAGGGCGGCGCACTAGCGCTCCCTCGCCATCTTCAGGGAGTCCGCGCGCACCCATTCCAGGGCCGCGTCGTCGTCGAGATCGGCGTCGCCGCCGTGCTCCGTCTTCACCGCGGGGAGGCCCGGCTCCGTCTTCACCGGCGTGAGTCCCGGCTCTGTGGGCTTGACGAAGCGCGGAGGAGCCGACGAGGAGGCGCGTCGGCCGCCCTCGTTGATGATGATGCCGGCGCTACGAGTGCGCCGGCCGAGCGGCGTCTCCGCCGCGGGCTTGGCCTTGACGCCGAGCAGCGCCGGAGAGCCGGAGGAGTGCGAAGAAGAGCGTGATGAGGAGGAAGAAGAGGAGGCGTCGAACCTCTTGGGCAACCATTGCCCGTCGCGTCGGCGGTGAGCCGTGGCCGTGGCGGCCGCCCTCGCCGGGGGGGTATGCCAACGGCGGGTCGTTGCCGCCCTCGAGGTACGCCAGAACGCCCTCGAGGGTGCGGCCGGGGACACCCCACCACAGACGGCATCCCTTGTTGTTCTTCAGGCCGGCCACCACCGGCGCGCCGTTGGTGGACGCCATCCTCTGCTGCTGCCGGTTGTAACACCCCGGATGTAACTTTCCATATTTGTAACTCCAACTCTTGCCATTTTCGGCATTGTGATATGATATTCCCTCCGTGGTTGGGTTTTGTCTTTCGTTTTGCATTTTGTTTATGTCATGCATCTCATATCATGTCATCATGTGCATCTCATTTGCATACGTGTTCGTCTCATGATTCCGAGCATTTTCCCCGTTGTCCGTTTTGCAATCCGGCACTCCTATGTCCCCCGGCGTTCCCTTTTACATTTTTCCGTGAGCGGGTACTAAACTTTCTCGGAATGGACCGAGGTTTGTCAAGTGGCCTTGGTACACCACCGGTAGACCACCTGTCAAGTTTCGGCTCATTTGGAGCTCGTTTGGTACTCCAACGGTTAACCGCACTCTCGCAAAGGCCTCTTTTAAGTTGCAGCCCAACACCCCTCCAAAACAGCCCAATAACCCATCTAAGTCACTTCCATGCTCTCCGTCGTCGGATCACGATCGTGTGGGCGTCCTAGCTCCTTCTACCTATAAAAACACCTCCTTCCCGAAATTTTGGATCATTCCACCCCTAACCCTAGCCTCGTCTTCCTCCGCGCTGTTGGAGATATGCCCTAGAGGCAATCATGTATGATGATATTTCCTATGTGTTTATGAATAAAGATAGTCCTTGGACATTATCAATGATGTGTATCGCAAGTTACGTGACTTGTTTGTGGGACTATGCATTGTATGATGACTGTCCTAAAAGGTCCCTAGTCGAAAGGGCTGTGTGGACTGCAAATGACTAGACTAGCATATGACACGGTCGATGGCTCGGTCTCACTAGCCATGGAGCATTGGATGCTAACGGATAATATGGACTTGGAAAGGTCTGGTCGGATTCGACATAGTCGGATCCGAGTCGAGATAAGGCCAGTCGGACAGACCCAACTATGAGGCGCAGCGATATGTCATCTGTGAGTCTCTAGTACAACATACGTTCTATGTCCTAAGACCTGAGCCGACGCGTGTACTCGAGATGGTGATAGACTTTCTTTGGGCCGACCAAACGCTACTCCGTGGTCGGGTAGTTACAAAGGTAGGTTTCGGTTTGTCCAATCCCATGCTTTGCGAGACATGGTCGAGCAAGATGGGATTTACCCTCCGATCGGGAGAGATATACTCTGGGCCCCTCGTGTGATCCGACCAGAACAGCATGGCCATGCGACAAGGATTATGAGATAATCCGGATAGTGGTCGGTATCACCGGAACGAAAAGAGGTCGGGCTAGCACAAGGATGACAGTCTCGCTTTGAGCCCGACAACATATATCGTCTTGCAAAGGGAATAGAAGTGTGACACGTTATGCGAGTTCGCCTAACCAGCTTCATAGTTCGCTTGGTGGTCGGCATGCCTTGCTAGAGGCCGCTACCAACCGTCTGGTCGGAGGTGATCCGAATCTGTGACCAAGCCGACTTAAACCTAAGGGGTCGCGCTTAAGGGAAGGAACCTATGAGGTCAGTTCAGGGACACCGGTCGGATGTGATCCGAATCTGGACTAGGAACGTGACCGAATAGACTTTGAGCTTTAGGGTCCGTGCGAGGCCCAAGTGTTGAGCCCGCGATGGGCGCCTATATAAAGTGGAGGTGCGGCACACTCAGCGGTTGATCGCTTGGCGTTGCGGCTAGGGTTTGCATGTGTTGCGAATAGCCACCTCCACTCGCCGATCGTGTGTGATCGGACCTAGCAGTCCGCCGCACGACATTCCTCCCGCACGCGTGGATACCGTTAGAGGCGGTGCACTTGCGCCGCTCCGGCGAACTCGTACGTGGGATCGGACGACCGGCCGCTCGAGGGAGATCGGACGAGGAGGAGACGATCCACTCGGACGCGCTGCCCCAACTCTTCTTCCGCTGCACGGCACTGCGCGTCTAGTGGTAACAAACTGTGATCCATCTCCCGTAGCATGTTCCTGGATGTTCTGCGCGTAGGAATTTTTAATTTGCAGTCGACGCACCCTACCGTAGAACCCAACAGTGGTATCAGAGCCTCTGCTATAGGATTTGGATTCAGATCGTATGCATATTAGATATGTGGAGGCGGCAGATGAGATCTGTTGTCCTTGAAGAGATCGGCTATGTGCACGGTTGATGTGATCAACTGCACATGGGGATCGTTGAGGCTATGTTTTCTGTAAATCGGGATCGATGAGGTCGTGACACGATCTACCCCTACCGGTCGGTCATCCGCCATCGGGTTAACGGTGAAGCGTAAATCCGAATCGGATTCGCGATGATCGATAAGATCGGTCGATCGAGAATTCGCGTGATCGGAGTTCGATGGGACCGCCCGTGTAGCGTAGCGCCGTGTATTCGTGACCGACACACAAACCGGTAGAATGCGATTCTATGCATAACTTTGTTTTGCAGGTTTGATGTGAATAGTATGGCTCATGTGTATGTGATGCATGTGTGTAATTTATCGTGGCTGCGTGTCATGTTTGTCGGCGGCGAGAGCCAAAGTGCTGTCATTATATTGTATAACGACCTGCGTGTCGACTTGTGACTCTATGTAAAATTCATTACTAGTTGTAGTAGTTGGATAATAGAGATCAGGTTGGCGGCTTGGCGTCCGGCGTGACAAACAAGATGGAGTTAAGTAGATGGTCATCGAGTCGGAGCCGACCGAAGAACGTCCATGAAGGAGCCATACTATTTCACAATATGTGTTATATTTGTGATTGTTATGCTTCTTTGTTTCTATGCATGTTAAAATGATAGAATGATCCTCATGAATATCAAGCGAATTGCCATCCCGATGTTGCACCTTCGCACGTCAAGTACGCCTAGTAGTGGGCTCATAAAATTGGGGTGCTGCTGGGTGTCCTTGAATCTGAAGGGTTAAATGTCGGACACGGACATGCACTTGCATCGAGTTAACTTGACAAGGCTATCAAAAGCGGTTTTGGGCCTTGTGGCAAAGAAGGTTGGGAGCCGGGTATGAGATACCTTCCCGACCGGCGAGTCGTATAGAGAAACGATTAGCAAGGAGTTGCTTACCGGATAGGTATGTTGGCTAGCAGATGATGCTAAAGCTCACTAGTCGCATGCGCTAGTTGGATCTGAATCACCGAGAGTTTGCGGAGGATGCTTGACTTGATGGGAGTATTTCTGTTCAGGCTAGAATTACTCTACATAAACACATTGCTTAGTGATTGCATATTTTCTTTTGTAGATCAATGGCACCACCTGCTCAACCCAACTTTGCATTGAAATCAATTCGGAAAAGGATAAACTGAATGGAACAAACTTTACCACCGGTATAGAAATTTGAGAATTGTTCTCAAGCACGATAAAAGGAACATGTTCTAGAGGATCCACTTCGGAGGAACCTGCAGATAATGCTAGTGCCACAGCTAAGAATGCCTACGAAACTTCGTTGATGAATCAGCGGAGATCAGTGTCGATGTTTGGCTTGTATGGAGCCGATTTGCAACAGCATTTGAAAATGTTGAGGCTTACGATATGATCGAGAGTCTCAAGAGCATGTTTCGAACACGAGCTAGGACCGAAAGGTTCAACGTCTGGCGATCCTTGATGGATTGCAAGCTGAAGGAAGGTGATCCATCGAGCCCACATGTGATCAAGATGATCGGATATGTGCAAGCTTTGGATCGTTTGGGCTTCCGCTCTTGGATGAGCTGGCTCTTGATGCTGTTCGGGTTCTCTTCCCCCAGCTATGGGACGTTCATCTCGAACTATCATATGCATGGCATGGATAAGAAGCTCACTGAATTGCATGGGATGCTCAAAGTGGCGAGCAGGATATTAAGAAAGGCACGCATCAAGTGTTGATGGTGCGAAATCGCTAAGTTCAAGAAGAGTTGGTCCAAGAAAAGGCTAAGGCAAATGGCACGAGACGGTAACCTCTGCCGCTGCTTGCCAAGTCTGGACGGACTCGAAGACCGTTTGCTTTCACCGCAAGGAGACCGGTCCTTTGGAAGAGAAACTGTAGCAAGTGGCTTGCGAGCATGGCAAGAAGGCGGAAATGCTTCTTGAGCAAAGGTACACTTGTTGCATATGTTATAGACATTTACCTTGCTGACATACCTAGTAGCTCTTGGGTATTTGATACCGGATCGGTTGTTCATATTTGCAACTCGATGCAGGGCTGGTAAGAACTAGGCGTGTGGCACAAGGGAGATTGACATCGGGTCGGCAACAAAGCAAGAGTTGCTGCGTTGGAGGTCGACACGATGCAGCTCCACTTCCTTCCGATTCATAATGGAATTGAATAATTGTTATTACATTCCTGCACTTAGTCGGAACATTATTTCTGCCTCATGTTTGATGAGTCAAGGTTATGAATTCAATTTAAAGGACAATGGTTGTTTGATATTTTTGAATGGTATGTTCCACGGCTATGCACCCATTGTTGATGGGCTATTTATATTGAATCTAGAACAGAACGGTCTATAACGTAAATGTCAAGAGGCATAAGCCTAATGAGATAAATCCGACATACTTACGGCATTGCCGGCTTGGACACATTAGTCTGAAACGCATGAAGAAGCTCCATGATGATGGGCTCCTAACCCGTCCGACTTGGTCGTTCGAGACATGTGAATCATGCTTGCTCGGCAAGATGACTAAGTCTCCTTTCGCAAAGAGTTGCGAGAGGCGTCCGAGCTATTGGAACTTATACATAGTGATGTGTGTGGTCCAATGAGCACAACCGCCAGAGGTGGCTATCAAGATGCCATGACTTTTACCGACGACTTGAGTAGATATGGATATATCTATTTGATGAGGCACAAGTCGGAGACTTTTGAAAAGTTCAAAGAGTTTGAGCGAGGTTGAGAATCAGCTCGGCAAGACTATAAAGCTTCTGCGATCTGATCGTGGAGGTGAGTACATGAGCCAGAGTTCGATGATCATCTAAAAAGTCGAGGTATAGTACCTCAGCTCACACCTCCGACGCATACGGAGAAATGGCGTGTCGAGCGGAGGAATAGGACCTTGTTGGACATGGTCCGGTCTATGATGAGCAAATCGGATTTACCCTTGTCATTTTGGGGATCGCTCTAGAAACTGCAGCTTTCACATTAATAGGGTACCATCAAAATCCGTAGACAAGACACCGCATGAGATGTGGACTGGGAAGAGTCCCAGTTTGTCTTTTCTAAAGATTTGGGGTTGTGAAGCATTTGTCAAGCGACTTATGTCAGACAAGCTTACACCCAAGTTGGATAAATGCATATTCGTGGGATACCCGAGGGAAACCTTGGGATATAGCTTCTACATCCGGGAAGAGAACAAAGTGTTTGTTGCTCGGAACAGGGTTTTCCTTGAGAAAGAGTTTCTCAGTCGGGAGGCCAGTGGGAGGACGGTTCGACTCGAAGAAATTCGAGGACCACTCGGGACGGCTCGGCTGGTGATGAGATCATCTTGAGTCGGTCGGGGAACCCGTAGTGGAAGCGGCACCGGAACCACGAAGGTCGGAGAGATTCTTGCAGAGTGCATGATGTATTGTTGCTAGAAAGCGGCAGGCCCACGTGTCTGAAGCGATGGTGAGCCCAGATTCGAGGCATGGCTGGAGGCCATGAGATCCGAGTTAAAGTCCATGGATGAGAATCAAGTGCAGGACTTGGTTGATCCGCCACCGCATAAGCGCCATTGGTTGCAAATGGGTCTTTAAGAAGAAAACCGATGTGGATGGAAATGTTCAGATCCACAAAGCTCGGCTTGTCGCTAAAGGTTATGGACAAGTTCAAGGAATTGACTACGACGAGACTTACTGGCCGTAGCGATCTGAAATCGGTGAGGATCATACTAGCTATAGCTGCATATTTCGATTACGAGATATGGCGATGGATGTCAAAACGGCTTTCCTTCACGGAAATTTAACCGAGGGCGTGTATATGATACAGCCCGAGGGTTTTGTCGATCCGACTAGCACTAGTAAGGTATGCAAGCTCAAGAGATCCATTTATGGGTTGAAGCAAGCATCTCGGAGTTGGAACATTCGTTTTGATGAGGTCGCCACCGGTCTCGGTTTCATCAAAAGCAAAGAGGACTCTTGTTTATACAAGAAGTTAAGTGGGAGCTCGATAGTGTTTTGATCTTGTATGTGGACGACATACTACTGATCGGGAACGATGTTTCGATGTTAAACTTCGGTCAAGGGATCATTGAATGGCAAGTTTTCGATGAAGGACCTTGGTGAGGCAGTCTATATTTTAGGCATTAAGATCTATAGAGATAGATCGAGGAGGCTGCTCGGCTTAAGCGAACACGTACATAGATAAAGTGTTGAAGCGGTTCAACATGAGTGAGGCGAAGAAAGGGTTCTTGCCGCTCTCACATGGTATAAGGCTAAGCGAGACTCGAGTCCTTCGACATCGATGAGCGAAGCAGGATGAGTAGGATTCCGTATGCCTCGAAGAATCGGATCCATCATGTATGCCATGATATGTACAAGGCCTGATGTTGCTTTTGCAATAAGCCTAACAAGTAGATACCAGGCCAACCTGTGAGAGTCACTTTGGGCAGCGGTAAAGACTATTTTGAAGTACCGAAAAGGACTAAAGAGATGTTCCTAGTTTATGGAGGTGAGGAAGAGCTCGTCGTGAGGGGTTACGTCGATGCTAGTTTCCAAACCGACAGAGATGATTGTCGATCACAGTCTGGATTCGTATGCGTCTGAGCGGAGGAGCATTGCCTTCGGATGAGTTCCAAGCAGGATACGGTGGCGATTCTACCACGAAGCGAATACATTGCGGCTTGTGAAGCTGCAAAGGAAGGTGTTTGGATCCGGCATTTTCTGGATGATCTTGGTATTTTCCCAGCCTCGGTGAAACCGTTGGACCTTTATTGTGATAATTCTGGTGCCATCGCACAAGCCAAGGAGCCGAGGAATCACCACAAGGTCGGACACATAGACCGGAAATATCACGTCTGAAAGATCGTAAAGAATGGTGATGTAGAGTTATGCAAGATTCACACGGATGCAAATGTTGCAGATCCATTGACTAAGCCGCTTCCACAACCCAAGCATGAGGGGCACGTTAGAGCTATGGGCATTCGATGTCTATTTGATTGACTCTAGTGCAAGTGGGAGACTGTTGGAGATATGCCCTAGAGGCAATCATGTATGATGATATTTCCTATGTGTTTATGAATAAAGATAGTCCTTGGACATTATCAATGATGTGTATCGCAAGTCACGTGGCTTGTTTGTGGGACTATGCATTGTATGATGACTGTCCTAAAAGGTCCCTAGTCGAAAGGGCTATGTGGACGCCAAGAATGACTAGACTAGCATATGACACGGTCGATGGCTCGGTCTCACTAGCCATGGAGCATTGGATGCTAACCGGATAATATGGACTTGGAAAGGTCTGGTCGGATTCGACATAGTCGGATCCGAGTCGAGATAAGGCCCGAGTCGGACAGACCCAACTATGAAACGCAGCGATATGTCATCTGTGAGTCTCTAGTACAACAGACTTTCTATGTCCTAAGACCTGAGCTGACGCGTGTACTCGAGATGGTGATAGACTTGCTTTGGGCCGACCAAACGCTACTCCGTGACTGGGTAGTTACAAAGGTAGGTTTCGGGTTTGTCCAATCCCATGCTGCGAGACATGGTCGAGCAAGATGGGATTTACCCCTCCGATCAGGAGAGATATACTCTGGGCCCCTCGTGTGATCCGACCAGGAACAACATGGCCATGCGACAAGGATTATGAGATAATCCGGATAGTGGTCGGTATCCTTTGGAGCGAGAAAGAGGTCGGGCTAGCACAAGGATGACAGTCTCGCCTTGAGCCCGACAACATATATCGTCTTGACAAAGGGAATGAAGTGTGACACGTTGTGCAGGTTCGCCTAACAAGCTTCATAGTTCGCTTGGTGGTCGCACGCCTTGCTAGAGGCCGCTACCAACCGTATAGGTCGGAGGTGATCCGAATCTGTGACCAAGCCGACTTAAACCTAAGGGGTCACGCGCAAGGGAAGGAACCTATGAGGTCACCAGTGAGGACCTTTGGTCGGATGTGATCCGAATGGACTAGGAACGTGACCGAATAGACTTTGAGCTTTAGGGTCCGTCACGAGGCCCAAGTGTTGAGCCGCGCGACGGACGCCTATATAAAGTGGAGGTGCGGCACACTCGGCGGTTGATCGCTTGGCGTTGCGGCTAGGGTTTGCATGTGTTGCGAATAGCCACCTCCACTCGCCGCCCGGCAATGTGATCGGACCTAGCAGTCCGCCGCCGACATTCCTCCCGCCGCGCGGATACCGTTAGAGGCGGTGCACTTGCGCCGCTCCGCGAACTTCGTCGTGGGATCGGACGACCGGCCGCTCGAGGGAGATCGGACGAGGAGGAGGCGATCCACTGGACGCTGCCCCAACTCTTCTTCCGCTGCACGGCATCTGCGCGTCTAGTGGTAACAAGCGTGATCCATCTCCGTAGCATGTTCCTGGATGTTCTGCGGCGTAGGAATTTTAATTTGCGGTCGACGCACCCTACGTAGAACCCAACACCGCGCCGGACACGTCCGGACGGCGCCGGACGCGTCCGGCCGCCGCCGCCCGCCCAGCGGAGGCCGCCATATGGCACCGGCCCCGTCCCGCCGCCTCGGGCCCGCCGCCTCGCCCTCGACCCGGCGGCCGCCGCCCGCCGCCCCGCTGCCCCTCCGCTCCGGCCGCCGCCTCCGTCGCCGCCCGGCCGCCCGAAACCGCCGCCGCCGCCCGCCGCCTTCGCCTCGCCACGGCCCCCGCCTCCTCCGCCCGGATCCGCCGCCCCACCTCGCCGACCCCGGCCTCGGCCCCGGCCTTCCTCCGGCGCCCTCTCCCGCTCCGGCGAATCTCTTCCCGCGCCGGATCTGGATCCAGATCCACCGAGGGTTGACCTCTTCTCCCCCGAAATTTCCTCCAAGTTTTTATTCTGTCAGTATTTTGTTGCATCTTCAACGCATCATAACTTTGCACCCGTGGCTCCGTTTCGGGCGTGTAGCATACCGAATTGTTCGTCTCGAAGAGTAGATCATTTCATCATATTGCATCATTTTCATTTGAGGTCATCTTGATGCCCGAAATGCTGTTAGAAGAGGGCTATGTGATGTTAGTTTCTGTTTCTTAACAGAACATGCACTTTTGTCATTTTTGCCATGATTGATGTGTGCACCCTATGAATTTGAGTCCTACATGTGTTTTGTAATATGCCATTCCATCTTTACAGGGGTGTATGCCATGTAGTTTTGTGATCTCTGTGGTGACTAGCACAAGCATGCAAACTAGGCTTCATGATGTTTCTGATTTCAGCCCCTGTTTTGCTGATATTTTTATGCCATGTAAACTTGATGCTACAGATAGATCCATGCATATTTTGAGATACTTCAGTAAGGATTTTTTGAACATATGGTTATGCTCTATCCATCCATGCCCTTGTTTGAAATTATGGAGTGCCATAGATTGAGTCAATCGAGCTCTACTTTTGCTATAAAATGTTTCCTGGCAGATTGTTTACATGTTATTCAATTTTGCCAAGGTTGTCGTAGTTGATCCGTGTATGCTATGATGTTGTTCTTGCCATATATAGATTCTATGACATGTCTTCTTGATGGATGTATGCTTAGTTTATCATGAAATGCTCTGTAGTGAGTGCATCGAGCTCTTAAACACGCCTACTTGTTATCTGTTTTGTCATGCCCTGTTCTTTGAATCATTATGAAACTTGCTATATTGACATGGGTGCTATTGCATCTTGATCCTTTTGGCTCATGGTCAATAAGGGCCTTTTGTTCTATGATTTGAGTAGATTCATGCCATGCCTTGTTTTGCTATTATAAGTTCCTGTAGCATGTTGTTTGCTTGCTCTGAACATTGCTTCTGATGCTGATTCTGCCATGTTCATATTTTCCCAAGTCTGTGAAGTGATATATTTTGCACTTTTGCCATGCTTGTTTGGACCTGTTATGGTGTGATTTAGCCGTAGCTCAGTGTTCATCTTTTGTCAAGCATCTTGAGTAGATCACTGCCATATGCTTTGTTGGTACGTTTGGGTGCAGTAGCTTAATTTCTTGTTGCTTGTTATGTGGCATCATCTTTGTTAATGGCAGATTTGTGCCATTCTTGTTTTGCTTGTCATTTGCAAACCGTGCATCCGATTCGGTGATCTTTATATCGATTTCAACCGAAATCATCTCACCTTTCCAGCGGCATACTTGGTTTGCCAAGTTGATGCCTGGTTCATCATTTTCCTTCCGGAGCACGCATATGCATCGCATCTCACATCTCGCATATCATGCCATGTATTGCATCATGTTGTTTGTGCATCGCCCGTGATTTATTGTGGTACCATTGTTTGTGTTCTTGCTTTGGGTAGAGCCGGGAGACGAGTACGTGAACGAGGAACCTGTTGAGAACGCTTACGAGGATCAAGCTTTCGACAACTCTGAGAACCTTGCAGGCAAGATGACCATACCCTCGAAATCACTTCTATCTTTGCTTGCTAGATCCTCACTCTTTTGCTATGCCTATGCTACGATGCCTACCACTTGCTATATCATGCCACCCATATTGCCATGTCAAACCTCTAACCATCCTTTCCTAGCAAACCGTTGATTGGCTATGTTACCGCTTTGCTCAGCCCCTCTTATAGCGTTGCTAGTTGCAGGTGAAGATGAAGTTTGTTCCTTGTTGGAACATGGAGATGTTGTTCCTTGTTGGAACATGTTTACTTGTTGGGGATATCACAATATATCTGCTATAATTAATGCATCTATATACTCGGTGAAGGGTGGAAGGCTCGGCCTTATGCAGTGTTTTGTTCCACTCTTGCCGCCTAGTTTCCGTCATACCGGTGTTATGTTCCTTGATTTAGCGTTCCTTACGGTTGGGTGATTTATGGGACCCTTTGACAGTTCGCTTTGAATAAGACTCCTCCAAAGAAGGCCCAACTTTGGTTTTACCATTTGCCACCTAAGCCTTTTTCCCCGGGTTTTCGCGAGCCCGAGGGTCATCTTTATTTAACCCCGGACCGGTGCTCCTTGAGTCTTGGCCCAACTGGCGATGTCCGGCGCCCTGGGCAATCCAGGTCTATGCCAACCAGCGTCTTTCCCATCCGGTGTGCCACGAGAACGAGATATGTGCAGCTCCTATCGGGATTTGTCGGCACATTCGGGCGGCTTTGCTGGTCTTGTTTTATTCTTTGTCGAAATGTCTTGTAGTCCGGGATTCGAGACTGATCGGGTCTTCGGTAGAAGGAATATCCTTCGTTGACCGTGAGAGCTTATAATGGGCTAAGTTGGGACACCCTGCAGGTATTATCTTTCAAAGCCGTGCCGCGTTTATGAGGCAGATGGGAATTTGTTAATGTCGGTTGTAGAAAACCCGAAGTTGACCTTAATTAAAATACACATCAACCACGTGTGTAACCGTGATGGTCTCTTCTCGGAGGAGTCCGGGAAGTGAACACGTGTTGGAGTAATGTTTGGCGTAAGTAGTTCAGGATCACTTCTTGATCGCTACTAGCTTCACGACCGTGCCTTGCTCCTCTTCTCGCTCTCTTTTTGAATGTAGCCACCATATATGCTAGTCGCTTGCTGCAGCTCCACCTCACAACTCTGTCCTTCCTATAAGCTTAAATAGTCTTGATCTCGCGGTGTGAGATTGCTGAGTCCCGTGACTCACAGATTCTACCAAACAGTTGCAGTGCCGGCGATGCGGTCAGGTGGCGAGCCGAGCTCAAGTGGGAGTTCGACGAGGAACGTGGTCGTTACTATGTGTCTTTTCCTGATGATCGATAGTGGAGCCAGTTGGGACGATCGGGGATCTGTGTAGCATTTGGGGTAGTCTTCTTTTATTTTGGTTCCGTAGTCGGACCTTGAGTGTAATCTGAATGATGGATGTTTATTTATGTATTGTGTGAAGTGGCATTGTAAGCCAACTATGTATCTCTTTCCTTATGTATTACATGGGTTGTGTGAAGATTACCTCACTTGCGACATTGCTTTCAATGCGGTTATGCCTCTAAGTCGTGCTTGACACGTGGGAGATATAGCCGCATCGAGGCGTTACAAGTTGGTAATCGAGCCATCCCGACTTAGGAGCCCCACGCTTGATTGTTTCTTTGGCGTTGTTGAGTCTAGAACAAAAATGTTTTGAGTCTTAGGATTATATATATCGGAGTAGGATTCTTATTACTCCTCGGTCCCTTAAATCGCTCTGGTGAGGTCTCTGACGTAGAAGTTTTGACTCTCCTCTCCTCAAATTTCACTAAAAAATTTTAGGATCACGGGTATCTTGGAATAGTTCCGATGGTTTTGTGGCGAGAACATTGTTCTTGGTGCCTCGACATTTAGGGGTTGTGGCCGTGTCCCGTGGAGTTGAGCTCCGAGGTGTTGTCGTCACAATTTTATCGTTGCAGTTCTGGAATAACTGAGTTTTGCCGACATCGAAATCTCTTTTGTACAGTTGTTGGTGAGATAACCCGATAACCCAATCTTCAGGCGAGCTCGGGAGTATTGCCATGACTTCGTATAACGGATGCTTTTGAAGGTCGAGGTACCACGATTTCGAAGGTTTCTTGGTTATGTGTTGACGGATGGATACAATTGGATCTAGGTATTGTTAGTTTGGGTGATATATTTTGTGTCCCTGTATCCCCAACACAAGATTGCATAACCGAGAAAGTTTCGGAGTTTATAAATGGGATTCAAATAGCTCTTAGTATTTCTTCCCGCAGATATTTGGTTTGTGATTGGGTAATCCTTACCACTTATTTGTTCCAGTCGTACCTTGTTATTTTTTTCATCAACGCTTAATCAAGTGGCTTCTCACCTTAATGGACGTGTGATGTTAACTTTGGAATTCATTCGTTCATCCTTGTTCGAATGTTTATTGTGAAGACTATATGTTGCAATTTCTATCCGTTGATTCAACTTATCTATCTGTCTATCAAAGTGCAAACGGATGTCACCCTCTTCAGGATGGCTCCGCCAACGCGTCTGAATCCGGATCGCAATGATGAGAGTTAGCCGAACCCTCCACCTCCACCTCCGCCTCCGGAGGCATGGCAAGCTATCATGGCAGCCACCAATGCAAATGCTCAGATGATTTTGCAACTCTTGCAAGAGCGTACCCAAGGGCAAGGCAATCAAGGAAATCAAGGTCAAGGCAACAACCAGCCGCACTTTGCTACCCTTAATCAGTTCCTCGCTAATCGGCGAAGTCTTTCGGTTTACGTAGCCGAGGCCACAGACGCCGACGATTGGCTTGTGGACATCTGCAAACATTTTGAATGTAGCAATGTCGGACACGAGGACTTTGTCAAGTTTGCTTCGTTTCAACTCAAGGACCAAGCTGCTTTGAGTGGTACCGAAGAATACAAAGATTCGAGAGGAGGTCGTGTCATTACAGGATGAGTTCCGCCGAGACTTGAGCTCACCACATTCGAAAAGTGGTGTTGAGAGCAAGCGTGAGGAGTTCCGCAATCTCAAGCAAGGCAACATGTGTGTATCAATACAATATCCAGTTCGAGAACTCGCTCGCTTCGCTAAGCAAGGCGTCCACGATGAAAAGAGTATGATCTATCAATTGAGAGGTGGTCTCGAGAGAGATCTGCAATTAGCTCTCGTGCTTTTGAGCTAGAAAAGTATGATGAATTCTACAACATGGCATCAAGCAAGAAGCTGCCCAGCTCAAATGTGAGGCTTCTAAGAAGAGAATCGGGGATGCAGTTCAGTCTTCTTCTTCCTCTCAAGTGGCAGCTAAGCAGCAGAAGTTCTACCTTCCTCCTCCTCCGTTTAAATCGGCCTTATCGTGAGAAGAACTCGGTGGTCGTGGATCTTCCCACCCGCCCAACCCAGGCTATCGAACAAGTCTAATTCTCAAGCTCCAAGGTCAAATGCTCCTTATCACCGTCCGCTCTCGGGTGACTTGCAACAAATGTCGATAGAAAGGTCACTACGCGAACAAGTGCTTCAACCAAAGGCGCCTTCCGCCTCCTCCTCCTGTGAGATCTTCAAGCAATGCAGTGGTCAAGCATAATCCCAAGTCTGCAAAGGTGAACATGATTAATGCAGCTCAAGCGGAGGAATCTACTGATGTGATAATGGGTAATCTCTCAGTTAATGATATTCTGCAAAAGTCTTATTTGATCTTTGGTGCATCTATTTCTTTCATATCAAGACCTTTTGCATCCATGAACAATTTGCATACTGTCGATCTGCCTAAGCCGATAGCGGTTTCCTCTCCGGGTTTGTTCATGAATACAAAAATGATGGCTCCGGATGTTTCTATCAAGATGGGCGATTATAGATTTCTGGCTAAACCAATGGTTCTTGGTGACTCGGATATTGATCTTATTCTCGGGATGGACTGGCTTTCTCAGCACAAAGCTCAGCTTGATTGTGCTGCCAGGGAAATTCAATTGACTCACTCTTCTAATGATGTGATCATCTATGCCGCTCGTGATGAAACCATTCGGTTGTTTTCTCTCAATGAGAAGGGCGAATTGAATGCTATCTCTCAGATTCCAGTCGTTTGTGAGTACCAAGATGTCTTTCCATAAGAGCTTCCAGGAATGCCTCCTCATCGGCCAGTTGAATTCGTTATCGATCTTGAGCCTGGCACGGAGCCCGTTTGCAAGCGTCCATACAAGCTTGGACCTAATGAGCTAAAGGAATTGAAGAAGTAGCTCGATGAACAAGAGCGTCTGGGTTTGATCAGACCGAGTTCATCTCCTTGGGGTTGTGGTGTTCTTTTTGTCCAGAAGAAGGATGGCACGGACCGACTGTATGTTGATTACCGTCCATTGAATAAGAAGACTATCAAGAACAAGTATCCACTTCCCAACATCAATGAGCTTTTCGAGCAACTCAAAGGTGCTAAAGTGTTCTCCAAGCTTGACCTTCGTATGTGTTATCATCAAATTCGCATTCGTGAACAAGATATTCCCAAGACAGCTTTCAGAACAAGCTTTGGTTCTTATGAATATCTTGTCATGTCTTTCGGCCTTGTCAATGCTCCTCCAACATTCTCTCGAATGATGAACTTCATCTTCAACCCCTACACCAATGAATTCGTCTTGGTCTATCTTGATGATATTTTGGTCTTCTCCAAGAATAAGAAGGATCATGCCAAACATTTGCGATTGGTGCTCGACAAGCTCGAGAGCATCAATTCTATCTGAAGTTTTCCAAATGTGAGTTTTGGCTTGATGAAGTGCTTTATCTTGGTCACATCATCTCCGCCAAGGGTATCGCTGTTAATCCCGAGAAGGTGTCTGCGGTTGTGAATTGGGAACCTCCTCGAATGTCAAGCAGCTTCGCGAGTTTTCTTGGACTTACAAGCTATTGCGAAGATTCGTTGAGAATTTCTCCAAGATTGCAAAGCCTCTTTCCAACCTCCTCGAAGCATGTGAAGTATATCCGGACTCCACGAGTGTGGCGTTGCTTTCAATACTCTCAAAGAGAAACTCGTCACAGCTCTGTCTTAACTCCTCTGATGAATCCAAGCCATTCAAAGTTTTACGTGATGCTTCTCTTCAAGGTCTCGGTCTGTGTTAATGCAAGAGAACGAGTTGTGGCCTATACCTCTCGTCACCTGAAGCCCAGAAAAGAACTACCCCACTCACAATCTTGAGTTGGCGGCAGTTGTCCATGCATTGATAACTTGGAGACATCTCTTGTTGGGAAGGAAAGTGGACATATTCACCGATCACAAGAGCCTCAAGTATATCTTCACTCAACCCAACCTCAATCTCGAGCAAACTCGATGGGTGAAATGATTCGAGAGTACAACCCAAGTATTGAATATACTCCGGCAAGGCCAATGTGATTGCAGATGCTTTGAGCAGGAAGGCTTCTTTGCAGCAGTTTAATCCTCAAGCCCTTCCAACGGATCTCTGTGAAGCTTTCCATAAGCTGAATCTTCAAGTTGTTCCTCAAGGCTTTCTTGCCAACCTCATAGTCTCTCCTACTTTGGAAGACCAAATCCGTGAGGCTCAACTCCTGGATACCATGGTGAAAAAGGTGAAGTGTGGTATCGACAAGGGCATTTCAAGTACAAGTGCTTCCACATTGATGAAAAAGATACTCTTTTCTTGAGGACGGATTGTGGTTCCTAAGGGTGATCTCGTAAAGTCATTATGAGCGAGGCGCACAATTCCTTCTATCCATTCATCCCGGAAATGCGAAGATGTACCATGACCTCAAGCAGTCATATTGGTGGACTCGAATGAAGCGAAATTGCTCAATTCGTGAATGAGTGTGATGTCTGCAGAAGAGTGAAAGCAGAACACCAACGACCAGGTGGTCTCCTCCAACCTCTTGCTATTCCAGAATGGAAGTTTGATCATATCGAAATGGACTTCGTGACTGGATTTCCTAAGTCCAAGCGTGGAAATGATGCTATCTTCGTTGTCATTGACAAGCTTACTAAAGTGGCTCATTTTCTTCATATCAAGGAATCTATCACAACAGTTCAGTTGGCAGAGCTATACACATCCAGGATTGTCTCCTTGCACGGCATTCCACAAGTGATCTCTTCAGACCGTGGCAGCATCTTCACCTCCAAGTTTTGGGATTCTTTTCAGAAGGCCATGGGCACCAACATTCGTTTCAGCACAGCTTTCCATCCTCAAACAAGTGTCCAAGTCGAGCGAGTCAATCAAATCCTTGAAGATATGCTCAGGGCTTGTGTCATTTCCTTCGGTATGAAGTGGGAAGATTGTCTTCCATATGCGAGTTCTCCTACAACAACAGCTTCCAAGCGAGTTCGGGCAAGGCCCCATTTGAAATTCTCTATGGCGAAAGTGCCGTACTCCTCTCAATTGGTCCGAGACAGGTGAGCGCCAACTTCTTGGCAGCGACTTGATCACGAAGCGAAGAAATGTGCAAAGTCATTCGTGAGAATCTCAAAGCAGCATAATCGCGCGGAAGAGCTATTATGATGACAAGCACCGTGATGTGGCTTTTGAAATCGGAGACCATGTCTATCTCCGCGTCTCTACAATGAAAGGCACTCGTCGCCTCGGTATCAAAGGGAAGCTTGCCCCTAGATACGTGGGTCCTTTCAAGATCATTGGCAAGAGGCGATCTCGACTATCAACTTGAGCTTCCGTCCAACTTCGCGAATGTGCACGATGTGTTTCACGTGTCACAGCTTCGCAAGTGCTTCAAGACTCCTGTGCGCACCATCAACTTTGAAGAAATTGACCTCCAAGAAGATCTCTCTTATCATGATCACCCCGTTGCTATTCTTGAAGAAACCGAGCGCAAGACTCGCATCAAGTCAATCAAATTCCTGAAAGTGAAGTGGTCACACCATTCCGACCGAGAAGCCACCTGGGAGCGTGAGGATCACCTCCGTTCCGAATATCCGGAGTTCTTTCAGTCCTAGATCTCGGGACGAGATCCTCTTGTAGTGGTGGAGTGTTGTAACACCCCGGATGTAACTTTCCATATTTGTAACTCCAACTCTTGCCATTTTCGGCATTGTGATATGATATTCCCTCTGTGGTTGGGTTTTGTATTTCGTTTTGCATTTTGTTTATGTCATGCATCTCATATCATGTCATCATGTGCATCTCATTTGCATACGTGTTCGTCTCATGATTCCGAGCATTTTCCCCGTTGTCCGTTTTGCAATCCGGCACTCCTATGTCCCCCGGCATCCCCTTTTACATTTTTCCGTGGCGGTACTAAACTTTCTCGGAATGGACGAGGTTTGTCAAGTGGCCTTGGTACACCACCGGTAGACCACTGTCAAGTTTGGTCATTTGGAGCTCGTTTGGTACTCAGCAGTTAACCGCACTCTCGCAAAGGCCTCTTTTAAGTTGCAGCCCAACACCCTCCAAAACAGCCCAATAACCCATCTAAGTCACTTCCATGCTCTCCGTCGTCGGATCACGATCGTGTGGTAAAACCACACCTCATTTGGAGCTTCCTAGCTCCTTCTACCTATAAAAACACCTCCTCCCCCGGAATTTCGGATCATTCCACCCCTAACCCTAGCCTCGTCTTCCTCATGCGCGGACACGTCCGGCGGTGCGGACGCGTCCAGCCGCCGCCCGCCCAGCCGGAGGCCGCCACATGGCACCCGGCCACCAGCGCGCCGCCCGCCAGCCGCCCATGCCGGCCCCCCCAGCCAGCGCCCGCGCCCGGCGCCCGTCGCCGCCGCCTCGGGCCCGCCGCCTCGCCCTCGACCCGGCGGCCGCCGCCCGCCGCCCAGCCCTCCGCTCCGGCCGCCGCCTCCGCCGCCGCCCGCCCGCCCGCCTTCGCCCCCGTCCGCCGCCGCCGCCTCGCCTCCGCCCCCGCCTCCTCTGCCCCGGATCCGCCGCCCCCACCTCGCCGACCCCGGCCTCGGCCCCGGCCCTCCTCCGGCGCCCTCTCCCGCTCCGGCGAACCTCGTCCCGCGCCGGATCTGGATCCAGATCCACCGAGGGTTGACCTCTTCTCCCCCGAAATTTCCTCCAAGTTTTTATTCTGTCAGTATTTTGTTGCATCTTCAACGCATCATAACTTTGCACCCGTGGCTCCGTTTCGGGCGTGTAGCATACTGAATTGTTCGTCTCGAAGAGTAGATCATTTCATCGTATTGCATCATTTTCATTTGAGGTCATCTTGATGCCCGAAATGCTGTTAGAAGAGGGCTATGTGATGTTAGTTTCTGTTTCTTAACAGAACATGCACTTTTGTCATTTTTGCCATGATTGATGTGTGCACCCTATGAATTTGAGTCCTACATGTGTTTTGTAATATGCCATTCCATCTTTACAGGGGTGTATGCCATGTAGTTTTGTGATCTCTGTGGTGACTAGCACAAGCATGCAAACTAGGCTTCATGATGTTTGATTTCAGCCCTGTTTTCTTGATATTTTTATGCCATGTAAACTTGATGCTCTGAGATAGATCCATGCATATTTTGAGATACTTCATAAGGATTTTTTGAACATATGGTTATGCTCTATCCATCCATGCCCTTGTTTGAAATTATGGAGTGCCATAGATTGAGTCAATCGAGCTCTACTTTTGCTATAAAATGTTTCCTGGCAGATTGTTTACATGTTATTCAATTTTGCCAAGGTTGTCGTAGTTGATCCGTGTATGCTATGATGTTGTTCTTGCCATATATAGATTCTATGACATGTCTTCTTGATGGATGTATGCTTAGTTTATCATGAAATGCTCTGTAGTAAGTGCATCGAGCTCTTAAACACGCCTACTTGTTATCTGTTTACATCATGCCCTGTTCTTTGAATCATTAACGAAACTTGCTATATTGACATGGGTGCTATTGCATCTTCTGATCCTTTTTGGCTCATGGTCAGTAAGGGCCTTTTGTTCTATGATTTGAGTAGATTCATGCCATGCCTTGTTTTGCTATTATAAGTTCCTGTAGCATGTTGTTTGCTTGCTCTGAACATTGCTTCCTGATGCTGATTCTGCCATGTTCAGTAATTTTCCCAAGTCTGTGAAGTGATATATTTTGCACTTTTGCCATGCTTGTTTGGACCTGTTATGGTGTGATTTAGCCGTAGCTCAGTGTTCATCTTTTGTCAAGCATCTTGAGTAGATCACTGCCATATGCTTTGTTGGTACGTTTGGGTGCAGTAGCTTAATTTCTTGTTGCTTGTTATGTGGCATCATCTTTGTTAATGGCAGATTTGTGCCATTCTTGTTTTGCTTGTCATTTGCAAACCGTGCATCCGATTCGGTGATCTTTATATCGATTTCAACGAAATCATCTCACCTTTCAGCGGCATACTTGGTTTGCCAAGTTGATGCCTGGTTCATCATTTTCCTTCCGAACACGCATATGCATCGCATCTCACATCTCGCATATCATGCCATGTATTGCATCATGTTGTTTGTGCATCGCCGTGATTTATTGTGGTACCATTGTTTGTGTTCTTGCTTTGGGTAGAGCCGGAGGCGAGTGCGTGAGCGAGGAACCTGTTGAGAACGCTTACGAGGATCAAGCTTTCGACAACTCTGAGAACCTTGCAGGCAAGATGACCATACCCTCGAAATCACTTCTATCTTTGCTTGCTAGATCCTCACTCTTTTGCTATGCCTATGCTACGATGCCTACCACTTGCTATATCATGCCACCCATATTGCCATGTCAAACCTCTAACCATCCTTTCCTAGCAAACCGTTGATTGGCTATGTTACCGCTTTGCTCAGCCCCTCTTATAGCGTTGCTAGTTGCAGGTGAAGATGAAGTTTGTTCCTTGTTGGAACATGGAGATGTTGTTCCTTGTTGGAACATGTTTACTTGTTGGGGATATCACAATATATCTGCTATAATTAATGCATCTATATACTCGGTGAAGGGTGGAAGGCTCGGCCTTATGCACAGTGTTTTGTTCCACTCTTGCCGCCCTAGTTTCCGTCATACGGTGTTATGTTCCTTGATTTAGCGTTCCTTACGGTTGGGTGATTTATGGGACCCTTTGACAGTTCGCTTTGAATAAGACTCCTCCAAAGAAGGCCCAACTTTGGTTTTACCATTTGCCACCTAAGCCTTTTTCCCCGGGTTTCGCGAGCCGAGGTCATCTTTATTTAACCCCGGACGGTGCTCCTTGAGTCTTGGCCCAACTGGCGATGTCCGGCGCCCTGAGCAATCCAGGTCTATGCCAACCCGACGTCTTGCCCATCCGGTGTGCCCGAGAACGAGATATGTGCAGCTCCTATCGGGATTTGTCGGCACATTCGGTGACTTCTTGGTCTTGTTTTATTCTTTGTCGAAATGTCTTGTAGTCCGGGATTCGAGGCTGATCGGGTCTTCGGTAGAAGGAATATCCTTCGTTGACCGTGAGAGCTTATAATGGGCTAAGTTGGGACACCCTGCAGGTATTATCTTTGAAAGCCGTGCCCGCGATTATGAGGCGATGGGAATTTGTTAATGTCGGTTGTAGAAAACCGAAGTTGACCTTAATTAAAATACACATCAACGCGTGTGTAACCGTGATGGTCTCTTCTCGTGGTCCGGAAGTGAACACGATGTTGGAGTAATGTTTGGCGTAAGTAGTTCAGGATCACTTCTTGATCGCTACTAGCTTCACGACCGTGCCTTGCTCCTCTTCTCGCTCTCTTTTGCGAATGTAGCCACCATATATGCTAGTCGCTTCTGCAGCTCCACCTCACAACTCTGTCCTTCCTATAAGCTTAAATAGTCTTGATCTCGCGGGTGTGAGATTCTTTGAGTCCCGTGACTCACAGATTCTACCAAAACAGTTGCGGTGCCGACGATGCGGTCAAGTGTGGCGCCCGAGCTCAAGTGGGAGTTCGACGAGGCGTGGTCGTTACTATGTGTCTTTTCACGATGATCGATGAGTGGAGCCAGTTGGGACGATCGGGGATCTGTGTAGCATTTGAGGTAGTCTTCTTTTATTTTGGTTCCGTAGTCGGACCTTGAGTGTAATCTGAATGATGGATGTTTATTTATGTATTGTGTGAAGTGGCATTGTAAGCCAACTATGTATCTCTTTCCTTATGTATTACATGGGTTGTGTGAAGATTACCTCACTTGCGACATTGCTTTCAATGCGGTTATGCCTCTAAGTCGTGCTTCGACACGTGGGAGATATAGCCGCATCGAGGGCGTTACACCGGTGCTGGAAGTACGCCGTCCACGCCGCTTAGTTGTCGGGACGTCTTTGGGTGAGGAAACACATACGACCTCTACCTCCTCGGCGAAGTAGGAGGTGCGCGTCACATCGTCGGGCAACGGGGGAATGGGCACTCCCGTTCTTTGAGCCTCCACCCGTCGGCCCGACAGCATGTCCGTGCGCGCCGGATGTTCGCTGGAGCAGAGCCAAGACTCATGTTCACGGGCGGCGGCGGCAAGCCGTTGCGCCGCCTCATCTCCGAGGAAACAGCAGCATCGGGAGAGGAGGGCTCGGCAATGGCGTCTGAGAGAGGATATGGAGGGCTCGGCGGCGCACGGAGAGAGAGAGGTAGGCTAGGGCTGGTGTGGCGGGCGAGGAGCCCACCGCTTATATAGCAGCGCCACGCCCGTGTGTCTGCGCTGCGAGGAGGAGAGTGTCGTCGCGCCGCCGCCGTGAAGCGCCGCCGTGAGAATCAATGGCAAGGTGGCCGTGGCAGCCTTGCCATTGATTCCCCATAAAACCGAGCGTTAGGGAAGGCGATGCAGTGTCGTTGATCGTGCGGGCCAGCGGTTCTTCGGCGCCAAACCCGCTCGCCCGGCACCCCAGCGCCATATATGGCGAGTTCGGCTGGGTTCGCGGCCGATTTCGGCCTGTGCCGGTAATCGGGTTTCAAAGACGCGATTAGGCCGATTTTTTAGCGGCGGCGCGAAAAAAATCGCCTGAGGAGGTCTTTCTGGGGCGCGGCTGGAGATGCTCTTAGGTCCATACAAAAAAGGCGAAAACATGTAGGTTTTCCATTCCACATGGAAAATGAGTTTTTGAGGCGCAGGACAGAACGCCCACACAAGCAAAGCAGTTGGCCACCACCGGTCACCGGAGGCGTGGAATCTCCGCCGGGCTCCACGGAACCTGGAACTCGGATACCCTGTCGTGGTGCACTGGCCCACCCTCACCGTATGAGGCAGAGAGGTTTGGTCCGACTTGAGCACGCACCACCACCACTCCCACAAAATCGTCGACCGGAATCATTTCCCCGGGATGAAACGAGATTACCCTTGGCCGGCGCGCAGCAACCTCAGGCGAGCACACAACCCCGAGACGACTCCCGACTCCCGTCCTCCGCACGACGGCGCGGCCGCGGGAGATCCACAAGCCTCACGCGGTCGCTACCACCTGCCCCGCCGCCCCGTCGGATAAATAAAACCACGCGAGCACCGGTCAGAAAAAAAGCACCGGTCGGAAGCAAAGGCGAAACACCTACTACGTCAGTCAAGGCGAGAAGCAAGTGCCAGAGCCAGAACCAACCAGCCTCAGCGCGCGCGTGCGTGTGTGGTGGTGGGAGGTTCGCAGCTTGGCTGTGCCTGTGGGGTTAGAGCGGCGGCAGCGATGGCGGCGTCCGTGGCCACCTCCCCGGCCTGCACCCGGCTCATCCCCAGCAGCCCCCTCTCCGCCTCAGCTTACACGGCCGCGCCGTCCCTCGTCCGCCTGGCGGGGTCCTCCAGGCGCCTCCGCCGCGCCCTGCGCGTCTCGGCCGCGGCGGAGCCGGCCGACGCGCTGCCGGGGCCCGGGGCCGGCGAGCTGGACGGGGTGGTGCCGGCGGGGCTGCTCGAGGAGCTGCCGGAGGGACTCGCCTTCCAGGGCGACATGGGCGGGGGGTTCGCCCCCGGCGGCGGGGGCGGCGACGACGGCAACAAGATGCTCGACCGCGGCATCAACGCCGCCATCGTGCTCGGCGCCAGCACCTACGCGCTCACCAAGCTCCTCACCGTCGACCAGGACTACTGGCATGTAAGGACCTTCTCGATTGATTCCAACCAAAGTCGCCTCTTCTCTTCCACTAATAGCTAGCCATGATCTCGATCAATTCGGGGTTCGCGATGGAGGATTAACCTTTGTTTCTCTTGATTGGATTTGGTTGGTGCAGGGGTGGACTATCTTTGAGATCCTGCGGTACATGCCGGAGCACAACTGGTCGGCGTACGAGGAGGCCCTCAAGGCCAATCCGGTTCTTGCCAAGATGATGATCAGCGGCGTCGTCTATTCCCTCGGCGACTGGATAGCCCAGGTGCCAATCTGATCCAATTCCCCCTCGCTCACTGGCTGTTTTACTTTTGCATCCCCTTTCTGCTGCTGCAATAGCTAATTCGGTTCTTCTTGTTTGTGTTGCTCCTGCTTATTACAGTGTTACGAAGGGAAGCCCATCTTCGAGTTTGACAGGACTCGTATGTTCAGGTCTGGCCTCGTAGGGTTCACCCTCCATGGATCCCTTTCGCACTACTACTACCATTTCTGTGAGGTACCCATTCTGATTCTTAGCCTGACTCTTATAATTTTTTCTGATCTTGTTGTGTAAACTGACACGAATGCATCGACTTTCTTGCATCAGTCGTTGTTCCCGTTCAAGGATTGGTGGGCTGTGCCTGTCAAGGTTGCGTTTGATCAGACGGCTTGGTCTGCGCTGTGGAACAGCATCTACTTCGTCGCCCTGGGCTTCCTTCGCTGGGAATCTCCGTCCACCATATACAAAGAGCTCAAGGCCACCTTCTTCCCCATGCTTACTGTAAGCATCAGTCATCTTTTAAGTTCTGAATTGTGCTTCTGTGGTTGTGCCAAACTAAGTATCTTTGGTGGAAAATGGACTTAATGTTGACGGCCTTAGTTTCATGGTCCCATTATTCAGTTAGAAAATGTAGAACATACAATAAGTTAATTAATACAACGATGAGATTGTGCTGGCATTTTGCTGCCTCAATCTTCAGGCTTTTTAGGCACACTAGCACCTGCAGACGTGTGTGAACGAGTGTAAATTTACTAAATAAGGCGCACATGCATCTAGTACATCATCGTGAAAGAATTTGGTCCGAGTTTGATGAGAGAAAATGGAAACAAACTGAAATATGGTTATTGATAGGATTAATTGTGGTGCTGTATAAGAGTATTACATATGAGCTTTTTCCCATTTTATTTTTCTTGTTACTCGTTGTTACAAAGCTGAAAATGATGTTCTGAATTGTAAATTGCAGGCTGGGTGGAAACTGTGGCCATTTGCACACTTAATCACATACGGTGTGGTTCCTATCGAACAAAGACTTCTCTGGGTCGACTGTGTCGAATTAATCTGGGTCACTATCTTGTCAACGTAAGCCTCTGATCGTGCTTTCATATTTGATTTCACAGAGTTACTCGTGCTACCAAACTTTATCATGCATGGAAGATTACTAAACTGTATCACCTTCTTGTTTGATAGTTACTCGAACGAGAAATCTGAAGCAAGGATCTTAGACGATTCCTCCACAACAGATACGCAGGTATATTGCATCAGAACTACTCCTAAACATATGAAGAAATCAGTTGAGCCTTGTCATCTCTGTCATCGTACTGACAGCTGGAATTATCTTTCTTCTTTTCAGGACAACTCCAGATAGCACATACTTCATGGTTTTGCTGTTTTATAGATTGAAACAGCAGAAACTGCTCCGGCTTCGCTACGTTGGGATTGTATAAATTGTATGTACAGTTAGTTGCCAGCGCTGCTGCGTGTGTAAAAAAATCCTTGCATCTATTGCAAGCAAATTGTGCTGGCCAAACAAAACCGAAAAAAAATGTCTCAAGGGAGATCAACTCCTGATGAAATATGAGTTGTGCAGCAACCATGATTTTGAGTCGCTTTTGGTGGTACCAAGGAATGCTTGATGGAATTATGCAAGCATGCAAAAAAAGAAAAAGGCAAGCAGCAAAACATGAGAAGTCTTAAACATTGGCAGATCTGTCTTTCCTAAATTGCATTTGATGGACATATGTCTGAACAAAGGAAGCGCGATGCGAGTATTATAGAGCTGTAGAAAACGGCTCTTAACCGACATTTCCATAACAAAAAACAACTTTTTTTTTCTGCACAAGTAGAGAAGTAGAGATACTATAGCATTGTGGTATGTGTACCACCGTTGTGGGATAATATATAAGCCCCTGCGTGACAGACGCCCAGATCATGAGAGCATCAGATTTCATGAAGCTGAATATTCACAAGCACAAGATTAAACTGCACATTTGTCAAGGAGTGGAGGCAAGCTGGTGCTGGAGGAGTAGATCGTTTTGTGAGGCGTTAGTTTATTGAGTTGAGTTGTGTTGGTGGGTGTTTGGCCGTCCTGCACATGTTTGCAATGGCTCTTGTAAATGTTGACTTCTTTCTTTCTATGTAAACGGTTACTCTCGAAAATAAAAAGTACACGTAGTATGCCACAAAAACTTTGATAGGTGTACCTACGGGCTAGTTATGGCTGACTGATACTGCTTTACGACTCCTCCAGAAGTATCTCCAATCGGGCATGAGCAAATTTTATTTTTTTGAAACAAGGCAAAAGATTTGCCATTTTCATTGAATAAGGAGTATTAGGGGTCTTGACCAAAGGCCAAATACAACGTATCACTCTCGCGGCATGATATTACACGAATGTTTCGCACCGGCCAGACACCATAGCGCCGTCTCGTCTTTGATTCTAGCTACTAAAACCCCAACAAACACTGCGACATTACGAAATACCCTAGCATTCCGCTCTTTCCAAATTTCCCATGAGACGAGCAGCATAAGGCAGATAAGCGGTCGTCGAGATTGCGTCGTGTTGGAAGCGGTGGCGCTCCACCAATTCTTCACCGTGTCAACCATGGCCCAGTTCTGCGGGTAAATGTCATGAAGGCCAAGCCACGCTTTAATCATGTTCCATACTCTAACCGTGTAGCGGCATTTGAAAAGCAGATGAGACGCCCGATTCCTGGACTTGCTTGCACAGGGGGCACATGTTGCAATTAGGCCACCCTCGCTTCTGAAGCCGCTCTGCCGTCCAGATTCTATTGTTGATGACTAGCCAAGCGAAAAACTTGCATTTTGGGGGGGCCCAAGTTGTCCAAACAATTTGAGGCAAGTCCGAGTCAACTAAACCGAGAAACTGCGCACTGTAAGCCGTTGCTGCAGAATAGTGACCATCCTTGGGGAGCTTCCAAATGATGGGGTCAGGCATGTCAGGTATTAGCTGAACATGAGATAGCTTCTCCCATAGGTTGACGAACTCATGAAGATGGTCAACAGTCATGCCCTGAGAGGTCTTCACCTGAGACACCCAAAAATTGTTGAGGAGCGCTTTCTGGACCGAGCAATTCCTTCTTTGTGACAGCTCAAAATTTTTTGGTGCAATGTCCTTGGGTCGCAAACCATCAAGCCAAGCAGACTCCCAAAAAATGGCACGTGTACCATCGCCCACGACGACTTTTGTGGAGGCCGCAAAGATGTCTCTATCCTGTCGGTCGCATGGCGTCCCTAATCCCACCCAAGGCTTGATCGGAGTAAGCCACTCACCCCAGAGCCAACGAATGCGCAGAGCAGATGCAAACTTTTTCAGATTGAGAATGCCAAGGCCACCATGAAGTTTTGACTTGCACACTTGCTCCCAATTAATCTTGCATTTTCCTCCGGTGACTTTGTCACATCCAGCCCTAAGAATGCCCGTCGGAGAGCATCAATCTTGTTCATCACCTCAACCGGGAGGTTCAGCGCCGTCATATAATAGATAGCAATGGCCGTAAGCACGGATTTGACCAACACAACACGTCCTGGAGAGGCAACGTGTTTACCCATCCACGGTGCCAATTGGGCTGCGATCTTGTCTTCAAGCGGTTGATAGTGGATTCTTTTCAAATTCTTGACCGAGAGAGGTAGGCCCAAATACTTCATTGGGAAGGAGGTACGGCTGGCCGGGAAAGAGTGTAAGATGTCCACCAGGTCCAGGTTCTCACAACGAATAGGAGCAACCAAGCTTTTGGTACAGTTCGTGACCAAGCCAGTGACTTCCCCAAAACTCTTTAGGGTGCGGGCAAAGAACTCAACATCCGACTTGATGGGGGCAAGGAAAACAGCTGCGTCGTCCGCGTAGAGGGAGGCCCGAATTGACATAGCCTGACCATTGAGGGGATGCAGTTTTCCTTGGGCGGTGGCCTTCTGGAGGATTAGGTGTAGCGGATCAATCGCAAGCACGAATAGGAGAGGGGAAAGCGGATCCCCTTGCCTCAGACCACATCCGTGCTTGATGGGGGCCCCTGGAACCCCATTAAGGAGAATACGAGAGGACGCTGAAGAAAGCAAAGTCGAGATCTAGCCCCTGAACCTCGGAGGGAACCCAAGGTGGTTGAGCAAGTCGAGGAGGAAGTCCCATCTAACCGAGTCGAATGCTTTTTTTATGTCGAGTTTGAATAGGAGTGCCGGGGTCTTTTTGCGGTGCACGCGTTTCACTAGGTTGCGAATATACATGAAATTATCATGAATGCATCGTTTTTTTATGAAAGCACTCTGAGCTTGCGAGACAAGGTCATTCATGTGTGGCGCAAGGCGGTTGGACATCACTTTGGAAATAATCTTGGCAATGGCATGGATAAGACTGATGGGGCGAAAATCTGTGATGTCATCAGCACCATCCTTCTTAGGGATCAAAGCAACATCTGCCGAATTCAACCAGTGGAAAATGGGATGCATGTAGATCAGAGAAATGATTGATGGCACACATAACCCTTCATAGTTCATACGTCCGTGGACACGGATAAGAGGAACTCGATCTTTATTTGTTGATCCCGCAATCATCTTCCTCATATCTAAACCTTCAAATCTACACAAGGTCATGCAGTGTAGATTAACACAACATTGACAAACACATAGCAGTTCATTTCATACAACCAGACATATCAAGTTCATCAAGTTCATAGTAGTTCATGCCACAGCACAATACGATAGCTAGATACATAAAAGACGCAACTCGGACATCACCTCTTCGCCTTGTTCTTCCACTTGTCATCTATAGAGTGACAGTACTAGTTGTCAAAGACGGCGTAGGCGTCTACGTCGTCCAGGGGTGCGTCGGAGTCGCTGGAGGGCCCGGACAAGGAGGAGAGCCCGACAAGACGTTAGGAGGCACAGGCCTACTCCTTGGTGAGGCGGCAGGCTATGGCGGAGGCAGCTGCTTGCTCAGCCACAAGCTGATCCGAAGCCACGAGCGATGCATTCTCATTCTCGCGGGGCCCGGCAGGCATCCATCTCTGCGGTGGTCAACAACCGGCGCACTACTGATAATCGCGACATGTCTTGTGGTATGGCAATCGTTATAGTAAAATGCAATCAGTCCTACTTTTTTCACGAATACGCAGATTGCGTATCTTTTCCATAGATACTTTACATTGATAGAAAGGTAGAAGTATGGGAGCGTGAAGACCTGCACTGTTAGCACCTCTTTCCCACGAGTTAGCAGAAGAACGGGGGCACCTCTTCCCCAGGATCAGTCCTATTTTCCCATTATGTTATTCAAATTTAGTTACATTTGGGAAATATTAAAAGTTGATATGAACAAGTGGACGGAGCCTGAACAAATTCAGCTTTGTGACTAACAAGTTACCATTAGCAATAATGAATTATGATCATTGAACACACTAGGAGCTAAGAAAAGTTGCACCGGATATCGTTTCTAGGCAGAGACTTGAGTTGCCTGCTTGCCGCCCTGCTTCACGGCTGGCTTCCATATGATTGCTTCTCCCGTTTTCGCGCAAAAGCTACATGTTAGCAAACTGGAAGGCTATATATATTTCAATTCTCTACAGAAAAAACTTCCTTTCTTGTTCAAACTGAACACTAACTAGGACAGAGTTCAGTGCTCTTAGTGCACAGTTGCTACTGCCTACTGGCTGGAATGCAACTACAAACCTAGTTGCTAATTTGCTATCTGTTTCGTCACCGCCGATGAATCAAAGTCTACACGATTAATAATAAGATGTAAGGCAGAACCATAGAAATAACACGATCTGATTTCTCTGAAAATTCGAACGCTGCCACGGAAAAAGGAAGAAGAGTATGTTCAGGCTAGCGTAACTACAGGGAGGGAGGGAACCAAGTTTAATTAGAGATGGGACGAGTGTATGGTCCAGTTCGATATCTAAAACAGGGTAAAGCCATATAATTAACCTATATTAACCAAAATATACAGGTCCAATTTGACATCCAAAACAACAGAAGAAAGTCATCATAATTCAAGCTAGCAAGTGCATCATGTATATGTTATATATATATATATATATATATATAGTGATGCTATTCATCACCCAGGGTGCAGAATAACTTATTCTTCAGCTGAGGTAATCTTACGATCATTTCATAATTAAATTACGTTTGAAATTTAAATAGTTACATTCTTATTCATTCACTACGTAATATTTGACATAAGAAAATAAAAATATAGGTCATAAGACAAGAAAATTTTGCAGTTTATGTGTATTTTACACTATATTTTTACGTTTGTAATTTTACATAACATAAAATATTTTTTACGACGATTATATATTTTCTTACGGTCTCTTTTTATGTCGAAAATAAGATAAAACTTACGAAACGTAAAATTACGGTGTATTGATGGTAAAATAGAGGGGGTGAAGAATAACTATTCCTCACCCAGGGTGACGAATAGACAATCCCTATATATATATATATATATATAAGGATCGGAAACACAAATTGCAAAAGAAGCCACCTTTCACATTCTCAGTGACAAACTTGTTCTCACGGTACTCTTCGCTGTCTGGGTCATCTAAACCATGGATACAGGACTGGCTGCACGGAAGCTCCTCGCTTCTTAAGTCTGCAAAACAGTTTCCTGGAAACAAAGACTTATGGGAAGATGGGGGCTGCGATTCGATCCACTTCATGGTTTCCTTGAACACTTGGAACCGCATAGCCTTCTCTTTCTCGTCTCGGTATGTCTTGTTGAACTCCTTGATCCAATTCTCAAACAACTCTTCCATCTCCTCCTCTTTATATATATAGATGAACTCCCCTTTCTTGCGAGTAGCTGCACAAGAAGACAGTATATATGCATGAGGTGGTGGTCCCTGACATGAAACCCCGGGCTAACGAATACGAGGAATCTACTTGGCTCATCATCATCTGAGCCTTTCCTGAAATATTGAACTGCCGCCAAGGCTCCGACACCAGCAAACGCAGCCGCGGCCACACCAGCAGCGCCGCCGATGGGTAGATCCTTCTGGATCGATCGGGATGAGAAACATGAGAGGGGAGCCTGGAGTTGCAGATCTGAGTGAAACAACGGGGGGAGAGGGAGACTCACCAAGGAGTGGAAAGAGCGTGCAGGAGCCGTCCTTGGGATCACCCGCGGCGAGAACCTCCGTGTGAGGAGGAAACCGACGGCCCGCCAGAGGGACATGATTGCCTCTTCCCTCGCCTTATCCTCGATTTCCTTTTCGCTCGTCTCCGCCACCGCCTCGATTCGATTATAGGGTTTCGCTACCGATGGGCACGGGAGACAATGCATGCCACCCTGAGCACTAGCATCACCATGCAATGCAACGCCATTGCGTCGACTAATAAAACTATGATTTTTGTTTCCAGTTTTGCTAAAGCCCATCTGCCATAAGTATTGCATATCTAAGTTCTATGTCATTGATTTTACACGGAGATTCATACAGATATTTCTTTCTTCTTTTTATACTTGACTCAGTAGTTAGATGTGCAATAAATATGATACATCTAAATGTGCCCTAAACAAACTAGTTTGTCTTTGCGAGTGATAGGCGCCGGCCCGGCCCAAAATTGGGCCGGTTAATGTGTATCCATTCGATTGTAGTTCCATGTGCCGTTAGATCTAGTCCTCTTTTCTTCTTCCTTCTCTGATACATCATGTGGAAAAAAAATCTCCAACACATCTTGCCTCACTCACTCAGCCCGCCATGGCCGTCCCCGCCACTAACTTTCAAGCCCTGCTGGCTCGCCGGCCTCATAGCACCGGTCCTCGCTGGATCCGGCAGACGTCGTCGCTGCACCCAACCGCCACCACGTAGGAACATGGGCGTATGGTAGCACGTCGGATGGCTCTGCTGTTGCAGCAACTAGTTGCCTCCATCATAGCATGTTCGTCGCAGCATCACCATCCAACAGATTAATGGAGTTTCTGTTTGCTTTTGTTGCTGATTTTATTTTGCTGCAATCAGCATGGGGAAAGCTTCAACCGTGAAAATAAGTTTCACCAGAGAGAGTGGGGAAAAGTTTGGACTAGCGTGGAAAAAAGCTTCAACCCGATATGCGCGAGCCCGTGATGCCGGTAAGCTGCGGTCGGCGGGGCATTAAAATAATTAGCCTGTTGTAGCAAAAAGATAACACCGGTTCCAGCAAAACCAAAAAACTTTTCTAACAAAAAAAATGACGGTTCCAGCAAAAACAAAAATAATCTCATCGGTTCTAACTCTTCTTAGGCTGGTTGTAGCAAAAACGATTGCTGGTTCCAACAAAAAGACCAATGCAGCAAAGACACATGGTAGCCACCGTCCGTCACAGTCCCAGCTTCATCATAGCCTATGAGCAAATTCAAATGCTAGTTCTGAAGGAAATATGCTCTAGAGGCAATAATAAAGTTATTATTTATTTCCTTATTTCATGATAAATGTTTATTATTCATGCTAAAATTGTATTAACCGGAAACTTGATACATGTGTGAATACATAGACAAAACAATGTGTCCCTAGTATGCCTCTACTTGACTAGCTTGTTCATCAAAGATGGTTATGTTTTCTAGCCATAGACATGTGTTGTCATTTTATGAACGGGATCACATCATTAGGAGAATGATGTGATGGACAAGACCCATTCATTAGCTTAGCATTGTGATCGTTACAGTTTTATTGCTACTGCTTTCTTCATGACTTATACATGTTCCTCGGGCTATGAGATTGTGCAACTCCCGAATATCCGGAGGAACACTTTGTGTGCAATCAAACGTCACAATGTAAATGGGTGATTATAAAGATGCTCTACAGGTGTTTCCGAAGGTGTTTCTTGGGTTGGCGTGAATCAAGATTAGGATTTGTCACTCCGTGTGTCGGAGAGGTATCTCCGGGCCCTCTCGGTAATGCACATCATGTTAGGGATCGTAGCAGAAATCAAAAAATTTCTACGCATCACCAAGATCAATCTATGGAGTAATCTAGCAACAAGGGAGAGGGGAGTGCATCTACATACCCTTGTAGATCGCGATACGGAAGCGTTACAAGAACGCGGATGAAGGAGTCGTACTCGTAGCGATTCAGATCGCGGTTGATTCCGATCTAAGCGCCGAACAACGGCGCCTTCGCGCTCAACACACGTGCAGCCCGATGACGTCTCCCGTGCCTTGATCCAGCAAGGGGAGAGGGAGAGGTTGGGGAAGACTCCGTCCAGCAGCAGCATGACGTCGTGGTGGTGGTGGAGGAGGTGGCACTCCAGTAGGGCTTCGCCAAGCACCGCAAGAGATGAGGAGGGAGAGGGGTAGGGCTGCGGCAAGAGGGAGATGTTCTCATGTGTATGGCAGCCCCAAACCCCCACTATATATAGGGGGAAGGGAGGGGCTGCGCCCCCACCTAGGTTTCCACCCCTAGGGGTGGCGGCCAGCCCTAGATCTCATCTAGGGGGGCGGCCAAGGGGGTGGGCTGGTCCCCTACCACACTTGGCCCATGCAGCCCTCTAGGGCCGGTGGCCCCACCTGGTGGACCCCTGGGACCCTCCCGGTGGTCCCGGTACGTTACCGATAGCACCTGAAACTTTTCCGGAGACCAAAACAGGACTTCCCATATATAAATTTTTACCTCCGGACCATTCCGGAACTCCTCGTGACGTCTGGGATCTCATTCGGGACTCCGAACAACATTCGGTAACCACGTATATCTATTCCCTATAACCCTAGCGTCATCGAACCTTAAGTGTGTAGACCCTACGGGTTCGGGAACCATGCAGACATGACCGAGACAACTCTTCGACCAATAACCAAAAACGGGATTTGGATACCCATGTTGGCTCCCACATGTTCCACGATGATCCCATCGGATGAACCAGGATGTCAAGGATTCAATCAATCCCGTATACAATTCCCTTTGTCTACCGGTATAGTACTTGCCCGAGATTCGATCGTCGGTATACCGTACCTTGTTCAATCTCGTTATGGCAAGTCTCTTTACTCGTTCCGGAACACATCATCCCGTGATCAACTCCTTGATCACATTGTGCACATTATGATGATGTCCTACCGAGTGGGCCCAGAGATACCTCTCCGTCACACCGATTGACAAATCCCGCCTCGATTCGTACCAACCCAATGACACTTTCGGAGATACCCGCAGTGCACCTTTATAACCACCCGATTCGTTGTGACGTTTGGTACACCAAAGCATTCCTATGGTATCCGGGAGTTGCACAATCTCATGGTCTAAGGAAAAGATACTTGACATTTAGAAAAGCTTTAGCATACGAACTACACGATCTTGTGCTAGGCTTAGGATTGGGTCTTGTCCATCACATCATTCTCCTAATGATGTGATCCCGTTATCAATGACATCCAATATCCATTGTTAGGAAACCGTGACCATCTATTGATCAACGAGCTAGTCAACTAGAGGCTTACTAGGGACATGGTGTTTGTCTATGTATCCACACATGTATCTGAGTTTCCTATCAATACAATTCTAGCATGGATAATAAAAAATTATCATGAACAAGGAAATATAATAATAACCAATTTATTATTGCCTCTAGGGCATATTTCCAACAGTCTCCCACTTGCACTAGAGTCAATAATCTAGTTCACATCACCATGTGATTAACACTCACAGGTCACATCGCCATGTGACTAACATCCAAAGAGTTTACTAGAGTCAACAATCTAGTTCACATCACTATGTGATTAACACTCAATGAGTTCTGGGTTTGATCATGTCATGCTTGTGAGAGAGGTTGTAGTCAACGGGTCTGCAACATTTAGATCCCTATGTATTTCGCAAAACTTTATGTCATATCGTAGATGCTGCTACCACGTTCCACTTGGAGCTATTCCAAATTGTTGCTCCATTATACGTATCCGGTATCTCTACTCAGAGCTATCCGGATAGGTGTTAAGCGTGCATCGACGTAACTCTTTACGTCGAACTCTTTATCACCTCCATAACCGAGAAACATTTCCTTATTCCTCTAAGGATAATTTTGACCGCTATCTAGTGATCCACTCCTGGATCACCTTTGTACCCTCTCTGCCAGACATGTGGCAAGGCACACATCAGGTGCGGTACTCAGCATGGCATACCGTATAGAGCCTATGACAAAAGCATAGGGGACGACCTTCGTCCTTCCTCTTTCTTCTGCCGTGGTCAAGCTTTGAGTCTTACTCAACTTCACACCTTATAACTCAGGTAGAACTCCTTCTTTGACTGATCTATTTTGAACTCCTTCAAAATCATGTCAAAGGTGTGTGTTCTTTTGAAAGTATCATCAGGCGTCTTGATCTATCTCTATAGATCTTGATGCCCAATATGTAAGCAGCTTTATCCAGGTCTTCCTTTGAAAAACTCCTTTCAAACAACCCTTTATGCTTTCTAGAAATTCTACATCATTTCGGATCAACAATATGTCATTCACATATACTTATCAGAAATGTTGTAGTGCTCCCACTCACTTTATTGTAAATACAAGTTTCTAACAAACTTTGTATAAACCCAAAAACTTTGATCACTCCATCAAAGCGTATATTCTGACTCCGAGATGATTGCTCTAGTCCATGGAAGGATCGCTGGAGCTAGCATACCTTTTGGCATCCTTAGGATCAACAAAACCTTTCTGATTGTATCACATACAACCTTTCCTTACGAAAACTGGTAAGGAAACTTGTTTTGACATCCATCTGCTAGATTTCATAAATGCAGCTAATGCTAACATGATTCCGACGGACTTAAGCATCGCTACAGATGAGAAAATCTCATCGTAGTCAACTCCTTGAACTTGCGAAAACTTCTTCGCCACAAGTCGAGCTTCATAGACGGTGACATTACCGTCCACGTCCGTCTTCTTCTTAAAGATCCATTTATCTCAATGGCTTGCCGATCATCGGGCAAGTCCACCAAAGTCCATACTTTGTTTTGATACATGGATCCTATCTCGCATTTCTCGGCTTCTAACCATTTGTCAGAATACGGGTCCACCATCGCTTCTCCATAGTTCGTAGGTTCATTGTTGTCCAACAACATGACCTCTAAGACAGGATCACCGTACCACTCAGGAGTAGTACATATCCTTGTTGACCTACGAGGTTCGATAGCAACTTGATCCGAAGCTTCATGATCACTATCATTAGTTTCCTCTTCAATAGTCATAGGTTCCACAGAAACATCTTTCTGTGTTGCACTACTCTCCGGTTGAAGTGAGGGTTCGACAACCTCATCAAGTTCTATCTTCCTCCCACTCAATTCTTTCAAGAGAAACTCCTTCTCGAGAAAGGACCCGTTCTTAGCGACAAACATTTTTTCCCTTGGATCTGAGATAGAAGGTATACCCAACTGTTACCTTTGGGTATCCTATGAAGATGTATTTGTCCGCTTTGGGTTCGAGCTTTTTTTTCCGGCTGAAGCCATAAGCATCGCAGCCCCAAACATTAAGAAACGACAACTTTGGTTTCTTGCCAAACCACAGTTCACACGACGTCGTCTCAACGGACTTAGATGGTGCCCTATCTAAAGTGAATGCAGCTGTCTCTAATGCATAACCTCAAAATAATAGCGGTAGATCGGTAAGACACATCATAGATCGCACCATATCTCATAAGGTTCGATTACGACGTCCGGACACACCATTACGCTGTGGTGTTCCAGGTGGCTTCAACTGCGAAACAATTCCACAATGTCTTAAGTGATTGCCAAACTCATAACTCAGAAAATCTCCCCTTGATCAGATCGTAGGAACATGATCTTCTTGTTATGATGATTCTTAACTTCACTCTGAAATTGCTTGAACTTTTCCAAACGTTTTAGACTTTTGCTTCATTAAGTAAATATACCCATATCTACTCAAATCGTCAGTGAAGATGAGAAAATAACGATATCCACCACACGCCTTAATTCTCATTGGATCACACACATCAGCATGTATGATTTCCAACAAGTCACTTGCCCGTTTCATTGTACCTAAAAACGGGATCTTAGTCATCCTGTCCATGAGGCATGGCTCGCATGTGTCAAGCGATTCAAAATCAAGTGACTCCAAACATCCATCAGCATGGAGTTTCTTCACGCATTTTATGCCAAAATGACCTAAGCGACAGTGCCACAAGAAAGTGGTACTATCATTATTAACTCTACATCTTTTGGCGTTAATATTATTATCATGTGTATTACTATGATCGAGATTCAATAAACCATTGGGTGCATGACCATAAAGGTATTATTCATGTAAACAGAATAACCCTTATTAGCTAACTTAAATGAATAAACGTATTGCAATGAACATGATCTAATCATATTCATGCTCAACGTAGACACCTGATAACATTTATCTAGGTTCAACACTAATCCCGAAGGTAGAGGGAGCGTGCGATGGTGATCTTATCAACCTTGGAAACACTTCCAACACACATCGTCACCTCGCCCTTAGTTAGTCTCCGTTTAGTTCGTAGCTTTTGCTTCAAGTCACTAATAATAGCAACTGAACCGGTATCCAATACCTAGGTACTACTAGGAGTACTATTAAGGTACACATCAATAACACGTATATCAAATATACTTTTTTGAAGTTGCCAGCTTTCTTATCTACCATGTATTTGGGGTAGTTCCGCTACCATGTGACCGTTCCCCTTACAATAGAAGCACTTAGTCTCGAGGTTTGGGTTCAACCTTGGGTTCCTTCATTAGAGCGACAACTGGTTTGCCATTCATGAAGTTTCCCTTCTAGCCCTTGCCCCTTTTGAAACCAGTGGTCTTGATAAACCATCAACACTTGATGCTCCTTCTTGATTTCTACTCTTGCGGTCTTAAACATCGCTAATAGCTCTGGGATCATCTCCATCCTTTGCATGTCATAGTTCATCACGAAGTTCTAGTAGCTTGGTGATAGTGTCTAGAGAATTCCGTCAACCACTATCTCATCTGGAAGATTAACTCCCACTTGGTTCAAGTGATCTTAGCACCCAGACATTCTGAGCACATTCTCACTAGTTGAGCTATTCTCCTCCATCTTGTTGGCAAAAGAACTTGTCAGAGGTCTCATACCTCTCAACACGGGCATGAGCCTGAAATCCCAATTTAAGCTCTTGGAACATCTCATATGTCTTATGGCGTTCAAAACGTCATTGGAATCCCGATTCTAAGCCGTAAAGTATGGTGCACTAAACTATCAAGTAGTCATCAGGACGTGTCTGTCAGGTGTTCAGAACATCCACAGACGACGTTGTAGGGGTTTGCACATCGAGAAGTGCATCAAAGACGTAAGCCTTCTGTGTAGCAGTGAGGACACTCCTCGGACTACGGACCCAGTCCGCATCATTGCTTACAATATCTTTCAACTTAGTCTTTCTCTAGGATCGTATTTAAACAGGGAGCTACAACGCAAGCTATTGGTTTACAACATAATTTGCGAAGACAACTTAGACTATTGTTCATGACAATTAAGTTCATCTAAACAAGTTTAATAACTCCCACCCAGATAGAGATCTCTCTAGTCATCTAAGTGATACATGATCCGAATCGACTAGGCCGTGTCCGATCATCACGTGAGACAGACTAGTTATCAACGGTGATCATCTTTATGTTGATCGTATCTTCTATACGACTCATGTTCGACCTTTCGGTCTTCCGTGTTCCGAGGCCATGTCTGTACATGCTAGGCTCGTCAAGTGAACCCTAGGTGTATTGCGTGTGTAAATCTGGCTTACACTCGTTGTATGCGAACGTTAGAGCCTATCACACCCGATCATCACGTGGTGCTTCGGAACAACGAACCTTAGCAACGGTGCACAGTTAGGGGGAACACAATTCTTGAAATTTTAGTGAGAGATCATCTTATTTACTACCGTCGTTCTAAGCAAATAAGATGTAAAACATGATAAACATCACATGCAATCAAATAGTGACATGATATGGCCAATATCATTTTGCTCCTTTTGATCTTCATCTTCGGGGCTCCATGATCATCATCGTCACCGGCATGACACCATGATCTCCATCATCGTGTCTTCATGAAGTCGTCTCGCCAAACATTACTTCTACTACTATGGCTAATGGTTAGCAATAAAGTAAATTAATTACATGGCGTTTTCAGTGACACGCAGGTCATACAATAAAATAAGACAACTCCTACGGCTCCTGCCGGTTGTCATACTCATTGACACGCAAGTCGTGATTCCTATTACAAGAACATGATCAATCTCATACATCACATATATATCATTCATCACATCCTTTTGGCCATATCACATCACACGACACATGCTGCAAGAACAAGTTAGACGTCCTCTAATTGTTGTTGCAAGTTTTTTCGTGGCTGCTATAGGTTTCTAGCAAGAACGTTTCTTACCTACGCCAAAACCACAACGTGATATCCCAATTTCTATTTACCCTTCATAAGGACCCTTTTCATCGAATCCGATCCGACTAAAGTGGGAGAGACAGACACCCGCTAGCCACCTTATGCAACTAGTGCATGATGTCTACTACGCAACCTTCTTCTTGTAGACGTTGTTGGGCCTGCAAGTGCACAGGTTTGTAGGATAGTAGCAAATTTCCCTCAAGTGGATGACCTAAGGTTTATAGATCCGTGGGAGGCGTAGGAGGAAGATGGTCTCTCTCAAGCAAACCCTGCAACCAAATAACAAAGAGTCTCTTGTGTCCCCAACACACCCAATACAATTGTAGATTGTATAGGTGCACTAGTTCGGCGAAGAGATGGTGATACAAGTGCAATATGGATGGTAGATATAGGTATTTGTAATCTGAAAATATAAAAACAGCAAGATAACTAATGATAAAAGTGAGCGTAAACGGCATTGCAATGATAGGAAACAAGGCCTAGGGTTCATACTTTCACTAGTGCAAGTTCTCTCAACAATAATAACATAGATAGATCATATAACAAACCCTCAACATGCAACAAAGAGTCACTCCAAAGCCACTAATAGCGGAGAACAAACGTAGAGATTATGGTAGGGTACGAAACCACCTCAAATTTATTCTTTCCAATCAATCTGGTGGGCTATTCCTATAAGTGTCACAAACAGCCCTAGAGTTCGTACTAGAATAACACCTTAAGATACAAATCAACCAAAACCCTAATGTCACCTAGATACTCCTTTGTCACCTCAAGTATCCGTTGACATGATTATACGATATGCATCACACAATCTCAGATTTATCGAACCAACATAAACGTACTTCAAAGAGTGCCCCAAAGTTTCTACCGGAGAATCAAGTACGTGTGCCAACCCCTATGCATAGGTTCATGGGCGGAACCCGCAAGTTGGTCACCAAAACATACATCAAGTGGCACATGATATCCCATTGTCACCACGGATAAGCACAGCAAGGCATACATCAAGTGTTCATAAAAGACTCAATCCGATAAGATAACTTCAAAGGGGAAACTCAATTCATCACAAGAGAGTAGAGGGGGAGAAACATCATAAGATCCAACTACAATAGCAAAGCTCGTGATACATCAAGATCGTATCACCTCAAGAACACGAGAGAGAGAGTTCAAACGCATAGCTACTGGTACATACCCTCAGCCCCGAGGGTGAACTACTCCCTCCTCGTCATGGAGAGCGCCGGGATGATGAAGATGGCCACCGGTGATGGATCCCCCCTCCGGCAGGGTACCGGAAAGGGGTCCCGATTGGTTTTTGGTGGTTCTGGAGGCTTGCAGCGGCGGAACTCCCGATCTAATCTCTGTTCTGGAAGTTTTAGGGTACGTAGGTATATATGGGTGAAAGGAGTACGTCGGTGGAGCTACGGGGGCCCCACGAGGTAGGGGGGCGCGCCCAGGGGGGGTGGGCGCGCCCCCCACCCTCGTGAGCACCTCCCGTATCTTCTGACATGGAGTCCAAGTCCATCAGGTTGGTTTCCTTCCAAAAATAACTTCTCCAGTTGATTTCGTTCCGTTTTGACTCCGTCTGATATTCCTTTTCCTCGAAACACTGAAATAGGCATAAAGCGGCAAATTTGGGCTGGGCCTCCGGTTAATAGGTTAGTCCCAAAAATAATATAAAAGTGGAAAATAAAGCCCAATATTGCCTAAAACAGTAGATAAAGTAGCATGGAGCAATCAAAAATTATAGATACGTTGGAGAGTATCAGGCATCCCCAAGCTTTATTCCTGCTCGTCCTCGAGTAGGTAAATGATAAAAAGAGAATTTTTGATGCGGTGTGATACTTGGTATAATTTCAATGTAATTCTTCTTACTTGTGATATGAATATTCAGATCGAAAAGATTCAAGACAAAAGTCCATATTGACACAAAAATAATAATACTTCAAGCATACTAATCAAAGTAATCATGTCTTCTCAAAATAGCATGGCAAAAGAAAGTTCATCCCTACAAAATCATATAGTTAGGCTATGCTTCATTTTTGTCACACAAAGATGTTCCCAACTTCTATACCCCCGATGACAAGCCAAGCAATTGTTTCATTCTTAAATAATCTCAAACTTTTTCAACCTTCACACAATACATGAGCGTGAGCCATGGATATAGCGCTATGGGTGGAATAGAATATGATGATGGGGATTGTGTGGAGAAGACAAAAAAGGAGAAAATCTCACATTGACGAGGATAATCAACGGGCTATGGAGATGCCCATCAATTGATGCCAACATGAGGAGTAGGGATTGCGATGCAACGGATGCACTAGAGCTATGAATGCTCAACAAAAGAAAACTAGTGGGTGTGCATCCAACTTGCTCGCTCATGAAGACCTAGGGCATTTGAGGAATCCCATCGTAGGAATATACAAGCCAAGTTCTATAATGAAAAATTCCCACTAGTATAAAAAGAAAACTTATGAGATTCACTACATGAAGAACAAGGTGCTACTTTGAAGCACAAGTGTGGAAAGAGGATAGTAACATTGCCCTTTTTATTTATTTTCTTTTTTTTGGGCCTTTCTTATTTCTTTTTGGCCTTTCTCTTTTTTTTGGGCCTTTCTTTTTTTGGCCTTTCTCTTTTTTTGGGCAATGCTCTAATAATGATGATCATCACACTTCTATTGATTACAACATAAGGATTACAACTCGAAATTAGAACAAGATATGACTCTATATGAATGCCTCCGGGATGGTGCAATGAATCAAGAGTAACATGTATGAAAAATAATGCATGGTGGCTTTGCCACAAATACGATGTCAACTACATGATCATGCAATGACAATATGACAATGATGTATGTGTCATGATGAACAGTATGGTGGAAAGTTGCATGGCAATATATCTCTGAATGGCTATGGAAATGCCATAATAGGTAGGTATGGTGGCTGTTTTGAGGAAGATATAAGGAGGTTTATGTGTGATAGAGCGTATCATATCACGGCGTTTGGATGCACCGGCGAAGTTTGCACCAACTCTCAAGGTGAGAAAGGGCAATGCACGACACCGAAGAGGCTAGCAATGGCGGAAAGATAAAAGTGCGTATAATCCATGGACTCAACATTAGTCAAAAGAACTCATATACTTATTGCAAAATTTTAGAAGTCATCAAAAATCAAGTACTACGCGCATGCTCCTAGGGGGATAGATTGGTAGGAAAAGACCATCGCTCGTCCCCGACCGCCACTGTAGCGACCCGACCTCAGATGGTCAAGTCTCTGTTAGCGGGTGTAGCTGGGTTAGAGCGATTCTGATTATTGTTGGCTGCATTTCCATTCCCATTCTTCGCACCATTATGCGATCCTCCTCCAGTATGGTTATGTCCTCCATGGTTATGAACTAGTCCTCCCGAGTTCGGGGTTAGGCGAGGTTTCTGGTGAGTTCCTGAGTTATACTTCCCTTATCCATACTTCCTCTTACGACTCTCAATTTGCTGTTGCTTTCCTTCAATCATTAGGGCCTTATCTACCAACTCCTGGTAGTTGTTGAAAGTTGCCACCATTAGCTGCATACTCATCTCATCATTCAGTCCTTCCATAAACTTCTCTTGCTTCGCGGCATCCGTGGCCACATCATCAGGGGCATAGCGTGATAACTTGCTAAACTCATCCACGTCTTTGGCCACATCGGTTCCCCGGCATAAGTTGCGGAACTCACGCTTCTTTATCTGCATGGCTCCAGGTTGAAACATGGGTCGTATGAAAAGCTTGTTGAACGGGTCCCAAGTGACATTGGCTATAGGAAAAGTAGCCGTGTAATTCTCCCACCATGCGACTCTTGGTCCATCCAATTGATGTCGGCAAAGCGCACTCTTTCAACATCCGTGCATCCTGCGGTGGTTAACTCCTTCCAATACGGGCGTAACCAGTCATCGCAACTATTGGCTCGGTGCTCTTGAAAACACCAGCGGTTGTAACCTCAGAAAACGGGCTAAATTGTCCACTGGCGGCGGGTTGTTGTTGCTGTTGTTGTTGGCATTGCCCTGGTTCTGAACTAGCAATTGCATCAAGGCGTTCTGCTGTTGGATCAACTGAGTGAGCTCCGGTGGGAAAACAAAACCGGGGTCACGTCTCGGAGGCATCTGAGGGTTTAGATGGGAGAGATTAGAAATAGAAAGAGGTCTAGTGAGAAAACACTACCCATATGCACATGAGGCAAACACACATTCATTCAATCAAGCAAGCAAGGGCATACAAAACGATCTAGGACTATCGCATACGTGCTCAAATACTACTAGTTACATGGGGAAAATACTACTATTATATGGTGGTCATCTAGAAATTTTGATCGGTGGAAGATTCCATGATGTCTGCTCCAGCTTCGTCTTCATAGTCATCATCACTTGGATCTGAGTCGGTGTCGTCGATGATGATGTAGTTGTCTGGACAAGCGGGGTCTTCTTCCTCTTCTTGCTCCTCTTCCTTGGGTGCTGGTCCTCCCATGAAGACTCCAATCTTCTTGACTAGGTCGTCGTTCTTCTCCAGTAGTGTCTAGATTTCTTCCTCATATCCATCGCGTGTAGACTTGAGTTCTTCCTCCAATTCGATGATCTTAGTTTTCGCCTTCTTCAAATCCAGCATGTCTGCGCACATCTAGTTCTCATGACGTCGAATGTGCTGCTTTAGCTCCTGGATGTAAGCTGCAATGGATCTATCCTTCTTGGTGCTAATTACTTCCCATTGCTCGTCTCGGCGCCCACATATTTGGTATATGGTGTCTTTAAGCTCCTTGTTGTAGACTTCTCCAATGCGTCCCATGGTAATGTGAGCTGCCATACTCTTTCCCAAACTCCATGTTGGTGCATTGAAAACACATACTATGGGCTCCGTGCTTGGTGCAAACGTCCTTCCGGGAACTAGAGCTTGAATCTTCCAGCATTCTTCTTACGGTAAGGTGGCGTTATGCGTCCGGTGAAGCTTGGTATTCCAATATTCAGGTACCTAGTGACTTCCTTCAAGTGGCGTCCAAAGGTGTGTCTTCATCCGGTTGGGCAAACTTGTACTTCATCTCCGTCATCCTAAAGAGTGGAAAAATGGAGAGGTCAGAAATGAGTAGAGAGGAGTGACCTATGGTTTTATCTTAGTGGTCGTGTCCTACACTCAGCGTGTGCTCGATACCATCCTGTGGCGACCCGACCTCGATGGTCAAGTCTACGTATACATGTCATCCTCGGATCGGTAATCTTGACACACACAGTACTCGAAGGATTTATAACAGAGTAGCAATCACACACTTATTACATCGAATGTCTCAAAAGAGAACTTATTACAATAATATGGCTTAAGGCCATCTAATGCGATAACAGCGGAAGGCTTGGAAGATAAAGTGAGTCCATCAACTCCAACGGCATAACTGAGCTGCACGGCAAAGACCTACAATCCTTACTCCTCGTCTGAAAAGTCTGCAACATAATACGTTGCAGCCCGAGAACGGGTCAGCACATGGAATATGCTGGCAATGTAACACATAGGGAGTAATGAAAGAATAAGCTATATTACATGCATATATGGCTGGTGGAAAGCTTTATGTTTACAGTTTTGCGAAAAGCCAATTTTTCCCTACATCAAAGGAATAAATTTTACTTTAACTATCATGGTGGTTGAAACATCATTGAGAAGGTATAACCCCAACTCAATCCCAATTAAAGTGATTAACAACCCAGCAATATTAATTTAGAGTGATGAGATACATGTGAATACTCAAGTACTAGATACTCGAATTGTCCATAACCGGGACACGGCTAACCATGATTAGATTGTACACTCTGCAGAGGTTTGCGACTTTTCCCCACAAGACTCGATCGCCTCCGTTGATTTCTCGCCTGCATGGTGTTTGAGAAATGGATGACCGAGACACGATTTCGAAACATTAACTCTCTACTCGGATAGATCATACCAAACCTATAAAACCCACTACCTGCTGACCTACCTCTTGAGAGCTTCACGTAACTTACTCAACTATGCTAGAGCCCATAATAGCTTGTGGCTGCACACGGAAGTTTCTAGCATGAATAATCTCAGTTCCTTTGAGCACTGGTGGCGGTCCTTAGGAAGATCACACGGGTACCCCGGATTTCCAAAAATAAAATAGACAACACTGGGTTCCCCAGGTGCCTCAATCCACCCAGATGTGTATTTAAGTCGCCACCTTAAAGTAAACCATTAATTAATAATCTCACATCTGTCGTGAATATCTCTCAAACCCAAACCACGTCTACGAGCATAGCATGGCAATATAAGCATAACGTAGAAGTAACTCCCAAGGGTTTGAAAGTAACATGGCAATAGGTTCCTACCTCATCATCTACTTCCCTCCCCATAAATTAATGCCATCCTAATCATGCAATGTTTGAGGATTGAGCTAATGCATAAAACTGGGTAGGAAAAGATATGATCAAGTGTTACTTGCCTTGCTGACGATCCGTGAATCCTAGAGACTCGTAGTAACACGCTTCGCACTCCGGGAATTCTATCGCAAGCAAACAATACATACATAAGCAACAAACAAAGATGCACAAACGAAACTTCAACTGAAAGAGGTTGACCGGAGAGTTCAACTTAAGAACTCCGGTTTGCAAAAAGAATCAAACCAAACGGAACAACGAAACTCAAACGGCGAGAAAAACATGGTCCGTTTACTAATCTGAACTAGAGTCAAATTTTACAAAGATAAAAACTGGTTTCAGTTGATTATTCGAAAAGAGGGTTTCGAGATGAAACTCCAGGCGCTTGAATCGCCTGATTCCGATAAACGAGCGAAAAGTTATACTAGTTTGAACATTGGTTTAGAAATCAAATTCAGAATAATCGCGGAATAATTCCGATAAAAGAAATCAACGAACGTCTAAACGAACGAACGTTCGTTAGTAAAGACTAAACGACGAACATGTTCGTAAAACGAACGAACGGGTGAACGTTTTTAAAATAAATAAACCGGGAAAAATAAACCGATCTAAATATAAAAAAACGGGCTAGGGTTTTATAAAAAACCGAAGGGTTTCTAAAAAAACCGGCGGCGGGGTCGGGTACCTCTGGCGAGGCGCGTCCGCGGGCGGGCGGCTCGGCGGAGTCCGGTGGGGCGGGGTCGGCGAGAGGCGGCGGCGGCTCGGCGACTCGGCGAGGGCGGGCGGCGCGAGAGGCGGCGGCGACGGCGGCGGATCGGCTCCGGGCGGCTCGGGCTCCGGCTCAAGTGGCGGCGGCTTGGGTGGTGGCGGGTGGTGGTGTGGCGACGGCTTATATAGGAGGGCGGGCGGGCGGCTTGGGAAGGGGCGCCGGGTGGAGTCCGGCTCGGACTCCCTCGGCGTCCGTGCCAAGCACGGCGGCGCACGGGGAAGGCGGCGGCGTGGGCGGGCCGGCCTGGCTCGGCTGGGCCTTTGTCCCACTCGGGCGCGGGTCCATTTTTTTTAAACATTCCGCCGAAATTTATAAAAATCCTAGAAAAATAAATAAAAATTTAAAAATTCCAAAACAAGTTTTCTCCGTCTAAATAAAATATTTAGAACAAGATGAACTTTTCTTGGCCCCTAAAATGCAAATTTTTAAACATATGCAAATTTTTCTAGGGCAAATAAAATTCCAAATAAGTAAAATAAAATCCCAAAAATGATTTTAACATTTTTCCTCCGGTATTTCAATTAGTTTTGGAGAAGTCATATTATCTCCTCTCGTTTATTTTAAACTTGAAATATTTTTCGGGAGAGAAAAATAGTAAAATCCAATATCCTCGTCTTTCATTATTTGATAAAATTCAAATATGAAAATCGAAAAATCCCCAACTCTCTCCGAGGGTCCTTGAGTTGCTTAGGATTTCGAGGATAGCAAATGAATATGCAATAAAATATGATATGCATGGATGACCTATGTATAACATGCCAAATTGAAAATTTGGAATGTTACAGCCACTCATAAGGATGCACAAGCCAGGTACACTTCATGAGAGTTCATCTATTTCTTAAAAATAAAACTACCACCATGCTCTAAAAGATATAAGTGAAGTACTAGAGCAATAACATAAACTACTTCAAAAGATATGAGTGAAGATCAATGAGTAGTCGAACAATTATGTAACTATGTGAAGACTCTCCCATTTAATAATTTCAGATCTTGATACTTTATTCAAAAAGCAAGCAAAATAAAATAAAATGACACGACGCTCCAAGCAAAACACATATCATGTGGTGAATAAAAATATAGCTCCAAGTAAAGTTAACGATGAACGAAGACGAAAGAGGGGATGCCTTCCGGGGCATCCCCAAGCTTAGGCTCTTGCTTATACTTGAATATTACCTTGGGGTGCCTTGGGCATCCCCAATCTTAGGCTCTTGCCACTCCTTATTCCATAGTCGATCGAATCTTTACCCAAAACTTGAAAATTTCACAACACAAAACTTAACAGAAAACTCGTGAGCTCCGTTAGCGAAAGAAAACAAAACACCACTTCAAGTTACTGTAATGAACTCATTATTTATTTATATTGGTGTTAAACCTACTGTATTCCAACTTCTCTATGGTTTATAAACTATTTTACTAGCCATAGATTCATCAAAATAAGCAAACAACACAATGAAAACAGAATCTGTCAAAAACAGAACAGTATGAAGTAATCTGTATCAAAAGTAAACTTCTGGAACTCCAAAAATTCTAAAATAAATTGGTGGACCTGAGGAATTTGTCTAGTAATCATCTGCAAAAATAATCAACTAAATAGCACTCTCCAGCAAAAAGTTCTAGCTAATCTCGTGAGCGCAAAAGTTTCTGTTTTTTTACAGCAAGATCATAAACACTTCACCCAAGTCTTCCCAAAGGTTCTACTTGGCACAAACACTAACTAAAACACAAAACCACATATAAAAAGAATCTAGATGGATTATTTATTACTAAACAGAACCAAAAAGCAAGAAACTAAAATGAAATTGGGTTGCCTCCCAACGAGCGCTATCGTTTAACGCCCCTAGCTAGGCATTATGGTTTCAATGATGCTCACATAAAAGATAAGAATTGAAACATAAAGAGAGCATCATGAAGAATATGACTAGAACATTTAAGTTTAACACACTTCCTATGCATAGGGATTTTGTGAGCAAACAACTTATGGGAACAAGAATTTACTTGCATAGGAAGGTAAAACAAGCATAACTTCAAGATTTTAAGCACATAGAGAGGAAACTTGATATTATTGCAATTCCTACAAGCATATGTTCCTCCCTCATAATAATTTTCAGTGGCATCATGAATGAATTCAAAAATATAACCAGCACCTAAATCATTCTTTTCATGATCTACAATCATAGAAATTTTATTACTCTCCATATAAGCAAATTTCTTCTCATTCGGAATAGTGGGAGTATCATAAGAGACTTGAACACTAAAAATTGTTTCCACATTAAAAGAGTAATGTTCAGAGAAAGGGTACTCATAATCATGACAAGTTTTATAAATATAATCATCACTGCTCTTTATAACATAAGTTTTATCACAATAATCATCATAAGTAGCAACTTTGTTCTCATCATAATCGATTGAAACCTCTTCCAAGATAGTGGAATTACTAAATAAAGTTGACACTCTTCAAAATCCACTTTCATATTAATCACAATAAAATTCAACATCCTCCAAAATAGTGGGATCACTACTTCCTAAAGTTGACACTCTTCCGAACCCACTTTCATCAATATAATCATCATAGGTAGGATGCATGCTATCATCATAACAACTTTGCATATCAGAACTTGAGAGGCTAAAAATATCATCATTATTAAACATAGCATCACCAAGCTTGGGACAAACATTAATTGCAGCAAATATATTCTCAAATATGTCATCCTCATCAAACATAGCTTCCCCAAGCTTGGGCCTTTTCACATCATAAGCATAATCACTCTCATCATTAATAGTATGGATAGCACCAATAGTATAGCAATTATTATATTCTTCCAAGCAAGTGCCAAAAAGATTTTCAAGATCATAAGAAGTATCATTATCTTCCCAATCATAATCATCACAACAAGCAATAGGCATAACGAGATCATCGTCAAGTGTATCATCTTCATTTTCATGAGGCACAGCAATAATAGGAAAAACTTTATTTGGAAGAGATACCTTTTTACCTCTCTTCCTTTTTCTTTTCTTCTTATTTACCACATCATGTGTGGGTTCAATCTTCTTTTTGGAGCTCCTTATTAATGAGATTGGTTGGGTGGAAGGCTCCTCCTCGTTACCTGATTCATCATAAGAAATAATAGGAGGATATTGGGAAATCTCTTCCCTTTCATTAGTATTCCCTTCGTCTTCTATTTGTTTTCTTTTCTTTATGTAATTGTCAATATAAGGATTTTCAATGCAATTCACCGCACAATACATATTAATTTCATCTAGATCAAAACCAAGAAGTTTATAACGGGAAAAATCCAGGAGATAGTTGGTTATACATTTCATTTCTTCATAGCCCATAAGCAAACTAAGTTCATTATAATGTGCAAGGGAAATCAAGTCATCACAATTTTTGGACACGATTAGATCGTGAAACAATTTGCATCAGATAGCTAAATGACCACTTTCATTGCAAAGTCCACAAATACGGCCAAGATAATTTAAATCTTCAGCACAAACATCTAGCCCTTCTTGCAACAATTTAGTTTCTAAATGCTTATGCCTCTTGCAATAAATATCTTCTCTATTTGGTGTGTTCATGCAAACATGCACTCCACAAAAGTTGACATACTCATAAGAGATATTTTCATCATAACTAGTGCAATCATCATTAGTACTATGGATATTCAAGGAGTTTATACTAACAACATTGCAATCATGCTCATCATTCACATATTTCATGCCAAGCATTCTATGTAATTCTTCTTCTAGCACTTTGGCACAATTTTCCTTTCCATCATTCTCACGAAAGATATTAAAAAGGTGAAGCGTATGAGACAAACTCAATTCCATTTTTTGGCAGTTTTCTTATATAAACTAAACTAGTGATAAAACAAGAAACAAAAAGATTCGATTGCAAGATCTAAAGATATACCTTCACTTACCTAGCCTCCCCGGCAACGGCGCCAGAAAAGAGCTTGATGTCTACTACGCAACCTTCTTCTTGTAGACGTTGTTGGGCCTGCAAATGCACAGGTTTGTAGGACAGTAGCAAATTTCTCTCAGGTGGATGACCTAAGGTTTATCAATCTGTGGGAGGCATAGGAGGAAGATGGTCTCTCTCAAGCAACCCTGCAACCAAATAACAAAGAGTCTCCTGTGTCCCCAACACACCCAATACAATGGTAGATTGTATAGGTGCACTAGTTCGGCAAAGAGATGGTGATACAAGTGCAATATGGATGGTAGATATAGGTATTTGTAATCTGAAAATATAAAAACAGCAAGGTAACTAATGATAAAAGTGAGCGTAAACGGTATTGCAATGATAGGAAACAAGGCCTAGGGTTCATACTTTCACTAGTTCAAGTTCTCTCAACAATAATAACATAGATAGATCATATAACAAACCCTCAACATGCAACAAAGAGTCACTCCAAAGCCACTAATAGCAGAGAACAAACGTAGAGATTATGTTAGGGTACGAAACCACCTCAAAGTTATTCTTTCCAATCAATCCGGTGGGCTATTCCTATAAGTGTCACAAACAGCCCTAGAGTTCGTACTAGAATAACACCTTAAGATACAAATCAACCAAAACCCTAATGTCACCTAGATACTCCATTGTCACCTCAAGTATCCGTGGGCATGATTATACGATATGCATCACACAATCTCAGATTTATCCAACCAACATAAAAGTACTTCAAAGAGTGCCCCAAAGTTTCTACCAGAGAATCAAGAACGTGTGCCAACCCCAATGCATAGGTTCATGGGCGGAACCCGCAAGTTGGTCACCAAAACATACATCAAGTGGCACATGATATCCCATTGTCACCACTGATAAGCACGGCAAGACATACATCAAGTGTTCATAAAAGACTCAATCTGATAAGATAACTTCAAAGGGGAATCTCAATTCATCACAAGAGAGTAGAGGGGGAGAAACATCATAAGATCCAACTACAATAGCAAAGCTCGGGATACATCAAGATCGTATCACCTCAAGAACACGAGAGAGAGAGAGAGAGAGAGAGATCAAACACATAGCTATCGGTACATACCCTCAGCCCGGGGTGAACTACTCCCTCCTCGTCATGGAGAGCGCCGGATGGTGAAGATGGCCACGGTGATGGATCCCCCCCAGCAGGTACCGTAAAGGGGTCCCGATTGGTTTTGGTGGTTCGGAGGCTTGCGGGCGGAACTCCCGATCTAATATCTGTTCTGGAAGTTTTAGGGTACGTAGGTATATATGGGTGAAAGGAGTACGTCGGTAGAGCTACGGGGGCCCCACGAGGCAGGGGGGCGCGCGCAGGGGGGTGGGCGCGCCCCCACCCTCGTGAGCACCTCCCGTATCTTCTGACGTGGAGTCCAAGTCCATCAGGTTGGTTTCCTTCCAAAAATAACTTCTCCAGTTGATTTCGTTCCGTTTTGACTCCGTCTGATATTCCTTTTCCTGGAAACACTGAAATAGGCATAAAACGGCAAATCTGGGTTGGGCCTCCGGTTAATAGGTTAGTCCCAAAAATAATATAAAAGTGGAAAATAAAGCCCAATATTTCCTAAAACAGTATATAAAGTAGCATGGAGCAATAAAAAATTATAGATACGTTGGAGACGTATCAGTGCATGTCAGTCGGTGGAACCTGTCTCACGTAAGCGTACGTGTAAGGTCGGTTCGGGCCGCTTCATCCCACGGTGCCGCCGAATCAAGATAAGACTAGTAGCGGCAAGTAAATTGAAATGATCTACACCCACAACAACTTGTGTTCTACTCGTGCATAGTAACCACGCATAGACCTAGCTCATGATGCCACTGTTAGGGATCATAGCAGAAATCAAAAAAATTCTACGCATCACCAAGATCAATCTATGGAGTAATCTAGCAACGAGGGAGAGGGGAGTGCATCTACATACCATTGTAGATCGCGATGCGGAAGCGTTACAAGAACACGGATGAAGGAGTCGTACTCGTAGCGATTCAGATCGCGGTTGATTCGATCTAGCGCCGAACAACGGCGCCTCCGCTTCAACACACGTGCAGCTGATGGCGTCTCCGTGCCTTGATCCAGCAAGGGGAGAGGGAGAGGTTGGGGAAGACTCCCTCCAGTAGTAGCATGACGGCGTGGTGGTGGTGGAGGAGCGTGGCACTCCAGCAGGGCTTTGCCAAGCACCGCAAGAGACGAGGAGGGAGAGGGGTAGGGCTGCGCCAAGAGGGAGATGTTCTCATGTGTATGGCAGCCCCAAACCCCCACTATATATAGGGGAAGGGAGGGGCTGCGCCCCCACCTAGGTTTCCACCCCTAGGGGTGGCGGCCAGCCCTAGATCTCATCTAGGGGGGCGGCCAAGGGGGAGAGAGGGGGGCGCACCACTAGGTGGGCCTTAGGCCCATCTGAGCCTAGGGTTTCCCCCTTTCCCTTCTCTCTTCGCCTTAGGCCCTGGTGGGGGGGGCGCACCAGCCCACCTGGGGCTGGTCCCCTCCCACACTTGGCCCACGCAGCCCTCTGGGGCCGGTGGCCCCACCTGGTGGACCCCAGGACTCTCCCGATGGTCCCGGTACGTTACCGATAGCACCCGAAACTTTTTCGGTGACAAAAACATGACTTCTCATATATAAATCTTTAACTTCGGACCATTCCAGAACTCCACGTGATGTCCGGGATCTCATCTGGGACTCCGAACAACATTCGGTAACCACATATGTCTATTCCCTATAACCCTAGCGTCATCGAACCTTAAGTGTGTAGACCCTACGGGTTCGGGAACCATGCAGACATGACCGAGACAACTCTCCGGCCAATAACCAACAGCGGGATCTAGATACCCATGTTGGCTTCCACATGTTCCACGATGATCTCATAGGATGAACCACGATGTCAAGGATTCAATCAATCCCGTATACAATTCCCTTTGTCTACCGATATAGTACTTGCCCGAGATTCGATCGTCGGTATACCGATACCTTGTTCAATCTCGTTATGGCAAGTCTCTTTACTCGTTCTGTAACACGTCATCCCATGACCAACTCCTTGATCACATTGTGCACATTATGATGATGTCCTACCTAGTGGGCCCAGAGATACCTCTCCGTCACATGGAGTGACAAATCCCAGTCTCGATTCGTGCCAACCCAACAGACACTTTCGGAGATACCCGTAGTGCACCTTTATAGCCACCCAGTTACGTTGTGACGTTTGGTACACCCAAAGAATTCCTACGGTATCCGGGAGTTGCACAATCTCATGGTCTAAGGAAAAGATACTTGACATTTAGAAAAGCTTTAGCATACGAACTACACGATCTTGTGCTAGGCTTAGGATTGGGTCTTGTCCATCACATCATTCTCCTAATGATGTGATCCCGTTATCAATGACATCCAATGTCCATGGTCAGGAAACCGTGACCATCTGTTGATCAACGAGCTAGTCAACTAGAGGCTTACTAGGGAGATGGTGTTTGTCTATGTATCCACACATGTATCTAGGTTTTCTATCAATACAATTCTAGCATGGATAATAAACAATTATCATGAACAAGGAAATATAATAATAACCAATTTATTATTGCCTCTAGGGCATATTTCCAACACATCACTATAAGCCTTGCAAGCAATGTAACTAATGAGTTAGTTGCGGGATGCTGCATTACGGAACGAGTAAAGAGACTTGCCGGTAACGAGATTGAACTAGGTATTGAGATACCGACAATCGAATCTTGGGCAAGTAACATACAGATGACAAAGGGAACAACGTATGTTGTTATGCGGTTTGACCGATAAATATTTTCGTAGAATATGTAGGAGCCAATATGAGCATCCAGGTTCTGCTATTGGTTATTGACCGGAGATGTGTCTCGGTCATGTCTACATAGTTCGCGAACCCGTAGGGTCCGCACGCTTAACGTTCGGTGATGATTTGTATTATGAGTTATGTGATTTTATGTACCGAAGGTAGTTCGGAGTCCCGGATGAGATCGGGTACATGACTAGGAGTCTCGAAATGGTCGGCACATAAAGATCGATATATTGGACGACTCTATTCGGACACCGGAAAGGTTCCGAGTGATTTGGGTATTTTTCGGAGTACCGGAGAGTTACGGGAATTTGTATTGGGACTTAATGGGCCATATGGGAAAGGAGAGAAAGGCCTCAAAAGGTGGCCGAACCCCTCCTCATGGTCTGGTCCAAATTGGACTAGGGAGGGGGGGGGGCGCCCCCTTCCTTCCTTCTCTTTTTTCCTTCCCTTTTTCCTATTCCATGTGGGAGGAGGAATCCTACTAGGACTAGGGAGTCCTAGTAGGACTCCACACTTCTGGCATGCCCTAGGGGCTGGCCGGCCTCCCCTCCTCCATCCTTTATATACGGGGGCAAGGGGGCACCTCTAGACACATAAGTTGATCTGTTGATCTCTCCCAGCCGTGTGCGGTGCCCCCCTCCACCATATTCCACCTCGGTCATATCGTAGCGGTGCTTAGGCGAAGCCCTGCGTCAGTAGCAACATCATCACCGTCATCACGCCGTCGTGCTGACGGAACTCTCCCATGAAGCTCTGCTGGATCGGAGTTCGCAGGACATCATCGAGCTGAACGTGTGCTGAACTCGGAGGTGTCGTACGTTCGGTACTTGATCGGTCGGATCGTGAAGACGTACGACTACATCAACCGCATTGTGCTAACGCTTTCGCTTTCGGTCTACGAGGGTACGTGGACGATACCCTCCCCTCTCGTTGCTATGCATCACCATGATCTTGCGTGTGCGTAGGAATTTTTTTTAAATTACTACATTCCCCAACAGTGGTATCAGAGCCAGGTTTATGTGTAGATGTTATATGCACGAGTAGAACACAAGTGAGTTGTGGGCGATACAAGTCATACTGCTTACCAGCATGTCATACTTTGGTTCGGCGGTATTGTTGGATGAAGCGGCCCGGACCGACATTCCGCATACGCTTACGCAAGACTGGTTCTACCGACGTGCTTTGCACATAGGTGACTGGCGGGTGTCAGTTTCTCCAACTTTAGTTCAACCGAGTGTGGCTACGCCCGGTCCTTGAGAAGGTTAAAACATCACTAACTTGATGAACTATCGTTGTGGTTTTGATGCGTAGGTAAGAACGGTTCTTGCTCAGCCCATAGCAGCTGTCGGTGTCAAAACCGGTGGATCTCGGGTAGGGGGTCCCGAAATGTGCGTCTAGGCGGATGGTAACAGGAGACAAGGGACACGATGTTTTACCCAGGTTCGGGCCCTCTTGATGGAGGTAAAACCCTACGTCCTGCTCGATTGATATTGATATTGTGGATGTTTACAAGAGTGGATCTACCACGAGATCAAGGAGGCTAAACCCTAGAAGCTAGCCTATGGTATGATTGTAAGGGTTGTTGATGTTGTTGTCCCACGGACTAAAGCCATCCGGTTTATATAGACACCGGAGAGGGCTAGGGTTACATAGAGTTGGTTACAATGGTAGGAGATCTACATATCCGTATCGCCAAGCTTGCCTTCCACGCCAAGGAAAGTCCCATCCGGACACGGGGAGAAGTCTTCAATATTGTATCTTCATAGTCTTGGAGTCCGGTCGATGATGATAGTCCGGCAGATGATAGTTCGGCTGATGATGGTAGTCCGGCTATCCGGACACCACCTAATCCAGGACTCCCTCAGTAGCCCCTGAACCAGGCTTCAATGACGATAAGTCCGGCACGTATGTTGCTTGGAATTGCAAGGCCGGTTCCTCCTCCGAATGATAGAAGATTGTGAACACTAGGATAGTGTCCGGCTCTGCAAAATAAATTCCACGTTCCACCGTAGAGAGAATAATAATATACACACAAGTCCAATCTGCTGACGTTTTTTTTGGCATGACGTCAGACCACCACCAAGCCATTACTTGAATCATTTTTTACTTTACCACCTCAGCGCATTTAGCGAGGCGGTTTCCTTGGCACGTCTTGTCGAAGCAGAGATCATGTTTCCCCTTAATCCGGGATTCTCATCAATACGGACGTGGGTAACCCAACCGCGCCCATCCGCCACGCCCCCTCTATCAAAGGGGAGTCCAAAACGGTCACGGAGACGGCTCTTGGTATTCTCCCTCTTTATAACGTGACCAAGGCTCGTTTCTTTTTTCTTCAATCCTTCATCGAATCCTCTCCCCGCTCCAAGTTCCAGCACCTAGAGCTCCAGATTCGAGCGCTGCGGACCTCCAACGATGTCCGGTTCCGACCTCCAGGGCCGATGGATGCCCTCCTCCGTCACGGAGGAGGACGTGCTAAAGTTGCGGGAGGCCAAGTACCTGTCTTACGAGATTTCGCACAGGTTGCGTGCCGAAGGGCAGGCCATCCCCACCCCCGAGCCCGGCGAGTATGTCGTTTCTGTATCCCACCTCCGTCGGGGTTTAGGCTTCCCGATGGATCCTTTTGTGAGAGGGCTCATGTTTTATTATGGGTTGGAATTCCACGACTTGGCTCCGGAGTCCATCCTCCATATTTCCGCATTTATTGTCGTCTGCGAAGCCTTCCTCCGCGCCACCCCTCACTTCGGCCTGTGGCTGAAGACCTTTAATGTGGCGCCGAAGATGATCGGGGGGCGTCAAGCGGAGTGTGGCGGGGCGGCCATAAGTAAGAGGGCCGATGCCCCGTGGCCCGCTGGCTCCTTCCAAGAGGAGCTCGGCCCGTGGCAGCAAGAGTGGTTCTATATTACCGTTCCGAGGGGCCGCAGACAAAAGCCGCCGCCCCTATTCCGCCCGGGACCTCCACGACGGTTGATGTCGGGTCAACCAAGGCTCAACTGGGGCCGTCAAAAGACGTGCCCCTCTGCAGGGCCGGATTCGAGATCTCCAAGCGAGGGGATCGATATGGTGGTGGTGATGCAGTTATGCTGATTAGGCGCCTCCTGCCTCGCAAACGCCGCCCTCTCCGGCTATGGGAGTTCAATCCGAGGGTCCACGGATTCTTCAACACTTCATGGGTTTGACACCCAGGAGATGTACAAATTATTCTTCGATCGCAAGAGGTGCGTCCGGAATTGACCGAGGATGCTGGCCTAAGCTGCAATCGCCCGGATACTCAAGCAAGTAGCTCCGAGTCCGGACATACCGTTTGTCCGCCTTTCGATGATTCGCTTTATGACCAACTTCCTTCTACACAGGAGTGGATAGCGGAAGCAATATTGATACGGTGTCCGTCCCCCCTCCCCGAGACCGCGCCGGATCCCGTGCTGGTCCGGATGCTGGAGGTTGCGCCTTCAGAGGAAGGCGAAGGGGAAAGCAAGAAAGCTACTGCCTCGCCTAAGGAGGCTCTTGAAAGAGGGGGGATCGAGAATCCCTCCCTCCAAGGGGAGAAGAGGACTGCCTCCGAGGACCCGGGGGTAAAAGCCCCTAAACGGGGGAAGAAATCCTCGCCAGAGGGTCCTGCGTCCGGGGAGGCCCCGGTCGCACAATCTCCCTTAATGAGTCAGCCCTCCAACGAGCCGTAAGTAGAAAGAAAGGAGTTTTATAATAAGGGACATCCCTATTTGTGCTTCTGAGGATAACTAAAGTTTTTACCTTATAGTTCAGATCTCCGTCCTTCGCAAATGAGCTCGTCTTCGGGGGACCTTCTTTCGGAGATAATGGAGAGCGAGACGCCTCCGTCTGGGGCGCCGTCGGATAGGGCGGACGAGCCTGAAGTGTCGTCACGGAGGGAGCCCCCGGGTTTGGCAAAGCCGGATAGTTCGGCGCCAACTGGTGTACGGCTGAAGGATCTGCTTGAGAAGGCATCTATCTCAGAAGATCAACACGCATTGATGAGCGTGGTGATTGAAAGGATTTCGTCCGCCGAAGGCGGGTTGCACGATGCCGTCAGGAGTTTGCTGGCGGGGTTTGAGGTACGTAAAAATGACACACCTTTTAACAGTTTTGCATATAGAATGCGCCCTGTATAGATAGTAACCCCTGAGACTCGGTAGGTTGTCGAAATCGACAGCGTGTCGAGGATCAAAATCGCAGGTTTAAATTCCCGTCATGCCGATGCAGGTGGCGGGTCGTCCGGAGGCCAGCCGGACTGAAGGAGTTGCCGAACTAAAGCGGCAACTTGATGCTGCGGATGCGGACATCACGCTGATCAACAGGCGACTTGATGAGTCGCAAGGTAAGCGTTACTGCGCGTCACTTGGTAAGGGAGCCGAAGCCATCCCCTTATAGCATGTGCGTGAAATGCAGATAGTGCCGCTGCCGTGGAGAGCCTTCGGGCAGAACTTGCTCAAGCCAAGGAGCAGGCCAGAAGGAGTAATGCGGCGGCCTCGAGGGCGGCCGAGGAGTTAGCGGCCGAAAGGGTCGCACACTGCCGAAGCAGGGAAGAGATAGCCGAAATGGCCGTGAACTTAAAATATGCTACCGACCGCAATGAGGCGCTTGGGAAGGAGCGCCTAGCGGGGCAAGAAGACCTGTGGAAGGCCACTGCCGAAGCCAAGAATGCCTGCTCTGCAATGCGGGCTATGAAGGAAGAGCTGCGCCAGCCGGAGATATTGTAGCCGGTAAGCCTTTTACGCTGCGCCAAGGTTCACGGATCCAAAATATGCTCAGCTGGGCCAACTGTGGTGTCCGGAGGACCCTTATATGGACTTAGCAGTGAGTGCGGCGGATGCCGTTGTGCATTTTCGAAGCCAGAAGGATCACAAGACGGAAGAGCTGTTTTGGTCTCAATTCCATAGTCCGGAGCGTTCACTTCCGCTGACCGATCATTTGGCTGAGTGGGCTGAGCTAAACAGGTTGTCCGGGCTTGCTATGACGGATATAGTGACTCATATCCGGCCGGATAGGCCCCAGCCGAAGAGTTATTTTGGCTTATTGCAGCAATTTCTTGGGGCGGTGCCGCATATCAAGGCGATGAATCGGTCGGCCTGCATAGAGGGTGCGCGGATGGCGCTCGCCCGTGTGAAGACACATTGGACAGAGATGGATGCCACAGCTGTGGCGACCCCGGGTTCGGATGATAACCGGTTACCCGTCGAGCACTATTTTGGCGAAGTACTGCGTGGTGCTCGTGTAATAGAGTCACAATGCTCGAAAAATGTTACGTTCGAATGAACGTTTATATGATGTAAAACGATATTTATGATGTAAGCGCCTTTTATACTTGTGCGTTCAAGTAATAGAATATCTCCTATGCGGCCGTTCATGTATACGTGCGTATAACCTGAAAGATGGCAGTCGTCGGCTTCAGCCCCCACGCACAAGGTGCGGGGGTGTTCGCAAAAAATAGCGTGTTTTCACACTTAATCCGACGTCTCGGTCCTGTAAAGGAGGTGGTAGCGTAGCAAACGAGGCAACCGGAATATAATGCTTTATCACTTTCACTTAGCCATGGAGTTCGAGGGTGGGGCTACGACATTGCCCCTGGGGGCACTGCGCTCTCCGAATTTGGGGCGCGTATGTGCCTGGCCGGGAAATGGCCCTTCGTCAAAACGGAGGAATCCTAAACATTCCTATGGTCGATCGAGTGGTTGACCAGTCTCTCGCTGTATCATGACAGTCAGTTTTCGGCTTTCTCTACTGAGGTGCTCGCCCAAATTAAGCGGGGCACAATCGCAGAGTACTCTGGAGCCGCGTTAGCCGATGATACGGGCGTAAAGGCAGCAAAACACAGGAGCCGAGCAAACCCAACATCGACCAAAGACATGATTTGGAGCTGATGCATATAAGGCCTAACTTCGAGACGCCGAACACTCCCGAAGGTGTTCGGTCTTTATAATAGCGGGTAAAACAAAGCCCTAAGCCCCTTGTGTCCGTGCAGGCAGGTTCTTACGGCGCGGCCGATGCCAAAACGCCGATCTCCACTCTGGTTATAATGATAAACCAGGGATTATAGCAACAAGAGACAGAAGAAAGGTTTACGTAGGGTCTTAGTCCGAAAAGAGTCATTACAACGGGTCCCTCTTGCGTCTGCGCTGTGTCTCCGTTGTGCCGTATCTGAGCGGGTGTGCACGCTGTTCATCTGTAAAAAGAGAAGAACTTGGTTGGAAAAGAAATCGTGCGAGAAAGTGCATAAAAAATTGAAATATAGATTAAGAAAGCTGAGCCTATGCTAGCTCATTATGGCTGATATGTGCAAACCCTTGTGAAGGGATGTGCGGCTAGGTAGCCCCTAGCTTATTTATTCCGGACTCGTCCAGCCGTGTCCGGGGTCTCGAGCGACCTTTTAATGAAATGATGCCGCGTGGAACAGGCATTTTAAGCGTAAGAGACGCGTAATGTGGTATTGCATTGAAGCAGACGAAAGCTTCCCGTCCCTGTGATGCTTGATAGCCACTTTTAAATGGGGCGACATGAAAGGTTAGCTTTTCTCGTCGGTAGTTGTCAGGTGACCCTGACACAACTTCTAGTAATAATGAAACTGTGCACCTGGCGTAAGGGCCTGGCGCCACTCCTTTGAAGGGAGTGCGGCTATGCCGGATTGTGGTAGGGTCTATCCCCACTTGCGGATTGTGTCCGGAAATAGCAGGTTCAAGTCACTGTCGCCGTCCATCAAAAACTGCGTTAATCGCAGTCCGTCTATTATGGGATCCACTATCCGGGCAGTCTATCCTGTGTTCCGGATACTTCTGGACTAATCCATATGGTCGAAAGTGATTGGTTTTGACGTCCAATCTCGGTCCACTGGGGTGGATCGTGCGACACTTGTATCAGCGAGTGCCGTGTTGGCTTTCCGTACTATCACGTGAAGCGAGTTTACTGTTTTGACTTCTTGTGGGAAAGTCTTTTGACTTCCAGTGCTCTGCTGGTGGGGTTCGTCATCGTCCTTGCTTGGCGCGAGCCCCTTGCGTCCGGCGTTGAGTCTGCGGACTGTTTAAAACCCAACAATTTCGTTGGTATGGTTTGCGAGCCTTCCGAAGTCTTGTGGATTTGACATATCCGATCTAAAATTTTGTTTAAATTTGATAGCTCGTCTCTGTTCTCCTTAAGAGGCCGTGTTGTACTGTTTGGCCGCGAGCTTTTGAATCCGGCGTTGACCGTCGTGCCCTTTGGGCTTTTTTCTTTATTCCGGCGCTGGTCTTTCCTGCGCCGTATCGTATCGTTCCATCTCGATCTCGGATGTACTCGGTCGCTGGTGCTGCATCTTGCTAGCCACCTGTCTTCTCTAGCATAAAAGCGCGTCATGAGGCTTGTTAGCGCGCCATTTGTTCTTGGCTTCTCTTGGCCGAGGTGTCTGGCGAGCCATTCATCTCGGACGTTGTGTTTAAAAGCTGCTCGGGCTTCTGCGTCCGGAGAGTCGACTATTTGGTTCTTTTTGGTAAGGAACCTGTTCCAGAATTCTGCTGCTGATTCTCCGGCTGTTGGGTTATATGACTCAGATTATGCGCATCCGGGGCGGACATAAGTGCCTTGAAAATTTTCTCTAAACGCGTCCTCAAGCTCTTCCCAACTTCCAACAGTATTTTCTGGGAGGCTTTTGAGCCAATGCCGAGCTGGTCCTTTGAGCTTGAGGGGTAGGTATTTTATGGCGTGGAGATCATCTCCTCTAGCCATGTGTATGTGTAGTATGTAATCTTCTATCCGACTCCGGGTTACATTGTGCCGTCGTATGCCTCTATGTTTATGGGTTTGAACCCTGCTGGAAATTCATGATCCAGCACCTCATCGGTAAAACATAGCGGGTGTGCGGCGCCCCTGTATTTGGGTGTGCCACTGTCTTCAAACACTTGTCGTGGTGTGTTACTTCCTGGGGTCCTCTTTTTTGGCCCGTAAATGGACCTAGTTGGGACGTCCGTTTTCCCCGGATTATAATTCGGCTTGTGTGCAGCCCCGTTTGTCGCTTTGGGCCTGTCATCTGGCCGTCTATCCGGCCAGGCGGCCTCTTTATTTTTTGACCGTGAGGGCTCTATGGCTTCCTCGTCAAATTCTGGCAGCAACTTGCGCTTTGGGTAGCTCTTAGTTTGATGGCCATTGCCATATTTGTCGGCAGTCTTGAATACTTTGCTCCACTTCATTCTGAGCGTGTCTTTTGCTGTTTTGAGCTTCCGTTTTGCCTTCTTCAAACTTCTTGCAGTGGCGACGAGTTTTTTGTGTATGTTCTTATGCTCCGGTGTTGTGTTCGGACTGTTGATTGCTCCGTGGAGGGGTTGATTATCCGGCTCGTCCTGTTCGTCGTCCGCTGGTTTGCCCTACTCTATCGCTGGGCCGTTAGGAAGGCTGATTTGATCGAGGCGGGACTTAGGGCGACGTCTACGTCGCCGTTTTGGTTCTTTATCGGCGAGATTATCCTCTGCCGCATCCCGTTGTTCCTCGTTATCGCTTCCCTTTGGGGTGTCCACCATGTATATGTCGTATGGCGGTGGTCTTCCGATGTCTGTAGGCACTTTGGTTCTTGATAGTCTCCGGCATCGTCGTCCATACCGTCGGCGTCTTGGTCGTAGTCAAATCGTCGGTTAAATCGTCGGCGGTGGCTACGAAGTGGGTGGTGGGCGGGTCTGAATTTCTTCGTCGTCCGCATCCCAACCATCCTGGCCGTGGTTCGCCAGGCTCTCCGGATAACGAGAGATGCTTGATGAATTTATGATATCGCCAAGGGCGAAGTCTTGAAAAAGATGTCCGCAGCGGTGAATTCCATGATCGGCGCCCAATCGGTTTCGACTGGCAGGGGCGCAGGAGATTCGGAGTCCGGCACCTCGGAGTCATGAGCTTTACGCGGGACAAGGTAAGTGTTCGGCTCCATCGCCGTAGAAGTTTCAGCTCCCGAGGCGGTGTCCAGCCATCCGTCCTCGATCCGAGCAATCGGCTCTGGACTATGGGTCGGAGCGGGTTCGTGTGCGGCCTCCAACGTGCTGTCCGGCGGCAGAGTTAGGTCATGCCCATCGTGACAGTGCGGCACGCTCGGCTGTGGCTCAGATCCATCGAAGATCAAGTCTCCGCGGATATAGGCCGTGAAGTTTAGGCTTCCAAACCTGACCTGACGGCCAGGGGCATAGCTTTCGATCTGCTCCAGATGGCCAAGCGAGTTGGCCCGCGATCTGCGGCCGCCGAATCTGAAGATCTGTCCGGGAGAAAAGTCTCACCCAGACTGCGTAGTTGTTGATTGAAGAGGCCATCAAGCCTATCGGTGGCGACACGAGGAACTCTCAATGAAAGCACCAATGTCGATTGTCAAAACCGGCGGATCTCGGGTAGGGGTCCCGAACTGTGCGTCTAGGCGGATGGTAACATGAGACAAGGGACACGATGTTTTACCTGGTTCGGGCCCTCTTGATGGAGGTAAAACCCTCGTCCCTGCTCGATTGATATTGATATTGTGGATGTTTACAAGAGTGGATCTACCACGAGATCAAGGAGGCTAAACCCTAGAAGCTAGCCTATGGTATGATTGTAAGGGTTGTTGATGTTGTTGTCCTACGGACTAAAGCCATCCGGTTTATATAGACACCGGAGAGGGCTAGGGTTACATAGAGTCGGTTACAATGGTAGGAGATCTACATATCCGTATCGCCAAGCTTGCCTTCCACGCCAAGGAAAATCCCATCCAGACACGGGGAGAAGTCTTCAATCTTGTATCTTCATAGTCTTGGAGTCCGGTCGATGATGATAGTCCGGCAGATGATAGTTCGGCTGATGATGGTAGTCCGGCTATCCGGACACCCCCTAATCCAGGACTCCCTCAGCAGCCACGTAAAACTTGCAACAACAAAGTAGAGGACGTCTAACTTGTTTTTGCAGGGCATGTTGTGATGTGATATGGTCAAGACATGATGCTATATTTTATTGTATGAGATGATCATGTTTTGTAACCGAGTTATCGGCAACTGGCAGGAGCCATATGGTTGTCGCTTTATTGTATGCAATGCAATCGCCCTATAATGCTTTACTTTATCACTAAGCGGTAGCAATAGTCGTATAAGCAATAGTTGGCGAGACGACAACGATGCTACGATGGAGATCAAGCTGTCGTGCCGGTGACGGTGGTGATCATGACGGTGCTTCGGAGATGGAGATCACAAGCACAAGATGATGATGACCATATCATATCACTTATATTGATTGCATGTGATGTTTATCTTTTATGCATCTTATTTTGCTTAGTTCGACGGTAGCTTTATAAGATGATCTCTCACTAAATTTCAAGGTACAAGTGTTCTCCCTGAGTATGCACCGTTGCGACAGTTCTTCGTGCTGAGACACCACGTGATGATCGGGTGTGATAAGCTCTACGTTCAAATACAACGGGTGCAAGACAGTTTTGCACACGCAGAATACTCAGGTTAAACTTGACGAGCCTAGCATATGCAAATATGGCCTCGGAACACTAGAGACCGAAAGGTCGAGCGTGAATCATATAAAAGATATGATAAACATAGTGATGTTCACCATTGAAAACTACTCCATCTCACGTGATGATCGGACATGGTTTAGTTGATATGGATCACGTGATCACTTAGATGGTTAGAGGGATGTCTATCTAAGTGGGAGTTCTTAAGTAATATGATTAATTGAACTTTAATTTATCATGAACATAGTCCTGGTAGTATTAGCATATCTATGTTGTAGATCAATAGCTCGCGTTTAGCTCCTTTGTTTTATTTTTGATATGTTCCTAGAGAAAACTAAGTTGAAAGATGTTAGTAGCAATGATGCGGATTGGATCCGTGATCTAAGGATTATCCTCATTGATGCACAGAAGAATTATGTCCTTGATGCACCTCTAGGTGATAGACCGATTGCAGGAGCAAATGCAGATGTTATGAATGTTTGGCAAGCTCGATATGATGACTACTTGATAGTTCAGTGTGCCATGCTTTATGGCTTAGAACTGGGACTTCAACGACGTTTTGAACTTCATGGAGCATATGAGATGTTCCAGGGGTTGAAGTTAATATTTCAAGCAAATGCCCGGATTGAGAGATATGAAGTCTCCAATAAGTTCTACAGCTACAAGATGGAGGAGAATAGCTCAGCTAGTGAGCATGTGCTCAGAATGTCTGAGTACTACAATCACTTGAATCAAGTGGGAGTTAATCTTCCAGATAAGATAGTGATTGACAGAGTTCTCTAGTCACTATCACCAAGTTACTAGAACTTCGTGATGAACTATAATATGAAAGGGATAACAGAAACGATTCCCAAGCTCTTCGTGATGCTGAAATCGACGAAGGTAGAAATGAAGAAAAGCATCAAATGTTGATGGTTGACAAGACCACTAGTTTCAAGAAAAGGGCAAAGGGAAGAAAGGGGAACTTCAAGAAGAACAGCAAGCAAGTTGATGCTCAAGTGAAAATGCCCAAGTCTGGACCTAAGCCTGAAACTGAGTGCTTCTACTGCAAAGGGACTGGCCACTGGAAACGGAACTGCCCCAAGTATTTGGTGGATAAGAAGGATGGCAAAGTGAACAAAGCTATATTTGATATACATGTTATTGATGTGTACTTTACTAGTGTTTATAGCAACCCCTCGATATTTGATACTGGTTGGAAGTAGAATGAACAAAGACTAGTTAAGGGTGAAGAGACGATGTATGTTGGAAGTAGTTCCAAGATTGATATGATCATCATCGCACACTCCCTATACTTTCGGGATTAGTGTTGAACCTAAATAAGTGTTATTTGGTGTTTGTGTTGAGCATGAATATGCTTTGATCATGTTTATTGCAATATGGTTATTCATTTAAGTTAGAGAATAATTGTTGTTCTGTTTACATGAATAAAACCTTCTATGGTCATACACCCAATGAAAATGGTTTGTTGGATCTCGATCATAGTGATATACATATTCATAATATTGAAGCCAAAAGATGCAAAGTTAATAATGATAGTGCAACTTATTTGTGGCACTGTCGTTTAGGTCATATTGGTGTAAAGCGCATGAAGAAACTCCATGCTGATGGGCTTTTGGAATCACTTGATTATGAATCAGTTGATGCTTGCGGACCATGCCTCATGGGCAAGATGACTAAGACTCCGTTCTCCGGAACAATGGAGCGAGCAACTGACTTATTGGAAATAATACATACTGATGTATGCAGTCCGATGAGTGTTGAGGCTCGTGGCAAGTATTGTTATTTTCTGACCTTCACAGATAATTTGAGCAGATATGGGCATATCTACTTGATGAAACAATTTAAAAGTTCAAAGAATTTCAGAGTGAAGTGGAAAATCATCATAACAAGAAAATAAATTTTCTACGATCTGATCGTGAAGAAGAATATTTGAGTTACGAGTTTGGTATTCATTTGAAACAATGCGGAATAGTTTCACAACTCACGCCACCCAGAACACCACAGCGTAATGGTGTGTACGAACATCATGACCGTACTTTATTGGATATGGTGCAATCTATGATGTCTCTTGCCGATTTACCACTATCGTTTTGGGGTTATGCATTAGAGACAACTGCATTCATGATTAATAGGGCACCATCTAAATCCGTTGAGATGACACCATATGAACTGTGGTTTGGCAAGAAACGAAAGTTGTCATTTCTTAAAGTTTGGGGTTGCGATGCTTATGTGAAGAAGTTTCAACCTGATAAGCTCGAACCCAAATCGGAGAAGTGCGTATTCATAGGATACCCAAAAACAAAATATTGGGTACACCTTCTATCACAGATCCGAAGGCAAGACATTTGTTGCTAAGAATGAATCCTTTTTGGAGAAGGAGTTTCTCTCGAAAGAAATGAGTGGGAGGAAAGTAGAACTTGATGTGGTAATTGTACCTTCTCCCGAATTGGAAAATAGTTCATCACAGAAATCAGTTCCAGTGATGCCTACACCAATTAGTGACGAAGATTAATGACGATGATCATGAAACTTCAAGATCAAGTTACTACCGAACCTCGTAGGTCAGCCAGAGTAAGGTCCGCACCAGAGTGGTACGGTAATCCTATTCTGGAGGTCATGTTACTTGACCATGACGAACCTACGAACTATGAGGAAGCGATGATGAGCACAGATTCCACGAAATGGCACTAGTAGAAAACGGAGCTTTAATACCGGTTCATAAGGGCCTTTAATACCGGTTCTGCAACCGGCACTAAAGAGTGGAGACTAAAGCCCCCCCCCCCCTTTAGTACGGTTCGGCACGAACCGCCACTAAAACCCACCACGTATGCGTGAGCACGCGCAGTGGTATGGGGACCTTTAATACGGTTGGTGTTACCAACCGGTACTAAAGGTATTTTTTTGAAAATTTTGAAAAAAAAATTGATTTTTTTTTTCGATTTTCAATTTTCTGAATTATTTGATGATTTAGTCTCTAATCGCCCCTCTTAACTACTCAAGTGTGGATTCCAAATCGTCTAACTTCCCGACCGGTCACCCATCCTCTCACTCCCCCAGCCTGAGCACGCTTAACTTCGGAGTTCTATTCCCCCTACTTTCCAAGTCTGCACTTGTTGTTTTCCTGACAAATGTAAGCTGTAAATCCTATTAACCCTCAGCAGTTTAGCTTGAGCATTAGGTCACACATTTCATCGTTTGAGTTTGAAACTATTATTCTAAAAAACAGTAATTATTTAGTAACACTAATATTTCTTAAATAAGTTTGACCAGATTTGACCAAAATTCAAAAATTGAAATAATTATTTAGTAACACTAATATTCTTGAATAAGTATGTAGTAACATTAATACTTCTTGAATAAGTAGTTTGACCATAGTTTGACTAGATTTAACCAAAATAAAAAACTTAAATTTGAGCATATCTTTTCTCATTTTGAAATTTGAGGATTCTAAAAATTGCAAAAGGCCGTGAGGCTGTCAAAATCGGATCACGGATTTTACGTGCTGAATTTTTGATATATTATCGTTTTTTCCGACATCGTATGCAAAAGTTATAGCCGTTTACATTTTCCCTACACTTTTTGCAAAACATGTCCAAATTTAAGTTTTTAATGTTCCTAACTAGTAGATGTAGTAATATAACTACATCTCGAAGAATTTTATTTTTTGAATTTTTTATCATTTTCTTTTGTATTTTTCAAAACTGAAATGGCGATATAAAGAAAATAGAAAGAGAATGAAAAGTCATTCCCTATGCCTCAGTCATAAGTTCTATAAAGTATGCTATGCTGTGTACTAGACCTATTGTGTACCTCACCAAGAGTTTGGCAAGAGGGTACAATAGTGATCTAGGAGTAGATCACTAGACAATAGTAAAAATTATCCTTAGTGGAATAAGGAAATCTTTCTCGGTTATGGAGGTGATAAAGAGTTCGTCGTAAAGAGTTACGTCAATGCAAGCTTTGACACTGATCTGGATGACTCTAAGTCTTGATCTAGATACATATTGAAGGTGGGAGCTATTAGCTAGAGTAGCTCCGTGCAGAGCATTGTAGACATAGAAATTTGCAAAATACTTACGGATCTGAATGTGACAGACACGTTGACTAAAATTATCTCACAAGCAAAACATGATCACACCTTAGTACTCTTTGGGTGTTAATCACGTAGCGATGTGAACTAGATTACTGACTCTAGTAAACCCTTTGGGTGTTGGTCACATGTCGATGTGAACTATGAGTGTTAACCATATACAGATGTGAGCTATTGATGTTAAATCACATGGCGATGTGAACTAGATTATTGACTCTAGTGCAAGTGGGAGACTGAAGGAAATATGCCCTAAAGGCAATCATAAAGTAATTATTTATTTCCTTATTTCATGATAAATGTTTATTATTCATGCTAGAATTGTATTAACCGGAAACTTGATACATGTGTGAATACATAGACAAAACAATGTGTCCCAAGTATGCCTCTACTTGACTAGCTTGTTCATCAAAGATGGTTATGTTTTCTAGCCATAGACATGTGTTGTCATTTAATGAATGAGATCACATCATTAGGAGAATGATGTGATGGACAAGACCCATTAATTAGCTTAGAATTGTGATCGTTACAGTTTTATTGCTACTGCTTTCTTCATGACTTATACATGTTCCTCGGACTATGAGATTGTGCAACTCCCGAATATCAAGAGGAACACTTTGTGTGCAATCAAATGTCAGAACGTAAATGGGTGATTATAAAGATGCTCTACCTGTGTTTCCGAAGGTGTTTGTTGGGTTGGCATGAATCAAGATTAGGATTTGTCACTCCGTGTATCGGAGAGGTATCTATGGGCCCTCTCGGTAATGCACATCACTATAAGTCTTGCAAGCAATGTGTGAAAGTGCGTTATATCGACTAGAGGGGGGGTGAATAGGCGATTTTTATGAATTTTACAAATTCTTCACTGAGGAATTTGCTAGTGAGGAAATTCCTTAGCGAAGAAATACATGCAGCGGAATAAGTACTCAGAAGTAAGCATAGCAGATTACATGCATAGTCATCATGATCAAATGAAGACAATCACAGTCTGAAAAGCGTAATCACGAGGATAACACAAGATGAAGACAAACGGTGAAGAAATTGAGCGAGGAAATTGAGAAAGTCTTGATCAAAGTCTTCAAACACAGATATGACAAACACTCAACACGATAATGAGGAAATGAAAGGGTTGAGGAATTAGAACCGATTAGGTTGGTGAAGACAATGATTTGGTAGACCAGTTCAAACTGCTGTCTCGGTTATGCGTCTGGTTGGAGCGGTTGAGTATTTAAACTCGAGGACACGCAGATCCGGACACCCGATCTCTTGAGCACGCAGCTCGGGACACCAAGTCCTCACCGTATTCTCCTTGAACTAAGGCCACGCAGACCTCGTCCAATCACTCGTGGTAAGTCTTGAGCGACTTCCAAACCTTCACATACTTGGTCACTCGGCGATCCACAATTCCTCTTGGATGCTCTAGACCGTGGCGCCTAACCGTCTGGAAGAAGCACAGTCTTCAAAGGTAAAAGCGTCGGATCCACGGGATCAATTTCTTGATGATGCTCAATCACTTTGGGTTTGTTGGGGTTTGGTTTTGGGTTTTCCTCACTTTGGGTTTTCCTCACTTGATGATTTTCGCTCAAAGTCCTCGGAGGATGGGTTGCTCTCAAATGACAAGTGTCAAGTTCTCTCGGAGCAGCCAACCAACTAGTGGTTGTAGGGGCGGCTATTTATAGCCTAGGGAGCAGCCCGACATGATAAGACATAAATGCCCTTAAATGATATGACCGTTAGGTGGAGATATTTTAGGGACAGGTGGCGCAACACAAACAACGATCGGAAATTGGAACATCAAATTCCTCGGGGCTATCATGTTCCTCCTTTGTGTAGGCAATTCGCCTTTGGCGAATTCCTAACTCCTCGATCGAAACAAATTCCTCGGTGACGGAAGAGCTTCGTCTCATCCTTTGAAGAAATTGACTGAACTGTATGAGATTTCAAAAGCTTCACTCGAAGGATTGGTAGGTGTAGGATTTTGAGTTGAGCATCAAATGGAAATTTTTCCTTAGTATTTCCTCGACCCCTTTAACGATGCGGTGTTTCCTATGACTCAAGAAAGAAAAATGAAACTACGAAAACAAAAGTCTTCACGCTTCATATTCCTCAGCGAATACCAAGTCTTGAGAATCACACCAATTTCTTCACTTTCAAAGTCTTGAAAAGTCTTGAATATCAAATTCTTGATTGAAGAAATTCATTTTAGGGTCGACTTTCTCTGTAAATATCAAACTCCTCATAGACTTATAGACCTGTGTACACTCACAAGCGCATTAGTTACTTAACCTATAAGTCTTCAATACACCAAAATCACTAAGGGCACTAGATGCACTTACAATCTCCCCTTTTGGTGATTGATGACAATACTGAGTTAAGTTTTCAACGAGGATAAATATATGAAGTGTAAATACTGATAATGAGGATTTTGATTGCAAGATATAGAAGAACTCCCCCTGAAGATGTGCATAGTGAGGAAATTGCTTTTGAGGCAATGCACATTTGAAGAATTGAATCATGGAGATCTCCCCCTATATCTTGTAATTCATACACGCATTTAACATATAGTATGAAGAATTTGAAATGCATGATGAAATATGGTGCTTGATGTTATGCAATGAAACACACAAAGAGTATCAGAGCCCAAAGGCCAAATTGGATCGAGCATAACAAGTATCAAAACTACTTCAAATCAGAGCAAAAGCATAATGCATCAAAGTATCAAAGCACCATCGGGTTTAAGATTACAACTCAATCCAATAAAGGTTTGGAAGAGCGAGAGTTGTAACTTAATAAAATACTGTATATAGACAAAAGCGAGACCGGCTTGAAGACTAACTCAGATTTCTCCCCTTTGTCATCGAATGACCAAAAGGATCGGCGAGGACTAACGCTCTTGAGGAAATTCAAGTTGAAGGCGGGCGCCAACATTATCGGGGTTGTTCGTTGAGGTAGGACCAGCAGCGTGTCTTCCAAATCTTCATTTTCATCGATGTCGCGAGATGAAGAATAGGAGCTAGCCACCAAGGAAGGAACTTTGACCTTCTTGAATTTCTTGGAGGAGGTGCAGACCAGTCAAATTCTTCCTTGAGTCCCATTGATTTCAGTTCTTCTTCATTGTATACATGTGAAAGAACAGCCAGTGCGCTTGAAGGTTTCATGAAGATAGTAGTGGTTTTCTTCACTGCATTGTGAGTTGAGGTCATGTTGTAAAGAAGAGTACCAAGCGGCGTTTGACCCACTTGTGATTGCGATCAACCTTGATGAAGGCGAGGAGTAACTCACGATCAGTCATCACCACAGGTGCGATAGCTTGAGGACTATGCTTAATCGAGGTATTTCTTCTTTGAGTCATGTGTGGCGAGTCATCATTGGTGGAGTAAGATGCTGCTTTGAAACTGTCCATCCAATGGACGAATGCCTTCATCTATCACAGCAGCAGCCTTTCCCTTTTCATCGGTGAGGCAATTGGCGTTTGAGGACTTCAATAGGGGCAGGTAGCTGCGGTGGTTCAAAGTGTCGACCTTGTAATTCGGTGAAGATCTTGACTGATGAATCTCATAATCCAAAGGCGCATAAGGCTTCAGCTCAAAAGGTGACATGGCAATGTTGGCGAGTCCTCATGAAGAAATCATGGAAATTGGCGGGCATGCCATGGATGATGTTGAAAAGCATATTCTTCATGATGCCAACGACTTCTTCATCATTCGAGTCGTGGCCCTTGATAGGACTCATAGTCTTGACAAAATTCGATAGACTGTTAGAGGCACATATAGCAATTCCTTGACGAGAATTTGGTCCTTGGAGCTTGCCTTGGTTTCAAAGGCTTCATCAACACTTGCATATAGTGATTTGAAAGTTCCTTTTCTTCATAGATCGGCGTGCACCGTCAAGCTGGAGGATTGAGTGGAAGGGCTCGAAGCAATTCACTTCTTTGGAGCCTTGTAGTGAGTGTTTTCGGTCATCAATCCAAGACCCATGAAGTTACATCTTGACATCTCCGGTGATGTGCAAGGTTGCATAGAACTGAAGAATTAGCTCTTCATTCCAATCACATATATCGATGCAAAAGTTGAGAAGACCTGCATCGTGAAGAACACTTAGAACGGGCTCAAAGCCGAGCAGCGACTCCATATCCACATGAGGAATATGAGCATGATCGAAGATTTTGTCCTTGTTGAAAAGCACCGAGGAATAGAAGTTGGCTTGGTGGCAGTCGAGCGCCTCTTCCTAATCCGAGCAGAATCATAGGGATTATATTCGATGAAGAACACATGCTCGACAAAGAAATCCTTAGCCTTGAACTTTTGCTTGGTAGAGAACGGATTCTTACTGTTTTGGCGGAGGGGGTGTCGATCGGTTGCATCACCACCTCTGGAACCGTAAGTTCAGGTTCTTGACTTGAGGAATTTCTTGATCCTCAACTTGCGATCGAGGATTTTCAGCAGCAGCAATCAGTTTCATCGAGCATCGAGGGCTGGAATTTCTTCATGCACATGACTCGTGGGTTGATTTTCTTGAGTCGATCTGGACAGTCTGTGCGGGGAGTGAGGAACTTGTTGAAGCGGGGTGAAGAGCGGAGTATTGGGATGTTGATCTTCCCAAAAGTCATCATTGATTCTTGGAGTGGTGCATCCAATATCCACATCTTCATTTTCAATTTCCTCGGCACCATCTTGAGGAATTTCATGGTCGATGAGGAATGGCTGGGGTTGAAGGACAGCTTCCACTTCAATTTCTTCATCAATTTTCTCGAACGAGCGGAGATTGATGTTCTTCATCAGATCCATTTGGCACTTCATATTCTTCTCCAAAGGAACCACTTCCTTTGAAGGTATGGAGGAAATTGGAATAGCATCAATCGGGTTCTCAATGAGCTGGTCATTGGCTTCATTTTCTTGTGGCGAAGAATCGACGCAGGTGATGCTTTCCTCTTCTTCACAGCAGCTCGTTCAGCCTTTGTTTTCTTCACATCGAAGCGGATGGAAGAATTGGAGTTGGAGTTGGCGCGGGAGGAGCTGAGGAATTTGGTGCAGTTTCTTGAGAGCAAGCTGATGCAGTTCCCTGTCTTGAGCAATTTCTTGAGCGCACCACTAGTGGGTGCCACAGCAATTCTTCGTGGCTGGAATTTCTTCATCAGCCTGGAATCAGCATTTTCTTCAGCGAGGCTGAGCTTCAGCGTTCTTGGCATTTTCTTCACTAGGCTGAGCGGAGGCTTCACTGAGGATTTCATGTTGCACAGTGCAGCAACACTTGTGAGATTCTTCGTCAGTTAGCGAATTTGGTCTTGACAACTTGCCAATCAGCATAGTATGTATCAAAGTTCTTCTTGAGGTTCTGAATTTCAGTTTGGGCTTGAAGAAGTTCCTCGGTGTCATCTTGACAACATTTTCTTGAAACCTCTCCTTCTTGTATTGAGCCTTCTTGATTTCCTTCGCCTTCTCGAACTTCCATTTTCTTCAGCAATGAAGTGAGTCAACATATGACTTTGACCAGGTGTCAAAGGAAGATCGAGCGAGAGGGTATTGGGATCGTTGTGCGGAGGTCGATGAAATCGAGGACTTTCTTGGTCCAAAAGCATTGGCACAGCTGTTCCCTTGGCTCTTGCGGCTCTAGCTTGATGGTCTCGATGATTTCTTCAAGTTCTTCATCGGATGCCTCATCATCGAATGGCACGTGGGCGACAAGCTGTTTCTTCCTTGGGCTGGGCGAGGACCACGTCCATTGTTGCTTTTGTCTTCAGCGTGTCGGGCCCGATGAAGAATTGAAAGCAGGTGAGGAATTTGCGAGAGGTGCACGAGGCAATTGAAAATCCAGCAGTCCTTTGACAAGTGGCTAGGTGCCTTTGGGCGAAGGTTTGGACGGAGCAGGTGAGGACTTTGATGGAGCAGCGGTGGTGTGAGAATTTGCTCTTGAGAATTTGCTGGAAGGAGCTGCCGAGAACTTGGCGTGAGGGCATAGATGAAGAAGCACTTGGCTTATTGGCAGACTTCTTTTGCATCGATTTCTTGACTTGGCGAGACCTCGATGGCAGCAGCAGCGGCAGAATCCTCATTGAATTTCTTCACGCTTCCTTTGCTTGCTTAGCCAACAGCTTGGCGTTTAGCCCATTCCTCGGAAAGTCCTCACCGCGTTTGGCGCTAGTGGGATCAACTATTTGGCCTGGTGCCAAAGGAGCTCTTGGGCATGGAGGATTTAATGCGAATTTCTTCATGTACTTAGGTGTAACATAGCGGTATTCCTTCCATTCCGTGCCCATCTCCGTTCAATTTTCTGAATCGCACCTTGCGTTGGTTTTGCTTTCCTCATCGGTGTGCAATAGTCAGCATATATTTCCTCGAGGATTTGAATGCTGTCATGACCTCGGGTTTCTTTCCTCCCTTCTGCGGCTTCTTACCATCGCCATTTTCTTGGTGAGGAAATTGAACAATTGAGTTCTCTGAAGAAGTGTGCAGTTTTTCTTCGAGGAGCGCTGCAAATGAGTTAAGTTGATGAGAACCTAGGGATTCAGCAGCGGACATTTGTACCTGTGAGCAGAGTATAGGTGCGAGGAATTTGAAGAGGTCATATCGTTCTCGGAGGGTTTTCAAAAGAACAAGTTTGAGGATTTTGACCAGATGAGCCTTGAAGAATTTCAATAAGCGTTCTTTATCTTAGGTTCGAGTTGTATAGATCGAAGATCCACACAATTGAGGAATCTTGAAGAAAATCATAGCTTAGAAAATGAGTCAAGAGATTTGAGGTGTTCATATGTGTGAGGAATTTGAAATAAACACCTTTGAAGAATTTGAAGAAAATTTGAGAATCAAAGCGAGTAAATAAAAGTAACTTTTAATTTACGAAGTGAAGAACACGACGAACTGAGATGAACAGTTGAGAAGTTAAATCGTTCAGATCTTCTCCGCCCTAACTTGGCGAGAGAAATCAGCTACGGCGACGGCGGAGTGAAGAAATTCCACGGTCGGTAGCGATGCGTCGGCGAAGAGGTCAAAGCGGTGAAGCTTTTCCTCACCGGCTGACGATGGAGTAGCGGCGGCGCTAGGGTTTCGAGGAGCTCGGCGGGAGAGAGATCGGCGAGGTAAAAGAGTGAGGAAGGGAGAGAGGGTATTTATAGCCACGGTGAAAAGCGGCTCGTCCAGAAGAATTAGGACGAGCGTGCCTGACCGCTTCCTTCTCACGACATGTGTCACCCACGTCTTGTGTAGTGGAGATCGTGTGTGATCGTGGGTGGATATAATAATGCATCGTGGGATGCGGAGCGGTTTAATGGGTAAAATCGAAGTTTGGATAAGATTCGTTTTAAAAGTTCCGTTCGCAATTTCTTCATTGTCAAGGACACGATGAAGAATTTGAGCGAGTTTCAAAGTAGAACGCACATGAAGAATTTGTGAATGGATTGGGTTGAGTATAGCATAGAGGGAAGGGTCGATCACATTCACTTAGCGAAAAAGCGACTTGAAGAAATAGCCATAAGTGAATCTGTAGAGGACATAAATCCATATATATATATAGCCAATGAAGAAAGGCAGCGGAAATAGTGAAGAATTTGCAAAGTTGAAGAATTTGAAAAACTGAAGAATTTGAAAAACTGAAGAATTTCAAAAACTGAAGAATTTCAAAACTGAGGAAAAACTCAAATTGAAGATTTTCAACTTTGGTGGTGGCGTGACCCACCGTATAAGAATGATGATTTCAGACACCGCGTACAATTGTCGTGGGTTACGAGAATCAAATTCTTCATTAATTTCTTCACACTTAGAGTGTTATTCTTCATTGATTGAAGAAAAACGTTTCTTCATGTGTTGCACATCTAAGTCATCAATTTTGCATAAGTGTTAGGATGTGTGCCTTTTCAAAGAACGTTCGAAGATTCTAAGATATTTAGCTCACACGCAACTTGCTAAATCTCTTCTCATCCAAGGGCTTAGTGAAGATATCAGCTAGCTGTTCTTGATCTTCACATGCTTTCGATGGAGATGTAAGCCCTTCAACACATGATCACGAAGAAAATGATGGCGAATTTGAATGTGCTTTGTCTTGAGTGCTGAACTGGGTTGTGAGCAATCTTGATGGCACTCTCATTGTCACGATGAGAGGCACATTCTTCACGTTGATGCCGTAGTCCTTGAGGTTTGCTTCATCCATAGTAATTGAGCACAACACGAGCCAGCAGCAATGTATTCAGCTTCAGCGATGGACGGTGATACACAGTTACATTTCTTGAGGACCAACGGACCAAAGATCGTCAGAAATGACAAGTACCAGATGTTGACTTGCGATCCACGATCACCAGCATAGTCGAGTCGAATATCAATGAGATCAAAAGTAGAGCCCTTGGGGTACCATAATCCTAGTGTTGGTGTGTGAGCTAGATATCGAAGAATATGCTTCACAGCCTTATGGTGTGATTCCTTGGTGTAGCTTGAAATCGGGCACACATGCAAACACTAAGCATTATATCTGGCCTAGATGCACATAAGTACAATAAAGAACCAATCATGGGCGGTATACCTTGTGATCAAGTCAATACCATTTTCATCGATTGCATAGATGGCCATTTGTGGGCATAGGAATTTTAGCGCCTTTGCAATCTTGCATGCGAATTTCTTGAGGACATCTTTGAGGTATTTCTCTGAGATATGAATATGCCATTGTGTTGTTGACGAATTTGAAGACCTAAGAAGAATTTCAACTCTCCCATCATAGACATTTGATATTCTTCACTCATCATATAGGCAAATTCATCACTATAACGTTGGTCGATACAGCCAAAGATAATATCATCAACATATATTTGGCACACAAACAGTTCACCATCATATGATTTAGTAAAGAGAGTAGGGTCGAGTGAACCGGTGTGAAGCCATTCTTCACGAAGAATTCCTTCAATGTATCATACCACGCCGAGGGGCTTGCTTGAGGCCATAGAGGGCCTTATTTAGTCTGAAGACTTTGTCGAGGATTCTTTGGATCTTCAAAACACAGGGGTTGAGCAACATATACTTCTTCCTCAAGCTTACCATTGAGGAATGCACTTTTCACATCCATTTGATATAAAGTGATATTGTGATGGTTAGCATAGGCGAGTAATATCTTGAATAGACTCAAGTCTAGCAACAGTGCAAAAGTTTCATCGAAATCAATTCCTTCAACCTGCGTGTAGCCTTGAGCTACTAGTCGTGCCTTATTCCTCACCACAAGACCATTTTCATCTTGCTTGTTGCGGTAGATCCACTTTGTGCCAATGATATTATGCTTGCGAGGATCTGGACGTTTGACCAGTTCCTACGCGTTGTTGAGCTCGAACTGATGTAATTCTTCTTGCATGGCCTGAATCCTCTCGGCTCGAAATGCTTCATCTACCTTAGTGGGCTCTGTGATAGAGACAAAAGCATAGTGCCCACAAAAGTTAGATAAGTGTGAAGCTTTTGAGCGAGTGAGAGGACTGGCGCTTCAATGTCATCGATGATCTTGTCAACTTGCACTTCTTTTTGCAGCGAGGATGAGCTGGTTGTCTTGAGGAATTTGACCATTTTCCTCGGCACCATTTTCTTGACATTATCTTGAGTGCATCAGCTCGGCGTTCTTGGCGTCTGAGAATGAATTCTTCAGCAGTTTCTTGATGGGAATGATATCCTCGGTTGCCTTGAACTGATAGAATCCTCGGTGCTGGTTAATCTAACACAGAAGGTAGGTGCTCTCTTTGCGAGCCATTAGTTTCATCGAACCGCACATCTCAAGTGTCAACAATCTTGTGAAGAGTGATGTTGAAGACTACTGTAGGTGTGCGAGTCCTTTCCGTAACCAAGCATAAAACCTTCATGTGCTTTGGTGCAAATTTAGAGTGGTGGTGAGGATCTCTAATCCAGCATTTAGCACGAAGACTTTGAAATAACTTACATTGGGTTTCTTGTCGTTGAGGAGTTCATAGGCAGTCTTTTTGAAGAATTTGTGAAGATATACTCTGTTGATGATGTGGCACGCGGTGTCAATTGCTTCAATCCGAAAGCGACTAGGCGTTTTGTATTCATCAAGCATAGTCGAGCCATCTCAACAAGAGTTCTGTTCTTGCGCTCCACGACGCCATTTCTTTGAGGAGTATAGGGAGCAGATAACTCATGAGTAATACCAAGTTCATCAAGATAATCATCAAGACCGGAATTCTTGAACTCAGTTCCATTGTCACTCCTTATGTGCTTGATCTTCACACCAAAGTTGGTTGAAGCCCTCGAGGAAAATCGTTTGAAGATTTCCTGCACTTGATTTTTAAAGTAACAATGTGTACCCATGTGTAGAGAGTAATCATCAACAATAACAAAGCCATAAAGAGATGCTTCATTAGTGACAGCTGAGTAATGATTGGGACCAAAGAGGTCCATGTGAAGCAATTCGAAGGGACGAGTAGTGGTCATGATAGTCTTATTTGGATGCTTGGCCTTGGTCATTTTCCAGCTTCACGGGCTCCGCATAAGTGATCCTTGAGGAATTTGACATTCTCAATGCCAATGACATGCTTCTTCTTCATGGCGTGTGCAAATTCCTCATGCTGCGTGACCAAGTCGTCGATGCCATAGCCAGCCCTCTGAAGCTTTTGCAAGTAGGCACACGGCTGGTTGTGGTCTGTGGAAAAATCAACAATATACAAGTCTCCTCTCCTAAAGCCTTGAAGACTTTGGAATTGTCGACTTCCATAATCACAACACAGCGATACTTGCCAAAGATAACAACCATATCAAGATCACAAAGCATTGAGGCTGACATGAGGTTATATCCTAAAGACTCAACAAGCATGACTTTGTCCATGTGCATGTCCTTAGAGATAGCAACCTTACCAAGTCCCAATACGACTTTTGCCTTTGTCGGCAAAGATGATATGCTTCAGATGTGGCGGTGATAAGGGAGCATCCATCAATAGATTCTTGTCACCGGTCATGTGATTTGTACATCCACTATCGAGAACCCACTCGGTGGCTTTGGGTTGATCATCCTGCGGATGAATTAGTACAACTTACGATCTCATATACTTCATCGGTGAAGAATATGATATCAAGTTCATCGAGATGAATTTCATCGACAGTATCAATCGGATAAGCAGTATGAGGGCGTGTGAAATGAAAGTTCATTTCATCATGATTAACTGCGTCCTTTCGAGCAATTTTGTCGGGCCCCAGCAAATTCTTGAGGCGTTGAGGCACGTGCGGAGACCTGACCCTGCGAAAGAGATTAGTTCTTTTCTTCACCACCCACATCTGAAGGGGTGGCAAAGAGTTCATCATTCTGCGAGCACCATATGAGAATGGTGGCATAGAGGCCAAACCATTTCGTTTCACATAAGAGGGTTAGGGTAAGCATATGAATAAGCGGAGAAATTCTTGAGGACTTATGAACATATTGGTTTGAAGAATAATGCACATATTCATAGCCCTTAGCTCTACCTGCGAAAGCGAGTTGTTATACGATGATAATCATATGAGGACTTTGATCCTTTTGAGGAATTTGATCCACGTGAGGAATTTGGTCCGTATGAGGACTTGGATCCATATGAAGAATTTGATCTGGGGTTCCTTTTCTTCACGGTGGTGTCATGAGGACATTCACTGAAGACTTTCAAGACATTTCTTGGGAACCAGATTTTCTTCATAGGGGAACCGTTCTGCGATTAGTGCCAACATATCTAGCAAATACTTCACCATTCTGATTTTTGAACAGTTTATAGTTTGAGTCAAATGACTCATCATCGAATGAGGAAATTCACATGTAAAACCAGATAAGGTAGATGGATCAACTGGAGGTCCCTTTGCAGCAACCCATGAGGTTTTGGGATCTTGCTCGGGCTTCGATCGTTCCATCGACATTGAGTTTCCTCTCAAAGGCAATACCCTCTTTCCTAGGGTTCTGTTGAGGATCTGCTTTTAAGCACATCACAAAGTCGATGCCCTTTGAGGCTTTTGTACATGCTGTCATGTACAATTCCTTCAACCCTGCATCGTCGGTGATACTAGCAATGTCCTCGGTGAGGAATTAGTGATAGCGAGAGGCAGGTGAAGAATTTATAACAGTTGAAGCATTTGAACATTCGGTGAAGAATTAGCGATTCACGTTCAATGCACTTTAAGCATGGAGGAACAAATTCTTCTTGAGAAGCGCTGATTTGTTGAGCAAGTAATGAATCGCGCTCCTTCGAAGATCTTCATAACTCGCTCTTAGCTTCTCAAGATCTTGCTTTCTTTGAAGAAATTCATAAGAAAGTTTCTCATGATCGAGATAAGAGAGTGTTATGATGACCTTGAAGGCTGTCAAGCCTAGGTGAACTTTCTGAAGATTTTCGATTAGGGCTTGAGTGCGATCCATTTCTTCACCTAACATATCATCACTCTTATCTAGCATGTTTTGAACCTTTTCAAAAGCCCTTTGTTGTTTATAGCAATCTTAGCAAGTTTAGAGTAGCTGGGCTTGAGATCCTCATCGATTCATTTTCACTAGATTGGAGGAGGAGGTGTAATTGAGTACCTTGGCACCTTTTGCCATGAAGCAATAGGTGGGGCGTAGTCATCATTTTCCTCATCGGGTTTGTCGGTGAGTCATTTTCTTGATGTTGAAGATGGATTTGCTAACGTAAGCGATAGCAAGAGCCGGACTAGCCACACAGTTCGGATTCTTGGACTCCTCCTCTTCCTCATTTTCCTCGATTCAGCTTGAGTCCATTTCCTTGCCAATGAATGCCCGAGCCTTTTGGAGCTGCTCTTCTTGTGAGAAGAAGGTTTTGAGGATTTTGATGATGAAGATTTTGATGATTTCTTCTTCTTCTTCACGTCATCGAACTGTAATCCTTGTGTTTCTTCTTCTTTAATTCCTTTTCCCATCGAGGACAATCTTGGATATAGTGACCAGGTTTCTTGCATTTGTGGCAAAGTCTTCGCTTATAGTCACTAGATGAGGAATCACTGCTTCTTGAGGATTTTCCAAAACGACCACGCCTTGTGAATTTCTGGAATTTCTTCACGGCGATGCTAGCTCTGGCCAAATTCTTGAGGATCTCCAAGGCTACTACCAGATTCTTCACTCTCGATTCAGATTCAGCCTTGGCCTTGAGGCACGTGTTCTTCCATAGCGAGAACCATAGAGATCTCTCTTTTGACAAGCTGGAACTTCGTGAGTATTTAGCCTTCGAGGATATCAGCAGGATCAAGAGACTTGTAGTCAGCTCGTTCTTGTATCATCGGTGCGAGTGTCAAATGAGGAATCAAGCGATCTTAGCAATTTCTTCACCACCTCATGGTCGGTGATGTCGGTGGCACCAGTGCTTGAAGCTCATTTGAGATGTCGGTGAAGCGATCGAAGGTTTGTTGAACATTTTAGTTGTCGAGTCTTTTGAAGCGGTTGAAGAGATTCGAAGAACATCAACTCGAGAGTCACGCTGAGTTGAAACACCTTCATTTACTTTGGACAGCCTGTCCCAAATGAGTTTGGCAGATTCCAAAGCACTCACTCTTCCATATTGACCTTTGCTCGGATGGCCACATATGATATTCTTAAGCTTGAGAATCGAGTTGCTTGAATCTCTTCATATCAGCATCATTCGAGAGAGGTGTGGTGAGGAGACACCTTTTGTCACAACATACCGGAGATCGTTGTCAATTGCTTCAAGATGCATTAGCATTTTGTTCTTCGATGGGGTAGTCCGTCCCATCGAAGGTAGGACACCCTGCTGAGACCTTGATCATACTGCGGTCGACATAACTAAAACTCCGGTGGTTAAACCAAAATCACACGTAACAAGGGAGTACCTTGCTCGATACCAATTGAAAGTCGTTATATCGACTAGAGGGGGTGAATAGGCGATTTTATGAATTTTACAAATTCTTCTTTGAGGAATTTGCTAGTGAGGAAATTCCTCAGCGAAGAAATACATGCAGCGGAATAAGTACTCAGAAGTAAGCATAGCAGATTACATGCATAGTCATCATGATGAAATGAAGACAATCACAGTCTGAAAGCGTAATCACGAGGATAACACAAGATGAAGACAAACAGGTGAAGAAATTGAGCGAGGAAATTGAGAAAGTCTTGATCAAAGTCTTCAAACACAGATATGACAAACACTCAACACGATAATGAGGAAATGAAAGGGTTGAGGAAATAGAACCAGTTAGGTTGGTGAAGACAATGATTTGGTAGACCAGTTCAAACTGCTGTCTCGGTTATACGTCTGGTTGGGCGGCTGAGTATTTAAACTCGAGGACACGCAGATCCGGACACCCGATCTCTGAGCACGCAGCTCGGGACACCAAGTCCTCACCGTATTCTCCTTGAACTAAGGCCACGCAGACCTCGTCCAATCACTCGTGGTAAGTCTTGAGCGACTTCCAAACCTTCACATACTTGGTCACTCGGCGATCCACAATTCCTCTTGGATGCTCTAGACCGTGGCGCCTAACCGTCTGGAAGAAGCACAGTCTTCAAAGGTAAAAGCGTCGGATCCACGCGGGATCAATTTCTTGATGATGCTCAATCACTTTGGGTTTGTTGGGGTTTGGTTTTGGGTTTTCCTCACTTTGGGTTTTCCTCACTTGATGATTTTCGCTCAAAGTCCTCGGAGGATGGGTTGCTCTCAAATGACAAGTGTCAAGTTCTCTCGGGCAGCCAACCAACTAGTGGTTGTAGGGGGCGGCTATTTATAGCCTAGGGAGCAGCCCGACATGATAAGACATAAATGCCCTTAAATGATATGACCGTTAGGTGGAGATATTTTGGGGACAGCTGGCGCGCAACACAGCAACGGTCGGAAATTGGAACATCAAATTCCTCAGGGCTATCATGTTCCTCCTTTGTGTAGGCAATTCGCCTTTGGCGAATTCCTAACTCCTCGATCGAACAAATTCCTCGGTGACCAGAAGAGCTTCGTCTCATCCTTTGAAGAAATTGACTGAACTGTATGAGATTTCAAAAGCTTCACTCGAAGGATTGGTAGGTGTAGGATTTTGAGTTGAGCATCAAATGGAAATTTTTCCTTAGTATTTCCTCGACCCCCTTTAACGATGCGGTGTTTCCTATGACTCAAGAAAGAAAAATGAAACTACGAAAACAAAAGTCTTCACGCTTCATATTCCTCAGCGAATACCAAGTCTTGAATCACACCAATTTCTTCACTTTCAAAGTCTTGAAAAGTCTTGAATATCAAATTCTTGATTGAAGAAATTCATTTTAGGGTCGACTTTCTCTGTAAATATCAAACTCCTCATAGACTTATAGACCTGTGTACACTCACAAACGCATCAGTTACTTAACCTATAAGTCTTCAATACACCAAAATCACTAAGGGGCACTAGATGCACTTACAATGTGAATAATGAGTTAGTTGCGGGAAGATGCATTACGGAACGAGTAAAGAGACTTGCTGGTAACGAGATTAAACTAGGTATGGAGATACCGACGATCGGATCTCGGGCAAGTAACATACCGATGACCAAGGGAACAACGTATGTTGTTATGCGGTTTGAACGATAAAGATCTTCGTAGAATATGTAGGAGCCAATATGAGCATCCAGGTTCAGCTATTGGTTATTGACCGGAGATGTGTCTCGGTCATGTCTACATAGTTCTCGAACCCGTAGGGTCTCCACGCTTAACGTTCGGTGATGATTTGTATTATGAGTTATGTGATTTGATGTACTGAAGGTAGTTAGTCCCGGATGAGATTGGTACATGACTAGGAGTCTCGACATGGTCGGGACGTAAAGATCGATATATTGGACGACTATATTCGGACATCGGAAAGGTTCCGAGTGATTCGGGTATATTTCGGAGTACCGGAGAGTTACGGGAATTCGTATTGGGCCTTAATGGGCCATACGGAAAAGGGGAGAAAGGCCTCAAAAGGTGGTCGCACCCCTCCTCATGGTCTGGTCCGAATTGGACTAGGGGGGGGGGGGCGCCCTGTAGCGACCCGACCTCAGACGGTCAAGTCTCTGTGCGTAAGTGTCATCCCTGGATCGGTATGTTGACACACACAATACTTGAGGATTTATAACAGAGGTAAATCACATGTATAAAGAAACGAAAATATTACCTCAATCCAAATAGCGGAAGTGACAACAAAGCTGTGGATTCCCATCAAAACCAACGGCAAAGTTGAGTGTAGAAATCGTAACCCTAACGTATCACTTACTCGTCATAAGATTCCTGCAACATGAGACGTTGCAGCCACAAAGGGTCAGTACATTGAATGTACTGGCAAATTCACACCATAGGATAATGATGAATAATGGCTATCACTACATGCATATTTGGCTGGTGGAAAAGCTCTATGGTTATACTGTTTTTGCGAAAAGCCAATTTTTCCCTACTGCAAAGGAATAAATTTTATTTAACTACGAAGTTGGTTGAAAATATTGAGAAGGTTCCTCCAAGTCAATCCCAATTAAAGTAGTTATCAGCCCATCAATATTAATTTAGAGTGATGTGATACTTAGGATACTCCAAGTACTAGATACTCAAGATTGTTCATAACCGGGGAAACGGCTAACCATGATTAGATTGTACACTCTGCAGAGGTTTGCGCACTTTTCCCCACAAGACTCGATCGCCTCCGTTGGATTTCTCGCACTTCATGATGTTTGAGAAACGGATGACCGAGACACAGTCTTTCAGAAACATTAACTCTCTACTCCGGGCAGACCATACCAAACCTACAACCCTCTACCTGCTGATCCACCTCTTCAAGAGCTTCATGTAACCTACTCAACTACGCTAGAGCCCATAATAGCTTGTGGCTGCACACGGAAGTTTCTAGCATGAAAATATCTCAGTTCCCTTTGAGCCTGGGTGGCGGTCCATAGGAAAATCACACGGAACCCCGGGATTTCCAAAAGTACAGGCAACACTGGATTCTCCAGGTGCCTCAATCCACCCAGATGTGTATTTAAGTTTCCACCTTAAGTTGAACCATTAATTAACAAACTCACATCTGTCATGGATTTCACTCACCCAAACCATGTGTACGAGCATAGCATAGCAATATAAGCAATACGTAGAAGTAACTCCCAATGGTTTGATATAACAGGGCAATAGGTTCTACCTCATCAACTACTTCCCATCCCACATGTTAATCACATCCTAATCATGCAATGTTTGAGGATTGAAACTAATGCATAAAAACTGGGTATGGAAGGGATATGACCAAAGTGTGAACTTGCCTGTACTGTTGATGAAGATGATTCACACTCATAACTCTTGATAGTTCTACTCGTCACACTCCGATCAATTTATCGTAGGCAAGCAATAGTAACCACACATAAGCAGTCACTCAAAAGATCGGGAAGAACGAAGAAGACGATTCGGAAAACATCAAAACCAAGAAAATAACTCTTGCAACATAAAAAATTTCTAACGGTACCAAAATTATATGAATTTGGCCTTATCAGAAAGTTTAGGTAAAGAGCTTCGATTAGCAAAAAGAATCAACTCAAAAAGAGCTACGAAACTCAAGTTACGATCAAACGAAGTTTGAATTCAAATCTGGTCTAATTCAAATTTTAAACTTTCAAAAACATGTTTGAGTTGGATTACTGGATAGAGGAGATCGTAACGAATACGTGGGCGTTGGTTTCGTTGGATTTGGACAAACGAGTAAAAAGTAGTGATCGATTGAAGAACAGGGACTAACCTGTAAAGAAAATCATCACTGATAGGTCCCTGGCCAGAATTAAAACAGAAAAAGAAAAAAGACTAAATAATGGATGTTTGTTACTGGATGCTAACGAACGAATTCGTTCATTGCGAAAAGCTAACGAGCGAACGCTCGCTAAATAGGAATATCTAACAGAAAACCGATCTAAAGGAAAAACTGGATCGGGTTTTTTGCGGGTTTTTACCGGTCCGTGCGGTTCGTCGGTTTTACGAGAAAAACCGGCGGGCTCGCAGTCGGCGGCGAGTCCGGCAGAGGCAGCTGCGGCTTCGGCGGCGGCGGCTCCAGGCGGGGACGGCGCAAGTCTTGGCGCGAAGCGAGGAGCGAGGGCGCGGGCGTCTGTGGCGGTGGCAACATCTCTGTGGCGGGCGCGCGAACGGGCGAAGGCGGCGGGCTGCGGATCTTGCTAGGGCGGTGGCGGTTGGCAACGGCGGCGGCGAGCGCGGAACGGGGAGGAGAGAGAGGTCCGGGGCGTGCCTTTTAAGGGCCAGGGGCCGCGGACGGCTTGCGGGAGGGGGTGCCGAGGCCGTGGCGGCGCCGGACTCCGGGGAGAGTCCCGGTCGGGCACGGGGATGAAGGCAGCGATGGCTTGGGCCGGTTGGCTGGGCTTCGGCCCAGTTGGGCCGGTCCGGAGAGGAAGTTTTTTTTAAACAGCTCAAAGAAAAAAAAACCTTAAATAAATAAAAATACTATAGGCATATAATATATCAAAATTTTCAGAAAATTATTTTCTACAATGTGAACATCTTTACAACTTTAAATAAAATCTACAAAAATTCGAATAAATCAAACAATGCTACTGATTCAATAAAACCCACTAAAATCATTTTAAAAATACCGAAATGATTTCCAATTAATTTTCTCCAATTTTCTGATGTAGGGAATCATGTTACCCTATTTTACAGTATATTTTATTTTTGAGAAAAATAATTTGAATAAAAGCCAAATAACTCCAAATTGAAAATAATTTCAAAAGGACTTTAAATTAGATCCTTTTAAACTTCCAACTCATATTTCATATGTTTTGAAGAAGTCATTTTATCTTCTCTCATGAAAATCATTAAGTTGCTTAAAGTTTTTGAATTGAAAATATTTCCAAATAAAATTCAAATATTTTCAACACCCCTTTTCATTTAAATAAATGGAAGAAGTCATGTCATCTTCTCTCCAGGGTTTTGTGGTGAAAAGAATTTGAATTCACGGAGATCATAAAAATGCAAAATGAAAGTTTGGGAAAGTCCTTTTATTCCCTCTCATTTAACTTTCAAAAATTATCGAATTTGACTCAATCAATCACACAACAATCAAACAATCAGTCAAATCTATCTATTTATTATAACATTCCAAAATTTAGAATTTTGGGGTGTTACACGCCCCTTCCTTCCTTCTCCTTTTCCCTTCCCTTTTTCCTATTTCATGTGGGAGGAGGAATCCTACTAGGACTAGGGAGTCCTAGTAGGACTCCACATTTCTGGCGCGCCCTAGGGGCTGGCCGGCCTCCCCTCCTCCATCCTTTATATACGGGGGCAAGGGGGCACCTCTAGACACACAAGTTGTTCTGTTGATCTCTCCTAGTGATGCGTCTCCGTCGTATCTACTTTTCCAAACACTTTTGCCCTTGTTTTGGACTCTAACTTGTATGATTTGAATGGAACTAACCCGGACTGACGCTGTTTTCAGCAGAATTGCCGTGATGTTGTTTTATGTGCAGAAAACAAAAGTTCTCGGAATGACCTGAAACTCCACGGAACACCTTAGAAAAAATAATAAAAAATCCTCGCCAAAGATGAAGACCAGGGGGCCCACACCCTGCTCACGAGGGTGGGGGGCGTGCCCTCCCCCCTGGGTGCGCCCCCTACCTCATGGGCCCCCTAGAGCCCCTCCGACGCCAACTCCAACTCCATATATTGGCTTTCGGGGAGAAAAAAATCAGAGAGAAAGTTTCATCACGTTTTACGATACGGAGCCGCCGCCAAGCCCCAATCTCTCTCAGGAGGGCTGATCTGGAGTCCGTTCGGGGCTCCGGAGAGGGGGATTCATCGCCGTCGTCGTCATCAACCATCCTCCATCACCAATTTCATGATGCTCACCGCCGTGCGTGAGTAATTCCATCGTAGGCTTGCTGGACGGTGATGGGTTGGATGAGATTTATCATGTAATCGAGTTAGTTCTGTTAGGGTTTGATCCCTAGTATCCACTATGTTCTGAGATTGATGTTGCTATGACTTTGCTATGCTTAATGCTTGTCACTAGGGCCCGAGTGCCATGATTTGAGATCTGAACCTATTATGTTTTCATGAATATATGTGAGTTCTTGATCCTATCTTTCAAGTCTATAGTCACCTACTTTGTGTTATGATCCGGCAACCCCGAAGTGACAATAATCGGGACCACTCCCGGTGATGACCGTAGTTTGAGGAGTTAATGTATTCACTATGTGTTAATGCTTTGTTCCGGTACTCTATTAAAAGGAGGACTTAATATCGCTTAGTTTCCATTAGGACCCCGCTGCCACGGGAGGGTAGGACAAAAGATGTCATGCAAGTTCTTTTCCATAAGCACGTATGACTATATTCGGAATACATGCCTACATTACATTGATGAATTGGAGCTAGTTCTATGTCACCCTATGTTATGACTGTTACATGACGAACCGCATCCGGCATAATTATCCATCGCTGATCCGGTGCCTACGAGCTTTCCATATACTGGTTCTCGCTTATTTACTTTCCCGTTGTTACTGTTACAATCACTACAAAATACCAAAAACATTACTTTTGATGTCTTTACTTTTGTTACCGTTACCACCACTATCATATTACTTTGCTACTAAACACTTTGCTGCAGATACTAAGTTTCCAGGTGTGGTTGAATTGACAACTCAGCTGCTAATACTTAAGAATATTCTTTGGCTCCCCTTTTGTCGAATCAATAAATTTGGGTTGAATACTCTACCCTCAAAAACTGTTGCGATCCCCTATACTTGTGGATTATCAAGACCTTTTTCTGGCGCTGTTGCCAGGGAGCATAGCTCTATTCTTTGAGTCACTTGGGATTTATATCTGCTGGACACTATGAAGAACTTGAAAGACGATCGAACTACTATTTTGCCCTCAACTACGAGGGGAGGTAAGGGACAGCCATCTAGCCTTGCACTAGATTCTCCTTCAGTTATGAGTAAGTTTGCGACACCTAAACCTACTACTGCTATGAATTCTGATATGTCGCATGTTATTGATGATGCCACTTCTTCTATGCATGATACTTATGATGAAACTACTTCTATGCTTGATACTACTGTGCCCCTTGGTGAATTTCTTGATGAGAAAATTGGTAAGTATAGAGAAAGAGAAATTATTGAACCTGAATACGATGATGTTAGTGATGATGAAAATATGCCTGCTATTCCTGAGGGTTATATTTTTTATGCGGAATCTTCTGCAGCTATTCTTTCTTGCCAGGATAGACTTGAACTTAAGAGGTTGCTAGTTAAATGGAGTAAAGAATCTTTTAGAGATAGGATGAAACCCGACCCTGCTTTTGCTACTTCACCTATCTGTGTTCCTGATCAGGATTATTATGATTTTTCTGTTGATCCAGATATAATTACTTTGGTTGAATCTGATCCTTTTTATGGCTATGAATCTGAAACTGTTGTGGCACATCTTACTAAGTTAAATGATATAGTTGCCCTGTTTACTAAAAATGAGAGATCGCGCTACCTTTATTTACTCAAAATATTTCCGTTCTCATTAAAGGGTGATGCTAAGATATGGTTTAATTCTCTTGATCCTGGTTGTGTGCAAAGTCCCGAGGATATGATTTATTACTTTTCGCTAAATATTTCCTGCTCATAAGAAACAAGCTGCTTTGAGGAAATATACAACTTTGTGCAAATTGAAGAAGAGAGTCTCCCACAAGCTTGGGGAGGCTTCTCAAGTTATAATGCTTTGCTGACCATCCTCTTAAGAAACCTGAAATATTTGATATCTTTTATAATGGACTAACTGATGCTTCCAGAGATTACGGATAGTTGTGCTGGTTCTTTTTCAGGAAAGAACACGGATGACGCTGAAATTCTATTGAATAATATGTTGGCAAATGAAAATAATTGGGCACCTCCCGAGCCAAATCCGAGCCAGCCCACAGCCAATTCTCGAGCCTATTCCTAAACCAACTCCGAGAAGAGAGGTGTTCTATTTCTCAGTCCGAAGATATGCAAGAAGCAAACAAATCTATGAAAGAAAAAGGTATTAAAGCTGAAGATGTTAAGAATTTACCTCCTATTGAAGAAATACATGGTCTTAATTTACACTTTGTTGAAGAAGTATATGATCTCAATTACTTATTTATCAAGAACCTCCGATATCCCGACACGGTAGTAAAGGTAAATTCTCTCTATAGATATGATAAAGCTGAAGTCCCTCCTACTAAAATTGCTAGTCGATTGCTTGGATGAGTTTGATGACTTTATGTTTAAGCAAGATGACTTTAATGCTTATGTTGGTAGACAATTAAAACAGAATACCTTTATGATTAAACGCTTGGGTGATTATATGGCTGATATTAGAGGTGAACTTAAACTTGTTAGCAAACATGCTTCTATGGTTACCACTCAAGTAGAACAAGTACTTAAAGCTCAGAAAGAAGTGCTTGATGAAATGAATAGTAAGAAAAATGATTACGCTGTTAGAGTGGCTACTAGAACTGGTAGAATGACTCAGGAACCTTTGTATCCTGAAGGCCACCCTAAGAGAATCGAGCAAGATTCTCAGAGAAATAATATTGACGTACCTAGTTCTTCTAAAAGGAAGAAAAAGAAAAATGATAGAATTGTGCAACTTCTAGTGAACCTATTGCTGAACCACCTGATAATTCAAATGATATCTCTATGTCTGATGCTGAAACACAACCTAGTAATGAACATGAACCTAGTGAAAATGTTAATGATGATGTTCTTGATGATGCTCAACCTAGTAATGATAATGATGTAGAAGTTGAACCTGTTGTTGATCTTGATAACCCACAATCAAAGAATCAACTTTATGACAAGAGAGACTTCGTTGCTAGGAAACATGGTAAAGAAAGGGAACCATGGGTTCAGAAACCCATGCCTTTTCCTCCGAAACCATCCAAGAAAAAGGATGATGAGGATTTTGAGCGCTTTGCTGAAATGATTAGACCCATCTTTTTGCGTATGTGATTGACTGATATGCTCAAAATGAATCCTTATGCTAAATATATGAAAGATATTGTTACAAATAAAAGAAAGATACCGGAAGCTGAAATTTCCACCATGCTTGCTAATTATACTTTTAAGGGTGGAATACCAAAGAAACTTGGAGCTCCAAGAGTACCTACTATACCATGCTCCATTAAAAGAAATTATGTTAAAACTGCTTTATGTGATCTTGGAGCCGGTGTCAGTGTTATGCCTCTCTTTTATATCGTAGACTTGATTTGAATAAGTTGACACCTACTGAAATATCTTTGCAAATGGCTGATAAATCAACTGCTATACCTGTCGGTATTTGTGAGGATGTGCCTATTGTGGTTGCAAATGTTACTATTTTAACGGACTTTGTTATTATTGATATTCCCGAGGATGATAGTATGTCTATTATTCTTGAAGACCTTTCCTTAATACTGCAGGGGCCGTTATTGATTGCACCAAAGGCAATGTCACTTTTCATGTTAATGGAATGAGCATACGGTACACTTTCCGAGGAAACAACCTCAAGTTCATAGTATCAACTCTATTGGAAAAATTCCATCGATTATATTTGGAGGTTTTGAATTTCCTCTCCCTAATGTCAAGAAGAAATATGATATACTTATTATTGGGGATGTCCATATCCCCGTTGAGGTAACATAGTGTTATTCGAAATTTCTCCGGTTCCATGTTATTCGGAATGAGTTCGTTAACAAGACTTGATCAACCTTGTTAGTGGATTCTTTTTGATGAGCATGAGATGGATGAAGCTAGAAGCACAACCTTCTGTACCCTCTTTATATTCTCTGTTATTTAGTAGAAATAAAGTAAAATAGTATTTTTCGGTCTGTTTCCTGATTTATCCGTGCAATATAAAAATATCCCGAAAATAAAAGTCCTCAGAATGCCATGCCAATTTAATATGATTTTTTCGGGAATATTTGAGGATTTACTGTGCAAAAATTACCGCGGGGGGAGCTACCACCTGGCCACGAGGGTGGAGGGCGCGCCCCCCTGCCTCGTGGGCCCACGGTGGCCCTCCTCCACTTATCCCTGCACCCATCTTCTTCCTCTGCCTCACACAAACACGAAAAACCAACTCAAGCTCGAGTTCCAGCCACTTTTGCAGTGATTTTCGATCTCCTTGCTCAAAGCACCTCTCGCAAAACTGCTTGGGGAGATTGTTCCTTGGTATGTGACTCCTCCATTGGTCCAATTAGTTTTTGTTCTAGTGCTTTATTCATTGCAAATTTGTGCTGCATAGGTGACCATGTTCTTGAGCTTGCATGTCAAATTTATAAGGTTCCAAGTAGTTCTAATGCTTGATATATGCTCTAGGCACTTGTATGAGTAGTTGCTATCAGTTTTATTGAAGTTGGTTCACTTTTGTTTGAAGTCCCTAAAATTTTCAGAATTATTTTTCAGAGAAAACAATATGCTGAGGAAGATGTTCCAAGGTGGTTCTTCAAGGAAGCAAGGTCCCAGGCTTGCAATGCGTGATGCTGACGAGGAACCACCAAGAGACGCTCTTCGCCGGTCTTGTGGACTTCGAGGCAGACAAATGCCCATAGTATCGTGACCTCACAAGTTCATTTGTGAGGAGGTTTGAGTTTTCATCTTCGCGTAATTCTCCTTCAGTCATGTTTGACCTTTATGACAAATCTTATACCATGGACTTAGAGGATTTCACTTCCGCTTGCAAACTTCCATCTTGGGGTAATGTCAGGGATCCCCCTAAATCTGAATACAGAGACTTTCTTGCTAGAATAACTGTGGGGGAATCTAGAGATATAACGCAGGCCACTATAGGGAGCATTCACTTTCCCGCTATACATTATTTTGCTCCTTCATTGGTAGATGCATAAATGCTAAGGATGAAGCATGTCACATGTGTGCCCCTGATCTCAGCATTCTCAGAAGTGTTGTGTTAGGGGACCAATCTTATCATATGGGAGCCATTGTAGCTCGTAGGTTGAATCTTAATAGACATAACGGAGATTTCTTTGGAGGAATTTATGCAACCCGCTTAGCTAATTTTCTTGATATAGACACTCATGAGGGTGATATGGAGTTACCCCCTACTTATTTAGATTTTGATTCTATGGTTTCCCACCAGTTTGTTGAGAGGACTGGACCACCTCTCCAGTATCGACTAATCTTTAACAAACGGCATGTTGTCCATGTTACTCTTCCTACTCCTACCTTCTTTGATTTTCAGACAAAAGGGAGATATATTATTACCAGAGAAGAGGCAGATGAGTACGAGAGGAGAGCGGAGGCAGCTCGACGCCACGCTGCAGCTCAGGAGGCGATAGCCGCTGCATCGCAGTACGACCCCAGCTACACCTACGGGTATCAGCCAGGTTATCCCTGGCAATAGACCAACTTAGGCCAAAAGCCTAAGCTTGGGGGAGTACGTATTTCTCACCGACATTACATTTATGCTCACACACACTCATTGCTAGATGTCGGTGCTCATACTCTTTCACTGTAATATCCATGTTAGTTTAAATTTCTTTTTCTAGCTTTCTTCTTGAGTGTTTGATAAACCTTAAGAAAAAAAACAAAAAAATTAGTTAGTCTACTTTCCATGCTTGTAGTAGAATTAAAAAGAAAACCCAAAATATTTCCCGTTCTTCTTTTTACTTGTTGGGAGCTTTCCCGTGTAAATAGTTTTATTTTTCTTTTCCTTTCTTTGGGGGTCGAGAAGACCATATTGAAAATGCTTAGTGGCTCTCATATGCATGATCGTTTATTTAACTTAGAGCCCATATTACTTGTCTTCTCTCTTGAGTTGAATGCTTGCAGATTCCAGCTTAGTCCAATGCACATGCACTCTTATTATTATACACACCGGTGCAAGTGAAAGGCAATAATGATGATATATGATGGACTTATTGGGATGAGAAAAGCTGGTATGAACTCGACCTCTCTTGTTTTTGTAAATATGATGATTCATCGTTCCTGATTCAGCTATTATGAAGTAAACATATTTGCAATGACATTTAGATATTATAGTTGCTTGTGCCATGCTTGATTAGCTATGAGTTATAATGGTTTACCTTGCGTGCCAACATGCTATTGAGATGATTATGATGTGGTATGATAGGATGGTATCCTCCTTTGAATGAATTGAGTGACTCGACTTGGCACATGTTCACGCATGTAGTTGAATCAAATCAACATAGCCTTCATGATATTTATGTTCATGGTGGATTATATCCTACTCATGCTTGTATTCGGTGTAAATTAATTTTAATGCATGTTCATGGCTGTTGTCTCTCTCTAGTTGGTCGCTTCCCAGTCTTTTGCTAGCCTTCACTTGTACTAAGCGGGAATACTGCTTGTGCATCCAAACTCCTTAAACCCCAAAGTTGTTCCATATGAGTCCACTATACCTTCCTATATGCGGTATTTACCTGCCATTCCAAGTAAATTTGTATGTGCCAAACTGTAAATCTTCAAATAAACATTCTGTTTTGCATGCTCGAATAGCTCATATGTCAACTAGAGCTGCCCTTATCTTCCGTGTTAGGCGGGTTATTCTCAAGAGGAGTGGACTCCGCTCCTCATTCACGAGAAAATGGCTGGTATCCGGGATGCCCAGTCCCATGCTTTATGCAAACTAAATCAAAATAACTGCAAACAAAACTCCCCTTGGGACCCGCTGAATGTTGGAGGCACTCGTTGTTTCGAGCAAGCCATGGATTGATGCTTGTGGAGGAAGGGGAGTATAAACTTTACCATTTTGTTTGGGAACCGCCTATAATCTGTTTAGCATGGGAGATATCGTCATCTTTTAGTTGTTATGTTGACAATGAGAGTATGCCGCTCAAAATATATTTTATCTCTATTTCAAAATCGAGCTCCGGCACCTCTACAAATCCCTGCTTCCCTCTGCGAAGGGCCTATCTATTTACTTTTATGTTGAGTCATCACCCTTCTTATTAAAAAGCACCCGCTGGAGAGCACACTGTCGTTTGCATTCATTATAATTGGTTTATTTTGGGTATGACTTGACTGGATCTCTTTTACCATGAATTACAATGTTTAGTCAGTCCTTGATCTTTAAAGGTGCTCTGCATTTATGTTTTGCGGTCTCAGAAAGGGCTAGCGAGATACCATTTCGTTATATCATGTTATGATTATTTTGAGAAAGTGTTGTCATCCAAGTTTTATTATTATGGCTCGCTAGATGATTATGCTATTGATATGAGTAATTATGAGACCTGCGTGTTATTGTGAGTATGGTTAGTTCATAATATTTGCTGAAACTTGAATGCTGGCTTTTCATGTTTACAACAACAAGAGCAAACATAGTTTGTAAAAGTTTTTCTTTTTCTCTTTCAGTTTGTCAACTGAATTGCTTGAGGACAAGCAAGGGTTTAAGCTTGGGGGAGTTGATACATCTCCGTCGTATCTACTTATCCAAACACTTTTGCCCTTGTTTTGGACTCTAACTTGTATGATTTGAATGGAACTAACCCGGACTAACGCTGTTTTCAGCAGAATTGCCGTGATGTTGTTTTATGTGCAGAAAACAAAAGTTCTCGGAATGACATGAAACTCCACGGAACACCTTAGAAAAAATAATAAAAAATCCTCGCCAAAGATGAAGACCAGGGGGCCCACACCCTGCTCACGAGGGTGGGGGCGCGCCCTCCCCCCTGGGCGCGCCCCCCTACCTCGTGGGCCGCTGGTGCCCTCCGACGCCAACTCCAACTCCATATATTGGCTTTGGGAGAAAAAATCAGAGAAAGTTTCATCGCGTTTTCTGACGGAGCCGCCGCCAAGCCCTAATCTCTCTCGGGAGGCTGATCTGGAGTCCGTTCGGGGCTCCGGAGAGGGGGATTCATCGCCGTCGTCATCATCAACCATCCTCCATCACCAATTTCATGATGCTCACCGCCGTGCGTGAGTAATTCCATCGTAGGCTTGCTGGACGGTGATGGGTTGGATGAGATTTATCATGTAATCGAGTTAGTTCTGTTAGGGTTTGGTCCCTAGTATCCACTATGTTCTGAGATTGATGTTGCTATGACTTTGCTATGCTTAATGCTTGTCACTAGGGCCCGAGTGCCATGATTTGAGATCTGAACCTATTATGTTTTCATGAATATATGTGAGTTCTTGATCCTATCCTGCAAGTCTATAGTCACCTACTTTGTGTTATGATCCAGCAACCCCGAAGTGACAATAATCGGGACAACTCCCGGTGATGACCGTAGTTTGAGGAGTTCATGTATTCACTATGTGTTAATGCTTTGTTCCGGTACTCTATTAAAAGGAGGACTTAATATCCCTTAGTTTCCATTAGGACCCCGCTGCCATGGGAGGGTAGGACAAAAGATGTCATGCAAGTTCTTTTCCATAAGCACGTATGACTATATTCGGAATACATGCCTACATTACATTGATGAATTGGAGCTAGTTCTGTGTCACCCTATGTTATGATCATACATGACGAATCAGATCCGGCATAATTATCCATCGCTGATCCGGTGCCTCGAGCTTTCCATATCTGGTTCTCGCTTATTTACTTTCCCGTTGTTACTGTTACAATCACTACAAAATACCAAAAACATTACTTTTGATGTCTTTACTTTTGTTACCGTTACCACCACTATCATATTACTTTGCTACTAAACACTTTGCTGCAGATACTAAGTTTCCAGGTGTGGTTGAATTGACAACTCAGCTGCTAATACTTGAGAATATTCTTTGGCTCCCCTTGTGTCGAATCAATAAATTTGGGTTGAATACTCTACCCTCGAAAACTGTTGCGATCCCCTATACTCGTGGGTTATCACCAAGCCGTGTGCGGTGCCCCCCCTGTGACGCCCCCGATTCAATCATACACTAATCATGCACGCAAATGTGTACGATCAAGATCAGGGACTCACGGGAAGATATCACAACACAACTCTACTAATAAAAATAGTCATACAAGCATCATAATACAAGCCAGGGGCCTCGAGGGCTCGAATACAAGTGCTCGATCATAGACGAGTCAGCGGAAGCAACAATATCTGAGTACAGACATAAGTTAAACAAGTTTGCCTTAAGAAGGCTAGCACAAACCGGGATACAGATCGAAGAGGAGCAGGCCTCCTGCCTGGATCCTCCTAGGCTACTCCCGGTCGCCGTCGTGGGCTGCACATAGTAGTAGGCACCTCCAGTAGTAGTCGTCATAGGCGGTGGCGTCGCCTCCTGGCTCCATCGTCAGTTGCAGCAATCGAGTAGAGATAGGGAAAAGGGGAACAAGGCAACCGTGAGTACTCATCCAAAGTACTGCAAGCAAGGAGCTACACTACATATGCATGGATATATGTGTAAAGGGCCATATCGATGGACTGAACTGCGAGAATGCCGAATAAGAGGGGATAGCTAGTCTTATCGAAGACTACGCTCGACACTGTCTTGCAACAGTAGAAGAGGGCGTCTGAAGTCCTCCAAGTAACATCACATAGCAATAATCCTACCCGCAATCCCTCCTCATATCCACGAGAGAGAGCGACCACCGGTTGTATCCGCACTTGGAAGGGTGTGTTTTATTAAGTATCCGGTTCTAGTTGTCATAAGCTCAAGGTACAACTCCAAGTCGTCCTGTTATCAAGATCACGGCTATCCGAATAGATTAACTTCCCTGCAGGTGCACCATCTTACCCAAAGACGCTTGATCCCATTTGGCGGACACACTTTCTGGGTCATGCCCGCCGCGGAAGATCAACACGTCGCAGCCCCACCTAGGCACAACAGAGAGGCCAACACGCCGTCTAAACCTAAGCGCAGCAGGTCAGGGCCCATCGCCCTAAGCACACCTGCACGTTATGCGTCTGTGACGGAAGCAGACCTAGCCAATCAGCGTTCCAGTCCAATCCGGCGCGCCCCTCCGTCGTGACGTCTGAAGTGCTTGGTGATACCACGACGCCGGGATACCCATAACTACTCCCGCGTAGATGGTTAGTGCGTATAAGCTCGTAGCCAACTCAGATCAAATACCAAGACCTCGTTAAGCATGTTAAGTAACCGCGAACACCGAACAGGGCCAGGCCCACCTCTCTCCTAGGCGGTCTTAACCTGCCCTGTCGCTCCGCCTCAAAGATCCACTCGCGGGTGCTCCATCAGCCGACCCGACTTTAGTCTCCACATGTATCATGTATAAGTATATAGTATATACCCGTGATCACTTCCCGAGTGATCACGACCCGATAGTATAGCACGGCAGACGGACATGAATGTAGGGCCACAGATGAAAGTACTAGCATCCTACACTAAGCATATAGGATTGCGGTAAGGTAACAATGTAGTAACAAGGACAAAGCTATGCAGCCAGTATAGGAGTATCTGAAAGCAAGAACATGTCACACTACTCTAATGCAAGCGGTGTATATAAGAGTAGGCGATATCTGTGATCAAGGGGGGCTTGCCTGGTTGCTCTGGCAAGAGAGAGGGTCGTCAACACCGTGGTCGAACCGCCGGCAGCAGCGTCGGTCTCGTAGTCTACCGGAGAGAAGAGGGGAAGAAACAATGAATACCAAGTAAACAGATGCATATCGATGCATGACATGTCAAGAAGCGATGCTAGGCGTGCCCTAACGTGGTATGAGGTGGTACTGGTTAAGAAACATCCGGAAAGTATTCCGGTGTTTCGTGTTTTTGGGCAGAGGAGCCGGAGGGGGAAAGTTGCAGGTTCGATAGGTTAGGGGTGTGTGGCGGACGAACAGACTGCGTATCCGGATTCGTCTTGTCGTTCTGAGCAACTTTAATGTTGAAAATATTTTAATCCGAGTTACGGATTAAAAGATATGATTTTTAAAAGATTTTAATAATTTCTGGGATTTAATTAATTAATTAATTAATTCGAAAAAAATGTATTTATGACGTCAGCATGATGTCATGCTGACGTCAGCAGTCAACAGGGTTGACTAAGTCAACCCTGACATGTGGGTCCCGTTCGTCATACTCTGTTAACTAATTAACTTAGTTAAGTTTAATTAAGAGTAGTTAATTAGGTTAATTAGTCATTAGGTTTAATTAATCAGGATTAATTAAATTAATTAATTACTTAATTAATTAATTAATTAATTAATTAGTTTTATTCATTTTTATTTATAATATTTATATTTAACTAATTTCATTTTCATTTCTTTTTATTCTAAAACGTTCTAGGGTGGGGCGGCATGTCGCTGGCGATGGCGCCACGCCAAAGACGCTGACCGGTCAACCACATCAATGGGCTCAGGCCGTGTTCACTGGCAGCGACCCTGGGGGTGGCCCCAGGTGTGCCAGCTCAGCGCGGCCGGCGGCTTGACGCAGGCGCATCCAGACGCGGCGGAGGGCCTCGGGCCTCATCGGAATCGCCGTCCGGCGGCCAAAAAGGGGCGCGGGTGGTGCGTTCGAATGGGGGGTGGACGGCGCGTCCTTTGGTGGCAAGGCCATGGCCGGAGTCGGCCGGCAACGGCACCGGCGTGCGGCGGAGGCGGCGGGGTGGCTCGGTTCTTTGACGGGAGTACGCAACGGGGGCCGGGGGGGGCTTGCGCGTGACGCGGAGCACCACGGGCTCGGCCCCGACCAATTGGTCATGGGGGCGCCGGCGACGAGATCCACGGCGCCGGGGGGGGGGGCGTTCGGGTGGGCGGCTCGCCGGGGCCTCGACTCGGGCGAGGAGACGGGAGAGGGAGGCCGGGGAGCACGTCCCGTGCTCCGTGGCGGGGGGAAGGGAGAGGGAGGCCCGGTGCGCGGCCGGAGCCGGCGACGGGGAGGCGGCGACGGTGGTGGCGCATCGGGAGGGGGCCGAGGGGAGAGAGGAGGTGAGGACGGGGCTCACGGTGGCCGTAGGGTCTCAGAGGGCTGCTCGGGGGCGGTCGGTGGCGACCGGTGAGGAGGCGGGCGGGGAGGCGGCCGTTAGGCGTCAGGCGGATCCGTGAGGCGGGGTTGGGGCGACCCAGGGCGGCGAGGGGCTTGAGGCCGGCGCAGCAGGTCGGGAGGAGGAGGAGGTGCGGTCGGCGGCGGGGTCGCCAGGCGTCGAGGCGACGAGGGGCGACGGATCGGCGGGGCCGATCCAGATCGGCGCGGGGAGAAAGGGATCGGGGGGGGGGAATGAGGTGGTTAGGGTTTCCACCGACGGGGAAGTGGATAAGGAGTGGGGGTTTTGGGCGGGCAGGGGGCTGGCTGGTGGGCAGAGATGGGGGGGTTTGGCCCGGTTGGCTGTTGGGTCTTTCCCCTCTCATTTGTTTTATTTTTTCTTTTCTTATTTTCTTTCTTTCTTTCTTTTCTGTTTTAATTTATTTAAACTACTTAGACCCTTTACAAAAATGTGTGCACTCCACCATAATTAGCTTTGTAATGTTTGACAACCCCTGAACATTTTAGTTTTAGTTTTTGAAAACTTTTATCGTTTGCTTTTGTTTTAAATTTGAATTTGAATCGGGATCGATTCAACGTGAGTTTAGTCACAGTAACCGAGGTGACGTGGCTTCGTTAACGTGGGATTACTATAGCCTAATTATCCGGGCGTCACACCCCCTTCACCATATTCCACCTCGGTCATATCGTAGCGGTGCTTAGGCGATGCACTGCGTTAGTAGCAACATCATCACCATCATCACGCCGTCGTGCTGACGGAACTCTCCCGTGAAGCTCTGCTGGATCGGAGTTCGCAAGACGTCATCAAGCTGAACGTGTGCTGAACTCGAAGGTGTCGTACGTTCGGTACTTGATCGGTCGGATCGTGAAGACGTACGACTACATCAACCGTGTTGTGCTAACGCTTCCGCTTTCGGTCTACGAGGGTATGTGGACGATACTCTCCTCTCTCGTTGCTATGCATCACCATGATCTTGCGTGTGCGTAGGAATTTTTTTGAAATTACTACGTTCCTCAACAAGTTCCAGCAAAAATCAAAAGAGGTTCTAGCAAAAATTTGATGTATCAAAAAACATGGAGTTTACGCCACCACCATCCTCTCAGTTTGTAGCAATATCAAAACAAGGTTCCAACAAAAAAATTGGTTCCAACAAAAATCAAAAGAGGTTAAAGCAAAAAACAAAAATGTTCATCAAAAAATCGAACGGGGATGGTAGCAAAAAAATAAAGGGGTTGTAGCAATTCAAATGTGAGGATCCAGAAAAAAAAACCTGGTTCCAGCACCAACTTGTTGCCACTGTGGTCGATTGCAGCTTGGCCATGGCGACAAACGAACCATGGCTATGGCGGCTGATACGTCTCCAACGTATCTATAATTTTTGATTGCTCCATGCTATTATATATTCTGTTTTGGATGGTTAATGGGCTTTATTATATACTTTTATATTATTTTTGGGACTAACCTATTAACCCAAGGCCCAGTGCAAATTGCTGTTTTTTGCCTATTTCAGTGTTTTGCAGAAAAGGAATGCCAAAAGGAGTCCAAACGGAACAAAACCTTCGGGAGTGTGATTTTTGGAACAAACGTGATCCAGAGGACTTGGAGTGGACGTCAAGAAATCCACAAGGAGGCCACGAGTAAGGGAGGCGCGCCTGCCCCCCTGGGCACGCCCCCACCCTCGTGGGCCCCTCGTTGCTCCACCGACCTACTTCTTCCTCCTATATATACCCATGTACCCCGAAACCATCGAGGAGTACCACAAAACCCTATTCCACTGCCGCAACCTTCTGTACCCATGAGATCCCATCTTGGGGCCTTTTCCGGTGCTCCGCCTGAGGGGGAATTGATCATAGAGGGCTTCTACATCAACACCATAGCCTCTCCGATGATGTGTGAGTAGTTTACCATTGACCTTCGGGTCCATAGTTATTAGCTAGATGGCTTCTTCTCTCTCTTTGGATCTCAATATAAAGTTCTCCTCGATCTTCTTGGAGATCTATTCGATGTAACTCTTTTTGCGGTGTGTTTGTCGAGATCCGATGAATTGTGGGTTTATGATCAAGATTATCTATGAACAATATTTGAATCTTCTCTGAATTCTTTTATGTATGATTGGTTATCTTTGCAAGTTTCTTTGAATTATCAGTTTGGTTTGGCCTACTAGATTGATCTTTCTTGAAATGGGAGAAGTGCTTAGCTTTGGGTTCAATCTTGCGTTGCTCGATCCCAGTGGCAGAAGGGGAAACGACACGTATTGTATTGTTGCCATCGAGGATAAGAAGATGGGGTTTATATCATATTGCTTGAATTTATCCCTCTACATCATGTCATCTTGCCTAATGCGTTACTCTATTCTTATGAACTTAATACTCTAGATGCATGCTGGATAGCGGTCAATGGGTGGAGTAATAGTAGTAGATGCAGGTAGGAGTCGGTCTACTTGTCGCAGACGTGATGCCTATATACATGATCATGCCTAGATATTCTCATAATTATGCACTTTTCTATCAATTGCTCGACAGTAATTTGTTCACCCTCCGTAATACTTATGCTATCTTGAGAGAAGCCACTAGTGAAACCTATGGCCCCTGGGTCTATTTTCCATCATATTAATATTCCACAACTAGCTATTTCTGTCGCCGTTTATTTGCAATCTTTACTTTCAATCTTTATCATGAAAATACCAAAAATATTATCTTATCATCTCTATCAGATCTCACTTTTGCAAGTGGCCGTGAGGAGATTGACAACCCCTTTATCGCGTTGGTTGCAAGGTACTTATTTGTTTGTGTAGGTACGAGGGACTTGCGTGTGGCGTTCTACTGGATTGATACCTTGGTTCTCAAAAACTGAGGGAAATACTTACGCTACTTTGCTGCATCACCCTTTCCTCTTCAAGGGAAAACCAACGCATGCTCAAGAGGTAGCAAGAAGGATTTCGGCGCCGCTGTCATGAGTCTGCGCTGACAAGTCAGACATACCAAGTACCCATCACAAACTCTTATCCCTCGCACTACATTATTTGCCATTTGCCTCTCATTTTCCTCTCCCCCACTTCACCCTTGCCGTTTTATTCGCCCTCTCTTTCCGTTCGCCTTTTTTTCGCTTGCTTCTTGTTTGCTTGTGTGTTGGATTGCTTGCTTGTCACGATGGCTCAAGATAATACTAAATTGCGTGACTTTGCCAATACCAAAAACAATGATTTTCTTAGCACTCCGATTGCTCCTCTTACCAATGCCGAATCTTGTGAAATTAATGCTACTTTGCTGAATCTTGTCATGAAAGATCAATTCGCCTGCCTTCCTAGTGAAGATGCCGCTACCCATCTAAATAGCGTTGTTGATTTGTGTGATATGCAAAACAAGAAAGACGTGGACAATGATATTGTTAAATTTAAGCTATTTCCTTTTTCGCTTAGAGATCGTGCTAAAACTTGTTTTTCTTCTTTGCCTAAAAATAGTATTGATTCTTGGAATAAGTGCAAAGATGCTTTTATCTCTAAGTATTTTCCTCCCGCTAAGATCATCTCTCTTAGAAACGATATTATGAATTTTAAGCAACTTGATCATGAACATGTTGCACAAGCTTGGGAGAGAATGAAACTAATGATACGTAATTGCCCTACACATGGTTTGAATCTATGGATGATTATACAAAAAATTATGCCGGATTGAATTTTGCTTCTAGAAATCTTTTAGATTCGGCCACGGGAGGCACTTTTATGGAAATAACTTTAGGAGAAGCTACTAAAATCCTAGATAATATTATTGTTAATTATTCTCAATGGCACACCAAAAGATCTACTAGTAAAAAGGTGCATGTAATTGAAGAAATTAATGATTTGAGTGGAAAGATGGATGAACTTTTGAAATTGTTTGCTAATAAGAGTGTTTCTTCTGATCCCAATGATATGCCTTTGTCTACTTTGATTGAAAATAATAATGAATCTATGGATGTAAATTTTGTTGGTAGGAACAATTTTGGTAACAACGCTTATAGAGGAAACTTTAATCCTAGGCCGTATCCTAGTGATTCCTCTAATAATTATGGTAATTCCTACAACAACTCTTGTGGAAATTTTAATAAGATGCCCTCTGATTTTGAGACTAGTGTTAAAGAATTTATGATTTCTCAAAAGAATTTCAATGCTTTGCTTGAAGAAAAATTGCCTAAGATTGATGAATTGGCTAGGAACGTGGATAGAATTTCTCTTGATGTTGATTATTTGAAACTTAGATCTATTCCACCTAAGCATGATATCAATGAGTCTCTCAAAGCCATGAGAATTTCCATTTATGAGTGCAAAGAAAGAACCACTAGGATCCGTGCTAAAAAAGATTGCTTTGTGAAAGCGTGTTCTTCTAGTTTTCATGATAATAGGGATGAAGATCTAAAAGTGATTGATGTGTCTCCTATTAAATCTTTGTTTTGCAATATGAATCTTGATAATGATGGGACTGGAGATGAGTCGACTTTAGTAAAAAGGCGTCCCAATGATTCAGAGTTTTTAGATCTTGATGCAAAAATTGGTAAAAGTGGGATTGAAGAGGTCAGAACTTTACATAGCAATGAACCCACTATTTTGGATTTCAATGAATTTAATTATGATAATTGTTCTTTAATAGATTGTATTTCCTTGTTGCAATCCATGCTAAATTCTCCGCATGCTTATAGCCAAAATAAGGCTTTTACCAAACATATCGTTGATGCTTTAATGCAATCTTATGAAGAAAAGCTTGAATTGGAAGTTTCTATCCCTAGAAAACTTTATGATGAGTGGGAACGTACTACTAAAATTAAAATTAAATATCATGAATGCTATGCTTTGTGTGATTTGGGTGCTAGTTTTTCCACGATTCCAAAAACTTTGTGTGATATGTTGGGTTTCCGTGAATTTGATGATTGTTCTTTAAACTTGCACCTTGCGGATTCCACCATTAAGAAACCTATGGGAAGAATTAATGATGTTCTTATTGTTGAAAATAGGAATTATGTGCCCATAGATTTCATTGTCCTTAATATAGATTGCAATCCTTCATGTCCTATTATTCTTGGTAGACCTTTCCTTAGAACGATTGATGCAATTATTGATATGAAGGAAGGGAATATTAGATTCCAATTTCCGTTAAGGAAAGGCATGGAACACTTTCCCAGAAAGAAAATTAAATTACCTTATGAATCTATTATAAGAGCTACTTATGGATTGCATGCCAAAGATGATAATACCTAGATCTATCCTTGCTTTTATGCCTAGCTAGGGGCGTTAAACGATAGCGCTTGTTGGGAGGCAACCCAATTTTATTTTTGTTTCTTGTTTTTTGGTCCTGTTTAGGAATAAATCTTTCATATAGCCTCTGGTTAGATGTGTTTTTGTGTTTTAATTAGTGTTTGTGCCAAGTAGAACCTTTGGGAAGACTTGGCTGAAGTCTTTTTGATCGTGCTGTAAAAAACAGAAACTTTAGCGCTCACGAGATTAGCTACAACTTTTTACTGGAGAGTGATATTTAGTTGATTATTTTTGCAGATGATTAATAGATAAATTCCTCACGTCCAGCAATTTATTTTAGAATTTTTGGAGTTCCAGAAATATGCGTTTGATAGATTACTACAGACTGTTCTGTTTTTGACAGATTCTGTTTTTCGTGTGTTGTTTGCTTATTTTGATGAATCTATGGCTAGTATTGGAAGTTATGAACCATAGAGAAGTTGGAATACATTAGGTTTAACACCAATATAAATAAAGAATGATTTCATTACAGTACCTTGAAGTGGTGTTTTCTTTTCTTTCGCTAACGGAGCTCACGAGATTTTCTGTTAAGTTTTGTGTTGTGAAGTTTTCATGTTTTGGGTAAAGATTTGGTGGATTATGGAACAAGGAGTGGCAAGAGCCTAAGCTTGGGGATGCCCAAGGCACCCCAAGGTAAAATACAAGGACAATCAAAAAGCCTAAGCTTGGGGATGCCCCGGAAGGCATCCCCTCTTTTGTCTTCGTCCATCGGTAACTTTACTTGGAGCTATATTTTTATTCACCACATGATATGTGTTTTTCTTGGAGAGTCTTGTATGATTTGAGTCTTTGCTTTTTAGTTCAACACAATCATCCTTGATGTACACACCTTTTGGGAGAGACACACATTATTCAGAATTTATTAGAATACTCTATGTGCTTCACTTATATCTTTTGAGCTAAATAATTTTGCTCTAGCGCTTCACTTATATCTTTTAGAGCACGGTGGTGGTTTTATTTTATAGAAATTATTGATCTCTCATGCTTCACTTATATTATTTTGAGAGTCTTTTAGAACAGGATGGTAATTTGCTTTGGCTGTAAAATTAGTCCTAATATGATAGGCATCCAAGATGGATATAACAAAAACTTTCGTATAAGTGCATTGAATACTAAGATAAGATTGATACTTGATGATTGTTTTGAGATATGGAAATAGTGATATTAAAGTTGTGCTAGTTGAGTAGTTGTGAATTTGAGAAATACTTGTGTTGACGTTTGCAAGTCCCATAGCATGCACGTATGGTAAAACGTTGTGTAACAAATTTGAAACATAAGGTGTTCTTTGATTGTCATCCTTATGAGTGGTGGTCGGGGACGAGCGATGGTCTTTTCCTTCCAATCTATCGCCCTAGGAGCATGCGCGTAGTGCTTGGTTTTTTATGACTTGTAGATTTTTGCAATAAGTATGTGAGTTCTTTATGACTAATGTTGAGTCCATGGATTATACGCACTCTCAACCTTCCATCATTGCTAGCCTCTTCGGTACCATGCATTGCCCTTTCTCACCTTGAGAGTTGGTGCGAACTTCGCCAGTGCATCCAAACCCCGTGATACGATACGCTCTATCACACATAAACCTCCTTATATCTTCCTCAAAACAGCCACCATACCTACCTATTATGGCATTTACATAGCCATTCTGATATATATTGCCATGCAACTTTCCACCGTTCCGTTTATTATGACGCGCTTCATCATTGTCATATTGCCTTGCATGATCATGTAGTTGACATCATATTTGTGGCAAAGCCACCATGCATATTATTTCATACATGTCACTCTTGATTCATTGCCCATCCCGATACACCGTTGGAGGCATTCATATAGAGTCATATTTTGTTCTAGTATCGAGTTGTAAATAAATAGAAGTGTGATGATCATCAGTAATAGAGCATTGTCCCCCCAAAAAAGAGAAAGGCCAAAAAAAGGAAAGGCCCAAAAAAAGGAAAAAAGAAAAAATAAGAAGAAAAAGGGAAAATGCTACTATCCTTTTTCCACACTTGTGCTTCAAAGTAGCACCATGATCTTTATGATGGAGAGTCTCTTGTTTTGTCACTTTCATATACTAGTGGGAATTTTTCATTATAGAACTTGGCTTGTATATTCTAACAATGGGCTTCCTCAAATGCCCTAGGTCTTCGTGAGCAAGCAAGTTGGATGCACACCCACTTAGTTTCTTTTGTTGAGCTTTCATACATTTGTAGCTCTAGTGCATCCGTTGCATGGCAATCTCTACTCCTTGCATTGACATCAATTAATGGGCATCTCCCTAGCCCATAGATTAGCCGCGTCAATGTGAGACTTTCTCCTTTTTTGTCTTCTCCACACAACCCCCATCATTATATTCTATTCCACCCATAGTGCTATGTCCATGGCTCACGCTCATGTATTGCGTGAAAGTTGAAAAAAGTTTGAGATTACTAAAGTATGAAACAATTGCTTGGCTTGTCATTGGGGTTGTGCATGATGAGAGCATTCTTGTGTGACGAAAGTGGAGCATGACCAAACTATACGATTTTGTAGGGATGAACTTTCTTTGGCCATGTTATTTTGAGAGGACATGATTGCTTAGTTAGTATGCTTGAAGTATTATTATTTTTATGTCAATATTAAACTTTTATCTTGAATCTTTCAGATCTGAACATTCTTGCCACAATAAATAAAATTACATTGAAGAACATGCTAGTAGCATTCCACATCAAAAATTAAGGTTTTATCATTTACCTACTCGAGGACGAGCAGGAATTAAGCTTGGGGATGCTTGATACGTCTCCAACGTATCTATAATTTTTGATTGCTTCATTTACCTACTCGACGGCTAGGATTAGAATTCCCCGAAGGGGTATCTTTTTTAAAAAAACCGCCGGTCCGGCCGGTTCGTTCGGTTTAGTTTTTAGGTTAGGGTTTATTCTTATTAGCCCGGCCCGACTAGTTTAACCCTAGGCCCCGTTTAGGTTATTTTACGCTCAGTGCGTAGTATAGGCCCATTAGGCCCTTTTTCTTTTATTTTTGTTTTCTGTTTTAACAGAATAGTTCCTGTTTTGAAAAATTCATATCTTTTATTCTGTTTATTATTTTTAGGTGATTCTTTTTTTGTTGGTTTGCAAATTTTCTATAGTTTCTTTAGAATATATATTTAGCTATGTTAAAATTAATTAAAATTGCTTTATTTTAGTTTTAGTCAGAATAGTAAATCTGCTATAACTTGAGTTAGAAAAATTATTTTATATGATTCTTTTGTCCCAACTTTATTTTTGACATTTCCAAACCATAGGAATTAATTTGGGTATTTTAGGATTAATAAAAAATAGTTTTAAGCAGAATCTTGTTAATCCTAATTAATTAACTAGCTATTGTTTTCCTATTATTTTAATTAGTAAATAAATTTATTTTTAACATGTGATTGATTATTCTAGGATAGTTTCTGTCACTTTATAGGATGAACTTTTATTTATAATAAATAAAAGTTTTATTTTATTTTTCTTAATAGAAATTGGATTAGGCCTAATAGGAGTTTCATAATAGATTTTTAATTAATTCTTTTTGCTCCTAGTTGCTTAAATGAAATATTTTCTGTTAAGTCAACATAAAACCATGATTAGGTTATGTTGAGAAAATTTTTATTATATAAAACTATTCTAGTTATTGTTTGAAGTAGGAAAAACTTTGAGTTGGTTTTCTTTGAGTTTTCCCTTTTGGTTTTGCTTTGTTGGTTTTGGTGTGTTACTTGGTTATGCTATTGTATTATGTGATCCTATGCTATATGCTTATTGTGATTATTGTTTGTCTCGGTAGAGTTTCCGGAGTGCGAAGCTTGCTACTACGAATCTTTAGCTTACGAGGATCATCAGCAAGGCAAGTTTTGATCATGTTATTTTCTACACCTATGTTTTTGTGCATTAGAAATTGTCACCACCCCACCATGCATGCAGTAGTTGAAATTTTGAAGTTATTAGTCTTGAGTAGTATCATGTGGTAGGATGAACCAATCCCCTTGTTACCATGACCCCGGGACGAAGTAGTTTACTTTGCTATGCTCGTAGAAGGGTTTTGGTTGAGTGAAATTCATAAGCAAGATGTGAGAGTCAATGATGATGACAACCCCATGAACTACAATGATCAAGATGGACTTCAAATTCACTCTTGGGTGGAGGATTTGTTGACGGGCACCTGGAGAACCCAGTGGTTGGCGGGATGCATGGAGAAGTGCCATGACATCTTGCGGAAAGCTTCACCCAGCCACGAAGAGAAGGATGGATGCCCCATGACCGGAAGCTTACATGCAGCCGCAAGCCATTATGGGCTCTGGCTGGGTTAACCTTAGTAGTGATGTTTGGCTGGACGGTACTACAAGATGTAGAAGAACGGTAGGATTGGATGGGTACGGCAGAGCTGAAGAACTCTTTGGAAGACCCTGTTTCATTAGTCCGTCTTCAAACACCATGAAGTGCGAAGACTTAAAAGGAGGGAATGATTCTTGCGGGAAAAGTGCACAAACCTATGCAGAGTTAAAGATCTAATCGATTAGCCGTGTCCCCGGTTACGGACAATTTGAGCCTCTGGAACTTGGAAGTATTCGAAAATCTCAACACTAAAACTAATGAATTAATTTGAGGGGTTATGACTTAATAATTTGGGATTGAGATATTGGTTGGCGGAACCATCTCAATAACTACCAACAATTGTAGTAATTTGCAAGCAAGTCCACTGTAGTAGGGAAAAAATGGCTTTTCGCAAAATGATGAAACTTAGAGCCCCACAGCCAAAATGCATATAGTGTTAGCAACTTTATTATTGTTATTCTCATTATGACTTGCCAGCTTATTCAAAAAGCTGACCTACACGGCTGCAATGTCTTATGTTGCAGAGATTTATTCCGATCAGGAGTGAGGCTACGCTCCGCGCTTGGCGATTGCCCTTTGGAGTCGGATGGACTCGCTTTACTTCTACGCTTCCGCAGCATTAGTAGTTTATTTCTCATGAGTTGGCCTTGAGCCGAATTTATTCCCTTGTAATAAAGACTCTATATGAGAAACGTGTAATAATATTCAGGTGTGATTGAACTTTGATTACTTCATCGATGTACTGTGAGTACCAGCATGATCTTGGGATGGTACAGAGACAGAGATTTGACCGATTTTGGGTCAGGTCGCTACAAAGTATTATTATTTTTATGTCAATATTAAACTTTTATCTTGAATCTTTCAGATCTGAACATTCTTGCCACAATAAATAAAATTACATTGAAGAACATGCTAGTAGCATTCCACATCAAAAATTCTGTTTTTATCATTTACCTACTCGAGGACGAGCAGGAATTAAGCTTGGGGATGCTTGATACGTCTCCAACGTATCTATAATTTTTGATTGCTCCATGCTATTATATATTCTGTTTTGGATGTTTAATGGGCTTTAGTATACACTTTTATACTATTTTTGGGACTAACCTATTAACTCAAGGCCCAGTGCAAATTGATGTTTTTTTGCCTATTTCAGTGTCTCGCGGAAAAGGAATACCAAACAGAATCCAAACGGAATGAAACCTTCGGGAGTGTAATTTTTGGAACAAACGTGATCCAGAGGACTTGGAGTGGACGTCAAGAAATCAACGAGGAGGCCACGAGGCAGGGAGGCGCGCCTGCCCCACTGGGCGCGCCCCCACCATCGTGGGCCCCTCGTGGCTCCACCGACCTACTTCTTCCTCCTATATATACCCATGTACCCCGAAACCATCGAGGATCACCACGAAACCCTATTTCCACCGCCGCAACCTTCTGTACCTGTGAGATCCCATCTTGGGGCCTTTTCTGGCGCTCCGCCGGAGGGGGAATCGATCACGGAGGGCTTCTACATCAACACCATAGCCTCTCCGATGATGTGTGAGTAGTTTACCACAGACCTTCGGGTCCATAGTTATTAGCTAGATGGCTCCTTCTCTCTCTTTGGATCTCAATACAAAGTACTCCTCGATCTTCATGGAGATCTATTTGATGTAACTCTTTTTGCGGTGTGTTTGTCGAGATCCAATGAATTGTGGGTTTATGATCAAGAATATCTATGAACAATATTTGAATCTTCTTTGAATTATTTTATGTATGATTGGTTATCTTTGCAAGTCTCTTCGAATTATCTGTTTGGTTTGGCCTACTAGATTGATCTTTTTTGCAATGGGAGAAGTGCTTAGCTTTGGGTTCAATCTTGCGTTGCTCGATCCCAGTGACAGAAGGGGAAACGACACGTATTGTATTCTTGCCATCGAGGATAAAAAGATGGGGTTTATATCATATTGCTTGAGTTTATCCCTCTACATCATGTCATCTTGCCTAATGTGTTACTCTGTTCTTATGAACTTAAAACTCTAGATGCATGCTGGATAGCGGTCGATGTGTGGAGTAATAGTAGTAGATGCAGGCAGGAGTCGGTCTACTTGTCGCGGACGTGATGCCTATATACATGATCATGCCTAGATATTCTCATAATTATGAACTTTTCTATCAATTGCTCGACAGTAATTTGTTCACCCACCGTAATACTTATGCTATCTTGAGAGAAGCCACTAGTGAAAGCTATGGCCCCCGGGTCTATTTTCCATCATATTAATCTTCCAACAACTAGCTATCTCTGTCGCCGTTTATTTGCAATCTTTACTTTCAATCTTTATCATAAAAATACCAAAAATATTATCTTATCATCTCTATCAGATCTCACTTTTGCAAGTGGCCGTGAAGGGATTGACAACACCTTTATCGCGTTGGTTGCATGGTACTTATTTGTTTGTGTAGGTACTAGGGACTTGCGTGTGGCCTCCTACTGGATTGATACCTTGGTTCTCAAAAACTGAGGGAAATACTTACGCTAGTTTGCTGCATCACCCTTTCCTCTTCAAGGGAAAACCAACGCATGCTCAAGAGGTAGCAGCGGCCATGGAGGCATCTAGGTGCCGGCGGACAAGGCGATGACCACACCCTTGGCTGTGGGCAGCCATGGAGAGGGGTGCATCTGGCGCCTGTGATCCACGCACGACTTAAACGAGGCCTACTAAGCGACAATGGCGACGATTACCAGCTGCCGGCGACCATGGCGACGAGCACCACACCCTGGCTGTAGGTGGGATGTGGAGGAAGATGCGGTAAGATATGGATGGGGATGAGCAACGAAGGGATATGGATGCAGGTCACGGGCAGTGCGGAGGCCCCCAACAGCCACACATTTTTTATTATGGGAGATGGGGCTAATTGAGGCACTTCGATCACTAGTAGATCAAACGACCCGTGCGCGACTGGTGGAAGACTCGGCCGGCGCGCCAGGTATAAATGTTTCCCTTTGTTTTTTTGCTTTACTTGCAAAAGAGACCGTGCATTGCAATGAGAAAAAATAACACACACTCTTACCCCTAATAACAATGACTTAAGACCTCAATAGGTCCACGACCTTTATTTTAATAGGACATGACATTTGTGTTGTCGCGTATTCTCCTTATCACCCTCATTAGCGGTGGCCTCAGTGCCCACACAATCGAAACACATTTGAATGTGGTCAATCCTAAGGTGTCTCTCTCTCTCGCGCGCGCGTGTGTGCTCGCTCCGAGTAAGATGAGAAATCTGTATTTTTCCCCTGCGAGGTTTTTTAGAAGCGTGCATGCATGGTTATTGATGCTTTGTTTCATCACAAATTTGTTTTAGTGAGGTGTGCAACCTGGATTGCCGCTGAAACGAAAGAAAAACGGACTGTGGATGAAGTTGGCATACAAAATAACTTAAAAATGTAATAGGTAAAATAACATCATATTCAGATTCTACATATTTTTCTAATCAAATTTCATATATGACATGTTAAATTCAGAGTTAGGGTTTAAAAGATACAGATAATTTAGAAAAGCATTTATTTTTTTAATAAAATTTCATATATGACATACCAGTGTTTTTGGTTAAAATGCAAAAAGCGATACGTTTGTGGCTTAAATTTGTATCGTGGGTTAATTACTCATGTCTACTATGCAACTTTATTCTTCTAGACTCTGTTGGGCCCCCAAACCCAAAGTTTTGTAGGACAGCAACAAATTTCTCTCAAGTGGATGACCTAAGGTTTATCAATCCGTGGGAGGTGTAGGATGAAGATTGTAATGCCCAACATGCGGCTCTAGCCCGATCAAGTTGTGAACTCTTGATAAGGGTAGAAACGCATATCAGAGTCGTTAAACAGGGTGGACATATTACAAGATATCATCAACTGAATAAAATAGAATACAAGATAGAAATTAGCTTACACTCGCAACAAGCTACAACATGAATACCTCAATACATCAATACATACAATCATCATGTAAAAAGTTAGGATCCAACTATGGATGAAACCAAACGAAAGAAAACCACAACAGCGCAATACCAATGCAATGCGGATGATGTGATGTTGAATGCAACAACAAAATAATTAACGCAACTATAGCAAAATATAACGGAAGGCATCTGAAGCATCGGTCTCGGGCTGTCACAACTCTCCCCCACTTACAAGAGATCTCGCCCAGAGATCTTAGGAACAAGAAGAGGAAAAGGAAAAGGAAAAGTTAAAACTAAGTTGCTTCTTTGACAAAGGACTGAAATCAACGACTGTTGAACGGTTGAGAAGCTTGAAATAAGGTATACAAAGGAGATTAATGAAGTTGAAATCACTTTGATAGAGAAGAGAAAGAATGAACACCATGAGAACCTTGGAGGTTGCAAAGACATAAAGAATGCACAAAGAACAGGAAGAATTTGGGAATCACTTCGGTTGAAAAGAGAAGCAAGGAATATAACATGAACTTGACAATGATGTGATGATAGATCGAAGAGGGCAACATCACAATGCCTCTGGAACAAGTGAATGATAGCTAGATAGTTGGAATGAATAGAACGGAGAATGAAACCAACATCTTCTACCAAAAGGAACTTGAAAGAACAACCTTACAAAGAAGCCTTGAACATATTTGTTGAATGAATCAATCAACCCAAAAGATATGCTAGTCATGGACTTATGGAAAACATCCCACAATTATGGGGCGAAAATCTGCCCCCAACCTGAAAAGATAATTGATTACTTAAGAGCAACATGGAGATGCAAAACTTCGTTCACCATGAGGATAAAAGAAAACTTGGGTCATGGATAAGCACCATCAATAGCAACATTCCTTAGGAAAGACTTTTAGGTGAAATATAACCCAAGATAACTCCAAGGAAGAAATTGAGGGGTTGAAAAGGATATCCCGAGCGAAGAGTAAATGATAGGTTAAAACATCTCATGAACAAAGGAAAGTTGTCAACCCATCATCTTCTCTCTGTGACTCCTTATGAATCCAGAATGGTACAGCACAACCAAAAAAGATAAGGGAGAAGGAAATTGCACTTTAGAAGGCAAGATGAAGAATGCTTTAAAACAAAACATGTGTTCAACACCATGTATCTTTAGGAGTATAGCTTGGGGGATCCTTAATAAGAGTGTCGTGCTTTTCTTAAGGAGTAACACTCGATGGATCTTGATTTTGGAAAAGAATGTTGAAGAACACTTCGTAAATGAAACGAATCCTTGACGAACCACCATGAAGAACCTCTTGGAAGAACTCCATAATTAAAAGGATGATTGAAAAGAATAAGAGTTGAAGTCTGACATTGATTTCCTTCGAACACCGTTAACAACAAAGAGATGAAGCTCCGTGATTAGATAACCAGTATGTTTGGAACTCCAGAAAAACAAGACGAAAACACTTGGAATTGAGAATTTAATGAAGAAACTTTGGAAGAAGGAATTAAATCCCCTCGATGAAATAAGAATAAGAATTATTGTATGTCTATCCTTCATCAAATTAAATTGATGAGAAGCAATGGATTTGGCATACTACTTATTCTTTTGAAACAGATTGGAGAGAGATAGAACAACCTTGGAGAATTCTTCAACTAATTGCTGGAAAGAGTTTGAAAACGAATGGAGATACTTGAGGGAATTTAGATACATGAGAACTAATATACCATGATTCGATTAGGAGAAATCTTGAACGAACCACCGATGAGAATTAGGAAAACGAATGAAGAAAACACCGATTTGGAAGAATTGGAGAAAGAGAGCTAAAAGCTGAGAATGAAGAATTCTTCTTGAATGATTGCCTCCAAAGAATAAAAAATGAAAACACTCGTGAAATACTTCGGATGGGTACGAAAAAATTCTCACGATCGGGAACAATTTGAGAGAACAACACCAAGCTTGAACCAACACTACTGCAGGATGCTGCAAACACGACACTACGATCAGAGACCCGTGCGATGCCATAATCACAAACGGTGGTGTAAAATAACCGTCAGAAAAGGTGCAAAACGTTTGCGATGGAGGATGCATCAAACACGGTTCAGATTTTAGTTGCGTGTGCGATGCAGGGCATACGGTTCAGCTCAATTAACTGTTTCCAATGAGGAGGAACAAAAGAAACGGGCATCCAGATGAAGGTGTGTGCGATGTACAACATACGGTTCACTTGGATGAACTATTTGTGATTAGGCAACACAAAAGAAACGGTCAGCCCGATCAATGTGTGTGCGATGTACTGCATACGGTTCACTCGGATGAACTGTTTGTGATTAGGCAAGAGAACAAAAACGGTTCAATATAACAAGATGTGTGTGATACGCGGCAAACAGGTCTGTAATCAGAAATGTGTGTGAAGACTGATAATAACGCAGACGATTGCTTCTAATAAGACATATGCGATATGCTCTGTCTACACAACATCTATTGGCCATTGTGGGACGCGCGGTCATCTGGATACGCCATAAGGATGTGAAGAGGCATTCCTATCGCAAGGACTAGTTGTTCCACCAAGAGCTCATGTAAGAAAACTATCAAGTTAAGTGTGCTCAGCCGGAGCAGCCATCGGATGGGTGACTAGATGGGAAGTTAGGTCGATGTTAATTAGTTGATGGGATGGGTCATTTCGGTCAAATGACCGAAATGCCCCATTCCCTCAGCTAATTTAACCTCGAGGTCCTTGTTTTTTATTTTTTAACACATGTTAAAGAAGGTCTACCGCATTACTTTTTGACAGTGTGCGATACGTGGAATACAGTTGATCCATCCGACCTATTTGTGATGGAATAGGCCGTGTGTGTTGTGGGAAAACACTTGCTAGTATTTAACCGTCTGGGAATGATGAATTCATCACCGACGAGTTCCCTAGTGTGGTCCCTGTTCATCTGATCATCATCTACTTCTTGTGCTAGCTCGATGCTAAGTTTCCATTAATTGATGGCGTTTTATGAACACGCCACCGTTTCCCGCCATTTCCTCACCTGTTTCCCACCACCCTACTATATTGCGCATAGGGGGCGCGCGACGCATGGAGGCGACAAGCGCAGCCTGTAGCACATCCACCTTTTCCAAGCATGCCAACCCACCAAAGCGCAGCCTCTGCCATCAACCTCGTCGACGAGGAAAACGAGCAGGCGCCACGGTCCGTCGAGGAAGAGGCGCTCCCGGCAACGCGATGGACGACGCCGTGATGAGCGTCATCGCCAGGGTTGAGCAGACCTTTGGCGCACGACGCTTGAGCCCCGCGGATCAAGATAGGCATGTTAGCGCAGACAGGCTGCAGCTCGCTGCACAACATGATCTATGGCGCGCCACCGAGCAAGCTAGGCGCGTCCGCGCCGATAGGCTGCGGCTCACTGCACAGCGAGACCATTGGAGCGCCACAGAGGGAGAGGCGTGGCGCACCGCACAGCAAGAGCGGATCCATTGGCGCTTGCCTGCTGTCGACACGGCGTCGCAGCTAGGTACACGTCCCGTCAGTACCCCCATTCCTCACCAGAAGTGGGCAGAGGCCCTCAGCGCCATACTTGCACCAGAGGCCGGCCGCGCCGTACTTGCACCGGACGCCCGCCGCGTCGTTCGCATGGGTGCCGCCGTTCGCCTTGTCCGCGGCCCACTGGATGCCAACATGATACGTCTCCAACGTATCTATAATTTATGAAGTATTCATGCTATTATATTATCTGTTTTGGATGTTTATGGGCCTTATTATACACTTTTATATTATTTTTGGGACTAACCTATTAACTAGAGGCCCAGCCCAAAATGATGTTTTATTGCCTATTTCAGTGTTTTGAAGAAAAGGAATATCAAACGGAGTCCAAACGGAATGAAACCTTCGGGAGAGTTATTTTTGGAACAGAAGCAATCCAGGAGACTTGGAGTAGACGTCAGGGAAGCTTCGAGGAAGCCACGAGGTAGGAAGGCGCGCCCTACCCCCTGGGCACGCCCCCCACCCTCGTGGGCCCATCGTGGCTCCCCTGACCAACTTCTTTCGCCTATATATGTCCATATACCCTAAAAAACATCAGGGAACAGAATAGATCGGGAGTTCTGCCGCCGCAAGCCTCTGTAGCCACCAAAAACCAATCGGGACCATGTTCTGGCACCCTGCCGGAGGGGGATCCCTCACCGGTGGCCATCTTCATCATCCCGGCGATCTCCATGACGAGGAGGGAGTAGTTCACCCTCGGGGCTGAGGGTATGTACCAGTAGCTATGTGTTTGATCTCTCTCTCTCTCTCTCTCTCTCTCTCTCTCTCTCTCTCGTGTTCTTGACTCGGCATGGTCTTGATGTATCGCGAGCTTTGTTATTATAGTTGGATCTTATGATGTTTCTCCCCCTCTACTCTCTTGTAATGGATTGAGTTTTCCCTTTGAAGTGATCTTATCGGATTGAGTCTTTAAGGATTTGAGAACACTTTATGTATGTCTTGCATGTGCTTATCTGTGATGACAATGGGATATTCACGTGATCCACTTGATGTATGTTTTGGTGATCAACTTTGCAGGTTCCGTTTGTGAACTTATGCATAGGGGTTGGCACACGTTTTTGTCTTGACTCTCCGCTTGAAACTTTGGGGCACTCTTTGAAGTACTTTGTGTTGGTTTGAATAGATGAATCTGAGATTGTGTGATGCATATCATATAATCAATACCCACAGATACTTGTGGTGACATTGGAGTATCTTGGTGACATTAGGGTTTTAGTTGATATGTGTCTTAAGGTGTTATTCTAGTACGAACTCTTGAATAGATCGATCCGAAAGAATAACTTTGAGGTGGTTTCGTACCCTACAATAATCTATTCGTTTGTTCTCCGCTATTAGTGACTTTGGAGTGACTCTTTGTTGCATGTTGAGGGATAGTTATATGATCCAATTATGTTATTATTGTTGAGAGAACTTGCACTAGTCAAAGTATGAGCCCTAGGCCTTGTTTCCTAGCATTGCAATACCGTTTACGCTCACTTTTATCATTATTTACCTTGCTGTTTTTATATTTTCAGATTACAAATACCTATATCTACTATCCATATTGCACTTGTATCACCATCTCTTCGCCGAACTAGTGCACCTATACAATTTACCATTGTATTGGGTGTGTTGGGGACACAAGAGACTCTTTGTTATTTGGTTGCAGGGTTGCTTGAGAGAGACCATCTTCATCCTACGCCTCTCACGGATTGATAAACCTTAGGTCATCCACTTGAGGGAAATTTTCTACTGTCCTACAAACCTCTGCACTTGGAGGCCCAACAACGTCTACAAGAAGAAGGTTGCGTAGTAGACATCAACCTATTTTCTGGCGCCGTTGCCGGGGAGGTGAGTGCTTGAAGGTATATCTTTAGATCTTGCAATCGAATCTTTTAGTTTCTTGTTTTATCACTAGTTTAGTTTATAAAAGAAAATTACAAAAAAATGGAATTGAGTTTGCCTCATACGCTTCATCTTTTTAATATCTTTCGTGAGAATGATGGAACGGAAAATTGTGCTCAAGTGCTAGAAGAAGAAGTCTATAAAATGTTTGGCACTAAATCTTTGAATGATGAGCATGATTGCAATGTTGTTAGTATGAATTCCTTGAATACCCATGATGCTAATGATAGGAAAAGCCACAAGCTTGGGGAAGCTATGCTTGATGAAGATGATATTTTTTGTCCCCCAAGTTTTAATGAGCAAATTTATTATGATGAAAGCATGCCTCCTATTTATGATGATTATATAGATGAAAGTGGATTTGGAGAGGTCATGACTTTATTTAGTGATGAATCCACTATTTTGGAAAAGGTTCCAATTGATTATGATAACAAAGTTGCTATTTATGCTGATTATTGTGATGACATGTATGCTATTAAGAATAATGATAACCAAGAAATTTATCATCATGATTTTAGTTTTCAATTGGATTATGCTACACATGATAGTTATTTTGTTGAGTTTGCTCCCACTATTCCGAATGAGAAGAATTTTGCTTATGTGGAGAGCAATAAATTTTCTATGCTTGTAGATCATGAAAAGAATGCTTTATGTGATGGTTATATTGTTGAATTTATTCATGATGCTACTAAAAATTATTATGAGGGAGGAATATATGCTTGTAGGAATTGCAATAATAACAAGTTTCCTCTCTATGTGCTTAAAATTTTAAAGTTATGTTTGTTTTGCCTTCCTATGCAAATTGATTCTTGCTCCCATAAGTTGTTTGCTCACGAAATCCCTATGCACAGGAAGTTGGTTAGACTTAAATGTGCTTGCCATGTGTTTCGTGATGCTCTCTTTATGTTTCAATTCTTATCTTTTATACGAGCATCATTGAAATCATCATGCCTAGCTAGAAAGGCATTAAAGAAAAGCGCTTGTTGGGAGACAACCCAATATTTATCCCTACTGTTTTCGTGTGTTCACATGATTAAGCTACTGTAGTAATCATGTTTTATAGTTTTTGTTTCAATGAAGTGCCAAGTAAAACCTATAGGATCTTCTTGGATGATAGTTATTTGATCTTGCTGAAAAAGACAGAAACTTTCTGCTCACTAAAACAATTGTTAAAAATCACCAGGAAGTGATAAAATACTGATTCTAATTGCAGTATATCAATAATCAAATTATCTAGGTCTTCCTATTCTGGAAGATTTTTCTGAGTTCCAGAAGTTTGCGCTTGATATAGATTACTACAGACTGTTCTGTTTTTGACAAATTCTATTTTCTATGTGTTGTTTGCTTATTTTGATGAATCTATGAGTAGTATCGGAGGGTATGAACCATAGAGAAGTTTGAATACAGTAGATATTACACCAATATGAATTTAGAATGAGTTCAAAACAGTACCTAAGTGGTGATTTATTTTCTTATACTAACGGAGCTTACGAGTTTTCTGTTGAGTTTTGTGTTGTGAAGTTTTCAAGTTTTGGGTAAAGATTCGATGGACTACGGAATAAGGAGTGGAAAGAGCCTAAGCTTGGGGATTCCCAAGGCACCCCAAGGTAATATTCAAGGACAACCAAGAGCCTAAGCTTGGGGATGCTCCGGATGGCATCCCCTCTTTCGTCTTCGTCCATCGGCAAGTTTACTTGGAGCTATATTTTTATTCACCACATGATATGTGTTTTGCTTGGAGCGTCATTTTATTTTGTTAGTATTTGCTTGATGTTATTTATAATAATGTTTTGCATCTCTAGTTTCAATAAAAATGTCAAGGATAGCTTTTACCATGCTTATTTTGCAAGTATACATGTTACTGTTTCAAAACAGAAAGTTTATCGCTGTTGCAAAAATTCCCTAGAAAATTCAGAATATGATAAAATGTTGAAACTTTTTGCATATTGAGCTCTGATAAATTTAATACAGTGGTAATTTTATTTCATAATTTTTGGAGCTAGGGAAGTATGGATCTTGCTGCATTGTTTACAGACTGTCCCGTTTAGGCAGATTGCTGTTATGTTTGCATTGTTTGCATATGTTTGCTTCTTTAATGATTCTATTTGAGGATAGGACTAGTAAATATTCATAGGAATTTAGTATGAAATGTTGAATAATAATTTTAGTGACTTGCTACAGTAGAGTATGATAAGGTTTTTGCATTGGTTTATACTAACTTATCTCACGAGTCCTTGTTGAGTTTTGTGTGGATGAAGCTTTTGAGATTTAGGAAGACCGTGGTATGAGAGGAATTAAGGAGACACAAAATCTCAAGCTTGGGGATGCCCAAGCCATCCCAAGATAATATTTCAAGAAGTCTCAAGCGTCTAAGCTTGGGGATGCCCCAGTTGGCATCCCACCTTTCTTCTTCGAAAACTATCGGTTAGTATCGGTTGATCCTAAATTTTTGCTTCTTCACATGATGTTTGCTATTCTTAGAATGTCATTTTATTTTGTTTTGCTTGCTGTTTGAATAAAATATCAAGTTTTGAAATTATTAAATGGGAGATTCTTCACATAGCTAAATAATTATTTAACTACTCATTGTTCTTCACTTATGTCTTTTTGGAGTAGTTTGTCATTTACTCGTGTGCTTCACTTATATCCTATGAGTAAATAGTTGAATGATTTGAATATCATAAATCTGAAATTATACATGTTTCATATGCTTATCCCATGGGGAGTAATGACTTCACATATAAGAAGTAGAGGTGGTAAATTTATTGAAGGTTAGCAAACATTGTATTGGTCACTTGAACAATTCATGAAATAATATTGAGGGAAGAGAGATTTCACATATAAATATACTATCTTGGACATCTTTTGTAATTGTGAGCACTCATTAAAATATGACATGCTAAAAGGTTGATGTTGGACAAGGAAGACAGCGTAATGGGTTATGTTTTCTTATATCCGAAATAAAGTATATTGTCATGGATCATTCAACATGCTGAGCTTGCCTTTCCCCCTCATGCTAGCCAAATTCTTTGGACCAAGTAGATATACTACTTGTGCTTCCAAACATCCCTTAAACCAGTATTGCCATGAGAGTCCACCATACCTACCTATGGATTGAGTAAGATCCTTCAAGTAAGTTGTCATCGGTGCATGCAATAAAAATTGCTCTCTAAATATGTATGATCAATTAGTGTGGAGAAAATAAGCTTTATACGATCTTGTGATGTGGAAGCAATAAAACCGACGGACTACATAATAAAGGTCCCTATCACAAGTGGCAATATAAAATGACGTTCTTTCGCATTAAGATTTTGTGCATCCAACTATAAAAGCGCATGACAACCTCTGCTTCCCTCTGTGAAGGGCCTATCCTTTATTCTTGTCTTATACCTTATGCAAGAGTCATGGTGATCTTCACCGTTCCTTTTTACATTTATCCTTTGGCAAGCACATTGTGTTGGAAAGGTTCTGGTATATATATCCAATTGGATGCAGGGCATCATGAACTATTATTGTTGACATTACCCTTGAGGTAAAAGGTTGGGAGTCGAATTTATAAGCCACTATCTTTCTCTGTGTCTGATTAAAACTTTGAACCCATTAATATCACGTGAGTGTTAGCAATTGTCAAAGACTAAATGATAGTTGAGTACGTGAAGTTTGCTGAATCAAAGCTCTGATATAGACCCTTCCTGAAAATAAGATGAATTGTAATTGTTTGATGACTAAGAGCACTGTTTGTTAGTTTTCAAGAAAGTTTATGATCTATACTTTAACATGTGAATAGTTTGTTACTTGATCATGAAAAGTTTTATGAGATGACTACTGTTATGACATATGATGATGCTAGAAAAGGTGATTGAAATTATCATTGATCAAACTTGTGCACCTGCTAGCATTCACACTTCATAAATTATTTCTTTTATCATTTACCTACTCGAGGACGAGTAGGAATTAAGCTTGGGGATGCTGATACGTCTCCAACGTATCTATAATTTATGAAGTATTCATGCTATTATATTATCTGTTTTGGATGTTTATGGGACTTATTATACACTTTTATATTATTTTTGGGACTAACCTATTAACCGCAGGCCCAACCCAAAATGTTGTTTTATTGCCTATTTCTGTGTTTCGAAGAAAAGGAATATCAAACGGAGTCCAAACGGAATGAAACCTTCGGGAGAGTTATTTTTGGATATGAAGCAATCCAGGAGACTTGGAGTAGACGTCAAGGAAGCTTCGAGGAAGCCACGAGGCAGGGAGGCGCGCCCTACCCCCCTGGGCGCGCCCCCACCCTTGTGGGCCCCTCGTGGCTCCGCTGACCGACTTCTTTCGCCTATATATGTCCATATACCCTAAAAACATCGAGGAACAGAATAGATCCGGAGTTCCGCCGCCGCAAGCCTCTGTAGCCACCAAAAACCAATTGGGACCCTGTTCCGGCACCCTGCCAGAGGGGGATCCCTCATCGGTGGCCATCTTCATCATCCCAGCGATCTCCATGACGAGGAGGGAGTAGTTCACCCTCGGGGCTGAGGGTATGTACCAGTAGCTATGTGTTTGATCTCTCTCTCTCGTGTTCTTGACTCGACATGATCTTGATGTATCGCGAGCTTTGCTATTATAGTTGGATCTTATGATGTTTCTCACCGTCTACTCTATTGTAATGGATTGAGTTTTCCCTTTGAAGTGATCTTATCGGATTGAGTCTTTAAGGATTTGAGAACACTTTATGTATGTCTTGCATGTACTTATCTGTGGTGACAATGGGATATTCACGTGATCCACTTGATGTATGTTTTGGTGATCAACTTGCGCGTTCCGTTTGTGAACTTATGCATAGGGGTTGGCACACGTTTTTTTTGACTCTTCGGTAGAAACTTTGGGGCACTCTTTGAAGTGCTTTGTGTTGGTTTTAATAGATGAATCTGAGATTGTGTGATGCATATCATATAGCCATACCCACGGATACTTGTGGTGACATTGGAGTATCTAGGTGACATTAGGGTTTTGGTTGATATGTGTCTTAAGGTGTTATTCTAGTACAAACTCTTGAATAGATCGATTGGAAAGAATAACTTTGAGGTGGTTTCGTACCCTACAATAATCTCTTCGTTTGTTCTCCGCTATTAGTAACTTTGGAGTGACTCTTTGTTGCATGTTGAGGGATAGTTATATGATCCAATTATGTTATTATTGTTGAGAGAACTTGCACTAGTGAAAGTATGAACCCTAGGCCTTGTTTCCTAGCATTGAAATACCGTTTACGCTCACTTTTATCATTAGTTACCTTGCTGTTTTTATATTTTTAGATTACAAAAACCTATATCTACTATCCATATTGCACTTGTATCACCATCTCTTCGCTGAACTAGTGCACTGTAGCGACCCGACACGAATGGATCAAGTCTCGTGGCTTAGTGTCATCCACGGATCGGTATCTTTGACACACACAAGACTCAAGGATTTATAACATAGGTAAATCACATGTATAAAGTAACGTAAATACTATTACCTCAATCCAAATAGTGGAAGTAACAAGGTTGTGGATTCCCATCAACACCAATGGCAAAGTTGAGTGTAGAAATCGTAACCCTAACGTATCACTTACTAGTCGTAAGATCCTGCAACATGAGACGTTGCAGCCACAAAGGGTCAGTACATTGAATGTACTGGCAAATTCACACCATAGGATAATGATGAATAAAGGCTATCACTACATGCATATTTGGCTGGTGGAAAAGCTCTATGGTTATAATGTTTTTTGAAAAGCCAATTTTCCCTCTTGCAAAGGAATAAATTTTATTTAACTATCATGGTGGTTGTTAAACATTGAGAATGGTTGACAGCATTCTCAATCCCAATTAAAAATATCATCATTAACCCAACAAAATTATTTAAAGTAACATGATGAGATTCACATGATAATCCAAGTACTAGATACTCAAAACGTCCATAACCGGGGACACGGCTAACCATGATTAGTTTGATACACTCTGCAGAGGTTTGTGCACTTTTCCCCACAAGACTCGATCTCCTCCGTTGTTCTCGCACTACATGGTGTTTGAGAAACGGATGACCGAGACATAGTCTTTCAGAAGCGCTAGCACCTTAAGAACGGGTAGACCGTACCAACCTACATCCCCTACATCTGCTAGTCTACCACTGTAAGAGTTCGCACGACTTAGTCAACTATGCTAGAGCCCATAATAGCTTGTGGCTGCACACGGAAGTTTCTAGCATGAATATTCCCATGATCCCTTTGAGCCTGGGTGGCGGTCCAAAAAGAAACAGGCAATCCTGGAATACCCAGGTACCTCAATCCACCCAGATGTGTGTTTAAGTTGCCACCTTAAATAAACCATTAATTTAAAATCTCACATCTGTCATGGATACACTCCCCCAATCCACGTTACTAGCATAGCATGGCATAATAAGCAAACGTAGAAGTAACTCCCAAGGGTTTGATAATAAAACAGGTAATAGGTACTACCTCATCTACTTCCCAAAACCCACAATTTAATTAGATCCTAATCATGCAATGTTTGAGGATTGATCTAATGCATAAAAACTCGATATGAAAAGGGATATGATCAAAGTGTGAACTTGCCTGCAATGTTGATGAAGATGATTCACACTCATAACTCTTCATAGGTCTACTCGTCACAATCCGGTCAATCTATCGTAAGCAATCAATAGTAACCACACATAAGCAATCACTCAAAAGATCAGAAAGAACGAAGAAGACGATTCGAAAAACATCAAAACCAAGCAAATAACTCTTGCAACATAAAACATATTTCTAACAGTACCAAAATTATGTGAATTTGGCCTTATCACAAAGTTTAGGTCAAGATCTTCGATTTTCAAAAAGAATCAACTAAATTGGAGTTACGAAACTCAAGTTATGAACAAACGAAGTTCAAATTCAAATCTGATATAATTCAAATTTTAAACTTTCAAAAACATGTTTGAGTTGGATTACTGGATAGAGGGGATCATAACGAAGAAGTGGGCGTTGGTTTCGTTGGATTTGGATAAACGGATAAAAAGTTGTGAGTGTTTGAAGTCTAGGGGCTAATCTATAAATAAAATATTCACAGACGGGTCCCTGGCCGAAAATAAAAAGAAAGAAAAAAAAACTAAATAACTGACGTTCGCTACCGAACGCTAACTAATGGAAACCGTTCGTTAAGGAGATCTAATAGGAGAACGTTTGTTAAATAACTAGACTTAAAACAAAAACCCTTTTTTTTTAGAAAAACCGGGAAAACCAAATATAACCAATCTAGGATTCGGTTTTATACCGGTCCAGCGGTTCGGCGATCTTCGGTGGAAAACCAACGGCGGCAGTTTCCGGCAGCTCTCCGGCGGGTCACATCTCCGGCGAGTGCGGCGACAGCGGGATGGCGCGGTGGCGAGGCGCGGATGCGGCTTCGACGGGCGGCGGCTTGCCTCGGCGGTGGGGCAAAGCGCTGGTCGCCCGCGCGAGTCTTGTGAGCGGGCGGCAAAAGTCTTGGCGGTGGCGGTGAGATCTGGCGGCGGCGGCGCGTTGCGAGGAGAGGCGAGGCGAGGAGAGAGAGAGGGGCCCGAGGCGGCGCCCTTTATAGGAGGGGAGGGGAGGCGCAAGGCGTGGAGGAGGGGGCAAGGTGGACGCGGAGTCCGGCCAGACTCCGGCGGCGGCGCTCCCGTGCGGGAGACGAACTCCTGCGGGAGCTCAGGGACGCCGGTGGCGAGGCTGGGCCATGACTCACACAGGCGCTGGGCCGCCCAATCGGCGACGGATTTCTCTTAAAATCATTTTCCGCATTTAATAAAATAAACAAATAGTTATAAAATAAAACTACAACCTAGGCATATAATATATCAAAATTTTCAGAAAAAGATTTCCTACATTGTGACATTTTGTAATATCAAATAATATCCACATAAATTCAAATAAAGCAAAGAGTGCTTCGCTCTAGTAAAATCCAGTAAAATCATTTTAAAAATACCAAATTGATTTCAAATTTATTTATCTCCAAGTTTCGATGTAGGGAATCATGTTACCCTATTTTCCATATATTTTTATTTTGGAGAAAAATATTTTGAATAAAAACCAAATAACTCCAGAAAAATATATTCCAAAAGGACTTTGAATTTGATCCTTTGAAACTCCCAACTCATATTTCATATGTTTTGAAGAAGTCATTTTATCTTCGCTCGTGAAAATCATTGAGTTGCATAAAGTTTCAGAATTGGAAATATTCTCAAATGAAATTCAAATATTTTCAACACCCCTTTTCATTTAAAAAAAATGGAAGAAGTCATGTCATCTTCTCTCCAGGGTTTTGTGTTTGAAAAGAATTTGAATTCAAGGGGTTCAGAAAGCAGAGATGGAAGTTTGGGAAAGTCCTTTTATTCCCTCTCATTTAACTTTCAAGAGTTTCGAACTCACTCACTTTCAGTCAATCAATAAAAACTATCTATTTGTTTATAACATTCAAAATTTAGAATTTTGGGATGTTACAAACCTACCACCCTTAAAATGAATCTCGTCCTCGAGATTCGGAGAGGCTAGCAAGAAATAGGTTAGGGTAGGGGGTCTTCAGAATCCATCGATCGTCTCCGGGGGTCTCGGGTGCTACCACCCTTAGAAGCATGGTTACGGTTCCATCAAAACTCATATACTCCATCCTTATTACTGACAGTTTCGGTCTTCTCAGATCGTAAGGATAATTCCTTCTCTGGGCTCTTCCAGTAGTGGCATAACCTTTACCTCGATTCTTGTGTCCTTTTATCTTAGTAAGGTTATTCCGAGATTGGGTCTTCATAGTTGATAGGTCTGGCGCCAATACTAAATAACTATCGATATCTCATGGTGGTCAACAATTTATGGTTTCTCCTGCAGGAAATGGGTCTGGGTCGAACCTCACCGTATATCGTACGATTGGCAACAGCTGCCGTGTACAAGGGAAAATACTTATACCATTCTAAGGTTCAAACAAGGTTTTGATCGTCGTCTCTCTACTATAGGGAAGTCACTCAGATTTACCATCCCATATAGCAAGGCGAATAATAAGAGTAATTCGGTATGGTGATCAATCCATCCCGCACCCAAATCATTACCTTGTACATGGTTTAGCGAATCTCGCATTCTAACACTCGGTCATCCTCACAAGCATTGCAGAATTTCTCTTGTCGACGAACCAAGTTTGGAAAAATCCATTGATTCTGCAAGCCAACAAACATCTATCGTTCCTTCACAACTCTCAGGTTTTGCGTAAACTCCTATAGAATCGTCGGTTGATAGAGGCATATCCTCTTCCAGGGTTTTTCCTTTAGCAAGAATGTGCTTGCTTCTTGGCAGGTCCTGGAGCCTGTGGGTTATGGCCCATCTCATCACTTATAATACTTGAACACATCATCTGGGCAACTGATCATTATCCCAACATCCAACTTCCTGGCATACTTAAAATCCATCCAATTGTATTGTCTCCCTTCCTTCTATTTGCACCAAACTAAGACGTGATTACTCAGACTCATCATGGAATTTCCATTGATCCATATTTCCAACATCATACCTCCTTTATATCCAATAGTAATTCATCTCTTCATCCTCGTGGGATATCCCACCTACCGAGATAAAAACTTATACTTATGAAGTCCATGTTGGGGAACGTAGCAGAAATTCAAAATTTTCTACGCATCACCAAGATCAATCTATGGAGTAATCTAGCAACGAGGGAAAGGGGAGTGGATGAGCATCTTCATACCCTTGAAGATCGGTAAGCGGAAGCGTTACAAGAACGCGGATGAAGGATTCGTACTCGCAACGATTCAGATCGCGGTTGATTCCGATCTAAGCACCGAACAACGGTGCCTCCGTGTTCAACACACGTACAGCCCGGGGACGTCTCCTCCTTCTTGATCCGGAAAGGGGAAAGGAGAAGTTGAGGGAGAACTCCGACAGCACGACGACATGGTGGTGATGGAGCTCGTGGTTCTTCGGCAGGGCTTCGCCAAGCACTACAGAGGAGGAGGAGGTGTTGGAGGAGGGAGAGAGCTGCGCCAAGGGAAGGGTGTGGCTGCCCTCTCTCTCTCACACTATATATAGGGGAAGGGAGGAGGGGGAGGCTCCCTAGGGTTCCCTAGGGGAGGGGCGGTGGCCATAGGGGAAACCCTAGATGGGTTTTGGCGCCCCACCCCTAGGAAACTTGCCCCCCAAGCCGGGAGGCGGCTGCCCTAGGGGTGGCGCCCCACCTCTCCGTGTTATGTGAGATGGGGTGGGAGGGCGCCAGCCCCTTAGTGGGCTGATGTGCCCTCTCCCCTTGGCCCATAAGGCCCCCCAAAGCTTGTCGGGGCCTCCGAAACCCCTTTCGGACACGCTGGTCATCACCTGGTACCCCCGGAACAATTCCGGACTCCAATACCCTTCGTCCAATATACCGATCTTCACCTCCGGACCATTCCGGAGCTCCTCGTCATGTCCGCGATCTCATCCGGGACTCCGAACAACCTGCGGTATCCACATACTATTTCCCATAACAACTCTAGCGTCACCGAACCTTAAGTGTGTAGACCCTACGGGTTCGGGAACCATGCAGACATGACCGAGACGTTCTCCGGTCAATAACCAACAGCGGGATCTGGATACCCATGTTGGCTCCCACATGTTCCACGATGATCTCATCGGATGAACCACGATGTCAAGGATTCAAGCAATCCCGTATGCAATTCCCTTAATCTACCGGTATAGTACTTGCCCGAGATTCGATCGTCGGTAGCCCGATACCTTGTTCAATCTCGTTACCGGCAAGTCTCTTTACTCGTTCCGTAACACATCATCCCGTGATCAACCCCTTGATCACATTGTGCACTGTGACGCCCTCGATTCAATCGTACACTAATCATGCACGCAAATGTGTACGATCAAGATCAAGGACTCACGGGAAGATATCACAACACAACTCTACAAATAAAATAAGTCATACAAGCATCATAATACAAGCCAGGGGCCTCGAGGGCTCGAATACAAGTGCTCGATCATAGACGAGTCAGCGGAAGCAACAATATCTGAGTACAGACATAAGTTAAACAAGGTGCCATAAGATGGCTAGCACAAACCGGGATACAGATCGAAGAGGAGCAGGCCTCCGCCTGGATCCTCCTAGGTCACTCCCGGTCGCCGCCGGTGGGCTGCACGTAGTAGTAGGCACCTCCGGAGTAGTAGTCGTCATAGGCGGTGGCGTCGACTCACAGGCTCCATCTTCAGTTGCAGCAATCGAGTAAAGGTAGGGGAAAAGGGGAACAAGGCAACCGTGAGTACTCATCCAAAGTACTGCAAGCAAGGAGCTACACTACATATGCATGGATATATGTGTAAAGGCCATATCGATGGACTGAATCGCAGAATGCCGTAATAAGAGGGGATAGCTAGTCTTAACGAAGACTACGCTTCGGACACCGGTCCGGCAATGATGAGAAGAGGACAACGGAAGTCCTCCAAGTAACATCATATAGCAATAATCCTACCCGCAATCCCCGCTCATACCCCGAGCGAGAGCGACCACGGTTGTATCGGCACTTGGAAGGGTGTGTTTTATCATGTATCCGGTTCTAGTTGTCATAAGCTCAAGGTACAACTCCAAGTCGCCCTGTTATCAAGATCACGGCTATCCGAATAGATTAACTTCCTGCAGGGTGCACCATCTTACCCAAAGACGCTTGATCCCATTTGGCGGACACACTTTCCGGGTCATGCCCGCAGCGTAAGATCAACACGCCGCAGCCCCACCTAGGCACAACAGAGAGGCCAACGCCGGTCTAAACCTAAGCGCCAGGGTGCAGGCCCCATCGCCTCGAGCACACCAAGACGCTATGTAGGGCGGCGGAAGCGCACCTAGCCTAACAGCGTTCGGTCCAATCCGGCCAAGCGCGCTCGTCGTGACGTCTGAAGTTCTTGGTGATACCACGACGCCGGATACCCATAACTACTCCCGCGTAGATGGTTAGTGCGTATAAGCTCGTAGCCAACCCAGATCAAATACCAAGACCTCGTTAAGCGTGTTAAGTAACATGAACGCCGAACAGGCCAGGCCCACCTCTCTCTAGGCGGTCTCAACCTGCCTGCCGCTCCGCCACAATGATCCACTCATGGGTGCTCCATCACCGACCGACTTTAGTCTCACATGTATCATGTATAAGTATATAGTATATACCCGTGATCAACTCCCGAGTGATCACGGCCCGATAGTATAGCATGGCGCATGCATAAACAGAGTAGGGCCACAGATGAAAGAACTAGCATCCTATACTAAGCATATAGGATTGCGGTAAGGTAACAATGAAGTTACAAGGACAAAGCTATGCAGCAAAGATAGGAGTATCGAAAACAGAACATGCTATGCTACTCTAATGCAAGCGTGTAGATAAGAGTAGGCGATATCGGTGATCAAGGGGGCTTGCCTGGTTGCTCTGCAAGAGAGAGGGTCGTCAACACCGTAGTCGAATCGGCCACCGCAGCTGGCGTCGGTCTCGTAGTCTACCAAGAGAAGAGGGGAAGAAACAATGAATACACGTAACAGATGCATAACGATGCATGACATGCCAAGAAGCGATGCTAGGCGTGCCCTAACGTGGTAAGAGGGTACCGGTTTAGGGGAAAACATCCGGAAGTTATCCGGTTCCGGACGTCTGTCGAGACGGATGAACCGGAGAGGAAAGTTTGCAGTTCGATAGGTTAGAGGCGTGTGGTGGACGAACGAATTGCGTATCCGGAATCGCCTCTCGCTGCTCGAGCAACTTTCATGTTGAAATTATTTTAATCCGGATTACGGATTAAAAGTTATGATTTATAAAAGGTTTTATTAATTTCGGAATTTTAATTAATTATTTAATTAATTTCGAAATTGCATTTATGACATCGACATGATGTCATCTTGCCGACGTCATCAGACAACAGGGTTGACTAAGTCAACCACGATGTGGGTCCCGCATGTCATTCACTATTAGCTTAATTAACCTAATCAGTTAATTAACCTTAGTTAATTAAGTTAATTAAGTTAATTAATAATTAGTGTTAATTAATTCAGAATTAATTAGTTTAATTAATTACCCAATTAATTTAACTAATGATTAGGTTAATTAATCCGAATTAATTAGATTAATTAATTACTCAATTAATTAATTAATTAATTATTTAGTTAATTAGTTTAATTCATTTTATTTCCTTTTTTAGTTTCTGCTTTTAATTTAAAACGTTCATTTGGGGTGGGGCCCCACGCCGCTGGGCCCACGGCCTTATCGGGCATCTTGGTGCAGGAGACGCAGGCGACCCTGATTCGGCACTAACCATGCCCGTCGGGCGCGACCAGGCGGATCGGGCGCGGGCGGCCGAGCGGCCGAGGCCACTGGCACGCCCACGGCCAGCGGCCAGGCGAGGGGAGGTGACGAGCGGGCGGTTGAGGCTCGGCCGGGCCGAGGCCATGAGAGAAGGGGGAGGAACGAGGTTCGTCGGGAAGCGAACGAGGGGGAGGGAGCGAGGGCTCGGCGGCGCTAGAGCGCCCAGGCGAGTCAGGCGCTGCTGGGCGCCGGCGAGTGGGCCGAGGCCACGGGGCCGGATCCGGCGGGGGGAAGGAAGGAGGGGTTCGGGAGGGGCGTTGGTGCTGGCGGGCGGCCGGAGCCGGGAGCCGGAGGGGACCGGAGGAGGCGCCGGTCTGTGGCGGGACGGCCGGCGCCGTCACGACGGGAAGAGGGAGGAGAGGGGGGGACCTCACGGGGAGTAGGGTCTCGGCGGTGGGCTCGGTGGGGGGGGGCAGGCCGGCGGGAGGAGGCCGGGAGGCGTTCCATGAGGGCGGCGAGGCCGAGCCGATGAGGTGGCGGTCGCCGGGCTCGGGGCGCCCGAGGCGGCGACGGGAGGAGGAGGGGATCTCCCAGGGCGGCGGAGGAGGAGGGAGGCCTGGCGGCGGGGCAGGGGGGCAGCGAGGTGGGGAGGCGGGGGAGGTTCGGTCGGGGCGGTCGGTGCTCCCCGATCCAGATCGAAGCCTTGGCGTCTTGGGGCGAATGGGTGGTTGGCTAGGGTTAGCCGCAGGGGTTGGGGGGGTTATGCGGCCGGTTGGGCCGGCGGGCCGGCCCATGGGGGAGAAGGGGGGACGGGCCAAGGGGGAAGTGGGGAGGAGGGCGGTGGGTGGGAGGGGGAGGTTATCCCCCACTGCTTTTTCTTTTCTCATTTTGTTAAATTTTCTTTTCTGTTTTTATTTTATTTAAAATGCTTTGGCATTTTGTAAATATTAGTGCACCCCTCCAATATTAGGTTAGGTATTTTAGAAAACCCCGGTACATTTTAGAATTAGTTTTCGAAACCCTTTTATCGTTTGTTTCATTTTTGATTTTGTTTTAGGACGGTTCCGAATTAACGAGAGGTTAATTATCTTAACCAAGGTGATTCTTGTTCCATAACCATCCGGCGTTACAAATCTCCTCCACTACAAGAAATCTCGTCCGAGATTTAGGAGGTAGAAGGAAAGAGTGCGGATATTCATCTCAAGACGATCCTCGCGTTCTGGTGGCTTCGTCTTGAGTGATTCACCATCGGACTTTGAGGAATTTGATCGCCTTCGACGGTGCGGCGTTCAGCTTGGTCGAGAATGCGGACCGGATGCTCTTTATAGGAGAGGTCTGTTGCAATTCGAGCACTTCATGGTCCATTTGCTCGGATTGGGTCCTTGAAGCAGCGTCGGAGTTGGGACACGTGGAACACATCGTGAACTCGAGAAAGGTTCGACGGAAGCTCCAGCTTGATATGCCACTTTTCCACGCCTTTCCAGAATAGTGAAAGGGCCAATATAGCGAGGTGCTAACTTGCCCTTGATCCCGAAGCGGTGAGCACCCTTCATTGGTGTAACACGGAGATAGGCCTTTTCGCCAGGTTGGTAGACCATGTCTTTGTGATGACGGTCATAATTACTCTTTTGACGAGACTGAGCAGTCTTGAGATTCTCACGAATAATGCGGACTTGTTCTTCGGCATGTTGGATAATATCCGGACCAAGAGTGGACGCTCCCGATTTCGACCAGTTCGGAGGGTTCGCACTTTCGTCCATATAACACTTCAAGGGGCCATCTTGAGACTAGCTTGATAGCTATTATTATAAGAGAACTCAGCATACGGAGAGATTCCTCCCATTTCTTGCGAATGAGACAACACAAGCTCGAAGCATGTCTTGAGAATTTGGTTGACACGCTCAACTTGCCCTTGGGATCATGGATGAAACGCATCTTGAAAGATAAATGAGTACCCATAGCTTCTTGAAAACTTGCCCGAATCTTGAAGTGAATAAGCTGCCACGGTCCGAACCGATAACCAAAGGAATACCGTGAAGTGAAACAATTTCGACATATAGAGCGTTGCCGGTGGCTAGCGAAGATCGTTTCTTTGACCGCCGTAAAATGTGCAACTTTAGAAAGCGGTCAATGACGACAAGAATAGCATCATTACCTTTCTGCGATTTGGGAAATCCAAAGGACGAAGTCCATTTCAACATGGTCCCATTTCCATTCGGGAATAGAGATAGGCTGCAGAGTTCCAAAGAGGCCTTTGATGTTCTGCTTTGATACGACGGCAAACGCCACACTCGTAAACATAGCGAGCAATGTCCTCGCTTCATATTGGACCACGGAATCTCGGATTTAATGTCTTGATACATCTTTGTACTTGCGGGGTGGATACATAGAGGCGTATCATGAGCTTCTTGCATAACCTTCGAGTCATATCCAGGTTGTCCTTCTTACATGGCACCACTAGGCGGCCTTTGAAGTACAAGGCGCCATCATCGGCAATAGTGAAGGAGGAGGATTTCCTTTCCCGACGTCTTGTTTAAGCTTGTAGACTTGAGTCAAATCCTGCATTGTCTTTATGGTGCCCAAGAGATCGGGTTCAACAGCCAGGTAAAGAGGGAACCTGGGAACAACACGGAGATTCATCTTGCGGAACTCCGGAGGAGGGGAGCGAAGTGCACCGGAGGAACAATATGGAGGTTCACCGCTGAATTCTTCAACAAGTGAAGGGCTGAACTTTGTGAACTCAAGGTGGTTGCAGAAGAGACTTGCGGCTCAAGGCATCAGCCATTACATTAGCCTTGCTCGGCGTATAGGAAATACCCAAATCAAAGTCTGCAATAGTCTCCATCCATCTCTGGCCGACGGAGGTTCAGGTCTGGCTGAGTAAACAGATACTTCAGACTTTGGTGGTCAGTGTAGATCTCGCAACGATTACCGAGAAGGTAATGTCGCCATTTGCTTTAGCGCATGAATGACAGCAGCAAGTTCGAGGTCATGAACTGGGTAGTTCTCCTCGTGAGGGCAATCGTGTCGAGGCATAAGCAACTACTTTGCGCTCTTGCATCAAGACACCGCCTAAACCTTGACGGATGCGTCGCGATAAATGACGAAGTCCTTCTTAGTATCGGGAGGAGCTAGCATCGGGCGGTTGTCAACTTGTCTTTGAGTGCCCGGAAGCTTTCCGACACTTATCATCCATTGAACTTGACGCCTTTATGCAATAGATTAGTCGAGGCTGGCAATCTTGGAGAAGTTCTCGGCGAATCGACGGCAATAGTCAAGAGACCGAGAAAACTTCGACTTGCTTAACGTTCTTCTGGAGGAGTCCAATCGAGAATAGCCTGAACTCGTTCAGGGTTGACGGAACTACCATCCTTAGAGATGACATGTCCAAGGTAGGTTACTTCGGGAAGCCAGAATTCACACTTGGAGAACTTGGCATAGAGTTGATGCTCTCGTAGCTTTTCCAAAGACAAGACGAAGATGTTCAAGATGTTCTTCTTCATTCTTGGAATAGATCAGATATCATCCGGATAAACCACGCACGAACTTGTCGAGGTAATCCATGAATATATAGTTCATCAGGCGAGAGAAGGTGGCTGGAGCATTGGTTAAGCCGAAAGACATGACGGTGTACTCGTATGAACCATAACGAGTCACAAATGCGGTCTTGGGGATATCCTCCTCGCGAACACGGATCTGGTGGTAACCCAACCTCAAGTCGAAGTTTCGAGAACACCGACGAACCAGCCAGCTTGATCATAAAGATCATTGATCCGAGGAAGAGGATACTTATTCTGAATGGTAGCTTGATTTATAGGACGGTAGTCTTGGACCAATCGGTTTGTCCCATCCTTCTTCTTGACAAAGAGAGAAGGTGCTCCCCAAGGTGAGCAACTTGGGCGAATGAAACCGCTTTGAAGAGATTTGTCGATTCCCTCCTTTAGTTCAAGGAGTTCATGCGGCGGCATCTTGTAGGGACGCTTGGCTATAGGAGTGGTGCCTGGTTTCAAGTCGATGACGAATTCGATAGCCCTAGCAGGGGGAATCCCTGGAAGTTCTTCAGGAAAGACGTCTTGGAAATCGCAAACGACAGGAATGTTTTCAATTCCCTCGAGGGGTGTGGCGTTCAATGCATTCAATGCATAGAGCCTTGCCTCGGCATTTTGAACCAGACGAGCATTGTAGCTTACGATTTCATCAGAAGGGTGCAGCAGATGGACGGTCTTAGTGGCGCAAACGATTGACGCCAGATCGCTTTCAACCAATCCATCCCAAAATGAGGTCAATGCTACAAGACTTCAGACGATAGGAGAGACAAGGAATTCCATTCCTTCGATTTCAACTCGGACGTCGTTGCAAACCATGGAGGTCCGACATCGCCCATGGGGTGTGTACTAATAGTGAAGCATTCATGTCTTCACTTTTAATGCCATGCATGAATGCAAAATCTTCGACATGAATGAATGTGATGCCCTGAATCGAATAAAACAGATGCACGGTACTGAATTTACGAGGAGGTACCCATCACAAGAGCAGGCTGGTCTTGAGCTTCGTTCGGATCAACGTGGTTGGCCTGAGCTTGCCCATAAGACTTGCCGGTGTTGTTGCGGTTCGGTGTTTCCACGGCCAGCTCTTTGGAAGGGCCGATTGATTCTGGTTCGGTTGCATTCTCTAGCACGGTGCCCTGGCTGTCCGCACTTTGAAGCATAAGCCATTATTGGGAGTGGGACAGAGCTTGGGGTGGTGGAGCTGGAAGCTTGGCTGCTTAGTTGTAGGCGCACGAGGTGTAGCATAGTTCTGCTTTGGAGCGAGTGCATTCGGCTGGTACATGCTGTTGGGAATCCATATCTTGCGCTTGCGAGGGACGGGCCGAAGATGAGCCCGTGTCACGGTTGCTCTGTTAGAGCTCTGGTATTCCTGCAGACCAGTTTCGACATTGATAGCTTTGTTCACCAAGGTGGCGAAATCAGCAAAGTCGTGCACTAGAAGTGCGAGCTTGATGTCGACTTGAAGACCGCCACGGAACTTCTCTGTCTGCGTGCATCGGTTGCAATATCCTCTTGAAAGATAGCGAGACAAGTCCAAGAACTCTCGCGATAGGCTTCAACAGATCTTGTTGCCTTGGGTGAGGTTATGGAACTCACGCTTCTTCCGTCCATGACCCCTTGAGGATGAAGCGGGCGCGAAGGCAGCCCGGAAGTCCGCCAGTGATGAGTGTTCCAACCGGCAGAGTACGCCGTGGCTGTCCCACCATTGAGCTGCGGGTCCCTTCAGAAGAAGGAAGCAAAAGTGACATAGCTGGCGGGGCTACATCAGCAGACTCCATCTCATAGGTGATGTCACGGAGCCGACCATCGACATCCGAGGCTGAGTTGAGCTGCGGTACACGCCGGGTTCAGCGTATGAAATCCTGCGAGTTATCCCGTTTGGGTGCTGGTTCATATTGGGGCGAGGCGAGCCATCATGTTCTCCATGAACTGGCGATTCATCTCAAGCTGTTGGACCATACCGCCATGTACTCGAGCGGTGGTGGGAAGTTGGCACCACGGCCACGACCTGCTGGCCTAACCATCCTGCTATTATATAACAGGGTAGTTCAGCATTTGAGAAATTAAGCAAGAGACAGAATCATTCATGATGAAACATGCATAATGAAAGCAGCATGATGGGAACTACATAGTAGTTGGCATATCTTACAAAAGGAATCATGCATAGAGTTCGATACATAGAGTCCAAAGACATAGACTACTACATCATAGGCGGCACAGGCTCTGGCGAATACATCAAATACTAACAAGCAAGTCTACATCAGTCCCCACGCGATCTGCGGAGGTAGTCTGTAGCTGAAAGCGATAGTGGGAGTGGATAGTCCTCCACGCCGGTGACACAGGGGCGCGGATACTCGGTGCTGAATCCGGCGTCCGTGTGGCGTGAAAGGGCCAAGTCGGGAGAGTAGCCTCCCACGTCCGCCAACCAACACCACAGGGCATCACAGTCTGGCGAGGTAGATCGCAGAACGCGCAGCTCTCCGAACGGACAAAGGGTGCATCAGCGTCGAGCACGGTAGAGGTGCCGACGGGTGATGTACAACTCGTGGCGAAAAGCTCGGTTAGCTCGATCCAGCCCATCGCGATGCGTAACAAAGTTCGATGGTGGAAGGGCTCTCTGGTGACGATGGTATAGGCAGCAGTGTAGTAACCCTCCTCACCAACATCGACGCGATAGCAATGTGCACGAAGGGGAGGTGTCCAACTCTCGATACTCTGCACGAAGGCGTGTCGGTGCAGCATAAGCAACATCGTGAACTGCCATATCGATGGTCACTCCAACACCATGTGCGGTGTGCGGACAAGAGTGGACTCATACTCCCGAGAGTAGAGGTGGACGATGGCGCGGTGCATCGCTCCTGGTTGTAGTCCCGGTACTCCTCATAGACGGTGTACTCAGGGTGCCAGCGATAACCCGATAGGTCATCATCTCGGCTAGCACCGCAGTGATCCCGAGGCACCAATGGCCGTCGTGTGGCGCACGACCTGCCTCGTGGGTTCCATCCGAAAACAAAGACGTTTCAAAGGAGTCAAATGACGGTGTGGAAATTGCTCAAATACAATTCCAAAAACAACTAAGGCTATATCCATCTTCGGGTGAATGCGGTCACGGATCCTAGTGATAGTTAGTAAAATCGTTTAACCCGAGTAGAAGAGAGTCGAGTCCCGAGTAAAGGTCGAGGAGTAAAAGATCCTAATACCACCCGATGGCGGCGTGGGCCCGTAAGGCACACAGCCAAGTTAGTAAAAGTTTTGCAATGTCTAGACTCGACTTGGCCAAGGAGTGTGGAAGGGGATTCCTACAGCAATGGCTCGATACCAACTTGTGACGCCCCCGATTCAATCGTACACTAATCATGCACGCAAATGTGTACGATCAAGATCAGGGACTCACGGGAAGATATCACAACACAACTCTACAAATAAAATAAGTCATACAAGCATCATAATACAAGCCAGGGGCCTCGAGGGCTCGAATACAAGTGCTCGATCATAGGCGAGTCAGTGGAAGCAACAATATCTGAGTACGACATAAGTTAAACAAGGTGCCATAAGATGGCTAGCACAAACCGGGATCTGATCGAAGAGGAGCAGGCCTCCCGCCTGGATCCTCCTAGGTCACTCCCGGTCGCCGTCGGTGGGCTGCACGTAGTAGTAGGCACCTCCGGAGTAGTAGTCGTCATAGGCGGTGGCGTCGACTCACAGGCTCCATCTTCGGTTGCAGCAATCGAGTAAAGGTAGGGGAAAAGGGGAACAAGGCAACCGTGAGTACTCATCCAAAGTACTACAAGCAAGGAGCTACACTACATATGCATGGATATATGTGTAAAGGCCATATCGGTGGACCGAATGCAGAATGCCGTAATAAGAGGGGATAGCTAGTCTTAACGAAGACTACGCTTCGACACCGGTCCGGCAATGCATGTAAGAGGACAACGGAAGTCCTCCAAGTAACATCATATAGCAATAATCCTACCCGCAATCCCTGCTCATACCCTCGAGCGAGAGCGACCACCGGTTGTATCGGCACTTGGAAGGGTGTGTTTTATCATGTATCCGGTTCTAGTTGTCATAAGCTCAAGGTACAACTCCAAGTCGTCCTGTTATCAAGATCACGGCTATCCGAATAGATTAACTTCCTGCAGGGTGCACCATCTTACCCAAAGACGCTTGATCCCATTTGGCGGACACACTTTCCGGGGTCATGCCCGCCGCGAAGATCAACACGCCGCAGCCCCACCTAGGCACTGTGAGAGGCCAAGACGCGGTCTAAACCTAAGCGCGCAGGGTGCAGGCCCATCGCCTGAGCACACACACGCGTTGCGGGCGGCCGAGCGCACCTAGCCTAACAGCGTTCGGTCCAATCCGGCGCGCGCCGCTCGTCACGACGTCTGAAGTGCTTCGTGATACCACGACGCCGGATACCCATAACTACTCCCGCGTAGATGGTTAGTGCGTATAAGCTCGTAGCCAACCCAGATCAAATACCAAGACCTCGTTAAGCGTGTTAAGTAACCGCGAGCGCCGAACAGGCCAGGCCCACCTCTCTCCTAGGCGGTCTCAACTCGCCCCCGCTCCGCCACAATGATCCACTCATGGGTGCTCCATCACCGACCGACTTTAGTCTCACATGTATCATGTATAAGTATATAGTATATACCGTGATCAACTCCCGAGTGATCACGGCCCGATAATATAGCATGGCGCATGGACAAGAGTAGGGCCACGATGAAAGAACTAGCATCCTATACTAAGCATATAGGATTGCGTAAGGTAACAATGAAGTTACAAGGACAAAGCTATGCAGCGGTATATAGGAGTATCTGAAAACAAGAACATGCTATGCTACTCTAATGCAAGCGGTGTAGATAAGAGTAGGCGATATCTGGTGATCAAGGGGGCTTGCTGGTTGCTCGGCAAGAGAGAGGGTCGTCAACACCGTAGTCGAACGGCCACCGCAGGCGTCGGTCTCGTAGTCTACCAAGAGAAGAGGGGAAGAAACAATGAATACACGGTAACAGATGCATAACGATGCATGACATGCCAAGCGATGCTAGGCGTGCCCTAACGTGGTAAGAGGGTCTTGGTTTAGGGGGAAAACATCCGGGAAGTTATCCCGGTTCCGGACGTCTGTCAGACAGATGAACCGGAGAGGAAAGTTTGCAGGTTCGATAGGTTAGAGACGTGTGGTGGACGAACGGACTGCGTATCCGGAATCGTCTCGTCGTTCTGAGCAACTTTCATGTTGAAATTATTTTAATCCGGATTACGGATTAAAAGTTATGATTTATAAAAGGTTTTATTAATTTCTGGAATTTTAATTAATTATTTAATTAATTTCGAAATTGCATTTATGACATCAGCATGATGTCATGCTGACGTCATCAGACAACAGGGTTGACTAAGTCAACCCTGACAGGTGGGTCCCGCATGTCATTCACTATTAGCTTAATTAACCTAATCAGATTAATTAACCTTAGTTAATTAAGTTAATTAAGTTAATTAATAATTAGTGTTAATTAATTCAGAATTAATTATTTTAATTAATTACCCAATTAATTTAACTAATGATTAGGGTTAATTAATCCGGAATTAATTAGATTAATTAATTACTCAATTAATTAATTAATTAATTATTTAGTTAATTAGTTTAATTCATTTTATTTCCTTTTTTAGTTTCTGCTTTTAATTTAAAACGCGTTCATTTGGGGTGGGGCCCCACGCGCTGGCCCACGGCCTTATCGGGCATCTTGGTGCGGACGGGCAGGCGACGCCTTGATCGGCCTGAACCATGCCCGGTCGGGCGCGACCAGGCGGATCGAGGCGGAAGGCCCGAGCGGCCGAGGCCACAGCAGCTTGCCGGCGGCAGCAGCCCGGCGAGGTGACGAGCGGGCGGTTCTGAGGCTCGGCCGGGCGGCGCCTTGAGAAGGGGGAGGAACGAGGTTGGTCGGGAAGCGAGCGAGGGAGGGCGCGGGGCTCTGGAGGCGCTAGGGCGCCAGCGAGTCGGAACGCCAGCGCTGGGCGCCGTGAGTGGGCCGAGGCCACGGGGCCGGATCCGCAGGGGGGGAGGAAGGAGGGGTTCGGGAGGGCGCGCGGTCTGTCTGGGGCGGCGGGGCCGGGAGCCGGAGGGGACGGAGGAGGCGCCAGGCAAGGGACGGCCGGAGCAGGTCAGACGGGGAAGAGGGAGGAGAGGGGGGCCTCACAGGGGAGTAGGGTCTCGGCCGGTGGGCTCGGTGAGGGGCGGGCAGGCCGGGCGGGAGGAGGCCGGGGAGGCGTTCCGGCGAGGGGCGGCGAGGCCGAGCCGGACCATGATGGCGGCCGCCGGGCTCGGGGGCGCCCGAGGCGGCGACGGGAGGAGGAGGGATCTCCCGGGGCGGCGGAGGAGGAGGAGGCCAGGCGGCGGGGGCCGACGGCGAGGTGGGGAACAAGGGAAGGTTCGGTCGGGGCGGTCGGGGTGCTCACCCGATCCAGATCGAAGCGCGAGCGTCTTGAGGGGGGCGAATGGGTGGTTGGCTAGGGTTAGCCGGGGGGGGGGGTTATCGGCCGGTTGGGCGGGCGGCCGCCCATGGGGAGAAGGGGATGGGCCAAGGGGAAGTGGGGAGGAGGGGCGGTGGTTGGGCGGAGGGAGGTTATCCCCCACTGCTTTTTCCTTTTCTCATTTTGTTAAATTTTCTTTTTCTGTTTTTATTTTATTTAAAATGCTTTGGCATTTTGTAAATATTAGTGCACCCCTCCAATATTAGGTTAGGTATTTTAGAAAACCCCGGTACATTTTAGAATTAGTTTTCGAAACCCTTTTATCGTTTGTTTCATTTTTTATTTTGTTTTAGGACGGTTCCGAATTAACGAGAGGTTAATTATCTTAACCGAGGTGATTACTGTTCCATAACCATCCGGGCGTTACATGCACATTATGATGATGTCCAACCAAGTGGGCCCAGAGATACCTCTCCATCACACGGAGTGACAAATCCCAGTCTTGATTTTGTGCCAACCCAACAGACACTTTCGGAGATACCCGTAGTGCACATTTATAGCCACCCAGTTACGTTGTGACGTTTGGTACACCCAAAGCATTCTTACGGTATCCGGGAGTTGTACAATCTCATGGTCTAAGGAAATGATACTTGACATTAGAAAAGCTTTAGCATATGAACTACACGATCTTTGTGCTAGGCTTAGGATTGGGTCTTGTCCATTACATCATTCTCCTAATGATGTGATCCCATTATCAACGACATCCAATGACCATGGTCAGGAAACCGTAAACATCTATTGATCAACGAGCTAGTCAACTAGAGGCTTACTAGGGACATGGTGCTATCTATGTACCCACACATGTATCTGAGTTTCCTATCAATACAATTATAGCATGGATAATAAACGATTATCATGAACAAGGAAATATAACAATAATAACTAATTTATTATTGCCTCTAGAGCATATTTCCAACAGTCTCCCACTTGCACTAGAGTCAATAATCTAGTTCACATCGCCATGTGATTAACACTCACAGGTCACATCGCCATGTGACCAACATCCAAAGAGTTTACTAGTGTCAATAAAATAGTTCACATCATCATGTGATTAAGACTCAGTGAGTTCTGCGGTTTGATCATGTTTTGCTTGTGAGAGAGGTTTTAGTCAACGGGTCTGCAACATTCAGATCCGTATGTACTTCGCAAATCTCTAGGTCATATTGTAAATGCTGCTTCCACGCTCCACTTGGAGCTATTCCAAATGGTTGCTCTCTTATGCGATCCGGTTTGCTACTCGAGTCATTCGGATAGGTGTTAAAGCTTGCATCGACGTAACCCTTTACGCCGAACTCTTTATCACCTCCATAATCGATAAACATGTCCTTACTACTCCAAGGACAATTTTGACCGCTATCTGGTGATCCACTCCTTGATCACCTTTGTACCCTCTTGCCAGACATGTGGCAAGGCACACATCAGGTGCGGTACAGAGCATAGCATACTATGGAGCCTACGTCTAAGCATAGAGGACGACCTTCGTCCTTTCTCTCTATTCTGCCGTGGTCGAGCTTTAACTCTTAACTTCATACCTTACAACTCAGGCAAGAACTCCTTCTTTGACTGATCCATCTTGAACACCTTCAAGATCATGTCAAGGTATGTGCTCATTTGAAAGTACCATTTAGCGGTTTTTGATCTATCCTCATAGATCTTGATGCTCAATGTTCAAGCAGCTTAATCCAGGTTTTCTATTGAAAAACACTTTTCAAATAACCCTATATGCTTTCCAGAAATTCTACATCATTTCCGATCAACAATATGTCAACAACATATACTCATCAGAAATTCTGTAGTGCTCCCACTCACTTCTTTGGAAATACAAGTTTCTCATAAACTTTGTATAAACCCAAAATCTTTGATCATCTCATCAAAGCGTACATTACAACTCCGAGATGCTTACTCCAGTCCTTAGAAGGACTGCTGGAGCTTTGCGTACTTGTTAGCGTCTTTCAGGATTGACAAAACCTTCCGTTGTATCCCATGCAACCTTTCCTCAAGAAATTTTCCGAGGAAACAATGTTTTGGCATCCTATCTCGCAAGATTTCATAAATAATGCGAGAATCGCTAATAAGATTCCAACAGACTCTTAGCATCACTACGGTGAGAAAGTCTCATCGTAGTCAACTCCTCGAACTTGTCGGAAACATCTTAGCGACAAGTGAGCTTTCTTAATGGTGACACATACCATCATTGTCATCTTCCCTCTTAGAATCCATCATGCACCAACAGCCTTACGACCATCAAGTAGTTCTTCCAAAGTCTACACTTTGTTTTCATACATGGATCCTCTCTCGGATTTTATGGCCTCGAGCCATTTGCGGAATCCGGGCCCACCATCGCTTCTCCATAGCTCGTAGGTTCATTGTTGTCTAGCAACATGACCTCCAAGACAGAGTACGTACCACTCAAGTAGTACGCATCCTTGTCACCCTCGAGGTTCAGAGTGACTTGATCCAAGTTTCATGATCACCATCATCAACTTCCACTTCAATTGATGTAGGTGCCACAGAACAACTTCACGTGCCTGCTACATACTTGGTTGAAGTGATGGTTCAATAACCTCATCAAGTCTCCACCATCCTGCCACTCAATTCTTTCGAGAGAAACTTTTTCTCGAGAAAGGACCCGTTTCAAGAAACAGTCTCTATTGCTTTCGGATCTGAGATAGGAGGTATACCCAACTGTTTTTGGGTGTCCTATGAAGATGCATTTATCCGCTTTGGGTTCGAGCCTATCAGCCTGAAACTTTTTCACATAAGCGCTGCAGCCCCAAACTTTTAAGAAACGACAACTTAGGTTTCTCCAAACCATAGTTCATACGGTGTCGTCTCAACGGAGTTGCGTGGTGCCCTATTAAAGTGAGTGCGGTCGTCTCTAATGCCTAACCCATGAACGATAGTGGTAATTCGATAAGAGACATCATGGTACGCACCATATCCAATAGGGTGCAACTATGATGTTCGGACACACCATCACACTATGGTGTTCCAGGCGGTATTAATTGTGAAACAATTTCCACAATGTCTTAATTGCGTGCCAAAACTCATAACTCAGATATTCATCTCTATGATCATGTCATAGACATTTTATCCTCTTGTCACGAAGATCTTCAACTTCACTCTGAAATTACTTGAACCATTCAATAATTCAGACTTGTGTTTCATCAAGTAAATATACTCAGTATCTACTCTAATCATCCGTGAAGTAAGAACATAACGATATCCATCGTGCCTCAAAGACTCATTGGACTGCACACATCAAAATGTATTACTTCCAACAAGTTGCTTTCTTGTTCCATTTCTTGAAAACGAGGCTTTCAAATATCTTGCCCATGTGGTATGATTTGCATGTCTCAAGTGATTCAAAATCAAGTGAGTCCAAACGATCCATCAGCAGCTTCTTCATGCGTTTTATACCAATATGACTCAAATGGCAGTGCCACAAGTAGGTGGTACTATCATTACTATCTTATATCTTTTGGCATGAACATGTGTATCACTACGATCGAGATTCCATAAATCATTCATTTTAGGTGCAAGATCATTGAAGGTATTATTCAAATAAATAGAGTAATCATTATTCTCCTCAAATGAATAACCGTATTGCGATAGACATAATCCAATCATGTCTATGCTCAACGCAAACACCAAATAACAGTTATTTAGGTTTAACACCAATCTCGATGGTAGAGGGAGCGTGCGATGCTTGATCACATCAAGCTTGGAAACACTTCCAACACATATCGTCAGCTCACCTTTAGCTAGTCTCCGTTTATTTCGTAGCTTTTATTTCGAGTTACTAACACTTAGCAACCGAACTGGTATCTAATACCTGGGTGCTACTAGGAGTACTAGTAAAGTACACATTAACATAATGTATATCCAATATACTTCTATCAACTTTGCCAGCCTTCTCATCTACCAAGTATCTAGGGTAATTCTGCTCCAGTGACTGTTCACCTTATTACAGAAGCACTTAGTCTCGGGTTTGGGTTCAACCTTGGGTTTCTTCATTAGATCAGCAACTGTTTTGCCGTTTCATGAAGTATCCCTTCTTTCTCTTGCCCTTCTTGAAACTAGCGGTTTTACTAACCATCAACAATTGATGCTCCTACTTGATTTCTACTTTCGCGGTGTCAAACATCGTGAATATTTCAAGGATCATCATATCTATCCCTGATATGTTATAGTTCATCACGAAGCTCTAATAGCTTGGTGGCAGTGACTATGGAGAACCATCACTATCTCATCTAGAAGATTAACTCCCACTCGATTCAAGTGATTGTTGTACTCAGACAATCTGAGCACAAGCTCAACGATTGAGCTTTTCTCCCTTAGTTTGCAGGCTAAGAAACTCGTTGGAGGTCTTATACCTCTTGACGTGGGCACGAGCCTGAAATCTCAATTTCAGCCCTCGAAACATCTCATATGTTCTGCGACTTTTCAAAATCGTCTTTGGTGCCTCAACTCCAAACTGTTTAACATAACTGAACTATCACGTAGTTATCAAAACGTGTATGTCAGATGTTCACAACATCTACAGATGATGTTCGAGGTTCAGCACACCGAGCGGTGCATTAAGGACATAAGCCTTCTACGAAGCAATGAGGACAATCCTCAGTTTACGGACCTAGTCCGCATAATCGCTACTATCAACTTTCAACTGAATTTTCTCTAGGAACATATCTAAATAGTAGAACTAAAGCGCGAGCTTACGACATAATTTGCAAAAAAAAAATTTGTGACTATGTTCAGGATAATTAAGTTCATCTTATGAACTCCCACTCAGATAGACATCCCTCTAGTCATCTAAGTGATTACATGATCCGAGTCAACTAGGCCGTGTCCGGTCATCACGTGAGACGGACTAGTCATCATCGGTGAACATCTTCAGGTTGATCGTATCTACCATACGACTCATGCTCGACCTTTTGGTCTCTTGTGTTCCGAGGCCATGTCTGTACATGCTAGGCTCGTCAAGTCAACCTAAGTGTTTCACGTGTGTAAATCTGGCTTACACCCGTTGTATGTGAACGTTAGAATCTGTCACACCCGATCATCACGTGGTGCTTCGAAACAACGAACTTTCGCAACGGTGCACAGTTAGGGGGAACACTTTCTTGAAATTTTAATGAGGGATCATCTTATTTACTACCGTCGTCCTAAGCAAATAAGATGCATAAACATGATAAACATCACATGCAATCAAAAAGTGACATGATATGGCCAATATAATGTTGCTCCTTTTGATCTCCATCTTCGGGGCTCCATGATCATCATCGTCACCGGCATGACACCATGATCTCCATCATCATGATCTCCATCATCGTGTCTCCATGAAGTTGTCTCGCCAACTATTACTTCTACTACTATGGCTAACGGTTTAGCAATAAAGTAAAGTAATTACATGGCGTTGTTCAATAACACGCAGGTCATACAATAAATTAAGACAACTCCTATGGCTCCTGCCGGTTGTCAAACTCATCGACATGCAAGTCGTGATTCCTATTACAAGAACACGATCAATATCATACATCACATATCATTCATCACATTCTTTTGGCCTTATCACATCACATAGCATACCATGCAAAAACAAGTTAGACGTCCTCTAATTGTTGTTCGCATGTTTTACGTGGCTGCTATGGGTTTCTAGCAAGAACGTTTCTTACCTACGCAAAACCACAACATGATATGTCAATTGCTATTTACCCTTCATAAGGACCCTTTTCATCAAATCCGATCCGACTAAAGTGGGAGAGACTGGCACCTGCTAGCCACGTTATCCAACAAGTGCATGTCAGTCGGTGGAACCTGTCTCACGTAAGAGTACGTGTAAGGTCGGTCCGGGCCGCTTCATCCCACAATACTGTCGAAACAAGATTGGACTAGTAACGGTAAGCATACTGAACAAAATCAACGCCCACAACAACTTGTGTTCTACTCGTGCATAGAAACTACGCAATAGACCTAGCTCATGATGACACTATTGGGGAACGTAGCAGAAATTCAAAATTTTCTACGCATCACCAAGATCAATCTATGGAGTAATCTAGCAACGAGGGAAAGGGGAGTGGACGAGCATCTTCATACCCTTGAAGATCGCTAAGCGGAAGCGTTGCAAGAACGCGGATGAAGGAGTCGTACTCGCAACGATTCAGATCGCGGTTGATTCCAATCTAGGCACCGAACAACGGTGCCTCCGCGTTCAACACACGTACAGCCCTGGGACGTCTCCTCCTTCTTGATCCAGCAAGGGGAAAGGAGAAGTTGAGAGAGAACTCTGACGGCACGACGGCATGGTGGTGATGGAGCTCGTGGTTCTCCGGCAGGGCTTCGCCAAGCACTACGGAGGAGGAGGTGTTGGAGGAGGGAGAGGGCTGCGCCAAGGGAAGGGTGCAGCTGCCCTCTCTCTCTCTCACTATATATAGGGGGAAGGGAGGAGGGGGAGGCACTCTAGGGTTCCCTAGGGGAGGGGCGGCGGCCATAGGGGAAACCCTAGATGGGTTTTGGCGCCCACCCCTAGGAAACTTGCCCCCCAAGCCGGGGGGCGGCTGCCCTAGGGGTGGCGCCCCACCTCTCCAGATTCGTGAGATGGGGTGGGAGGCGCTCAGCCCCTTAGTGGGCTGATGTGCCCTCTCCCTTGGCCCATAAGCCCCCCAAAGCTTGCCGGGCCTCAAAACCCCTTTCGGACACGCTGGTCATCACCAGTACCCCGGAACAATTCCGGACTCCAATACCCTTCATCCAATATACTGTTCTTCACCTCCGGACCATTCCGAGCTCCTCGTCATGTCCGGATCTCATCTGGACTCAACAACCTTCGTAACCACATACTATTTCCCATAACAACTCTAGCGTCACCGAACCTTAAGTGTGTAGACCCTACGGGTTCGGGAACCATGCGGACATGACCGAGACATTCTCCGGTCAATAACCAACAGCGGGATCTGGATACCCATGTTGGCTCCCACATGTTCCACGATGATCTCATCGGATGAACCACGATGTCAAGGATTCAAGCAATCCCGTATGCAATTCCCTTTGTCTATGGGTATAGTACTTGCCCGAGATTCGATTGTCGGTATCCCGATACCTTGTTCAATCTCGTTAGCGGCAACTCTCTTTACTCGTTCCGTAACACATCATCCCGTGATCAACCCCTTGGTCACATTGTGCACATTATGATGATGTCCTATCGAGTGGGCCCAGATACCTCTCCATCACACGGAGTGACAAATCCAGCCTCGATTCGTTCCAACCCAATGAGACACTTTCAAGATACCCTAGTGCACCTTTATAGCCACCCGATTCGTTGTGACGTTTGGTACACCCAAAGCATTCTTACGGTATCCAGGAGTTGCACAATCTCATGGTCTAAGGAAATGATACTTGACATTAGAAAAGCTTTAGCATACGAACTACACGATCTTTGTGCTAGGCTTAGGATTGGGTCTTGTCCATCACATCATTCTCCTAATGATGTGACCCCGTTATCAACGACATCCAATGTCCATGGTCAGGAAACCGTAACCATCTATTGATCAACGAGCTAGTCAACTAGAAGCTTACTAGGGACATAGTGTTGTCTATGTACCCACACATGTATCTGAGTTTCCTATCAATACAATTATAGCATGGATAATAAACGATTATCATGAACAAGGAAATATAATAATAATAACTAATTTATTATTGCCTCTAGAGCATATTTCTAACAGTCCATACTCCACTTCGTGAAACATCATTATCCTTTCCAGGGTCAAGCGTCCTTACAGGGGAATATTGGCCATCTCTGCATGGCACCTCTTCAACTGGGAAACGTGTAACACATCATGAACTCCTGACAGTCCTTCGGGTGACTCCAATTTGTTGGCCACTTCTCCCATACGCTCCAAAACTCGGTATGGTCCTACAAATCTCGGGGCGAACTTTCCCTTAACTCCAAATCGTTTAACTCCTCGCAGAGGGGACACACGAAGACATGCTCTGTCTCCAATTTCATAGACTTCCTCCTTGCATTTTTGAGTCTGCATAACTCTTCTGCCAGGACTGAGCTGCCTTCAGTCTATCTCGAAGCAACTTAACATTCTCTTCTAAATCCTTGATCACATTTGATCCAAACAACTGACGGTCTCCAACTTCGTCCCACATCAACGGTGTCTGGCTCCTTCTCCCATACAAAGCTTTAAAAGGGGCCATCTTCAAACTGTCTTGGTAACTGTTGTTGTATGAGAACTCCGCGTAAGGTAGATTATCATCCCCACCAGATCCATAATCTAGCGCACAAGCTCTCAACATGTCCTCCAGAATCTGATTTACTCTCTCAGTCTGTCCATCTGTCTGCGGGTAAAAAGCTGTACTGAACTCTAGCCTAGTTCCCAAAGTTTCACGCAACTGATTCCAAAACTTTGAAGTAAAGTGGGTTCCTCTATCTGATACAATGGTCATCGGAACTCCATGCAGACATACGATCCTAGTCAAATATATCTTGGCCAACTTCGCACTTGTATAGGTGGTTTCACTGGGATAAAGTGAGCCACTTTGGTCAAGCGAATCAACTACTACCCAGATAGAATCATATCCTGATCAGGTTCTGGGAAATCTGGTTATGAAATCCATGCCAAGCTTATCCTACTTCCATTCGGGTATCGGCATAGGTTGTAGTATGCCGACTGGCTTCTGATGCTCTGCCTTTACTCTCTGGCATACATCAACTACGACTACATACTCCGCAATATCCTTCTTCATACCAGTCCACCAGAAACGCTCCATCAAATCCAAATACATCTTGGTGTTTCCAGGGCGAATCGAGTATGGTGAGTCATGAGCCTCCTGAAGTATTAACTTCCTGATCTTTGCATTATTAGGCACATATACACGATCCTCGAACCATAAGGTGTCGTGCTCATCCTTACAAAAACCTTCGGCCTTTCCTTTGCTCATCCTCTCTTTTACCTCAGCAATCTCTTTGTCATCCTTCTGAGCTTCACGGATCTTTCCCAACAACGTAGACTGAACTTCCATTGCTGCAACAAAACCTTTGGGAACAATCTCCAACCGAAGTTCCCTGAGATCCTCGGCTAACTCCTTTGGTAGTCCCCCACTTATGAGGGTATTCATCCTGGTGTTCTTTATGGTTTTGTCCTATTTCTCCACAAAGCTTGCATGCACTTTCTCCATATCATTTCCATAAGGCTTCAACTTCTAGGACACAAGCCGAGACTTTAGCAGAGTCAACTTAAATTCTTCCCAAACGTTTACTCCTTGCCATCCATTGATGGTTTGGTACATCCTCCACCAGGTAGCAGCACCTCTTACAAAGAATGGAAGAGCATACTGGGCCATATCCTTTCTGACTATAGGGTTATTCTTCATATGATCTTCCATGTTCTAAATCCATCGGTTTGTCTCCAATTGACTCATCGGTCCAGAAAATACAAGCTCATCTCCATTCATTCTCTATTGGGTCCATGGGTTTTGGGGTGGGATAAGAGAGATAGAGAGGGATACACACAATACAAACAATAGTTTTGAAAAGACAGGTTTTATTGTGGCTGTTGGAAAAACATCAAACAAATGACAGCTCACAATCGTCGCATCTAACGTAAGTATATAACAGGGGTTTGGTCTTCTAACAGTCAATAAATCTTCAAAGTAATCAAACTCTTCCAGTCTTGATCATGTCTCCGATGGCTTCTTCCAATCGTGTTTCTCCTTTTGCCATATCATCTCTGTTGACGTGAAATCTCTTGTGACATCCTTTAATATTTCTGGAGTTACATTCCAACTTCTGGATTTCATCAACCTCGACATGAACCATGATCCTACTGTCCTTCAGTTCCTGACAAATCTCCGGTATCTCGAGGTTTAGCTCCTCCTGCTTGGCTATTTTAATCTTACGGGACCTGGGTTCTTCACGAACTGCTTCCTTATCGAATCTGCTTCATGCAGATCCACCTAAACTTCTTGATGTAATACTCCAGATCCCGGTGATGCACCAGCTATGTTAAAAGCGCATCCTTCACGACAGATGCTCCTTCACCTTCTACCATCCAATTCTTCCATGCATCTGCACGCTTAACCGCATGGTGACAATAGCATAGGCGGCAATAACACCATGGTTAGCCATGTCTATGCCCATGTTACTGCCATGAGCTTTCATTCCATAATTGATATCTCCTGTCTTAGGGTTTTCTTGAAAAAAACTTTGAGTTCTAATGCTCCATGTTCCGGTCTTTCTCTGATACACCTTGATCTCGGGTATTGACAGCTTCCATATTCTGCCAAGTTCCATAAGGGTAGCATTCCTAGGTCATACTAAATATGGAAATACTTCATATCCCTCAAATTCTCCTAGTCTTCGGAGTCTTCAACCGTTGTAGTTTCCATTATTCAGATGGACGGTAAAATCTCCTTCATTCCGTAGTGGTCGTGGTTGTCCTGATACCTTGTACTCCTTGGAGTGGTCTCATCAGTCGAATCTTTGAGTGGTCAAAAGGGAAAAGGGGTATGGTCTCACTAAAAGGAATTTTTTAATAAGCTCAGAAGAGAAGAGAGGTAAAAGATCCTTTTTAAAATGAAGTTGCAGAGAAAAATCTTTCCTATGGGCTTGCCAGTTTCTAGGGTCACGTCCTCATACCAACTTTGGCTCGATACCATCTTGTAGCGACTGACCCAAATGGATCAAGTCTCGTGCTTAAGTGTCATCCACGGATCGGTATCTTTGACACACACAAGACTCGAGGATTTATAACAGAGGTAAATCACATGTATAAAGTAACGTAAATACTATTACCTCAATCCAAATAGTGGAAGTAACAAGGTTGTGGATTCCCATCAACACCAACGGCAAAGTTGAGTGTAGAAATCGTAACCCTAATGTATCACTTACTCGTCATAAGATCCTGCAACATGAGATGTTGCAGCCACAAAGGGTCAGTACATTGAATGTACTGGCAAATTCACACCATAGGATAATGATGAATAAAGGCTATCACTACATGCATATTTGGCTGGTGGAAAAGCTCTATGGTTATAATGTTTTTGCGAAAAGCCAATTTTTCCCTACTGCAAAGGAATAAATTTTATTTAACTATCATGGTGGTTGTTAAACATTGAGAATAGTTGACAGCATTCTCAATCCCAATTAAAAATATCATCATTAACCCAACAAAATTATTTAAAGTAACATGATGAGATTCACATGATAATCCAAGTACTAGATACTCAAAACGTCCATAACCGGGGACACGGCTAACCATGATTAGTTTGATACACTCTGCAGAGGTTTGTGCACTTTTCCCCACAAGACTCGATCTCCTCCGTTGGAATTCTCTTTTCACATGGTGTTTGAGAAGCGGATGACCGAGACATAGTCTTTCGAAGCGCTAGCACCTTAAAACGGGTAGACCATACCAACCTACATCCCCTACATCTGCTAGTCTACCCTTGTAAGAGTTCGCACGACTTAGTCAACTATGCTAGAGCCCATAATAGCTTGTGGCTGCACACGGAAGTTTCTAGCATGAATATTCCCATGATCCCTTTGAGCACGGGTGGCGGTCCAAAAAAACAGGCAATCTGGAATACCCGGTACCTCAATCCACCCAGGATGTGTGTTTAAGTTGCCACCTTAAATAAACCATTAATTTAAAATCTCACATCAGTCATGGATACACTCCCCCAATCCACGTCTACTACCATAGCATGGCATAATAAGCAAACGTAGAAGTAACTCCCAAGGGTTTGATAATAAAACAGGTAATAGGTACTACCTCATCTACTTCCCAAAACCCACAATTTAATTAGATCCTAATCATGCAATGTTTGAGGATTGATCTAATGCATAAAAACTGGGTATGAAAAGGGATATGATCAAAGTGTGAACTTGCCTGCAATGTTGATGAAGATGATTCGCACTCATAACTCTTGATAGGTCTACTCGTCACACTCCGGTCAATCTATCGTAAGCAATCAATAGTAACCACACATAAGCAATCACTCAAAAGATCAGAAAGAACGAAGAAGACGATTCGAAAAACATCAAAACCAAGCAAATAACTCTTGCAACATAAAACATATATCTAACAGTACCAAAATTATATGAATTTGGCCTTATCAGAAAGTTTAGGTCAAGAGCTTCGATTTGCAAAAAGAATCAACTAAATCCGAGTTACGAAACTCAAGTTATGAACAAACGAAGTTCAAATTCAAATCTGATCTAATTCAAATTTTAAACTTTCAAAAACATGTTTGAGTTGGATTACTGGAGATCTAACCGGAGAACGTTCGTTAAATAACTAGACTTAAAACGAAAACCCTTTTTTTAGAAAAACCGGGAAAACCAAATATAACCAATCTAGGGTTCGGTTTTATACCGGTCCAGCGGTTCGGCGATCTTTGGTGGAAAACCAACGGTGGCGATTTCCGGCGGCTCTCCGGCGAGTCGCTCTCCGACGAGTGCGGCGACGGCGGGATGGCGCGGTGGCGAGGCGCGGATGCAGCTCCGACGGGCGGCGGCTTCGTCCTTGGCGGCGGGGCAAAGCGCGGTCGCTCCGCCGAGGCTTGTGAGGGCGGCGGAAAAGTCTTGGCGGTGGCGGTGAGATCCGGCGGCGGCGGTGCGTTGCGTGGAGAGGCGAGGCGAGGAGAGAGAGGGGGGCCCGGGTGGCGCCCTTTATAAGAGGGGAGGGAAGGTGCAAGGCGTGGTGGAGGGGGCAAGGTGGACGCGAAGTCGGGCCGGACTCCGGCGGCGGCGCTCCCGTGCGGGAGACGAACTCCTGCGGGAGCTCAGGGACGGCGGTGGCGAGGCCTGGGCCGCGGCCTGGCTCGGGTGCTGGGCCGGCCCAGTCGGCTACGGGATTTCTCTTAAAAAACATTTTCCAGACAAATAAAATAAACAAATACTTATAAAATAAAACTACAACCTAGGCATATAATATATCAAAATTTTCAGAAAAAGATTTCCTACATTGTGAACTTTTTTGTAATATCAAATAAAATCCACAGAAATTCAAATAAAGCAAAGAGTGCTTCTGCTCTAGTAAAATCCAGTAAAAATCATTTTAAAAATACCAAATTGATTTCAAATTTATTTATCTCCAATTTTCTGATGTAGGGAATCATGTTACCCTATTTTCCATATATTTTTATTTTGGAGAAAAATATTTTGAATAAAAACCAAATAACTCCAGAAAAAAAATTCCAAAAGGACTTTGAATTTGATCCTTTGAAACTCCCAACTCATATTTCATATGTTTTGAAGAAGTCATTTTATCTTCGCTCGTGAAAATCATTGAGTTGCATAAAGTTTCAGAATTGGAAATATTCCCAAATGAAATTCAAATATTTTCAACACCCCTTTTCATTTTTAAAGAAATGGAAGAAGTCATGTCATCTTCTCTCCAGGGTTTCGTGTTTGAAAAGAATTTGCATTCAAGGGGTTCAGAAAGCAGAGATGAAAGTCTGGGAAAGTCCTTTTATTCCCTCTCATTTAACTTTCAAAAGTTTCGAATTCACTCACTTTCAGTCAATCAATCAAAACTATCTATTTGTTTATAATATTCCAAAATTTAGAATTTTGGGATGTTACATGCACCTATACAATTTACCATTGTATTGGGTGTGTTGGGGACACAAGAGACTCTTTGTTATTTGGTTGTAGGGTTGCTTGAGAGAGACCATCTTCATCCTACGCCTCCCACGGATTGATAAACCTTAGGTCATCCACTTGAGGGAAATTTGCTACTGCCCTACAAACCTCTGCTCTTGGAGGCCCAACAACATCTACAAGAACAAGGTTGCGTAGTAGACATCACAACGCGCTAGTCCGTAGGCTCGACGCCTCCTTGGCCCAGGTGTCCACCTGGGCGCAGTAGAGGAACATGGCCGTCACATCCTCGAGCTGGTGATCTCCGATGAAATAGCCAACTTGGAGCTCGAGATCGTGCTCCAGATGTACCGCGAGCGTGTCGACCGCTTGGACGAACGCCTGCACGAGTTTAGGCAGAGCCAAGAGCTACCCTAGGCAAGGGCTGCTAGTCATGGTCTCATGAACGCGTTTTATTTTGAAAAGTCGTTTCAACGTGGATAGCTATGTATTCACAGCAATCATAGTATTGCTCTGTTTATTGCTCTGTTTCAATGTGTGTACTAGGGATGGCACCCACAGGGTATGGGTACGGGTGGAGCCACCCCATACCCTTACCCGTCCACCCGGAACTTACCCATCACCCATGCCTATACCCATCAAGGGTACAATTTTTTCCCATACCCGTCACCCGACAGAATATATGGTACCATGTAAAAATACCCGCGTATACAACACATCAGTTGTGTAGAAAATACTTGTAAAAGCTACATATAATCATTATTAATAGCAACACATTTTAAACAATAATGTACAACAACATCTGTAACAACAACACATTCTCATAAAAAATACTTGCCTATAAGCGACACATAAAATGTTAAACAACAACACATAGGCATACACTTTAAGTTCACAAAATCATGATAAAATATAGTGATACTTTGACTACACAATAGAGTTTTTACCTAGCGCGATTAGGAGGGGAAAATCAATACATTAGGATATTAAACGAAACCCACTTGTCAACATTTTATATGGGTGCATGGGTACGCGGGCATGGGTTATACGATCCCATACCCGCACCCTCTCAACCCGATGGGTATGATATTTTTCTCATTTAAGTACCCATGGGTAAATTTTTGTCCCATACCCTTACCCTAATAGGGTTTTTACCCGCAGGGTACGCGGGTAATGGGTACCCATTGCCATCCCTAGTGTGTACTCTGTTTTCCATTCTTATATGTTCTGTTTCAATGTGTTTATATATGCTTTACATTCTGTATATGTGGATGATAACAACTAGATTCAAATTAGTATAGAAAAACAGATAGAAAATGGAATTCATAATATATATATATATAATATAATCACATATACGTGATGATACTTAACTACTAGGTACAATGCATAAGATTGAAAACGAACAATACTAAAACCGATAATCCCTCCTGGGGCCAGTATTCCGGCAGCCCCTCGCCAGCAGCTTCCTGGTGCGCGGTGTCTTCCCAGTGCAGAGGCAGTACTCCGACTCCTCCGCCTCGCAGCGCTTGACGTACCGATCTGCCTCTTGCTTTGGCGGGCGCAGCGTGGCCGATCTTGCCATTTCGTTGGCGCCACCGGAGCTCCTCGTCGGTGGCATCTTTGAGCTTATCGGCCCACCTCCACGCAGCGACGAGGCGCCCAGCGCCTATGACCTTCCTTGCGGAGTACCCGTCTTCGTACACCTCCTCGTCACGACGACGCGCCCGCCCCCAAAGTTTCGCCGCATCCCTTTTCCAGGCGGCATCACGGGCTTCACAGGCCGCCTGGTACCTGGCTTCCTCCTCCTCCATCTCCTTCTTGAACGCCACTTGCCTAGCATTCTCAGCCGGTGCAGCGACTTCCACAGACAAAGATTATACTGGACCCAAAACCAATCCAAAGTTGGGGGGTCCGGCGCAACCTCGTCAGGAAGCGCGTAGGGGTCCTCGTCGCTGCTAATCGAGCGAGCGTCCTCGGGGGGCGGCGACTCCTCTCGGCGCGTGGGCAAACCGGCGGCGCCATGGCAGAGATTTGAGGGAGAGAGAGAGGGCGAGCGGGGGGAGGATGTAGATGAGAATGCAGGCGGGACGACGTGAGCAAGGTAGTATTTATTGGCGGCGGGAATCTAGATCGATGGGGACAGTACACACGCCGGTCACCGGAATTTACGAGTACTGTAATTTGAATTACACACAATTCCCGCAGCAAATCCGTGTGTGGACATAATAGCTGACGGTTTCCAATACAAAACCATGTCTGATTAATGATCCCCTCTGTCAGTGTCAAAACCGGCGGATCTCGGGTAGGGGGTCCCGAACTGTGCGTCTAGGCGGATGGTAACAGGAGACAAGGGACACGATGTTTTACCTGTGTTCGGCCCTCTGGATGGAGGTAATACCCTACCCTGCTTGATTAATATTGATGATATGGGTAGTACAAGAGTAGATCTACCACGAGATCGTAGAGGCTAAACCCTAGAAGCTAGCCTATGGTATGCTTGTTGTTAGTCCTATGGACTAAAACCCTCCGGTTTATATAGACACCGGATAGGTTAGGGTTACAGTCGGTTACAATGGTAGGAGATCTACATATCCAGACGCCAAGCTTGCCTTCCACGCCAAGGAAAGTCCCACCGACACGGGACGAAGTCTTCAATCTTGTATCTTCATAGTCTTGGAGTCCGGCCGTGATGATAGTTCGGCTATCCGGACACCCCCTAGTCCAGGACTCCCTCAGTAGCCCCTGAACCAGGCTTCAATGACGCCGAGTCCGGCGCGCATATTGTCTTCGGCATTGCAAGACGGGTTCCTCCTCCGAATTCTTCATAGAAGGTTTTGAACACCAGGATAGTGTCCGGCTCTGCAAAACAAGTTCCACATACTACCGTAGAGAGAATAACTTTTGCACAGATCTGCTGACGTATTCCGTGGTGTGACATCACACCACGGCCAGGCCTTTATATGAATCGTGTTTTTTTACCGTTCCACCTTAGCGCGATTAGCGAGGCGGTTTCCTTGGCACGTCTTTATCAAAGCGTAGATCGTGCCCCCTTATTCCGGGATTCTCATCAATACGGACGTGGGTGACCCATCCGCGCCCTTGATTACGGCGCTTGGGAGATAAGCGAGTTTTACCAGGCTGGCGGGGGACGCTTAGCTTCCTCCGTCCATATAAGGGGATAAGAATCCACCTTTTTCACCTACGCCTTCTTCCTCCTTTGCTCATCCATTTCCGCGCACTCGAGCTCCAGCGCCCAAGTCCGCACACCCCACCTCAACCTTCTCCAACTATGTCCGGTGCGGAAGGCGGTGGATGGCCTCCTCCGTCACGGAGGGCACATCACAAGATCTGCGGAGGCGGATACTTGTCCGGCGACATTGTGTGTCGGCTACCCGACGAGGGCAGCTCATCCCACTCCCGTGCCCCATGAGAGGGTGGTGTTCCTCACCCACTTCCTCCATGGACTAGGTTTTCCACTTCACCCATTCGTCCGGGGCTCATGTTCTACTATGGCCTGGATTTCCACGATCCGGCCCCAAACTTCATCCTCAATATCTCGACGTTTATCGTGGGTATGCGAGGCCTTCCTCTGCATCCAACCCCACTTCGTTTATGGTTAAAGACCTTTAGCGTCAAGTCAAGATAGTGGGCGGCCGACAAAGCGGAGTCGGAGGCGCTATGGTGGGCGAGGATGCCCAATGTCCTTTGGCTCGAGGGCTCCTTCAGAGAGACAATAAAGGGGTGGCAATCGGGTGGTTCTATATCACCGAGCCATGACCCCAAATGGGCGGCCCTTGAATTCAGATCTGGCTCCCCACACGGCTCACATCATGGAAAGAGACGGGCTGAAGTGGGGTGATTCGGAAGAGCCGACCGACTCCAAACTCATGTCCAAACCTGGTGGACAAGAAGCTCAAGCTTGTCCACGTAGTCCAGTCATGCTCATCCGCGGATTCTCCCATGCCAGAACGGGCCTTTAATTTGTGGGAGTTTGATCCGCACAACACGAACCTTGAGCGGCTCTTCGACACTCGTGCACGAAGATGCCTCGAAGGTGCTGTTCAAAGGCGCTGAAGCCCTGCATCCGCTAACAAAGATCGCGGATACAGCTCGCAGCGTCAAGCCGGCGAGGTAAGTTATTTTACCCTTTACGGGACTCTTTTTCATAGATTGACTTTATGTGGGATCTAAAACTCCCTAATCTTTGACAGATCGGTGAAGACGTTCGGACAGATTAACTGTCCGGCTCCTTTGCCGGAAGACCCAGCGGACGCCTGATTGACGGGCTGCTGGCTCTGCTACCCCATGTGGTGCCGGAGAAGAAGGCCAGAAGGAGGCCACGGAGCTCAAGGAGCTCCCGACGCCAATCTTTGTTAGATTCTCAAGCGAATCTTCTCCGAGAACGAGGAGTAGGAAAGAAGCCTCTCCCAGGGAAGAGGAGAGAAAAGGAAGGCCGCCCCAACTGGGGAGGCCGGAGGGTCTAAGAAGGGAAGAACCCTTCCTCCGGACTTCTCCACCAACATCGACAACGACGAGGAGGATTGGCCAACAAGGGCCAAGCCCCTGGCAAGATCGTAAGTGTCCGGATACCCATGACTTTTTCATTGCATAGTGTTCTCTAATGCTGAACAATTATGCAGCCCGCCCAAGGGCGAGTTCGCCGCTTCATCGAGCGGGTCCCTGGGTTCGTCGGAAATGGAGAGTACTTCACTTCCGGCCGCCACCTCACCTCACGCTGCGGATGACGTAAAGGTGGGGCCCCAAGGGGGGCCTGGTCAAGAGGAGGCGTCGCAGGAGGCGTCGCAAGGCGACCTCCCGGACTCCAGGCGCGTGGGGGGCGAGACCCCCAGGGGCTCTAAGCCCGACCCTCGTCCGGACTCCATGCCGGAACCTTCAACGGTTCCGAGTCCAGCAAGCGGTCCCTTCAAAGGAAGGGTAAGGCGCCAAATGTCCTCCGTCCAACCGAGGCACTGGATAGCTCTCGGGCGCTAACAGCGCCTCCATCGAGGAGGAGCACCGCCTTGTTATGAGGGAGGTGATCCGGACAGTTCATCCGCCAAGAGCGGGCTGACTGAAGCCTGCACCAGCCTTCTAACGTGCTTTGAGGTAAGTTTAGAATATGTAAAAATATTACCGCATAGACAGTAGCCCCTGATGCTTAGTTCGGTGTTCGGAAAGAAAAGACGGACTAAGGATCTAAAAAGATATACGCATGAGTCTAACATAAGTATGTCAATATGGGAATGCAGGCTGCGCTGCTGACCTCTGCCAGACCGATCATGGAGGTCGATGCATTGAAGCAGAGCCTCGAGCGGTCCGAGAACGAGCTCGGCTTTGCCAAGAAGCATCTCGAGGACAAGGAAGGTAAGTAATACCTTATTAAAGAGATACCTTATAGAAAGGTTTTGGTTGCAAAAAATAACAGGAATAACATGGGTACTGCAGGGGCCACGAACAAGGTGGCGATTCTGAAGGAAGCGGTGTCCGTGGCCGAACAAAGCGACATGAGCGGACCGAGCGAGAGAAGGGGGAGGCGCAGCTGGCGGAGGTGCGGCAAGAGCTCCAGGCTCTCGTGAAAAAAGACGAGGGTTTGGAGCGTGACTCGAAGACTCGAGAGTCCGAGCTTGCCTCGGCTCTTGAGAGTGCCAAAGCTGCTAAGGCCGAGGCCCAAAAAGCCCTCCAAGAAATTGAGTCAAGAAGATAGCGGCGGGTAAGGCATTCTTTATGCAAAGCAAGCATGTAAAAGTGAATTACCTATTACTTACCCGGATTCGGAGCTCTCCAGAGCATTCGCAGATCTGCCCGTGGTGTGTCCGATCCCGCGCGTTCTACCGCGCCAAGGAGGGGAGCTCGAGAGAAGGTGTTACGGTCTCGATGTCGAGGCCGGACATCCGGTGCCCCTAAGCGACCAGTGAAGCAGCTGGTCGAGCTCCACAAGGTCGCCGAATAGGCCATGAAGGGCCTCATAGTTCGGCTGTGGCCATTGGAAGCCATGCACAGGAGCTACTTTGGGCTAGTCTGGCGGCTGGTGGGCCTTTGTCCATGGATTTAAGTCATCAAGCGCTCCGTCTGCATTGAAGGTGCCTGTCGGCCCTTGCCCGTGCTAAAGTGCACTTTGGGGCAAGCTGGATGCGGAGAAGCTTGTGACGGACGGGCCACCAAGGGCAAGGAGCATCGACGCCCAAATGTACTATGAGGGCCTCTGAAGGGTGCCCGCCAGATAGCGGATGAGTGCTCCAAAGATGTAATTTTTAATAGACTCGCATTTGTTATCATGTACGCTGAAAACTTGTTCATATGCGCTAAGCAACGCTTGTTAATTTAAAATATTACCTTCAGGCGGCCGCTTATCAAATTTGAGAGATGGCAAGTCGTTGGCTTCAGCCCCCATGCCACGAGTCTTTGGGTGTTCGGGATAAACTTGAGCGCTCTTGTTCCCATTCTTGGATCCTATCGAGGGAGGCGCTCAACGCAACGAACAAGGAAACCAGACTTACAATGCTTGAACACTCTCACTTAGCCATAGAATTCTATAATTTTAAATTTTGGCGAAGCCCCTAGTATTCGGAAGACCGAGTTCGGGCGCTATCCACGCCTTTGGCGGACAATTACGGTTCTTCGCTCTAAGCGCATAAGTCTTTAGGGACCCAAAAACCTCTCGAACAGCGATCGCTCTCGCCCTATCATGACGGTCAGTTTTAGCTTTCTCCACTCAGTGCTCAACCCAGCTCAACCGGGCACAATCGCAGTGGTTCTCCGGTGCTACCTTAGCCGATATAACGGAACGTAAGGTACCAAAACACGGGCAGGCAAACCCAACTATTGACCCAAGACATGATTCGAGCCGATTCATATAATGCTATAAGTTCGGGTGCCGCACTTGTGAAAGTGTTCAGACTTATCACACCATAATTTTTGGGGTACTTAAGCCCCTGGTGTATTGGTCGTACCAAAGTGTATGGGTGCAACATGTCATGAAATGAACATATATATAGATAAAAAAGGCAATAATAGGCAAGAGCTATATATTGGTTATTAAAAAGAAACTGCAAATAAAAGTAGGACGATACAAATTGTGCGATAAGCAAGGGATGGGACTATTTAACATGTCCCCCTCCAGGGGTAAGCTGCGGGATGGTATGTAAAACAGGTATAATGCTCGTAATAGAGACCACCTGAACACTCGACGTAGCTTTCTTCTTCCCTGGCTGTTGCATCGTTAGTTCAGCAATTCTAGTGCCGGACAGGACTTCTGGAGAACGGAGTCCTGAAAGTAAGAAAAAGGAAAAAGGAAAAAGAATGACACAATCGGGAGCCCCTGGTGCGGTCGAACCGCATTCTTGGCGTGCCGTGGTCGTGCCCCTCCCCTTATGCCCATGGTATCTCCAGAGCGTAGTTATGTACGCTTAGTACTGGCTTCACAATTTCGCGAGGGCTGGGGTTGGCGCCGGATTGCTACGCGTGCTTGAATCGTGCCAGGCGGTCTTGTTGTAGGTTACTCCGGGCGCGCTTGACAGTGTCCGGACGTTTAGTGGCCGGACTCGAGAATTGCTGTGAGAGGCTGCTTTGGACCTCCGCCGCGAGGGCCGCCGTGTGCTCCTCCATTCGGAAAGAGCGTTCAGTGTTTCCATTGACCGTGTTTACTCCTCGAGGGCCTGGCATCTTGAGCTTGAGGTATAGGTAGTGCGGCACCGCATTGAACTTTGCAAATGCGGTTCGTCCAAGCAGTGTGTGATAGCCGCTGCGGAACGGGACTATGTCGAAGATTAACTCTTCGCCGGGAGTTATCCGGGATCCAAGACCACTTCGAGTGTAACGAGCCTGCATAATTGGCCTCTACACCTGTATGACGCCTTTAAAGGTCGTCTTTGTAGGTTTAATCCTTGAGGGGTCTATGCCCATTTTTCGCATTGTATCCTGATAAAGCAGGTTCAGGCTGCTGCGGCCGTCCATCAGGACTCTAGTGAGGTGAAATCCGTCAATGATTGGGTCAAGAACCAATGCAGCGAAACCGCCGTGACGGATGCTAGTGGGGTGGTCCTTCGATCAAAGGTGATCGGGCAGGAGGACCATGGGTTGAACTTGGGCGATGGCTCCATCGCAGATCGTCCCTTAGCGCACGCTTCCACTCCCTTTTGGGTATATGGGTTGCGTATATCATGTTCACCCTCCGCACTTGTGGGGGGAAACCCTTCTGTCCTCTATTGTTCGGCGGCCGGGGCTCTTCCTCGTCATCGCTATGCAGCCCCTTGTCACTGAGTTCGGCACTTAGCTTGCCTGCTTGCTTGAACACCCAACAATCCCTGTTGGTGTGATTGGCTGGTTTTCGGGGGTGCCATGTATTTGGCACAAGCGATCGAGTATTCGGTCCAAGTTGGACGGGCCCTGGGTATTTATTTTGAATGGCTTCTTCCGCTGACCGGGTTTAGAGCCTCTGAATCCGGCATTGACTGTCGTATCTTCATCATTGTCGCCGTTAATGCGGCGCATGTTCTTGTTGCGACGTGACCTCCCATTGCTGTCCTTGGTATCCGAACTACCAGGGTTTTTGGTCAAGTTGTTACTATGAGCTAGCCAGCTGTCCTCTCCCGCGCAAAAGCGGGTCATGAGTGTTGTGAGGGCTGCCATGGATTTCGGCTTTTCCTGTCCTAGGTGCCGGGCAAGCCACTCGTCACGGATGTTGTGTTTGAAGGCTGCAAGGGCCTCTGCATCCGGACAGTCAACGATTTGATTTTTCTTGGTTAGGAACCGTGTCCAGAATTGTCTGGCCGATTCTTCTGGCTGCTGAATTATATGGCTAAGGTCATCGGCGTCGGTGGTCGCACATATGTGCCCCGGAAGTTATCAAGGAATGCGGCTTCCGTGTCCTCCCAACAACCAATTGATGCTGCCGCAAGCTGTTAAGCCAATGCCGAGCTGGTGCTTTAAGCTTGAGGGGAGGTATTTGATGGTGTGTAGATCATCACCGCGGGCCATGTGGATATGGAGGAGATAGTCCTCAATCCGCACCGCAGGATCTGTGGTACCATCATATGATTCGATGTTTACGGTTTGAAGCCCTCGTGGATTTGATGATCCATTACTTCATCCGTGAAGCCTAGGGGTGTCGGCGCCTCAGATTGGGCTATATCACGGCGTAGCTCATATGAGCTTTGTCTCATCGTGTTCGCCCGCCGGTTTGCTGATCCGCGCGACGGTAATCATCTCGAGTCGTTATGCGCACGCGATCCGTAGATCGATCTTGTATGTTTTGCCTTATCCTCCAATATATCTCGCAAGTCCGTGCGCGTTTTCCGTGCCTTGGTACTTTTTGAGCGCGTCGGGGTGTGGCTTGAGCGGAGGGCCGAGAGGCTTCTGCAGCCACCACGGGTGGCCGGTCTGCCATGTCGTGTCTGGTGACTTGAGTGCTTCCTCCTCTGATCGAGGCAACGGCCTGCGTTTGGGGTAGCTTTTGAGGGCGTTCGAGTTCATACTCTTGGCTGCAAGGACTTCATCCATCTGCCGACTAGCGTGTCTTAGTCAGCTCTAAGTTGTTGCTGCTTTTCTTGAGGCTGCTTGCCGTGGCTATAAGGCTGCGTTTGAAAGGCTCCTGTTCGGCGGGATCCTCGAGCACGACGATTAATTGTCGCCGTTGAGGCTTGCCTCATCTTCGAGGGAGGCGATAGTTATCGCCCTCTACCTCTCTTTACTGCGCCTTTGTCGTGCGGACTTGCTTCTCCTCCTCCCGCGCTGAGTCCCGCTGGAGGGGGTTGTCTTCGCACCGTCCGGTGTTATTATCCCCGTGCGGAATCACCGCTTTTGCTGTGGCGGGATTTAGAGCGCGCCACGACGTCGTCGCTTGGTTGCTTCTTGGAGGGTCATCCTCCGTTGTTCCATCGCCGTTTCCATCTTTTGGGATGTCCACCATGTATATGTCGATGACAAGGTGGCCTTCCGGTGCCTCGTAGGCGCTGGGTCTTGGTCGTCTCCGCATCGTCGTCCATACCATCGATGTCCTCGGAGTCGAAGTCGAGCATGTCGGTTAAATCATCGACAGTGGCTACAAAGTGGGTGGTGGGTGGGCGTTGAATTTCTTCGTCGTCCGCATCCCAACCTTCCTGACCGTAGTCCGGCCAGGGCTCTCCTGATAAAGAGAGAGACTTTAGCGAATTCAGGATGTCGCCAAAGGGCGAGTGCTCAAAGATGTCCGCGGCAGTGAACTCCATGACCGGCGCCCAATCGGATTCGATTGACAGGGGCGCGGAGGGTACAGAGTCCGGAGAGGAGTCCGGCACCTCAGAGTCACGGTCTTCGCAAAGGACAGGAATTGTGTTCGGCTCAATCACCGTAGAGATTTCAAACCCCCGAGGTGGTGTCCAACCACTCGTCCTCGATCGGGGAATCCGGCTCCGGATTAAGGGTCGGAGCGGGCACTGGTGCGGCCTCCAGGACACTGTTCGGCGGCAGAGCTAGATCGTGCCCATCGAGACAGTGCGGCGCGCTTGGCTGTGGCCCGAATCCGTCGAAGATCAAGTCTCCGCGGATATCGGCCATATATTTCAAGCTTCCAAATCTGACCTGATGGCCAGGGGCGTAGCTTTCGATCTGCTCCAGATGGCTGCTTAATTGGCCCGCAGCAAAGCCACCGAATCGAAGATCTGTCCGAGGAGAAAAGTCTCACCACTGACCGCGTCGTTGTTGATGATCGAAGGAGCCATCGAGCCTAGAGGTGACGACACGGAGGAACTCTCAATGAAAGCACCAATGTCGGTGTCAAAACCGGCGGATCTCGGTAAGGGGTCCCGAATCAAGCGTCTAGGTGGATGGTAACAGGAGACAAGGGACACGATGTTTTTACCCAGTGTTCGGCCCTCTCGATGGAGGTAATACCCTACTCCTGCTTGATTAATATTGATGATATGGGTAGTACAAGAGTAGATCTACCACGAGATCGTAGAGGCTAAACCCTAGAAGCTAGCCTATGGCATGATTGTTGTTCGCCCCACGGACTAAAACCCTCCAGCTTTATATAGACACCGGATAGGTTAGGGTTACACGAGTCGGTTACAATGGTAGGAGATCTACATATCCGTATCGCCAAGCTTGCCTTCCATGCCAAGGAAAGTCTCATCCGGACACGGGATGAAGTCTTCAATCTTGTATCTTCATAGTCTTGGAGTCCGGCCGTGATGATAGTTCGGCTATCCGGACACCCTCTAGTCCAGGACTCGCTCACCCTCCAATCACCTACCAAACCTCGAGCCGCGAGATAGAGTGCCAATCGTGTGGGGGCCGGTTGTCTTGCCAGATCTTTACATTTTCTTTTTTGAACATCAGATATTTACATCGTCTGATGTTTTGGTAAGGCGTTGCATGTAGATGTAGTTCAAATTTGAATTTCGGTCATTAAATGGTTAGAAAATCATTTAAATGTCTTTAAAAGGTCAAATGACCCTGAAAATTTCCAATTTTTCACATGACAGTTGTATTAGTGCACGTTAAACATAGGAAAAAAATTGAAGGCCGTAAGAGGAAGCTATCTCCCGTCCGTCAGCAAACATGCATTGTTCCCTCTCGGAACCACGAACCTTCTAGTGAGTTGCTCCAGTTTGTGAGGGGTGTGTGTCCAAACTTAACAGGCCAACTTTTTTACCACGTCATCTTGGTGGCATGACACTAAATCAAGCAAGGTTTCATGTTTTTTCTGATCATTTTTTAATTTTTTGGAATTAAAATGCCATGGCATGCACTCCATGCATGTGCCCATGCCTTGACACCAATATGTTTGAAAATTCCTTCTAATTTACTGCACATGGAATTAACTCGCACACAAGTACACAAAAATATGATTTTTCAAACCGTTTTGGTTAGCGTTGCATGTAGATGTAGTTCAAATTTGAATTACGGTCATTAAATGGTTAGAAAATAAATTAAATGTCTTTAGAAGGTCAAATGACCCCTGAAATTTACCAAATTTTCACATGACAGTTGCACGTGAAACGTAGGAAAAAATTTGAAGGCCGTAAGAGGAAGCTATCTCCCGTTCATCATCAAACATGCATTATTCCCTCTCGGACCACGAACCTTCTAGCGAGTTGCTCCGGTTTGTGAGGGGCATGTGTCCCAACGTTCGTCAAACATGCCAATTTCTTTACCACATCATCTTGGTGGCATGACATTACATCAACCAAGGTTTCATGTGTTTCAAATCATTTTTTCTACTTTTTTGAATTAAAATGCCATGTCACTCCATGCATACGTATGCATGTGTCCATGTCGTGAGACCAATATGTTTAAAAATTCCTTCTAATTTACTGCACATGGAATTAACTCGCTTACAAGTACACAGATATGATTTTTCAAACCGTTTTGGTTAGGCGTTGCATGTAGATGTAGTTCAAATTTGAATTACAGTCATTAAATGGTTAGAAAATCACTTAAATGTCTTTAAAAGGTCAAATGACCCCTAGAATTTTCCAAAATTTCGCATTACATTAGTAGTAGTGCATGTTAGACGTACAAAACATTTGAAGGCCGTAAGAGGAAGCTATCTCCCGTTCGTCATCAAATAGGCATTGTTCCCTTTCGGAACCACGAACCTTCTAGCGAGTTGCTCCCGTTTGTGAGGGGTGTGTGTCCAAACTTTCGTCAAACATGCCAATTTCTTTACCGCATTATCTTGGTGGAATGACATTAAATCAAGCAAGGTTTCATGTTTTTCTGATCATTTTTTATTTTTTTGGAATTAAAATGCCATGGCATGCACTCCATGCATGTGCCCATGCCTTGACACCAATAATTTTGAAAATTCCTTCTAATTTACTGCACATGGAATTAACTCGCACACAAGTACACAAAAATATGATTTTTTCAAACCGTTATGGTTAGGCGTTGCATGTAGATGTCGTTCAAATTTTAATTACGGTCATTAAATGGTTAAAAAATTATTAAATGTCTTCAAAAGGTCAAATGACCCCTGAAATTTAGTAATTTTTCCCATGACAGTTGTATTAGTGCACGTTAAACGTAGGAAAAAATTTGAAGGCCGTAAGAGGAAGATACCTCCCATTCGTCATCAAACATGCATTGTTCCCTCTCGAAACCACGAACCTTCTAGCGAGTAGCTCCGGTTTGTGAGGGGTCTGTGTCCAAACGTTCGTCAAACATGCCAATTTTTTACCACATCATCTTGGTGGCATGACATTACGTCAACCAAGGTTTCATGTGTTTCTGATCATTTTTCTATTTATTTGAATTAAAATGCCATGTCACTCCATGCATACGTATGCATGTGTCCATGTCGTGAGACCAATATGTTTGAAAATTCCTTCTAATTTACTGCACATGGAATTAACTCGCACACAAGTACACAAAAATATGATTTTTCAAACCACTATGGTTAGGCGTTGCATGTAGATGTAGTTCAAATTTGAATTACGGTCATTAAATGGTTAGAAAATCACTTAAATGTCTTTAAAAGGTCAAATGACCCCTGAAATTTACCAATTTTTCACATGACAGTTGTATTAGTGCATGTTAAACATAGGAAAATATTTGAAGGCCGTAAGAGGAAGCTACCTCCCGTTCATCATCAAACATGCATTATTTTCTCTCGGACCACGAACCTTATAGCGAGTTGATCCGGTTTGTGAGGGGGGGTGTGCCAAACGTTCGTCAAACATGCCAATTTCTTTACCACATCATCTTGGTGGCATGACATTACATCAACCAAGGTTTCATGTGTTTCTAATCATTTTTCTATTTATTTGAATTAAAATGCCATGTCGCTCCATGCATACGTATGCATGTGTCCATGTCGTGAGACCAATATGTTTGAAAATTCCTTCTAATTTACTGCACATGGAGTTAACTCGCACACAAATACACAGATATGATTTTTCAAACCATTTTGGTTAGGCGTTGCATGTAGATGTAGTTCAAATTTGAATTACGATCATTAAATGGTTAGAAAGTCACTTAAATATCTTTAAAAGGTCAAATGACCCCTAGAATTTTCCAAAATTTTGCATTACAGTTCTAGTAGTGCACGTTAGACGTAGAAAATTTTTGAAGGCCCTAAGAGGAAGCTATCCCCTGTTCGTCATCAAACATGCATTGTTCCCTCTCGGAACCACGAACCTTCTAGCGAGTTGCTCCGGTTTGTGAGGGGTGTGTGTCCAAACTTTCGTCAAACATGCCAATTTCTTTACCACATCATCTTGGTGGCATAACATTACATCAACCAAGGTTTCATGTGTTTCTGATTTTTTTTGGAATTAAAATGCCATGCCACTCCCTGCATATATATTCATGCATATTTGTCCATGTCGTGATACAGATATGTTTGAAAATTCTTTCTAGTTTACTGCACATGGAATTAACTCGCACACAAGTACACAAATATGATTTTTCAAACCGTTTTGGTTAGGCGTTGCATGTAGATGTAGTTCAAATTTGAATTATGGTCATTAAATGGCTAGAAAATCACTTAAATGTCTTTGAAAGGTCAAATGACCCCTAGAACTTTCAAAAATTTGACATTACAGTTGTAGTAGTGCATGTTAGACGTAGAAAAAAATTTGAAGGCCATAAGAGGAAGCTATCTCCCGTTCATCATTAAACATGCATTATTGTTCCCTCTCGGAACCACGAGCCTTGTAGTGAGTTCCTCCGGTTTGTGAGGGGTGTGTGTCCAAACTTTGGTCAAACATGCCAATTTTTTTACCACATCATCTTGGTGGCATGACATTACATCAACCAAGGTTTCATGTGTTTCTGATTTTTTTTAATTTTTTTGGAATTAAAATGCCATGTCACTCCAAGTCATAGCCGTTAGACCAATATGTTTGAAAATTCCTTCCAATTTACTGGACATGGAATTAAATCGCACGCAAGTACACGGAATATGAGTTTTCAAACCTTTATAGTTAGCTGTTGCATTTACATGTAGTTCAAATTTCAATTACGGCCATTAAATGGCTAGAAAATCACTTAAATGTCTTGGAAGGTCAAATGACCCCTGAAATTTTCCAAAATTTGACATGACAGTTGTATTAGTACTACAAAATTTCTCGTTCATTTAAAACACCATCCGTTGGTAGTTTATTCGAAATTCGTCTTCCGCAGCTAATAAAAAATATCTACAACATCACACACAGTTGTTTTCTAGGAACCGTTTGCGATGAATATCTGGGTCTATTTAAGTATCCCTCCTCAAGCTTCGCTGGCTCGTTTGCTCTAGTGCCGGCAACCCCCGAATTCACGAATCCCGATTCCCATTCCCACATACCATCTTGCAAAGATGACGCCATGGAAACGCTTCGTGAACGCCCGTACAATGGCCGCGTCCCCCCCTCTAGCGCCGCCGCCTGCACCGAGAGCGCCGCCGCCTACGCCGAGAGTGCCGCTGCATCCGCATTGAGCGCGGCTGCTTCCGCCGAGAGGGCGTCCGCGACAGCCGTCAGGGCAGCTGCAACAGCCGAGACGGCTGCAGCTGCTGCTGCGACGGCGGCTGCAAACGCCGAGAGTGCTCGAGCTGCCATCCATGCCGCTGATGTTCCAGGCCACCACGGACTCCAGCATGCAACCCACATCTCAAAAGGCGGCGGTGGCCATGGAGCACTTGCTTCCTCATGAGGTCGCCAAGCGGGAGCTGGAGATGCAGGAGGCGGCGGAGATCGAGGAGCGCCGGGAGGAGGAGTTGCGCGTGGCCGAGGTCGAGGTAGAGACGAGTCTGCCTGATGAGACCGTCGACAGAAAATCGATAGTGCGAGTAAATTTGCCAATCTTTCATGCTACAATGTCACTTGAAACGACGTGGCGCTCGCGATCTTGTAGATGCAATCACCACAGAAACAACAGGCACACCCGTGAGAGGAGGTACGTGGACAATCCTCCATGGATCAGCAGCAAATTAGAGACGGCTTCTCTAATCCCTCGTCAAAAACACAAAGCAATAATTAAAGCTCCTTGACAAAACACGCTACGGGGAGATACCCCGACTTGCTTTTCCTCTGTTCCAGAACCAAAACAACCTCCAAAAAACTCCCTCTAATGCTACGGCATAGAAGAATAAATAATGCGCTGGCCCTGGCCGGCCTAAACCAATCGTACCTGGCTAGTACTTCTCTAAATATCCTAACCGACTATTATTCTAATCTAATTAACAACCGGCTAATTAGCGCGGTAATTTAGGCACGCATGCCTTTTCTTTCCAAACAAAGATGCATACATGTCAGGTCCTTTCTTTATTGAAATCAACATGTTGGCACCATTGCTGCCATAGTCACGGCGCCGCCCAGCATGGCGGTGAGCCCCTGCATCATGCCGTGGTCGGTGAGGTAAGCCTCCACGGGCATCAGAATCCTCAGAAAAATCACCATAATTATCGTTGTCGCGGTCATGACGTTGTCGTGGTGAGCGGGACTGTCGGGGTGCCACATCTCTCGCCTGAAGGCGCTGAACTGCTGCGGTGAGCTGATTAAGACTCTCAGTCACCACTTGTAGACTATAAGTGCGTTGTCGGTCGCTGGCAGTCAAACGCTCGTTCAACCTATCCTCGGCGCCTACAATATTTGCAGACAATTTGTCAACCCTTGTCCCAAGCTTCATGTTTGCTTCCTTGATCGCCATCAGATGAATAGGCAAATCATCACTTATCTCCAGACCCTCCGGAAGCTCATCGACCTCCTCATGATCAGATTTGTCATGCTGCGAGTTCACCATCTACAAACAGTTGAATCAAATAGCAGGAAAAAAAATACCGTGATCAACCTTGTTCTCAATACCACTTGATGAGACCGTCGACAGAAAATCGATGGCGCGAATAAATTTCCAATATTTCACGGTACGATGTCACTTGAAACAACGTGGCGCTCGTGATCTTGTAGATGCAATCACCACAGAAACAACACACACCCGAGAGAGGAAGTACGTGGACGATCCCCCATGGATCAGCAGCAAATTAGAGACGGTGTCTCTAATCCCTCGGCAAAAACACAAAGAAATAATTAAAGCTCCTTGACAAAAACACGCTACGGGGAGATACCCCGACTTGCTTTTCCTCTGATCCAGAACCAAAACTACCTCCAAAAAACTCCCTCTAACGCTATGACATAGAAGAATAAATAGTGCGCTGGCCCTGGCCGGCCTAAACCAATCGTACCTGACTAGTACTTCTCTAAATATCCTAACCGACTATTATTCTAATCTAATTAACAACCGGCTAATTAGCACGGTAATTTAGGCACGCAGGCCTTTTCTTTCCAAACAAAGATGCATACGTGTCAGGTCCTTTCTTTATTGAAATCAACACGTCGGTTTCCATCCACACATGGATTCTTGTAATCCCAGCTTTCCTTGCGTTCTGCATGCTTCTTGACCACGTAGCCAAACCGATCAAAACCAATCTTAGACTGGTTCAAGGGCTGCACTCCTCCTGTTATCCATTCTCCCCGTATATGAATATTATTTTTCTGTCGCCACTTCGGTGATGTACAACTTGATGGCCTTATCGTCACAAATTGTTGACGCAGTGCATGCACAATATACCTCTCTTTTCTTCCTTCGGTGTCCTTATTAACAGGATCAGTAGCGAGAACACATGGGGTCACATCATCCTCCCTCCTTTGAACAGAAACCGTCCTCGGTTTCAGTCTATACCTTGCAAATTTTTCTTGAACACTTCTATGGTACAACTGATATCTTCTGCATCTTTTGGAAGAATAGCGTAGAACTCACCTTTATGCATAAAAGAGTACCTATTTGTTCATCCATGATGGAGAGCGTTAACATCATGCTGCCATGGACGCCCCAAAATAGATGACAAACATGTAGTGGCATAACGCCGCATTCCACTTTATCAACATAACCATCAACAGAAAAAGGGACCTTCACCCTGTGAGTAACCTTCACTTTGCCCACATCATTGATCCACTTCATATAGTATGGTTTTGGGTGATCCCACGTTGGCAAAGAAAGAGACTCCACCACATCCTTGCTAATCATGTTGCTAGCACTGCCGCCATCAATTATCAGTTTGCACACTTCTCCCTTGATGGTACATGCAGTTTGAAAAAATACTCCGTCGCTGTCCTGGTTCAAGAATGACCTTGTCATCTCGCTGGACCTTATGTGCTAGCAAACTCTCCATATCAGAATCATCTTAGGATAACATAGTATGGTGTCACCACGACCTCTTTCGATTCCATCCTCTAACTTAGGCGTCTCATCTTCAGATTCTGAAATATATTCCGCATCAACAAGTAGAACCCTTCGTTGATTGGAACATTCATGCTTCATGTGTCCACGTCCTCCACACTTGTGGCAAATAATATTACGGTGATGCGATGACGTCGCACTAGATGAAACCTGAGAAACCTCCTTTGGCGCAGCCGCCACTTTGCTCTGTTCAATGCTTCCCGACTTATAAGGAGGAGTCGATTTAGCACTAAAATCACCATCAATAGGAGAAGAACCACGTCACCCACTATTGTAAGTTGGACAATTCTCTGAAGCTTGCTTCTCCAATACCCAACGTTCAGCACGCTCCGCTTGATGAAGTAACTCATGAATAACATTATATTGCATTAAATCAACACGGTCACAAATCTTTTCTTCTAACCCCTCAAAGAAACGTACCATGATCACCTCCGCAGACTCACGCACAGCTGTACGGATCATCAAAACTTGCATCTCCTTGTAGTACTCATCAACTGATTTTGTGCCTTGCACTAGACCACGTAGTCTACTATGAAGCTGGCGAGTGTAGTAAGTAGGCACAAAACGTTCCCTCATGATTCGCTTCATGTCAGCCCATGTCGCTGGTCGCTCGTGAGTATGGTTCTTATTATCCCACCATACAAGAGCATACTCTGTAAATTCCATAGATGCAACACGAACCTTCTTCTCTTCGGAGTAGTTGTGACCGTTAAAAATCTGATTTATGCGCATCTCCCACTCCAAATATTTCTCCAGGTCAGCACAACGTCCAGATAATTCAGGTATGGTTATCTTGATTCGACCCAAACCATCATCCTCGTGGGCACCATTGCCGCCATAGTCACGGCGCCGCCCAGCATGGCGGTGAGCCCCTGCATCATGCCGTGGTCGGTGAGGTAAGCCTCCACGGGCATCAGAATCCTCAGAAAAATCACCATAATTATCGTTGTCGCGGTCATGACGTTGTCGTGGTGAGCGGGACTGTCGGGGTGCCACATCTCTCGCCTGAAGGCGCTGAACTGCTGCGGTGAGCTGATTAAGACTCTCAGTCACCACTTGTAGACTATAAGTGCGTTGTCGGTCGCTGGCAGTCAAACGCTCGTTCAACCTATCCTCGGCGCCTACAATATTTGCAGACAATTTGTCAACCCTTGTCCCAAGCTTCATGTTTGCTTCCTTGATCGCCATCAGATGAATAGGCAAATCATCACTTATCTCCAGACCCTCCGGAAGCTCATCGACCTCCTCATGATCAGATTTGTCATGCTGCGAGTTCACCATCTACAAACAGTTGAATCAAATAGCAGGAAAAAAAATACCGTGATCAACCTTGTTCTGAATACCACTTGATGAGACCGTCGACAGAAAATCGATGGCGCGAATAAATTTCCAATCTTTCACGGTACGATGTCACTTGAAACGACGTGGCGCTCTGATCTTGTAGATGCAATCACCACATAAACAACACACACCCGAGAGAGGAAGTACGTGGATGATCCCCCATGGATCAGCAGCAAATTAGAGACAGCGTCTCTAATCCCTCGCTAAAAACACAAAGCAATAATTAAAGCTCCTTGACAAAAACACGCTACGGGAAGATACCCCGACTTGCTTTTCCTCTGATCCAGAACCAAAACAACCTCCAAAAAACTCCCTCTAATGCTACGACACAGAAGAATAAATAGTGCGCTGGCCCTGGCCGGCCTAAACCAATCATACCTGACTAGTACTTCTCTAAATATCCTAACCGACTATTATTCTAATCTAATTAACAATCGGCTAATTAGCACGGTAATTTAGGCACGCGTGCCTTTTCTTTCCAAACAAAGATGCATACGTGTCAGGTCCTTTCTTTATTGAAATCAACATGTTGGTTGCCATCCACACATGGAATCTTGTAATCCCAGCTTTCCTTGCGTTATGCATGCTTCTTGACCACGTAGCCAAACCGATCAAAATCAATCTTAGACTGGTTCAAGGGCTGCACTCCTCCTGTTATCCAGCCTCCCCGTATATGAATATTATTTTTCTGTCGCCACTTCGGTGTTGTACAGTTTGTCGGCCTTATCGTCACAAATTGTTGACACAGTGCAGGCACAATATCCTCTCTTTTCTTCCTTCGGTGTCCTTATTAACAGGATCAGTAGCGAGAACACATGGGGTCACATTACTGCCCGTCGAGTAATCGGCGGTGGAGTACCAACGCGAGCTCTGGCGCAGCCACTAGTACGAGTACTACAACCTTGATGGCGGCGCCGAGGACGAGGACGAGGACGCGGTCGACTTCAGCAGGGGGGACGCGGAGTCCACCAACGGCGGCATGTCGCCAGGACAAGTCGACGTCTCATCTCACACCGGCGATGCATAGGTCGGCACGGCGGCGGATTTTTAATTATGCGTACTTAGGCTTTGTTTTTAATGCTAGTCTTTTGTTAGAGCAATGTTTAGGTCAACTGACTCTGTGTAATTACTAAAATTGCTCGATTCAGTAAGTGTGGTCTGTCTGCTGTACGCTCTTTTGTGTGCCCAAATTAGCAACGATGTTAAATATGCAATGACATACCCAGGGAAATTTCCACCAAAATTTGAATTATCAAACTCATCCCATGCGCGTAAAGCAGAAGAATCGTTTGCGATGCACACAATCGTTTAAAGTGAATGGTCCGGCGGCACTGCGCGCGTTCAAAGTGAATGTGCCCATGCCTTGAGACCAAATTTGGAATTATCAAACTCATCTCATGCGCGTAAAGTAGAAGAAACATTTGCGATGCACACAATCGTTTAAAGTGAATGGTCCGACGGCACCGCGCGCAAAGTTTCCCTTCACATTTCCAAAATTATGGCCTACCGCCAAAATATCTACCCTCGCCCCCCTTTCCCCCTTTGCCACCCCCTTTTCTCCCCGACCACAAGTCACATTTCCCCTGTTTCCTCCTTCCTTCCTTCCTTGCTAAGCTATAGCCGCTTCCTCGCTCTCGCCGTCTCGCATTCTACCGCCGGGGTCGCCATGGTCTTCTTCAAAGACATCTCCAGTGGTTCCTCCTTTGGCGACTACTCCTTCACCACCCGGATATACCTCTCTTCTCTCTCTCGGGCTATGACTTGGAATGAAGGATTTTTACCCGGAGGCCAATTTGAGTCGTTTCTTCCTCTTGTAGCTTCCTAAGACCATCAGTGGCAACGAATGGAGCGGGTTGGCTGAAGATCTATCTGCTCGCTGTCACCATCAATCTCCATGCGTGAAGCTAGTTGCGTTTGATTCTGTGGACAGTAGGAGGAAGTTTCTGGCATGTGCAGAGAAGATTAGACCCTCTTTCGTTGTTACAAATCATTTGTTAGATGTGATTCCGACACTGTCACGGTCCCAACCCATTCATACCACACCTTCAACCAAACGCATCCTAAGACAGTGTCACAGCTTGTACCTAGTATCTTAAATTGTTGCCATCTCATAGCGGTGCCATTAGAAAATTATTTGGCACCGCTTCAGCAGTTTGTGCAGCCAACTTTGGTCCACACATCCGAGCAACCAAGTAGTAAAATACTAAATTTTTGTGGCACGAAGGAAATGGGCATCGAAGCAACTACGTGCTCTGGAGTCCGTGTCCCTGGTTGTTTTTCCAGTGCATCAACTCGCCAGTGCAGGGCACCTGTGCGAGACGTAGCAACAGTTGTCTTTACCCCAGTTTTGGCATATATAGTGGACGGCCTTAGTGCTATTAGTTCTATATTACTAAATTTGTGCATGTACACACCTGTTAGTATCAATTTGTTGTCATCCAAACACTGTCACTATGCTATTGCAGTCATATTTACCTTCCTCATAAAATGTTCAATTTGTTATTTATTGTACATGAGTAAGAACTTGTAGCATCGTTGTAGTTAATTATAGCTTCTGATATTCCAGAATTTGGTTGTTGTCTCAGTACCAATTATTTCATTTGCACATTGATCTTTTTGAGAAGATATGCCATAATTAACTTGTTTCTTCAGTTTTTCAAAATAAGCATTGGTGATTTGCTATATTGCTATAAACCCATTTCCCCTACAATTGTTACTGATCTAGTTTTAAATATTATAGGATGAAAACTTGGAGTGGGTTGGTCAAGAGTGGCCACAGTCTTTGAAGATGTGCCTAACGAAGCTTTGGAGCATGTATGAGGAAGAGAACACACGTAGGCTTAGAGAAAGTCTTGTCAACGCTGAAGCATATTTCAAGATGCGGGATAAACAGTTGAAGGTGGAGAATGATCTCAGATTTTTTAAATCAGACTTTGCTAAGATGGTGTTGGCGAAGGAGGAGGCACTTTCCCAGTTGGCCCGTGCAAAACGGGTTCTTACTGAACTGAAAGCAGAGGTGGATAAGACGAGCCTGGATGATCTCGGTTAGAGAAATGAATATATTGTTCTTATGAAGTTGAACTAGCTATATGTTGTATTGTGTTGTTTTCATGTAGCTACCGTACTGTGATGTTATAATATATTTATGTGCCTGATATGAAATTGGCAAACAGCTGTTCGATATGAAATGTGAATTTGCGTAATACTGGAATTATTAATTGTAAACTAATAAACCTGCTAAATGTGTTAGGGACCTTTGCAAACGGTTCTAGCAGGAAAAGCGCTTGCGATGGATAGCCCAATGCCACACAGTTTTCTTCATCAGATCGTGTGTGATATAGTTTATAAAAGCAAATAGTTAACCAAGGAAGACTGTGTGTGATAGTTACAGCTTTCACACACGAGCCTACACATGAAAGTGTGTGGGATGTACGTCCGAACGGAAACGTTTTCACTGGATTGACTGTGTGGGATGTACATAAGAACGGAAACGTATTCCTTGGATTGACTGTGTGTGATATACATACGAGCGGAAATATTTTTCTGGGATTCACAGTGTGGGATGTACATACCTACGGAAATGATTTTATCGGATTACCGTGTGAGATGTACATACCTACAAAAATGATTTTCTCGGATTACAATGTGGGATGTACATATCTACGAAAATGATTGTGTTTCGATGCCTCGCCCGATCACACACGCCCCCAGCCTGGGTCCCAGGAGGGCCTATCCCCGATGATTTCTGGGCCGTGTGGGAATGACACCCTATCGCACACACTCACTTGGCGACGGTTCCAAATGCCGTCGCGGAAAGGGGTTAAAAACCGTTTGTTTAGGACCGACGCGCACCAGTGCAAGAATCTTCAAGAGAAAGAATGAAGATTCTAGAGGAAACCTCTTCTTCGGTCTTGAAATGCTGAGAATGACGACGAGGAACACCACCTTAAATTGTTGAGATGCTTCGGAACAATTAGAAGGATAAAGTTGGACCAAAGATGAAAAGAATACGAAAACGATATTGGGGAAGGCACATGACTGATGGAAACCATTGGTTATCCAGAAGTTTGTCGTAAGAATGGATTGTGGTAGAGTTGAGAAGATCTTGGCACAACACAAGAAGTTTTAAACATTGGCAGATGTTTCTTTCCTAAATATCATTTGATGGACATATGTCTGAACACAGGTAGCGCGATGTGAGTATTATAGAGCTATAAAGCACAACTCTTAATCAACATTTCCATAGCAAAAAACGACATTTTTCTGCACAAGTAGAGAACTAGAGATACTATAGCATTGTGGCATGTATACCACCGTTGTGGGATAAAAGTACATAGGTTTGGCATTACTCAGATAAAAGTACATGCAGTATCCCACAAAATCTTCGATAGGTGTACCTATGAGATAGTTATGGCTGACTGATACAGCTTTACAACTCATCCAGGAGTGTCAACATGGGCAAATATGACCCTTCGCATGTCCGTAGGCAGGTCATCCATGGATAAGAGGAGCTCGATCCTTATTTGTTCATCCCGTAATCATCTTCCTCGTATTTAAACCTTTAAGTCCATAAAAGGTCATGCAATGTAGATTAACACACCATCGACAAAACACATACCAGTTCATTTTGGTGAGGATATTATTTGTACATGTATATTGTTTTTTGTACATTAAGCCCACCTCTTTAGTTTGTTGTATAGATTGAGGTAAAGGCCCCACATTGTATTCATATATACCGTACACATTGCGCCGAATCAATACATCGTGCAATTCATACATTTTCAAGGTATCAGTTTTTAGGTTTAGGTTTTTATCCTAGCTTCCGCTGCCTGCCGCCGCTAGCCCCGCCCGTCCCGATCCCTCTCGCCCGCTAGCCCCGCTCCCTGCCGACCCGCCCGCTCGCGCCAACTCCCAGCCAGTGCGCCCGGCCACCCGCGCGTATCGCCCGCCCGCTCGCGCCTCCTATCAGACGGCCTGCTCGACAGCCCGCGCGTATCGCTAGCCACCCGCTCATGCTATTCGCCAGCCACCACTCGAGCACATCACCAGCTTTGCGTCAGCCGCCAACCGAGCCCGCAGTCGCCCGCCCGAGCCGACACTCACTGTCATGTCGTCCGTCACGTCATCCGCGTCCACGAACTCCAACCCGTTCGCCGACGCCAACCCTCCCGACGTCAACGAGCTCCTCAAGCTCAACTCCTCGAGTGGGTGCCGGTTTGTCTCTCGCAGGCGGACTCCTCCTACCACACGTGGAAGACGTATTTCTCCCTAGTGTTCCGGGAGTACCATCTCATGGACCACGTGGACGGCACCGTCGACTCCAGCCTCGTTCCCGAGTTTCATGACTGGTCCATCATCGACACCACGATCATCCGCTGGTTTTTCCTCACCATCACGCCTGACCTCTTCCAGACGGTCGTGATGGACGGTGATGATGCCTGCGCTGTGTGGACCAAGCTGGACGGGCTCTTCACCGACAACAAGCTCCAGCGTCGTGTTTTTCTGCAGTGAGAGTTCTTTGGGTGCCATCAGGACAACACCTTCATCGACGACTATTGTCGCCGCCATAAGACTCTCCCTGACGAGTTTCGCGACATCGGCGCCAAGGTTGATGATGACCTCCTCCTCAGCACGCTCACCGCAGGCTCAACGAGGATTTCGGCAACGCCGCGGGGAACCTCAGTCTCATCCACAACCCGTCCTTTGCCAAGTTTGTTGCGTACCTCCGCTTGGAGAAGCGGCGGATGAAGCAGGTGAAGACGTGCGTCATCCACACCGCACTCGCCGCCTGCACCACCCGTGGCGGGCCTCCAGCGCCTCCTGCTGCCCCGGCACCCCCGCAGCGTCATCAGGCGCCTTTCCCGGCGCCCCAGCAGCCGGGGCTCCTGCCACTGCCATATGGCCCGCCCGCGCCCCTCGCTCCTCTCGCTGAAAAGCGCCACGGGGGCCGGCGCGTTGGCTGCCGCAGCGGTCAGCAGCAGCAGCCGCAGCCGCAACAACAGTTTCAGGCGCCGCAGCAGCTCCAGGTGCCGCCCCCATGGGCCTCCGGGTACAACCCCTGGACCGGTGTCGTCCATGCGTACACCATGCCAATTCCACGGGCTCCTGCACCGACTCTTTCCATGCCGCGCCCACCGGCGCACCAGGCGTACTACGCGGCTCCGCAGCCGTACGGAGGATACCCACCGCTGCATATGAGCAGCGTCTACAGTCTCCTTGTGGCCCCGCCGCCGCCCTCGCCGGCATGTTGGGATCCGGTGCTCCTCGCTACGTTGCACGCTGCACCTACGCCGAACAACTACACTGGAGGCGGTGATTGGTACATGGACATCGGGGCTACGGCTCACATGTTTGCTCATCCTGGTAATCTTGCCTCCTTCACTCCTGTCACCACCGACCGCCGCATCCTTGTAATTCTTTTCACCTCACACATATCGGGCACACTTCTTTTCCTTCTACTTCTATGCCTATTACTTTGTCTAACATTCTTGTGTCACCTCATCTTATTAAGAATCTTGTTTCCGTTCGTTGCTTAACTCGTGAAAATCCTGTTACTGTTGAATTTGACGAGCTTGGTTTTTGTGTCAAGGACGCTCAAACCAGGATGGTACTTCACCGATGTGACAGCCTCGACGAGCTCTATCCGGTGCATCCGCCGCCCACCTCCACCACCGCACCAGTTGCTCTCTCCACCGGCATTGATCTCTGACACGCTCGTTTGGGTCATCCCAACCTTGTCACACTTCGTCATATTCTTAGGAGTTTCAGTTTCAGTTGTAATAAGATAGAGGATCACACCTGTCATGCATGTTGTGTCGGCAAACATGTTCGCCTTCCGTTTAATAACTCCACCACCATAGCTTCTTTTCCTTTTCAGTTGATTCATAGCGATGTGTGGACCTCTCCAGTTACTAGTAATTCGGGCTATTTATATTATCTGGTTATTATTGATGATTATTCTCACTATGTGTGGACGTTTCCTCTACGACGAAAGTCGGATGCACTCTCCACTTTGTCGTCTTTTTACTCCTATGTCAGCACGCAGTTTGGGCATCCCATCCTTGCTCTTCAGATGACAATGGAAAAGAGTTCGACAATCTTGCTTTCCGCACTTTTCTGTCGCACCATGGCACAGTTTTTCGTCTCACATGCCCGTATACTTCACAACAGAATGGTCGAGCCGAACGCGTCCCTTCGCGACTCTGAGCGATCGCTCGACGCGGACGCTCCTGTTCCACGCTAATGTGCCGCCTCGTTTCTGGCTGGATGCACTCAGTACTGCTTCACTTCTCCTTAACCTTCGCCCTTGCCGCCCACGATGGAACTATGCACCTCACAATCTTCTCTTCGCTACGCCCCCATCTTATGATGACTTGCGTATTTTTGGGTGCCTTTGCTATCCTAGCACTGCGGACTCCGCTTCTCACAAACTCGCACCTCGTTCCGTCGCTTGCATCTTCATCGGCTACCCTTCCAACTCCAAGGGATATCGGTGCTACGATCCCGTCTCCCACCGTGTGTTCACTTCCCTACATGTTTACTTTGATGAGCATGTGTTTCCGTTTCAGCAGGTACCTCCGGCTGTTCCTCCCACCACCGGTGACGCGGGCTCCTCGACGCCGCTCCCAGGGCGCTCGCGCGCCTCTCTTGGCCCATCCCCTGGCTTTGAGGTGCGCCCCCTGCATGCGGCGCCTCCTACAACCGCGGCCCTGGCCCCCGCGGCCCCCTCGGCGCCCGTGGCCTCCGCCCCGGCGCCCGCAGGCCCCTCAGCGCCCGGCCTCCTCGGTGCACTGGCCCCGCGCCCCGCACTGTGGCCGGTCCGGTCACCCGCGCCCGTACGAGCTTTTTCGCCCGAGCTCGCGCTACGCCGCGGATGACTACGTCCATGCAGCGTCCACCTCTGAGCCGTCGCCATCGCCATCCTCCGTACGAGCCGCTCTTCGTGACCCGCTCTGGATGGCTGCGACGCACGAGGAATATGACGCCCTATTGCGCAACCGGATGTGGCAGCTTGTTCCCCGTCCTCGGCACGCCAACGTGATTGGCGGGAAGTGGGTCTTCAAACACAAGCTCCGTCCCGATGGTACCATTGATCGCTATAAAGCGTGCTAGGTCGTTCGTGGATTCCGACAACGTGCTGGCATCGACTTCACTGACACCTTCACTCCGGTTGTCAAGCCCGGCACGATACGCACGGTTCTCCATCTTGCGGTCTCCCGTGCTTGGCCGGTGCACCAAATGTACGTCTCCAACGCCTTCCTTCATGGTCACCTCGAGGAGCAGGTCTTCTGCCAGCATCCCACCGGGTCCGTTGGTCCGGCACTTCCCGACCACGTGTGCCTGCTTTCGCGGTCCTTGTACGGACTCAAGCAGGCTCCGCGCGCTTGGTACCAGCGCATCGCGGCGTTTCTTCATCAGCTTCGGTTCCGCTCCACTCGCTTGGATGCATCACTCTTTGTTTATCACTAGGGCTCCGACATGGCCTACTTGCTGCTATATGTCGACGACATCATCCTGACGGCATGTATGGCTAGCCTTATCAGTCAGCTCACGGCTCGTCTTCGCACTGAGTTCGCCATCAAGGACTTGGGTCCTCTGTACTACTTCCTCGGTGTTGAGGTGGTGCGCCATCCGGATGGCTCCTTTCTTCATCAGTGGAAGTACGCTCATGAGCTCCTGGAGCGCGCTGGCATGCTTAACTGCAAGCCCGCCGCCACGCCTGTTGATACGGAGGCCAAGCTCTCTGCCACAGATGGTTCCCCTGCTTCGGATCCGCTTTCTATCGGTCTATTGTTGGTGCTCTCCAGTACCTTACTTTGACTCGACCAGAGATCCAGTATGCAGTGCAGCAGATGTGTCTTCATATGCATGCTCCTCGGGATGTTCACTGGGCCACTGTCAAGCGGATTCTCCGCTATGTTTGTGGCACTATGGATTTTGGAGTCACGCTTCACGCCTCCGTCGACACCGCCCTCACAGCCTACTCCGATGCAGACTCGGCGGGCTGCCCTGACACACGTCGCTCCACCTCGGGCTATTGCTACCTTGGACCCTCACTTATCTCGTGGTCGTCCAAGCGGCAGCCTACGATCTCTCGCTCCAGCGCTGAGGCTGAGTATCGTGCGGTGGCCAACGCTGTCGCTGAGTGTTCCTGGCTTTGTTAGCTGCTTCAGGAGCTGTCTTGTCCTGTTGACCGTGCCACGATGGTCTACGACTATAACGTCTCGGCGGTCTACCTCTCCGCTCGGTGCATCATCGACGGACCAAGCATATTGAGCTGGATATTCATTTTGTTCGGGAACAAGTGGCTCTTGGTCATATTCGTGTTTTACACGTCCCTAGTTCCCAATAATTTGCAGATATCATGACCAAGGGCTTGCCTACCGTGTCATTTGAGGAGTTTCGGTCCAGTCTTTGCGTCAGCCGCGGTGCTGTTTCGACTGCCGGGGGAGGGGGGGGTGTTGAGGATATTATTTGTGTATGTATATTGTCTTTTGTACATTAGGCCCACCTCTTTAGTTTGTTGTATAGATTGAGGTAGAGGCCCCACATTGTACGCATATATATTATGCACATTGCATCGTATCAATACATCGTGCAATTCATACATCTTCTCATTTCATTCAACTGCCGAGGTCAAAGACTTCCGACCGGTAAGTCTCGAGCACAATTTTGGCAAGCTTTTCTCCAAAGTCCTGGCATTGCGCTTCACCCTGAGGCTGGATGAGCTTGTGGCGGCTAACCAATCCGCGTTCAACCGTGGAAGGAGCATCCACGACAACTTCCGGATGGTACAGTTGACCACTAGGGCACTGCATGTGCGTCGGGTGCCCTCCATGCTCCTCAAGGTAGACATCTCGAAGGCATTCGACACTTTTTCGTGGCCTTTCCTATTGGATGTGCTCTGTCATGCTGGTTTTGGCCCGAGGTTTATCGAATGGATTTGCATCCTTCTCTCGGCGGCAAGTTCGAGAATCATGCTAAATGGCGTACCTGGGTGGTTGTTTCTTCATCGACAAGGTCTCTCTCAGGGCGACCCGTTGTCGCCGATGTTGTTCCTCCTCGTAATGGAGTTCCTCAATGCCCTGCTAGCGCGGGGAACATGGGTTGCTGTCGTCGTTGCAATGCCGAGGTGTGCACTTCCGCACTTTGATGTACGCCAACGACGTTGTCATCTTTGTCAAGCCATCTTCTTCAGATTTGATGCTCGTACGTCGTGTGCTCAATTGCTTTGGTGGGGCGTCTGGACTGCGCACCAATCTCGTGAAATGCTCTCTCTCGCCGATTCGTTGCTCGAAGGAACACCTAGTAATTGCTACCCAACACTTCCCTTGCGTGATTCCGAGGTTCCCCTGCATCTATTTCGGGCTACCTCTTTCCTACAAGCAGAAGCTTCCCAAGGCGTATTTGCAGCCAATCTTGGATAAGGTGTGCACTCGGTTACAGCCATGGATCGCGGGTTGGATCACCTATGTTGGTCGCCTAGTGCCCATCAAATCAGTCCTCACGTCCATTGGAGTCTATCACTCCATCGCAATGCAACTACCGGTGTGGCTCGTCCAAGGGATTGAGAAAAGGATCCGTGCATTCTTTTGGAAGGGAACCGATGTGGTTGGTGGCGGTCATTGCTTGGTGGAGTGGAATCAAGTATGCAAACTAGTGGAGTTCAGTGGTCTCGGTGTTCTAAATCACAAACTTCGCTCGATGGCCGTCCGCCTGTCGCAGCCTCTCCCTCCGCCACCTCCAGAGCCTGATTAGATGCCTGGCGTGCTCCCGGCTCCGGCCTCGGCCGCGCTTTTTTTATGTTGTTTTTTGGGCTTGTTGAGCTGTACCCCAGCAGAACCTTTGGACCTTTTGTTATGTAACTTGGATGTGTGTGTTCTGGACTAGTCCGTGTATGTGTGCTCTTGACGATTTGCTTTATTTATAAAGTGGGGAGAAAGCCTTTTTCGATAAATCACAAACTTCTAGGTTTCGCATCCTGGGTGTGTCGGCTGTGGATGCAAGGTTCGTTCTACTGCTGCTGGTCGGGTCTCAAGCTGGACGTGGATCATGAGGTACAAGTTGTCTTTGATTAAGAAAAAGGGTCTCCCCGCTTTATATTATAAAGCACCACATCCAGCATACAATAATCATATAACAATAGACAGCCCCCGCGTCGCTCCCGCAGGGGCCACTACGGCGGCGACGCCCGAGGGCGCCGTACCCTTCTTGTAGGCGCCGTCCAGGCTGCCTCCTTCCCCTCTTCCTTCCACCCAGCTCGTATGTCGGGCGAAAGCCCAAATCCTTGCCGGATCGAGCGACAGCGGCGCTCCGAGTGTCGTCGCCCTCTTGGGGGTGTCGTTCGTGGTGAGCTTGGGGTGGATGTGATGCTTTGGTTGCTTGGCGGCGGTTGGTGGCGTGGTCGGAGTTCGTCTGGTGGCGGTGCGTTGGCGCTCTGCCACCTATGTGCTCAGCCTCGGAGTCCTTCTTCCACAGTGCTTGGTCTTCAGCAGCCCTGCCGGACTCGGCGGAGCGGTGCTTCATCCTACTCATTGATGGCGGCGTATCTCGGCGGCATGGCGCAGTGGAAATTCGGCGTCCGATGTGTGGCGCTGTACTCGCGCAGGAGGACTGTAACACCCCCAGTGTCATGCTACAGTAATTCCCTGTTAATGGTGCCAGGTCACCATGCTTACTGAGCTATTTATCACTTGATGAAAAATCAGAGTCAAATTCAAATTCAAATTATGAGTGAAATTCAAAATTTCTCAAACATACAAACTAAAATGTTCTTAAAATAGAAGATAATTCATAACTAATTATCTTCAGAAAAATAACATCACCTAAATTCATTATGTGGCTCAAACAACATGAAACAGCATCAAACAGAAATTTAAAGTGCAATATCATTTATTAAAAATTTAAATGAAATCATTTTGGCTCCAAACCATTTTTTGGCAGTGGTAAATATTACACTATAATTGTTGAGCTAAGTCACATGTTTTACAAAACTCTAATGGTGGCTAAGCAATTTGCAAAACAGGAATAAATCAAAAAAAAGGAAAGGAAAGCAGAGGGGAGAGAGAGCAAGCCCCTGCCCCTGGGCCTAAGGCCACAGAGACAGGCCCAGCCGGCCAGGCCCAGCTCCCCTCCCCGGTCGCTCTCCCCTCCCTCCTGTTCCCCTGGTGCGTGTCGCTACAGGGGCACGTCCCCGCCCGACCACCTCGCCGGCGCCAACGCCGGGAGGGGATAAGGCCGCCCGACGCCTCGGCCTCCACCCATCTCTCCCACTTCCCCCTCTCGCTCGCTTTTGCGCCTCCTCTCCCCAGATCCACCTCTCCCTCTCCTCTCGCTCGATCCGCCTTTCCACCGTTCTCCGTCGTCCTCGAGGCCACCGAGACCCGCTCACCTCGCCGACCTGTCCAACCGCTCCGCCTCCCTCGACTACACCTCCCGACGAGTCAAGAAGACGCCGGGCGCCTGGCGCTGCCCGGCCTCGTCTTCCACTTCGGATCACAGGAGCTCGCCGGCGTCGATCCACTGCACGGCAGCTCCTAAACCTCCCACGGGCCTTTCTTGCACCGCGCAGTGAGCCCCTCATCCTCTTCCCTCACCCTCCTGGCCTCTTGAGCTCTCGTAGCCGCCGGTCTGCTTGCGCCTGAACACGTCGCCGTCGACGAGGTCGTTGCCGTCATTGTGGCCTTTGACACGCTCACCCGAGCTCGCCGTTGTGCTCCTGGGGTTCCTAGGAGCCCAACACACACGCGCACGCGCCCTCCCGTGCCTCCTAGCGCCGTCCCCGATGAGCGTCCGAACGCATCGCCGCGGAGCTCGCCGCCGGCAAGGTTCCGTTGACCTTTTGGTCATGGGCTCAAGCCCGTTGCACTCCCCACACCGCGTAGCTACTCCCCAGCCTTTCCGTTTGCTCGATACCGCGTCGTAGCTCCATTTTCGTCGTGCACCCGTGCACGCCGCCGCCTCCGCCGCTCGCCGCCGCCGATTTCGGCCAAGTCCGGCGATGCTACGGCCACCACTTCACGCGGCGCTGAGAGCTCGTTCGAATGAGCCTAGCCCCGCTCCTCCCCGAGCCTCAGACTGCGTTTTCGGCGAGATCCGAACCAAGGCCGCCGCTCGCATCGCCGGTGTTGAGCCGCCGCCATGCTTGGCCGCACACTGGGCCACCCACAGGTCATCGCCAATGGGGCCGCTGGCCTCGCTGACCAGCTTGACCTGGTCAACTATGCTTACTAGGCAGGCCCCAGCCACTGACGTGCGGGCCCCACCGCCTAATCCTCTAATTAAACGTTTTTATAAACAAAACTAATTAGTTAACCTAACCAGTCACTGACATGTGGGGCCTAGTAGCTAAATAACCTCTGTTACGTAAGAGGGACTGACTGGTGGGACCTATTGGTCAGTTTGACTAGTCAAACGGGTCAGCTGACTGCTAACGTCATGCTGATGCATTGCTGACGCATTAATAGGTTTATGTTAATATAAATAAATCCAGAAAATGGTTTAATCTTTGATAATTCATAGAAAATAAACCGTAACTCCGATGAAAATGTTTTCTACATGAAAGTTGCTCAGAAAAATCCAACGCATCCGAATACGCGATCTGTTCATCTGACGCACATCCCTAGCATATCGAACATCGAACCTTTCCCCTCTGGATCGTTTGTCCGAAAATGCCAAACTTGAAAGCATTCCTGATGTTATCCCTTCGCCGTAACGTAGCACCGCGTTAGAACACGTCTAGCTCTTCCTGTTGTCCTGTTATGCACTTGCTTGCTTTGTATTTACTGTTTCTCCCCCCTCTTCTTCTCCGTTAGACCTCGAGACCGCTGCTGATGCCCATGTGATCGACTACGTCGATGACGACCCCCTCCTTGCCAGAGCAACCAGGCAAGCCCCCCCTTTGATCATCCCGATATCGCCCATTCCATTCTCTCATGCTTGCATTAGATTTTGCTACTGTAATTGTTTGCTCCTATTCTCATGCATAGCCTGCTTTTGTATCTGCTGTTGTACCTTACCTGCTTATCCTAAACTTCTTAGTATAGGTTGGTTAGAGACCCATCAGAGACCCCAACTTTGTCCTGACTGCCCCGCTGGATTATCAGAAGACCCGATCAACAGGATGGAAGACCAGGCCCCGGCACCGCACATCACTTTCCCCTTAGTTCCTCGACACTACTGGGTTACTATCGAGTGCCGAGGGTGAGACCTCTATAGCACTTCTGATGTTAACCCTGTAGTGTAGCTATTCGGTCGTGGTCATTGTCGGTGTCAAAACCGGTGGATCTCGGGTAGGGGGTCCCGAACTGTGCGTCTAGGCGGATGGTAACAGGAGACAAGGGACACGATGTTTTTACCTGTGTTCGGCCCTCTCGATGGAGGTAAAACCCTACTCCTGCTTGATTAATATTGATGATATGGGTAGTACAAGAGTAGATCTACCATGAGATCGAGAGGCTAAACCCTAGAAGCTAGCCTATGGTATGATTGTTGTTCGTCCCACGGACTAAAACCCTCCGGTTTATATAGGCACCAAGAGGGTTAGGGTTACACAGAGTCGGTTACAATGGTAGGAGATCTACATATCCAGACGCCAAGCTTGCCTTCGACGCCAAGGAAAGTCCCATCCGGACACGGGACGAAGTCTTCAATCTTGTATCTTCATAGTCCAGAGTCCGGCCAAAGGCTATAGTCCGCCATCCGGACACCCCTAATCCAGACTCCTCAAGAGCCCTGAACCAGGCTTCAATGACGACGAGTCCGGCGCGATATTGACTTCGAATGCAAGGCGGGTTCCTCCTCCGAATACTTCATAGAAGATTTTGATCACAAGGATAGTGTACGGCTCGCAAAATAAGTTCCACATACCACCGTAGAGAGAATAATATTTACACAAGTTCACCACGACGATTCCGCAGCGTGACATCACACCATGGCCAAGCCTTTATTAGAATCGTTTTCACCGTCCCCACCTCAAGCGCTTAGCGAGGCGGTTTCCTTGGCACGCCTTGTCAAAGCAGAGACCGTGTCCCCTTATTCCAGGATTCTCATCAAGACGGCGTAGAACCCAACCGCGCCATTGATTACGGCGCTTGGGAGATAAGCGAGTTTTATCAGTCGGTGGGGACGCATAGCTTTGTCTCATCCATATAAGGGATAAGGATCCACTTTTTCACACACGCCTTCTTCCTCCTTTGCTCATCCATTTCACAAGACTTGAGCTCTAGCGCCTAAGTCCGCACATCCCACCTCAACCTTCTCCAACTATGTACGGAGCGGGAGGCAAGTGGATGGCCTCCTCCGTCATGGAGGGGCACATCAAAAAGCTACGAAAGGCCGAATACTTGTCCGACGACATCACGCATCGGCTCCCCGACAAGGGGAAGCTCATCCCCACCCCCAGGCCCCATGAGAGGGTGGTGTTCCTCCCCCACTTCCTCCGCGGACTAGGTTTTCCACTTCACCCATTTGTCCGGGGGCTCATGCTCTACTACGGCCTAGATTTCCACGATCTGGCCCCGAATTTCATCCTCAACATCTTGGCGTTCATCGTCGTGTGCGAGGCTTGCCTCTGCATCCAGCCCCACTTCGGCTTATGGCTGAAGACCTTCAATGTCAAGCCGAAGGTAGTGGGCGGCCGCCAAGCGGAGTGCGGAGGTGCATGGTGGGCAAGATGGCCAACATCCTATGGCTCGAGGGCTCCTTCGTGGAGACCATAAAAGGGTGGCAATCGGGTGGTTCTACATCACCGAGCCATGACTCTAAATGGGAAGCGGCCCCAATTCGATCCGCTTCCCTACACGGCTCACCTCATGGAAAGAGACGGGCCTGGCGTGGGGTAATTGAAGAGCCGACCGACTCCAAACTCGCGTCCAAACCTGGTGGACAAGAAGCTCAAGCTTGTCAACGTAGTCCAGGTTATGCTCATCCGCCGGATCCTCCCATGCCAAAGAACGGGCCTTCAACTTGTGGAGTTTGATCCGCACAAGACCAACCTTGAGCCGGCTCTTCGACACTACGCACGAACATGCCCGGAAGGTGCTGTTCAAGGGCGCCGAGGCTCCCGTGATCTGCTACCAAGATCGCGGATTCAGCTCGCGCATCAAGCCAGCGAGGTAAGCTATTTTACCCTTTACGGGACTCTTTTTCATAGTTTGACTCTATGCGGATCTAAAACTCCCTCACCTTTGACAGATCTGGCAGAAGACGTCCGGACAGGTTGACCGTCTGCCCTTGCCGAAGACTCCAGCGGACGCCTGATTAGACGGGCTGCTGGTTCCGCACTTACGTGGTGCCGAGAAGAAGGCTAAGAAGAAGGCCACGGAACTCAAGGAGTTCCGGCGCCAGTGTTGTCGAACTCATCGTCCGATGACTCCTAGGCGGACTCCTCCCGCGAAGACGAGGAGGAGGAAAAAGAGGCCTCTCCCCCAGCGGGGGGAGAGAAGAAAAGGAAGGCCGCCCCAACTGGGGAGGCCGGAGGGTCCAAGAAGGGAAGGACCCTTCCTCCGGACTACACCACCAACGCCGACGACGGCGAAGAGGAGTGGATACCGAGGAACAAACCCCTGGCAAAATCATAAGTGTCCGGACACCAGAATAACTCATGGCGTTCCATTTGTCGCACAGCATCTTCTAACGCCGAATATAACCATGCAGCCCGCCCAAGGACGGGCTCGACGCTTCGACGAGCACCTCACTTCCAACCGCCTCGTCTCCTCCCGCTGCGGATGACGCCGAGGTGGAGTCCCAAAAGGGGCCCAGCCAGGAGGAGGTGGCCTCGAGGCGCCTGAAGGCGACCTCCGGACTCCGCGCAAAGGGATAAAACCTCAAGGGCTTTAAGTCCGCCCTATGCTAGACTCCGCATCGAACCTTCAAGTGGTTCCGAGTCCGGCAGCAACCCTTCGTAAGAAGGGCAAGATTCTGACGCCGGTGACCTCCGGCCCAACCGGAGGCACGGATAATTTGATGGAGGCGCTTAATGGCGCTTCCATCGATGAGGAGCACCGCACTGTTATGAGTGTGGTGATCCAGAAAGTTCAGTCCGCCAAGAGCGGGCTGACTGAAGCCTATGCCAACCTTCTAACAGGCTTTGAGGTATGTATTTAAGATATGTAAAAATATTAATGCATAGACAGTAGCCCTTGATGCTCAGTTTGGTGTTTGGAAAGAAAAAGCCAAACTGAGGATCTAAAAGATATACGCAGGAGTCTAACATAAGTATGTCAATATGGGAATGCAGGTTGCGCTGCTGACCTCTGCCAAGACCGATGCGGAGGTTGATGCATTGAAGCAGAGCCTCGAGCGGTCCGAGAACGAGCTCGGCCTTGCCAAAAGCAGCTCGAGTACAAGGAAGGTAAGTAATACCTTATGGGAGTATTTAAAAGATGTGGTTGCAAAAATGACAGAATAACGTGAATATTGCAGGGCCACGAACGAGGTGCCGACCACAAGGAAGCGGTGTCCAAGGCGAAGCAATGCGGCCTCAAGAGCGCACCGAGCGAGAGAAGCAGGAGGCGCGGGTGGCGGAGGTGCGGCAAGAGCTCCTGTGCTCGTGGAAAACACGAGAGTTTGGAGCGTGACTCAAAGACTCGAGAGTCCGAGCTCGCCTCGGCCCTTGAGAGCGCCAAAGCCGCTAAGGCCGAAGCCCAAAAATCCCTCCAGGAAATTGAGGCGATGAAGAAGATAGCGGCGGGTAAGGCATTCTTTATGCAAAGCAAGCATGTGAAAGTGAATTATCTGTTACTTACCCGAATCCGAGCTCTCCAGAGCATTCGCAGATCTGCCTCAGATGTGTCCGATGCTGCCGATTCTACCGAGCCGAGGAGGGAAGCTCGACGGAGAAGGTGTTCTGTCTCAAGATGTCGAGGCGGACATCCGGTGCCCTTAAGCGACCAGTTGAAGCAGCTGGTCGAGCTCCATAAGGTGGCCGAACAGGCCATGAAGGGCCTCATAATTCGGCTGTGGCCTAAGGAAGCCATGCCAGGAGCTACTTCGGGCTGGTGAGGCGGCCGGTGGACGATGTCCATGGGTTGAAGTCGCAAGCGCTCCGTCAGCATCGAAGGTGCTCAGTGGGGCCTTGCCCGCTAAGGTGCACTGGGCAAGATGGACGCCGAGAAGCTTGTGACGGACGGACCACCACCGGGCAAGGAGCATCGCAAGCCTGAAATGTATTATGAGGACGTCTTGAAGGGTGCCCGCCTTTATAGCGGTGAATGCTCCAAAGATGTAATTTTTAGTAGACTCGCATTTGTTATCCTGTATGCTGAAAACTTGTTCATATGCGCTAAGCAACACTTTTGAATTTAAAATATTACCTTCATGCGGCCGTATTAAATTTGAGAGATGGCGAGTCGTCGGCTTCAAATTTCCCCATGCCACGAAAGTGGGGTGTTCGGGATAAACTTGAGCGCCTTGTTCCCATTCTTGGGTCCTTCGAGGAGGCGCCAACGCAATGAACAAGGCAACCGGACTATAATGCTTGAACACTCTCACTTAGCCATAGAATTCTATAATTTTAAATTTCGGCGAAGCCCCTGGTATTCGGAAGACCGAGTTCGGGGCGCTATCCACGCCTAGGCTGGACAGTGCCGATTCCTCGCTCTAAGCGGCATAAGTCTTTAGGGACTCGAAAACCTCTCGAACAGCGACCGGCTCTCGCCCTATCATGACGGCCAGTTTTAGATTTCTCAACTGAGGTGCTTAACCCAGCTCAACCGGGGCAAAATCGCAGTGGTTCTCCCAGCGCTACCTTAGCCGATATAACGGAACATAAGGTACCAAAACATGGGAGCCGGGCAAACCCAACTATTGACCCAAGACATGATTCGGAGCCGATGCATATAATGCTATAAGTTCGGGTGCCGCACTTGTGAAAGTGTTCGGACTTATCACACCATATTGTGGGGTACTTAAGCCCTCGTGTATTGCCGTGCACTAAAGTGTGCGGTTGCACAATGTCATAACTGAACATATATATATAGAAAAAGGAATTCAATAATAGGCGAAGCTATGTATTGTTTATTCAAAAGGGCTGCAGAAGAGCGAACGATACAAATAGTGCGATAAGCAAGGGACGGACTTTTAACATGTCCCTCCAAGGGTAAGCTGCGGGGTGGTATGTAAAATAGGTATACTGCTTCGTAATAGAGACCACCGACACTCGACGAAGCTTTCGCTTCCCCGGCTGTTGCATCGTGTGTTCGGCGATTCTATTGCGAGACAGGGCTTCGTGAGAACGGAGTCTTGAAAGTAAAAAAGAAAGAAGAAAAGAAAAGAATGGGACAATCGGGAGCCCCTGGTGCGGTTGAGCCGCATTCTGGGCATGCCGTGGTCGTGCCCCTCCCCCTATGCCCATGGTATTTCCAGAGCATAATTATGTACGCGTAGTACTGGTTTCGCAATTTCGCGAGGGCTAGGGTTTGGGCCGCATTGCTATGCGTGCTCGGAACGTGCCAGGCGGTCTTGTTGTAGGTTACTCCGGGCGCGCTTGATGGTGTCCGGACGTTTAATAGCCGGACTCGAGAATTGCCTTAAGAGGCTGCTTTGTACTTCCGCCGCGAGGGCCGCCGTATGCTCCTCCGTCCGGAGAGAGCGCTCGTGTTTCCATTGACTGTAATGACTCCTCGAGGACCTGGCATCTTGAGCTTGAGATATGCGTGGTGCGGCACCGCATTGAACTTTGCAATGCGGTTCGTCCGAGCAATCGCGTGATAGCCGCCATGAACGGGACTATGTCAAGATTAACTCCTTGCTTCGAAGTTATCCGGGATCGAAGACCACTTCAAGTGTAATCGAGCCTGCATAGCTTGGCCTCTACACCTGGTATGACGCCTTTAAAGGTCGTCTTCGTGGGTTTAATCCTTGATGGGTCTATGCCCATTTTGCACACTGTATCCTGATAAAGCAGGTTCAGGCTGCCGCCGCCGTCCATTAGGACTCTAGTGAGGTGAAATCCGTCAATGATTGGGTCTAGAACCAATGCGGTGAATCCGCCATGGAGGATGCTAGTGGGGTGGTCCCTTCGATCAAAAGTGATCGGGCAGGAAGACCACGGGTTGAACTTTGGGGCGACTGGCTCCATCGCATATACATCCCTTAGTGCACGCTTCCGCTCCGTTTTGGGTATTTGGGTTGCGTATATCATGTTCAACGTCCGCACTTGTGGGGGGAAGCCCTTCTGTCCTCTATTGTTCGACGGCCGAGGCTCCTCCTCGTCATCGCTATGCAGCCCCTTGTCATTGTTTTGGGCAATTAACTTGCCTGCCTGCTTGAACACCCAACAATCCTTGTTGGTGTGGTTGGCTGGTTTTTCGGGGGTGCCGTGTATCTGGCACGAGCGATCGAGTATTCTGTCCAAATTGGACGGGCTCGGAGTATTTCTTTTAAATAGCTTTTTCCCCTGACCGGGTTTAGAGCCTCTGAATCCAGCATTGACTGCCGTATCCTCGGCATTATCGCCGTTAATGCGGCGCTTGTGCTTGTTGCGACGCGACCTGCCATTGTTGTCCCTTGTATCCGAATTACCAGGGCTCTTGGTCATGTTGTTACTACGAGCTAGCCAGCTGTCCTCTCCTGCGCAAAAGCGGGTCATGAGTGTTGTGAGGGCTGCCATGGATTTCGGCTTTTCCTGTCCTAGGTGCCGGGCAAGCCACTCGTCACGGATGTTGTGTTTGAAGGCTGCAAGGGCCTCGGCATCCGGACAATCGACGATTTGATTTTTCTTGGTTAGGAACCGTGTCCAGAATTGTCTGGCCGATTCCTCTGGCTGCTGAATTATGTGGCTTAGGTCATCGGCGTCTGGTGGTCGCACATATGTGCCCTGGAAATTGTCGAGGAATGCGGCTTCCAGGTATTCCCAACAACCAATTGACTATGCTGGCAAGCTGTTAAGCCAATGTCGGGCTGGTCCTTTAAGCTTGAGTGGGAGGTATTTGATGGCGTGTAGATCATCACCGCCGGCCATGTGGATGTGAAGGAGATAGTCCTCGATCCAAACCGCAGGATCTGTTGTGCCATCGTATGATTCAATGTTTACGGGTTTGAAACCCTCTGGGATTTGATGATCCATCAGTTCATCTGTGAAGCATAGTGGGTGTGCGGCGCCTCTGTATTGGGCTATATCGCGACGCAGCTCGAATGAGCTTTGTCTACTGTGTTCGGCTCGGCCGGAGTTGCCATATCCGGTGTGACGGTTATCGTCACGTGTCGTGGGGCGCCCACGCGATCCGTAGATCGATCTTGTTTGCCTTGCCTTGTCCTCCAATATATCTCGCAGGTCCGGCGATTTCGTGCCTTGATATTTTTGAGCGGCGCTGCGCGGCTTGAGTTGAGGGCCGAGAGGCCTTCGTCGCGCCACGAGGTGGCCGGTCAGCCGATCATGCGTTGGTGATGTAGGTTTGGGTGCTTCCTCCTCTAATCGGGTAGCAGCCTGTGTTTTGGGTTGTTTTGAGGGCGCCGAGCTCATACTCTTCGGCCGCAAGGACTTCAGTCCATCTGTCAGCTAGCAAGCCAGCTCTAAGTTGTTGCTCCTTTTTCTTGAGGCTGCTTGTCGTGGCCATAAGCCCGCGCTTGAAACGCTCTTGTTCGACAGATCTCTCGGCACGATTTAATACGTCGTCGCCGAGGCTTGCCTCATCTTCGAGGGAGGCATGTAATTATCGCCCTCTACCTCTCTTTCGCCGCTCTCTCATGAGGGCTGGCTTCTCCATCCTCCCCGCGCTGAATCCTGCTTTGGGGGTTGTCTTCGCACCGCTGTGGGTGTTATTGTCTCCCATGCCGAATCACCGCTTTTGCTTTGTGGCGGGATTTAGAGCGGCGCCGCTGACGCCGGCGCTAGGCTGTTTCTTGGAGGGTCATCCTCCGCCGCTCCATCGCCATTCCCATCTTTTGGGATGTCCACCATGTATATGTTGTATGACGAGGTGGTTTTCCAGCGCCTGTGGGCGCTGGTTCTGGTCGCCTCTGCATCGCCGTCCATACCGCCGATGTCTTCGGAGTCGAAGTCGAGCATGTCGGTTAAATCATCGACAGTTGCTACGAAGTGGGTGGTGGGTGGGCTTGGAATTTCTTCGTCGTCCGCATCCCAACCTTCCTGACCATAATCCGGCCAGGGCTCCCCTGATAAAGAGAGAGACTTTAGTGAATTCAGGATGTCGCTAAAGAGCGAGTGCTGAAAGATGTCCGCGGCAGTGAATTCCATGATCGGCACCCAATCGGATTCGATTGGCGGGGGTGCGGAAGGCTTGGAGTCCGGAGATGAGTCCGCACCTTGAGTCACGAAGCCGCAAGGATCGGTAGGTGTACGGCTCAATCGCCAGAGATCGCAGCCCCGAGGGGTGTCCAGCCCCGCCCTCGATCGGGCGCAGCTGGCTCGAGCTAAAGGTCGAGCGGACACTGGTGCGCTCTCCAGACACTGCTCGGGCGGCAGAGCTAGATCATGCCCCTCATGACAAGGCGGCGCGCTTGGCAAAGGCTCGAACCCATCGAAGATCAAGTCTCCACGGACGCCACCGTAGTTCAAACTTCCAAATCTGAAATGGTGGCTGGGCGTAGCTTTCAATCTGCTCCAGATGGCTGCTTAATTGGCCCGCATGCAAAGCCGCCAATACGAAGATCTGTCCGGGGAGAAAAGTCTCACCCCGAGCGCATCGTCGTTGATGATCGGAGGAGCCATCGGGCCTAAAGATGACGACACAGAGGAACTCTCAATGAAAGCACCAATGTCGGTGTCAAAACCGGCGGATCTCGGGTAGGGGGTCCCGAACTGTGCGCCTAGGCGGATGGTAAAAGGAGAACAGGACATGATGTTTTTACCTGTGTTCGGCCCTCTCGATGGAGGTAAAACCCTACTCCCGCTTGATTAATATTGATGATATGGGTAGTACAAGAGTAGATCTACCACGAGATCAGAGAGGCTAAACCCTAGAAGCTAGCCTATGGTATGATTGTTGTTCGCCCTACGGACTAAAACCCTCTGGTTTATATAGGCACAGAAGAGGGTTAGGGTTACACAGAGTCGGTTACAATGGTAGGAGATCTACATATCCGACGCCAAGCTTGCCTTCCACGCCAAGGAAAGTCCCATCCGGACACGGACGAAGTCTTCAATCTTGTATCTTCATAGTCCAGAGTCCGCCAAAGGCTACATCCGCCATCCGGACACCGCCTAATCCAGACTCCTCACCATCGGGGTGATTCCGCTTAACCACTTCGACACGACTGTCAGGCAACCCCTCAAGTGTGAACTTCGAGGGTGATTCCTCTTACGTTCACCTTGATAATTACATCGAGTGGAATCCGTCAAGGGTGATTCCTCAGGTTTTCCTCTTGGTGTTAGATACACAGTTACTATGGTTACTATGACTTCACACTGAACCATGTTACTAAAGACGGGTCGGCCCTGAGGGGTACCCGCGCGAGCTTAATTGCGAGTGATGTGGACACGGGTTGACCTGGAGGGTGCCCGCGAGATAATTACGAGGCGTGGCCGGGCATTCCTAGCCCTTGTCGCAAGTCCTCGAGATGGGGCAACGGGGTCACATCTTTCGTGAGTCTCTGCTTGTTACCGCGCGTTCCTAATCCACTACGATTTGGATATTTGATCCGAGGGGCCTCTGGCTTGATAGCACTAACCATCACGTGGGCATAGTATGGGCATTATGCGTCGTATACATCAGCCGAAGTTTAATAGATGTCAGCGACTGAGCGGCGCGTGCCGGGTTGGACTGCGTAAGCACCTGCCTTTTTGAAGGAGGTAGCTAGGTCTGCTCACCGCCGCGTTCAAGCAACGTGCAGAGTTCCCGGGAGATGGCCCATGGCCCTGGGGCATAGGTTTAGTCCGCGCGGTTGGCCTCTCTATTAAGCCTAGGTCGGGTTGCGGCGTATTGTTTGGCCGAGGTCGGGCATGACCCAGAAAGTGTGTCCTACCAGTTAATCGAGTGGTGGGTAAGTTGGTGCACCCTGCAGGGAAGAAAACATCTATCGATAGCCTGTCCTACGGTAACGGACACTTGGAGTTGTATCCCGATCGATACAACTAGAACTGGATACTTGTGATGAGAATTCGATGGTGATGAGAACTGGATGGTGATGGTAACTGGATAGTATGGCTCTGGGATATCTTTCTCGCAGGGAGTCGAGAAAGGATCTCCGACCGAGGTTGATAACACTACTACTACTTTACATTATGCTACTCTACTCCCTCCTGTTTGCTGCAAGATGGTGGTTTCCAGAAGATGCTAGTCTTTGATAAGACTAGGCCTTCCCCCCTATTCTGGCATTTCTGTAGCCCAGTCCACATATACAGCCTCTCTTTGATAATGTTGCATATGTAGTGTAGATCCTTGCTTGCGAGTACTTTGGATGAGTACTCACGGTTGCTTTGCTCCCCCCTTTCCCCCTTTCTTCTTCTTTTCGGGTGATGCAATCAGATGTCGGAGCCCAGGAGCCACATGCCACCGTCGATGCCTACTACTACGTGGAGACCGCTGACGACTAGGAGTAGTTAGGAGGCTCCCAGGCAGGAGGCCTTGCCTTTTCGATCATTGTTGTTTTTGTGCTAGCCTTCTTAAGGCCAACTTGTCTAACTTATGTCCGTACTCAGATATTGTTGCTTCCGCTGACTCTTGTGTATTCGAGCCCTCGAGGCCCCTGGCTTGTAATATAAAGCTTGTATTTTTTTATTTGTGTCTAGAGTTGTGTTGTGATATCTTCCCGTGAGTCCTTGATCTTGATCATACACATTTGTGTCTATGATTAGTGTACGATTGAATCGAGGGCGTCACAAGTTGGTATCGGAGCCGACTGCCTGTAGGTAGCCCCCTTTCCAACTCCTTGGCTGAAGTCGAGTCTAGTCACTACAAAAACTTTTACTAACATTGCTGTGTGGCTTACGGGCCCACGTCGCCATCGGGTGGTATTAGGATCTTTTTTCCTCGTCTATACTCTGGGATTCTGATCTCTCGTCTATACGGGTTAAACTTTTTACTAACTCTGGCTCTAGGATCTCGTAACCACTTCCTTCCGGAGAGCCCCTTCACTACAGATGATCGCTTGCTTCGTCAGAAGATTCTGCAGATACTCCTCGATGTTTCCCGAGACCTCGTGCTCCATCGCTTTGCGTTCGACCACCGATAATCCCCGTGAATAACATCCTTGCCGCTTGTACCTTCATCCCCAGTTGCTCATGTTGTTACAAGATACCACTAGTACTCTCCATTGTTTCGAGAATCCTTTGTGCCTTCTGCTTTGCAGCTTCTTTTTGAACTGTGGATAATTCACTTAACCGGGGTTCGTTCATCCCCAGTTGTTCATATGCTTTCCAAAATACTTGGAAATACTATCTGATCTTCTGAAAATCCTCTGCAGTCTATTGCTCTTGATTCTCCCTGCCTGCTTGCATTAGGATTAATTCCATGTATCTAGCAATATTCTTTAAAATTCTTTGTGATTGTCGTTCTGTTCCTATGGATTCAGTGTGCGTGCGAATACTCGCAATCATCAATTAATCCTTGGAAATTTTCTTTCCGGCTCGGACATCCTTCCATATATGAGCTGGTTCTTGCCCAATCCAGATTTGATTGGGTACACCTCTAGGTCTATTCAACTTACTCATCTTTTGATCAGAGCCTCTGCTTCTGATCCTTCATCTTGAAATCATAATTCCTTTGTACCCAAGCATCGAATCATTCAGACATTTCTATAAGCCGATGCCTTTGCATCCCCTTCTTCATCTGATTGATTACCGATACTCAGATCAACTCTGTCGTGAATCGCCAGATCCATCGCTGGGTTGTTATCCGACAATGTCCTTCACATCCAAAGTCTTGTGAGTTTTTCCCTGATACATAATACCTTCGGTAAATTGTATCATCTGCTTTGACTCTGATACTCTGCTTTTGAACTCGTATCTTTTGTTTGGTTGATGGTTGTATAGATTCAAAAAAAATGCCCAACAGGTTGAACTTATGCCTTCCATAATCCGTGTGACCCGAGAGTTCTCTCGAGTCTTACTCTTCTGGTACTTCGCCAGCTAAATCCTCTGCATTACAATTTCATCGAAAAACGAGGAGTGAATGAAAGGTTATGCATTGAAGAAGTGGGAGTCGACCTTGAACCCTTGTGTTCATGCCCATGGACCCGATGTAGAACTTATCATGGAAGCTGCTCATAAAAATAATTATTTCTTTGGTACAAGCTCATCTTGTATCGATGAATTGATCCTTTATAATCGTGGTTCCGACCATATTTCCTCCTTGATTCCATTTACAGGATAAGTTAAAATACTTATCCCCTGCAAATCATTTCCCCCGTCCAACCTCTACTCCGATTTACCTTCCGGCATTACACCTAGTACATGATATTGGGAAGTTTTATACCCCATCACATCATTCCTAGCCTGATCGGCTATATTTTTATCGAGTCAACTTTTAACTGTGCTACCTGGTCCTTATGCCCGGAGCAACTTCCAACGATGAACTAAGCCTACGTCGATCTTCCTCATCTTATCATTTCACCTCGAGAAATAAGCTTGACTTCGAGCTTGTGTCGTATCCGTGGTTCTCATAGCCTTTCACTTCATCCTTCCTTTTCTGCTCGATGGCATCGTCATAGAGTCTCTCGACAAAATCTGTCATGATCGCCGTCAACACTTTGGCTTCTTCAGAGATGGCAATTGAATTCATGGCTAGAAATACCATCCCCGCCCCTCTATGATTTATGATATCATTGATGACATCTTGACTTTCTGCCAACACAAACCTGGTTGTGCTTGGTTATCCCTTACGTTCTGAGATATCTTGGGATTGTTTCTCGGTATCTCTTGAGATCTTCGAACCCAATCTTTACTTGACACCATATCATTGCCGCATCGAAGCATGACTGTGGTATTCTGAATATCAACAAGAACATTGGAAGCACATTGTCAAATGTTTCTTGATCTATTATCCAAACACCGTTGTATGGGTAATATCATGATTCTTCCCTCGCCCCCTTTATCTAAATGCTTTTGAACTTGCTGTCATATCATGTATATCCTGCTCCGCTTCCCCTTGGGAAGGATATACTCCCAATTCTTGTGTGTAAACACATTTTCCTTTCCATTGTTCCATTTCACCTTTCTTGTAATCTAACTTGTCTGAGTAGAGATAAATCCCTGCTTAAGCAAGCACCCCAATGTACAACCTTGTCAATGAGACCCTGTTACTATTGTTGTTGACATTCTGGTAACCACCGATGGACGAGAACTTTGCCTAATGGTCCGCCTTGTTCCAACGAGCAGGAAAATAGTTCTCTTCGTCCCTCGCCCATGGTACCAACGTTGATGCCAACATAACTGACAAGCTATGTTGTGACATGCCTTGCTATCATATCCGTGCAAGATGTCGCCGCCTTTTTCCTACTTCGAACACCACAGGTGGGCCCATAACCCACAGTTCCACAGGATCGGAACCTGACTCTCCTGTATATCCTTGATTCTGAAATATTCTTGCATTTGGCTTCATATCATGTCACGAGCCACCTTTTGAGAGATGATCTATTCCCGATGCTCTGAACCCCTTTCTCACACTCTGATCAGGTATCAATCGTTTGTCCATTCTCTTGAAACTTCCTATTGTACCTTCATACTTTGCTCTCAATGTTTTATTAAGTTTCAACTCGAGAGATACTTCTGCCTCATTCCCTGAATTGTTCACCAGATAATTAACCCTATAAGGGTCAGTTCTCCCGAAGTTACTGTCACGCCCAATATGCGACCCTATCCAAAAGGAACTCGAAGGTCCCACCAAGGATAGACCCGCATATTGAAACGCTTTTTCAAGGTGGATATCATTACATCAACATTACATAATAGATGGGGATACATACATAAGGCACGAATGCCACAAGAATACATCAACATCATAATACCACATACAAGATCAACATCCGACTACGGATGAAACATAAATGTAAACTCAAACCACATCCACCCTGCTATCCCAGCTGCCGACACGAACCTATCCCCGATCAAGAAGAAGCGTAAGAAGAACTCCAATACAAGCAAATATCGCTCTCACGCCATGATCATCGCAAACCTGTACTGCAACGGGTGGTGTAGTAATCAGGAGCCACGAGGACTCAAAGAATCCCATTACCATGGGTATCAAGACTAGCAAAGCTTAAAGGAAAGGAAGGGGTAAAGTGGTGAGGTTGCAGCAGCGACTAAGCATATATGGTGGCTAACATACGCAAATGAGAGCGAGAAGAGAAACAAAGGAACGGTCGTCAACTAGTAATGATCAAGAAGTGATCCTGAACTCCTACTTACGCCGACATAACCCGTAAACCGTGTTCTCCTCTCGATCAACCCCAAAAGAGACACTCACGGTTACGCATTACGGTTGGTGTATTTTAGAAGAGTTTGCTTCAAGTTTACTACAACCGGATATTAACAAATTCCCATCTCGCCACATAACCATGCACGGCTCTCGAAAGTTTATACTCTGCAGGGTGTCCTAACTTAGCCCATGATAAGCTCTCGCGATCAACGAAGGATATTCCTTCTCCCGGAAGACCCGATCAGTCTCGGAATCCGGCTACAAGACATTTCGACAAAGAATAAAACAAGACAAAGAAGACCGCCTGATGCGCCGACAATCCCGATAGGAGCTGCACATATCTCGCTCGTGGCAACATCGGATGAACACTACGTCTGACGCAAACCGACGATACCCCAAGTTGCCTAGGGCGGCACCGCAAGTGGCTCTGGTTTGGACCAACACTTAGACAAGCATTGGCCCGGGGCTGAATAAAGATGACCCTTGGGTTAATTACTCCCAAGGGAAATGTAGGTGGTGGTGAGGCAAATGGTAAAACCAATGTTGGGCCTTGCCGGAGGAGTCTTATTCAAAGCAAACTGTCAAGGGGTCCCATAAATCACCCGACCGCGTTAGGGACGCAAAATCGGGAACATAATACCGATATGACGGAAACTAGGCGGCAAGAATGGAACAAAACACCAGGCATAAGGCCGAGCCTTCCACCCTTTACCAAGTATATAGATGTATTAATAATATAAGATATATTGTGATATCCCAACAAGTAAACATGTTCCAACAAGGAACAACATCTCCATGTTCCAACACGGAACAAACTTCATCTTCACCTGCAACTAACAACGCTATAAGAGGGGCTGAGCAAAGCGGTAACATAGCTAAACAACGGTTTGCTAGGAAGGGTGCAAAAGGTTAGATGCTAACATGGCAATTAGGTAGGCTTGAGCAGCAAGTGATAGGTAGCGCAGCATAGCGAAAGAACGAAGCAACTAGCATAGCAATGATAGTAGTGAGATCCAGGGTAGCGGTCATCTTGCCTGAAATCCTGCAGGGAAAACGAATCCATGAAGAATATGAAGCCACGAAGACGAACCAAGCGTAGACGAACGAATCCTCACGATCGCAACGAAACGGGAACTATCGAGAAGAAGCACACAACAAAGTAAACACACCACACATGAACATGACAAGATGCACAACAAACATGATGCATGACAAATCTAGATGAGGCTACTCATGGCAAGGGATGATGCATACAAGACCAACACATCAAGGCAAGTTTAAATGAGGCCGGGAACAACATAGAACAATTCCGGTAAGTCCTCATATGCAAATTTCGAAATTGGTCCAGATCTGAATAAACCTTATGTTCAAGTTGTTAAACAGCAAGTTAAGATGCACCAAGATGATCTACACGAAATTCTAGTCAAGTTACATATAAAGTTCATTAGATTCGGAGCTACGGGCTAGAAGATATGAGCACAACAAGTTAAACATGGCATTGATGCAAAATGCATACAAACCTCAAGCACACACCTCAAAACAAGGATGCAACATGATAATATGAAACTACATGAAAAATCAAGCAAGTTTCATATAGAGCACACTCAAAACGGAGCAACGGTTCAACACATACACATGAAACAAGTCATGACAACAATCTGTCCAAAACAGCAACTAGGCATATTGCAAGCACCGAAACAACACGCTACAACAATTTAACATGATAACAAAAGGCATGGGCACGATGTACAGATAAAGCATGACAAAACATGAACACTGAGCTATCTCCAGAAATCACTAGAACATGCTCAAAATGACATGGCAAGATTGCAAATAATAACAGCTTGGACTTTGCGTAAATAACATCAAAGTTGCAATGTTTAGAGCTATGAAACAACATGCTACAGGAACTTATCATGGAAAACAAAGGCATGGAATGAATTTACTAAATTCATAGAACAAAAGTCCCTTACTGACCATGAGCCAAAAGGGCACATAAAATATGATGGCACCCATGTAAACATGGCAAGTTATATTACAGATTCATACATGGCAGGAACAACAATAAGTAGGCATGTTGGTGAGCTTGAACCACTCACCACAGAGAAATACATGGCATGGAAAGGCAACTCACAGTAAGAAGACATGGCATAGAAGCTATACATGGCAAGAACAACATCATAGCATACACGGATCAACTACAACAACCTTGGCAAAATTGAATAACATGTAAACAACCTGCCAGGAAACATTTTATAGCAAAAGTAGAGCTCGATTGACTCAAGCTATGGCACTCCATAATTGCAAACAAGGGCATGGATGGATAGAGAATAACCATATGTTCAAAAATCCTTCTCAAGTAACTCAAAATAAGCATGGATCTCTCGGTAGCATCAAGTTTACATGGCATAAAAATATCAAGTGAGCAGGCTGAAATCAAGAACATCATGAAGCCTAGTTTGCATGCTTGTGCTAGTCACCACAGAGATCACAAAAATACATGGCATATACCCTGTAAAGATGGCATGGCGTACACAAAACACATGTAGGACTCAAGTTCATAGGGTGCACACATCAATCATGGCAAAAATGACAAATGTGCATTTTCTGATAAGAATCTGAAACTAACATCACATAGCCCTCTTACAACGATGATTCAGGCATCAAGATGACCTAAAATGAAAATGATGCAATGAGATGAAATGACGTACTCGTCGAGGCGAACAATTCGACATATTACACGCACCAAACGGAGCAATATGCAGAGAGTTATGGCATGATGAATATGGCATGATTATGCAAAAGATTTCGGGACTTAGGCAAAATTAGCACCTCGGGGAAAAGTCAACGCGAACAAGGTGGCGGCGGATCTCGCCGGAATCTGGCCGGAGAAGGAAGGAGATGGCCGGAGACGGACGGGACGAGCTGGCCCGGCCGGATCACAGGCCAAGGGCGGCGGGAGGGCGGCGCTTGGCCCACAAGGCGGGCGCGGGTCAAGGAGCCGCCGAGAGAGTGGCGGCGTTCACCGGAGGCGCGGGCGGCGGAGGGGCGGCAGGCCTGGCGCGGCGAGGCGGCGGCGGGCGGCGGCGGCGAGCGAGCTGCTGCTGGCGGCGCGGCTGACCCGGGCGCTTGAGGCGGAGGAGGGGCGGAGGGTTTAGCGCGGGCCGAGGGGCTGGACGGCGGCGCGCCGGGCGGGTGCCACGTGGCAGCCCTTGTCATTGAGGGCGGCGGCGCGACGGGCGGACACGTCCGTCGGCGCTGGATGAAATGTCCGCGCGCAGGGAAGGTTAGGGTAGGTTTGGACCCGAATTTTGGGGAAGTCACATATTTATAGGTAGAGGGAGCTAGGAGACTCCTAATGAGGAGCGGTTTTCGCCCACACGATCGTGATCGAACGACCGAGAGCATAGAGGGGAGTTTGCTGGGTTTTGGGCCACTTTGGAAGGGGTGTTGGGCTGCAAGGAGAAGGAGGCTTTTACGGTTACCCGGTTAACCGTTGGAGTACCAAACGACCTCCAAATGGCACGAAACTTGACAGGCGGTCTACCGGTGCTATACCAAGGCCGCTTGACAAACCTCGGTCCATTCCGAGACCGTTTAACACCCGCACATGAAAATAGGTAAAAGGGAGCGCCGGGGGACATAGGAGTGCCGGATTGGAAAACGGACAACGGGGAAAATGCGCGGATGCATGAGACGAACACGTATGCAAAATGAAATACACATGATGACATGATATGAAATGCAGATAATGACATGGCAAAGTGCAACACGCAAGCACATGACATGGCAACGACGGCGAATAACTGGCAAACACCTGGCGCATCGAATCCGGGGCGTTACAGTTACTCTTTACTTCCCCACTTAAATCTCGGGATGAGATTTCTTGTAGTGGAGGAGATTTGTAACACCCCTAGTGTCATGCTACAGTAAACCCATGTTAATGGTGCCAGGTCACCATGCTTACTGAGCTACTTATCACTTGATGAAAAATCAGAGTCAAATTCAAATTCAAATTATGAGTGAAATTCAAAATTTCTCAAACATGCAAACTAAAATGTTCTTTAAATAGAAGATAATTCATAACTAATTATCTTCAGAAAAATAACATCACCTAAATTCATTATGTGGCTCAAACAACATGAGACAGCATCAAACAGAAATTTAAAGTGCCATATGATTTATTAATAATTCAAATGAAATCATTTTGGCTCCAAACCATTTTTTGGCAGTGGTAAATATTACACTATAATTGTTGAGCTAAGTCACATGTTTTACAAAACTCTAATGGTGGCTAAGCAATTTGCAAAACAGGAATAAATCAAAAAAAGAAAAGGGAAGGAAAGCGAGAGGAGAGAGAGAAGCCCTCGCCTCGGCCTAAGGCCACAGAGACAGCCCAGCCGGCCAGCCCAACTCCTCCCTGGCCGCTCTCCCTCCCTCCTGTTCCCAGTGCGTGTCGCTCAGGGTACGCCCCAGCCGACCACCCCACCGACGCCAACGCTGGGAGGGGATAAGGCCGCCCAGACGCCTCAGCCTCCACCCATCTCTCCCACTTGCCCCCCTCTCGCTCGCCTTTGCGCCTCCCCTCCCCCAGATCCACCTCTCCCCTCTCCTCTCGCTCAATCCCGAGCGCGCTCACCGCCGTTCTCCGTCGTCCTCGCGGCCACCGAGACCCATTCACCTCGCCGACCTGTCCAACCGCTCCGCCTCCCTCGACTACACCTCCCCGACGAGCCGCAAGACGTCGGGCGCCCCCGAACGCTGCCCCGGCCTCGTCTTCCACTTCGTATCACAGGAGCTCGCCGGCGTCGATACATTGCACGACAGCTCCTAAACCTCCCACGGGCCTTTCTTGCGCCGCGCGGTGAGCCCCTCACCCTCCTGGCCTCTTGAGCTCTCGTAGCCGCCGCTCTGCTTGCGCCTGAACACGTCGCCATCGACGAGGTCGTTGCCGTCATTGTGGCCTTTGACACGCTCACCCGAGCTCATGATACGTCTCCAACGTATCTATAATTTTTTATTGCTCCATGCTACTTTATCTACTGTTTTGGACTATATTGGGCTTTATTTTCCACTTTTATATTACTTTTGGGACTAACCTATTAACCGGAGGCCCAAATTTTAATGCTTTTTTTGCCTATTTCAAGTTTGAAGAAACGGAATATCAAACAGAGTCCAAACGGAATGAAACCTTCGAACGTGATTTTCCAACCGAACGTGATCCAGAGACTTGGACCCTACTCCAAGAAGTGCAGGCGGTCACGAGGCGGGCGCCCCGGCGCGCCTCCCTACCTCGTGGCCCCCGACGCCCACCGACGCATTCTTCCTCCTATATATACCTCACGTATCCCTAAACGATCGTAACAGAGCCAAAACCTAATTCCACCGCTGCCGTACCTCAGATCCACGAGATCCCATCTTGGGGCTGTTAGGAGCTCCACCGAGGGGGCATCCACCACGGAGGGCTTCTACATCAACACCATAGCCCCTCCGATGAAGTGTGAGTAGTTTACTTCAGACCTTGGGTCCATAGCTAGTAGCTAGATGGCTTCTTCTCTCTTTTGGATCTCAATACAATGTTCTCCCCTCTCGTGGAGATCTATTCGATGTAATCTTCTTTTTGCGGTGTGTTTGTTGAGACCGATGAATTGTGGGTTTATGATCCAGCTTATCTATGAATAATATTTGAATCTTCTCTGAATTATTTTATGTATGATTGAGTTATCTTTGCAAGTCTCTTCAATTATCCGCTTGGTTTGGCCAACTAGATTGGTAGTTCTTGCAATGGGAGAAGTGCTTAGCTTTGGGTTCAATCTTGCGGTGTCCTTACCCAAAGGATGTAAAGGGTTGCAAGGCACGTATTGTATTGTTGCCATCGAGGATAACAAGATGGGGTATTTATCATATTGCATGAATTTATTCCTCTACATCATGTCATCTTGCTTAAGGCGTTACTCTATTTTTAAATTAATACTCTAGATGCATGCTGGATAGCGGTCGATGAGTGGAGTAATAGTAGTAGATGCAGAATCATTTCGATCTACTTGTCTCGGACGTGATGCCTATATACATGATCATACCTAGATAACCTCATAACTATGCTCAATTATGTCAATTGCTCAAGAGTAATTTGTTCACCCACCGTAGAATATCTATGCTCTTGAGAGAAGCCACTAGTGAAACCTATGGCCCCCGGGTCTATTCTCATCATATCAATATCTATCACTTTATTTACTTGCTTTGTTTTTACTTTTTACTTTGCATCTTTATACCAAAAATACCAAAAATATTATCTCTATCGATCTCACTCTCGTAAGTGACCTTGAAGGATTGACAACCCCTAATCGCGTTGGTTGCAGTAGCTATCGTTTTGTGCGGTGCACGAGGGACTTGCGCGTGGCCTCCTCTTGGATTGATACCTTGGTTCTTAAAACTAAGGGAAATACTTACGCTCTTGTCTGCATCATCCTCTCCTCTTCGGGAAAACCAACGCATAGCTCAAGATGTAGCAAGAAGGATTTCGGCGCCGTTCTTCGGGAGTCTCACGAAAAGTCAACAAAGCAAGTACCCATCACAATCCCTATCTTTCGCATTACATTATTTGCCATTTGCCTCTCGTTTTCCTCTCCCCCACTTCACCCTTGCCGTTTTATTCGCCCTCTCTTTCCCAATCTCCTCCTCTCTTTTCCCTTTGCCTTTTTCCTCGTCCGTTGTTTGCTCGTGTGTTAGTTCGCTTGCTTGTCGTTATGACTAGTCTCTTATCTTCTCCGCTATCTCCCGAGAATGAAGTTCTAAATTTTAAGCAAAGGGAGGGAGAAAATCTAAAAGATGCTTGGTATAGAATTTGCAATGCTCAAAATAGATCTACCAGGAAGCAATCCACTTCATTTCTTCTTCGTAATTTTTACGTAGGTGCTAATCCTTGGTATGGATATATCCTTGATACCATTACCGGAGGGAATTTCTTGGATAGCCATACTTTTGATTCCTATAATGCTTTAATAGATTTATTTGGCTCACCACCTCTTTTGGTTAATGGAACTATGTTAACTTTGGAGCATGTTATGCAAAGGCTTGAAATTATTGAAAATAAAGTTGCTACCATTGAATCCATTGAAAATCTAGATTAAAAAATCCATAATCAAATTACTCAATATGGATCTAAGGTAGGAATGACTTTGAAAAATATTGAGAAGGAACCGATGGTTAATGAGAAAATAAATCTAGATTCTACTCGAATCGATACTTGAGGGTATCATTACTAACTTGGGAACCGCTTTTTCTTCCGTAAAGAATACTCCTAGTCCTCCCACTAAAATTGCTAAGCTTATGTATGTTCCTAAAAATAAGGGTGAATCGTCTAGTAAGGAAACTGCGGATCTTAAATCCATAAGTATTCATCCCGATCTTTTTACTATCATTAAGGAACCATTTGCTGCAAATGAATTTTTCGATCTTGTGCCTAAAAGTTTGATAATTACTAGAAAGAAAGAAAATTCTAAAGGAGGTAGATGCCTCATTGAAGAATTGCCTAATGGCAATACCTAGATCTATCCTTGTTTTTATGCCTAGCTAGGGGCGTTAAACGATAGCGCTTGTTGGGAGGCAACCCAATTTTATTTTTAGTTTTTTGTTTTTGCTTCTGTTTAGTAATAAATAATCCATCTAGCCTCTGTTTAGATGTGGTTTTATCTTTTAATTAGTGTTTGTGCCAAGTTAAACCTATTAGATCTTCTTGGGTGATAGTTATTTGATCTTGATGTAATTTCCAGAAACTTTGCACTCAGTGCCCGAATTTTTAAAAATCACCAGAACGTGATAAAATACTGATTCCAATTGCTGATGATCAATAAATAAATTGTCCAGGTCGTCTAATTTTGGTAGAATTTTTTGGGTTCCAGAAGTTTGCGTTAGTTAGAGATTACTACGGACTGTTCTGTTTTTGACAGATTCTGTTTTGCGTGTGTTGTTTGCTTATTTTGATGAATCTATGGCTAGTAAAATAGTTTATAATCCATAGAGAAGTTGGAATACAGTAAGTCTAACACCAATATAAATAAAGAATGAGTTCATTACAGTACCTTTTGGTCACGGGCTCAAGCCCGTTGCACTCCCCACACCACGTAGCTACTCCCCAGCCTCTCCGTTTGCTCGATACCGCGCCGTAGCTCCATTTTCGTCGAGCACCCGTGCACGCCGCCGCCTCCACCGCTCGCCGGCGCCGATTCCGGCCAAGTCCGGCGATGCTACGGCCACCACTGCATGCGGCGCTGAGAGCTCGTTCGAATGAGCCTAGCCCCGCTCCTCCCCGAGCCTTGTACGCGTTTTCCGGCTAGATCCGAGCCGTGCGCTTGCCAAGATCTGGCGTCGCCGGGCGTTGAGCCGCCGCCACGCCGAGCTGGCACACACAGGGCCACCACAGGTCATTGCCGCTGGGGCCCTCGCCCCTGTTGACCAGTTGACCTGGTCAACTATGCTGACTGGGCAGGCCCCAGCCACTGACGTGAGGGCCCCACCGCCTAATCCTCTAATTAAACGTTTTTTATAAACAAAACTAATTAGTTAACCTAACCATTCACAGACATGTGGGGCCCAGTAGCTAAATAACCTCTGTTACGTAAGAGGGACTGATTGGTGGTACCTATTGGTCAGTTTGACTAGTCAAACGGGTCAGCTGACTGCTGACGTCATGCTGACGCATTAATAGGTTTCTGTTAATATAAATAAATCCAGAAAATGGTTTAATCTTTGATAATTCATAGAAAATAAACTGTAAGTCGGATGAAAATGTTTTCTACATGAAAGTTGCTCAGAAAGATCCAACAAATCTGAATACGCGGTCCGTTCGTCCGCCGCACATCCCTAGCATATCGAACATCGAACCTTTCCCCTCTGGATCGTCTGTCCGAAAATGCCAAACTTCGGGAAAGCATTCCCGGATGTTATCCCCTTCGCCGGTAACGTGTAGCACCGCGTTAGAACACGTCTAGCTCTGCCTGTTGTCCTGTTACGCACTTGCTTGCTTTGTATTTACTATTTCTGCCCCCTCTTCTTCTCCGGTAGACCTCGAGACCGCTGCTGATGCCCCTATGATCGACTACGTCGACGACGACCCCCTCCTTGCCAGAGCAACCAGGCAAGCCCCCCCTTTGATCATCCCGATATCGCCCATTCCATTCTCTCATGCTTGCATTAGATTTTACTCTTGTAATTGTTTGCTCCTATTCGATGCATAGCCTGCTTTTGTATCTCATTGTTGTACCATACCGGTTATCCTAAACTGCTTAGTATAGGTTGGTTAGAGACCCATCGAGACCCCCACTTTGTCCCGATCGCCTACCGGATTATCGAAGACCCGATCAACAGGATCAAGACCAGCCTCAAAGATCGCACATCACTTTCCCTTAGTTGCTTGACACTCTTTGGTTACTATCGAGTGCCGAGGGTGAGACCTCTACAAGACTTCCGATGTTAACCTGTAGTGTAGCTATTAGGTCGTGGTCATCGGGGTGATTCCGCCTTAACCACTTCCGACACGACTGTCAGTGTAACCCTCAAGTGTGAACTTCGAGGGTGGTTCCTCTTACGTTCACCTTGATGATTACATCGAATGGAATCCATCAAGGGTGATTCCTCAGGTTTTCCTCTTGGTGTTAGACACACAGTTACTATGGTTACTATGACTTTACACTAAACCATGTTACTAAAGACGGGTCGGCCCTGAGGGGTTGACCTAGAGGGTGCCCGCGAGATAATTACGAGGCGTGGCCGCCCATTCCTAGCCCTTGTCGCAAGTCCTCGAGACGGGGCAACGGGGTCACATCTTTCGTGAGTCTCTGCTTGTTACCGCGCTTCCTAATCCACTACGATTTGGATATTTGATCCGAGGGCCTCGGCCCGATAGCACTAACCATCACGTGGGCATAGTATGGGCGTTCTGCGTCGTATACATCACCAAGTTTAATAGATGTCGTGACTAAGCGGCTGGCTGGTTGGATCTGCGTGAGCACCGCCTTTTTGAAGGAGGTAGCTAGGTCGCTCACCGGCGCGTTTGCAACATGCAGGAGTTCCTGGAGATGGCCCATGACCCCAGGGGCATAGGTTTAGTCCGGCGTCTTGGCCTCTCTATTAAGCCTAGGTCGGGTTGCGGCGTATTGTTTGGCCGAGGCCGGGCATGACCCAGGAAAGTGTGTCCGGCCGGAGTTAATCGAGCGTGGTGGGTAAGTTGGTGATGAGAACGGACACTTGGAGTTGTATCCCGATCGATACAACTAGAACTGGATACTTGTGATGAGAATTTTATGGTGATGAGAACTGGATGGTGATGGTAACTGGATAGTATGGCTCTGGGATATCTTTCTCGAAGGGAGTCGAGAAAGGATCTCCGGCCGAGGTTGATAACACTACTACTACTTTACATTATGCTACTCTACTCCCTCCTGTTTGCTGCAAGATGGTGGTTTCCACAAGATGCTAGTCTTCGATAAGACTAGGCCTTCCCCCCTATTCTGGCATTTCTGCAGCCCAGTCCACATATACAACCTCTCTTTGATAATGTTGCATATGTAGTGTAGATCTTTGCTTGCGAGTACTTTGGATGAGTACTCACGGTTGCTTTGCTCCCCTTCCCCCCTTTCTTCTTCTTTTCGGGTGATGCAACCAAATGTTGGAGCCCAGGAGCCACATGCCACCGCCGATGCCTACTATTACGTGGAGACCGCTGACGACCAGGAGTAGTTAGGAGGCTCCCAAGTAGGAGGCCTTGCCTTTTCGATCATTGTTGTTTTTGTGCTAGCCTTCTTAAGGCCAACTTGTCTAACTTATATCTGTACTCAGATATTGTTGCTTCCACTGACTCTTGTGTATTCGAGCTTATGTATTCGAGTCGTCGAGGCCCCTGGCTTGTAATATAAAGCTTGTATTTTTTTATTTGTGTCTAGAGTTGTGTTGTGATATCTTCCCGTGAGTCCTTGATCTTGATCGTACACATTTGTGTGTATGATTAGTGTACGATTGAATCGAGGGCGTCACAAGGACGAAGCTGTCTAGTGTCATGGTGACGTCGATGGCTGAGTGGCCAGACAAGGTAGAAGCCTCAATATTTGCTCTGAAGACGGATCTGTGGAAGATGGCGGCGACAACACACGAGTGCGTCGGACCGGTTTGTGCCCCAGACCCGGTATGTGGCTCGGCTGGGGCTTCCGGCTTTTGATGTTAGGCTTAGGTGAGTGTTCTGGGTAGTGGCCCAGCTAGCACCCCTTCATCATTTTGATGTTAGGCTTAGATGAGTGGTCTGGGTAGTGGCCCAGCTAGCACGCCTTCATCATTTGGATAGGAGTAGCGGAAAGTGTTGCCAAGATGGCGGATTCAGGCATATTGTTGTAATACTTTGTAAGGTCCTCGAGAATAATCAATAAAGTGGTCATATGCATCTCCCAGATGCAGAGGCCGGGGGTCATCCTCCTTTTCTAAAAAAATATATAACAACAAAAAGAAAAGAGCAAGAACAGTAAAGATACAAGACACCGGAAGAACCGCTAACTCGGCCAACCCGATCCTGCCTATGACACGACAAAAGACAGGGAAGTAATCCGCAGTCGGAGGAGGCCACACACTGTCAACTCCACCAAGGCCCAAACAATGTCGATCCACAAGCCGTCTCTACCCCCGAAGAAGGCCCCCTGCCCTCTCGCCTCGGACCATAGGGCGCCACGCCGTCGGCAGGTAAAGCCGAGCGGAAGGCTGGACCAGCAGGACACCATGGAGAGGACACAAGCACGGCCGCCTCACCTCGCACCGCCACATCCCATACTTCATCACCGCCACAACCCGGATCAATGTCAACCGAAAGCAGCCGAGCAGGAGCACCACTGAGGAAGACAAGCCCCCACCTATGAATCCTCGACCACCCATCCGTCGACCAAAGATGGCGCCTTCAAGAAGGACAATGACGCGAGAGCGCCATCACCACCCAATCGGAGAGTTTGGACTTTCGCCCAGGTCGCAGAGGAAGAGGGTGGGGGACGGACCTCGATGCCGCCCCAACAGGAGACGCCGGAGAGCCACCGGCACCGTGGACAAAGCCGCAGACCAAGGGTTTCCCCCGGTCCAAACCCACCAACCCTCCATCCACAACCAGCCACGAGTCCCGGGCAAATGGATGCCCAGCTCGCAGACCGGCGAGGCAAGAAGAGGTGCAGGGGAGGAGGTCGTCGCCGTCAGATCCGCTCCAAGTGGCCAACGGGGAGACCCCGGAGCCAGCTCAAGACCCGCCACCACTGCTGCTGCGCAGCAGCCGACACGGCGGCCTTCCGATCAGCCCCGCCCCTCACCGTAGGGGAGCCGGTCGCCACCGGCGGCGGCCGCCGCGCAGATCCGGCAACTGCACGAGTAGGAGCCCGCTTCGCGCCCAGCAAGCACCGCCACCACAGGCCCCTCAGCACAGCCGCTAAGCGCTAGTCCCACCGCCGCCGCCGCGCGCCCTCTGCCACACAGTGCCACCACTGTCGCACGGCCGCGCCGGCCAGCCCTTGACAAAGCAGGGAAGAACGCCCGCCACTGCGGCGAAGAGCCGCCCCTCGCGTGAGCCGGAGGGGGGGTCGGAGGTTGGCGGCTAAGGTTTCCCCTTCGCATCGCTCGCGGGAGTGACCGGGAGGGGTGGGAGCGACCACGAGTTTACGGGGGGCAGAAACTACCGACCTCAGTTGTCTTTGATTCATCAGTCAAGGTAGTGCTTGGGGACGGAAGAAAGGCTCTGTTTTGGACAGATTGCTAGCTACAGGGGCATTCAATTCAATTCGAGGCACCATAGCTCTTTCTTGCGGTAATGAGGGTGTGCGGGAGATCCTCCGACCCCCCGAGTCGCTCCCCAGGCGACTCCGGGGGCGCAACCCCGCCGCCACCTAGTACTTCCCCACCGGTGCTCCCCCGCCGCGCTGCGCAGATCTCACTGTGATGGCGGCGGGGCCCCACGCTAAACGCGCTGGGGCGGATCCTTCTCGTGGTGGCACTAGCGATTGCTGGTCTCGGCTGGGGACGAAGATGGCGGCTTGCCGGCGCGGGCATGCCGGGGCGGCGGCCCCGGGGACGCGGAGGAGCGGGAGGGAGGAGGCTTGCGGTTCCCGGCCTCGGGGCTATGGGATGGCCCCATTTCTGGGGTCCGACCGACCCGGATCTAACGGCGGCGGCGGCTTCCAAGGCGGGCCTCTGCACGTGGAGGGCTGGCTGGGGCGTGGCGGCTCCGGTTGGCATCCGCGAGTCCGTGGTGGTGGCGGTGTGCCACGGATCGAGGGCAGCGACGCGGCGGTGTTGCTTGAGGTGGTGTGCCGGTAGCGGCGAGTATGTCCGGATCTGGCATACTAGTGGCGGAGGCTACTTTGATGCGAAATGTGACTCTTCCAGATGCGGTGGTTGATCTGCTCTTGCGGCTCCGGTGGGTGTTGGATTCTCCAATCTGTGTTGGGAGAAATCCCTGCTTCGAGACGAGGCTCACAACGGCGACGCCCGCGGGTGCCGTTCCCTTCCTGGAGGCGTTGTGTTGGACCAGATCGGACTCCCTTCCTCGAGCTAGGGGAAACTCTTGTCTTAGTCTGGCCTCCGGACCGGACGGCGGCGGTGGCATCAAGGCGTTGTTACCTTCCTGAAGGCGTCGTCTTGTTGCTCGAGGAGTCTCGTTGGTGTGGCTTGAGTCAGTCGGCTGCCACTCTAGGCATGGGCCTCCTGGGCGCAATGTACGCCATCTCCAGTGCTCTCACGACAGTACCTTCCCCAGGTTCGCTCAGGCCCTGCCGTACTTGCCGACTTCCTCTTGGCGCAAATGGGTGGCGGTACGTTAGTTTGTGTTGGCCTTGGGTTTTGGTCTTGTTGTAGAAGTCTCGGCATTGGTTCTGACGTGGCTGGATTGCCCTGTGGCTTGCCTTATTGTCATTGGCATGAGGTTGGACTAGGGAAACATGTACCATAGTAGCCAGAGTGGGTGTGCGTGGTGGATGTGGAGGCTAATTCTCGTGATTAGCATTCTAATGGCTGAAAGGCCCTTGTATCCGGCTTCTTTGCCGCTTCTTCTTTAATGCGATGATACGCATGCTCGTGCGTATTCAAGAAAAAAATGAGGGTGTGCGGCACATATGCACAGTGCATGATTCGTGACATCACAGGTGCGCTGACAGTCAGGGTGATCACACAATTCCTGCTACTTATGGTTTCGCTTCTCGAGGTGAAGCTGCTACCAGCGACACCAGATTGCATGGAGGTATACTCAGCAAGTTCGGCTTACCAGGTTTTCTTTGCGGGCCTCGAGAGATTCCCATGCGGTCGAGCCTTTTGGAAGGCATGTGCATCGGCCAAGTGCAAGATGCACTTTTGGCTAGCGATGAGGCGTCGGATCTGGACAGCCGATAGAAGCTTGCGACACGGCCTGTAGTCCCATGTCACGTGCCCTCTATGTGATTAGGAGGACGAGACGGTGGACCACTTGGCCTTGGGATGCGTGTTTACCAGAGAGGTTTGGCACTCTACCATTTCTAGTTGCTGCCTCGGTCAGCTTGTGCCTAGTTTGGACACAACTCTCATGGAGTGGTGGCCCGCGAAGTGTGCGCTAATCCCTAAGGCGCAAAGGAAGGGTTTCGACTCCATCGCCATCCTTATCGTCTGGATGTTGTGGAAGGAGTGCAACGGAAATGTATTTCAGCGCTCGACGGTTGTCGCCTCTGAGCTTTGTAGGCGCATTGGTAGCGAGATTGAATTGTAGATGCTGTCAGGTGTGAAAGGATTGTCGGATATTTGGAGATAGGTAATGGTAGGAGATAGCTAGGGCATCGTCCGGTGTTCTTGGTCCCACCATATGTTGCCGTGGTGATGTTTGTAACCGCGGCACACCGCCAGATCCTTTGTATTTCCTTGTCTCTCTTCTTCTAATACATTGACTCGCAAAGCTTTTGCGCATTCGCAAAACAAATAAATTCAACCAGACACATCAAGTTCATCAAGTTTACAGTACGATAGCTAGATACATAAAAGACACAACTCGGACATCACCGCTTCTTGGTACAGCTGATACGCAGATGGGTCGTGAATAACTAGACCATTACGTGTACACACTGTAATTCTGGGTCCAGTTGAGTGTTTACTATTAATTTTGTTACATGGATGAATTATGACTACTATTCCAATTCATAATTTGTCGCTGCATAAGAAGCACCAGTAATCTGCTTTTCTAGTTCATGAATAGCCTAGTTCTAAGCAGAAGCTTTTTTTTTGAAACGGAGGCAATAGATTTGCCGCATCGTTTAATTAAGAAGATAATTGCCCAATTAATTAATGGAAAACTGGGCGAAAACCGATACAAACCAACCATATGTGTACTACTCACAAAGCATGCAAACCCCATAAGTGCACAATCAGCCCAACAACCATACCCAACACACAACGACCACCAAGCCTCACACTCTTACACCGCAAAGAAATTTCCAACAAGAGTACCAAGCACAACCCAAAAGATTGATGACCATTCATTAAGCAGCCGCAAATGCCTTTCCTGTTGCGCCACTTTTTTTACTTTTTCTTCTAAGAGCCTCCTCCACGATTGTCTTGCCAAGCATTTGATAAATGGTAACCATGTTCATGTTTTTCCCCTTTGTTACAAGTTATAAAAAGAAAAGAGTGTTCCCACACATTGGACCTCCATACTCCATTGGTATCAGAAAGACTCCAGTCAGTATTATGCCATTATTACGTTAACAACACTACTCCCTCCGTTCCTAAATGTAAGTCCTTTTAGAGATTCCACTATGGACTACATACGAAGCAAAATGAGTGAATCTACACTCCAAATTAAGTCTACTAGAAAAACAAACTGCAGCTTCCTTGGCGCTTAGTCTCACATGAAAAATACTACAATCACATGAGATTTTATTCAACAAATACCATATCTCATCATTATATGTTGTGTTCTAATAAGAACTCCTTGTTAGTAAAATACGATAAAGAGTCATGTTGTAGGGAAGGAGAAAACTAAACAGGGTCAACTAATTGTAGAGCTAGTTGTACGTACCTTGAGTATGAAGGTGATTAGAGGTTGTATCCACCTTCAGTATGAAGGTGATTAGATGTTGTATCCAACAAATTGCCATGTCTCTATGTGCGCTGACTAATACATTAGGCTATTGTAGACCTCCAATGATGCTTAATATCTCCATGGAGTGTCCCTGCAGCTTACTGCATGTCCATCGACCGTTAAAAGCAGTCAAGCATTATCATGCAAAGAAACTAACAAAGAGAAAGATCTGATGCACATTCTTATGTAATCGCAGTACCTACCATGGTGGGTACAGAGATACATAACATGCATCTAATATGTGATACCCAGTTTCATCCATACGCAGCTAGGGAGATAAATCTGTACATCTAGAAAGAGGGGCCGAGGGAGAACCATTGTGAGTTACAAACTGTCAACTACATCAACAGAGATGGATGATGGCTGTTATTGCCATGTTTCTCGAGCAGTACGGCATCAATCATAGCAGCAATCATGGACGAAATACGTACTCTTCTGCAGCAGATATCTCGTTGTGGTTCCATCTTCCATCTCACTATTCTCAAAGAAAAGCGGGAGAAGATCACCCGGATCTCGAAGTCCGTCCACCCGGAACCTCTAGTTTGGCATCTCCGCACCTGTTCCTGGCCTTGTAGGGCGCTTGTCGCCATGGCGCGACAGTACGCGATGGTGCACGCCTCAGTGATGCAGCATCACCTCGTGCCAGCAGCGACTCCTGGCGCAAGACCGCTACGCACCGCATCTCATGCTCCCTTCCTCCAGCGTGCAACTGCAATCCCATAGGTTCCAGCATAGGTGCTCCGCCGCGGCACCACGATGACTAAAGTTGGCTTGATTCATTGCCGAAGTGATGCCTGCACGATGCTCGCACATAGTTCCTCCTAGCCAGAAGGTTGTCTTGGTTAACCTGAACACATAAGTGCACAGCCTCCCTGATCAAACGTCCACTCATCGATCTTTGCGAATAATTTAACCAAAAAAATTTAGATCGTGGAAGAGAAAAGAGGCAAAAGGAGGATGCGCTGCCTGTGGGAGATCGAGCCTAGGGCCAACATCCTGACATAGAGCCCTCCATGGCCGAGCACCACTGCTGCCCCTAGTTTTTCAACGCCCGGCCTCCAAGGTCGCCGCGAGCCCTCCGCCGCCCGGCGGATTCGCCCCAAGTCGCGGATCGGGTCCATCCCGTCATCTTGCGCCTCCCGTCGCCTCGCTGGAACCGCTCAAGCCGCCGCCACCCCTGCAATTCTCATCGGCGTCATCCTTGTATGGAGAGACAAAGAAGGGAGATCGGGGATAGGTTGTTTTTTTTGGGAAGAAGACCCACGACTTGTTTTTTTATGGAAGAAAGAAGACCCACAACTGGACTCCTGATGAGGATAATTGCGGTGAAAGGAGTCATCTCAACTGTTCATCTTTTGATCCAATGGTAAATAATGGTTTAACTGTAAGAATTAACATGGTGGCTCGTATGGTGCCTCCAATTAGTAAATATAAGATATACGTCTGTATGTAGTTTGTAGTGGAATCTCTAAAAGGACTTATATTTCGGAACGGAGAGAGTACGGAATATACATACTGGCACAATGAAATATAAATACCAGAATCAACAATCACGGTGACAGGATCGAGCCATACATAATGTTTGCCATCACATGGTTCAGGTTAACATAGCACAAAACTTAAAGCAGCACCCCAAGCTACTTAATTTAACTACACCAGCCACACATGGTTCAGATTAACATAGCACCAAATTTAAAGCCGTGCCCGAGTTATTTAATTTTAAATACACCAGCCACCCTAAAAAAATTATCGATGCTTAGGGGTAATTTTTATTCTCAACTGACTGGTTATATTTGAAAAGATGTAGTGTCATAGTAATACTTGTTTCTTTTTATTAACTTATAAGTCACTTGGATAGTTTGTAATCTTTCTTATTCCCTTGGTGTAGTGTCCTTAACATTAGTATACATGGAATTTAATCTCCCCTCTTGAATGAAGATACTCAAGTTGTGCGATAGCCATTCAAATACTTCAATTAAACATTTCTGACATAGTTTGTTGACATTTATGGTTACTTTGAAACTTTTTTCAGATTAGTAGTGGTTAAACTGTCCTGAATTGGTATTTCCTGGACAGCTTGATATCTAATTGTACGAAACCATCTTCATATGTAGGGTAGCAATTCTTCCTAGTTAAACTGCATACACAGGATAATCCATTTGATGAACTGAATGACAAATTAATGTGTGTTCCTTAATACTTTTCAGAGGCAAGGAGCTCGGTTAATTGTGCTCAAAGGGGTAAATCGCCGTGTGTGGAAGAACACATGGAGTGAGTTTTGCTTGGACCTGCACCTTATGTCATGTGACGTGCACCGGATATCGTTTCTAGGCAGAGACTTGAGTTGCTTGCTTGCCGCCCTGCTTCACGGCTGGCCATACTGGCTTCCATACGATTGCTTGTCCTGTTTTCGCACAAAAGCTACAAGTTAGCAGACTGGAAGGCCAAATGGATGACTATAAAATTGACTCCATTTATATTTCAACTGTCCACAAAACAAACTTTCTTTCTTGTTCAAACTGAACACTAACCAGGACAGAGGTCAGTGCTCTCAGTGTGCAGTTGCTACTGCCTACTGGCTGGAATGCAACCACAAATGGTTTGTCAATTAACAGCCATTGAATCAAAGTCTACACAATTAATAATAATAAGATGTAAGGCAGAACCATAGAAATAACACGATCTGATTTCTCTGGAAATTCAAACACTCCCACGGAAAATGGAAGAAGAGTATGTTCAAGCTAGCGTTACTACAGGGAGGGAGGGAGGGCGGGATCGAAGTATAATTAGAGAGATGGGACGAGTGCATGGTCCAGTTCGATATCTAAAACAGGGTAAAGCCATATAGTTAACCGGCAAGCGCCTCCTTTCTAAAAAAAAGCCATATAGTTAACCTATATTGACCACAATATACAGGTCCAATTTGACATCCAAAACAACAGAGGAAAGTCATTGTAATTCAAGCTAGCAAGTGCATCATGTGTATATATATATATTTAAGGAAAGGATAAACTTGTTCTCTAAATTGCAAAAGAAGCTACCTTCCACATTCTCGGTGACAAACTTGTTCTCGCGGTAATCTTCAGTGTCTGGGTTATCTAAATCACCGATGCAACACTGGCTGCACGGAAGCTCCTCGCTTCTTAAGTCTGCAAAACAGTTTCCTGGAAGCATTTTTGTCTGGGAAGATGGGGGCTGCAATTCGATCCACTTCATGGTTTCCTTGAACACTTGGAACCGCATAGCCTTCTCTTTCTCGTTTCGGTATGTCTTGTTGAACCGCTTCATCCAATTCTCAAACCTCTCTTGCATCTCCTCCTCTTTATATATATAGATGTCCTGCTCTTTCTTGCGAGTAGCTGCACAAGAAGACAGTATGTATGCATGAGGTGGTGGTTCCTGACATGAAACCCCGGAGCTAACGAATATGAGGAATCTACCTGGCTCATCATCATTTGGGCCTTTCCTGAAATATTGAACTGCCAAGGTTCCAGCACCAGCAAACGCAGCAGCGGCCGCGGCCACACCAGCAGCACCACGAAGGCCATCGCCGATGGGGAGACCCTTCTGTATAGATCGGGATGAGAAACATGAGAGGGGAGCCTGGAGTTGCAGATCTGAGTGAAACAACGGGGGGAGAGGGAGACTCACCAAGGAGTGGAAAGAGCGTGCAGGAGCCGTCCTTGGGATCACCCGCGGCGAAAACCTCCGTGTGAGGAGGAAACCGACAGCCCGCCGGAGGAACATGATTGCCTCTTCCTTCGCCTTATCCTCGATTTCTTTTTCGCTCGCTCGCTCCCCGCCGCCGCCGCCACCGCTGCCTCGATTCAATTATAGGGTTTCGCTACCAATGGGCACGGGAGATTGTTTATAGTGCATGCATGCCACCGAGTAGTAGCATCACCATGCAATGCAATGCCATTGTCTAAGGTAAGGGCATCTCCAGTACTTACCCACAAATTTGCTCCGGTATCCATCCTCATACGGAGAGTCTATGGACATGGATACTGAAGACCGTCATCCAACACTGCCTGCATATATTTCAACCACTTGAATTAAACGAATGAAATTCATGCAAACACAACGGATTTCATTACATTTTGTACAATTTTTAGCTAAAAACTATGTCGGACTAAGGTAAAACTAGTCTGCTGGTGGCGCCAGCAGATTTCCATTCCACGACACGGATACCCTTAACTAGTCTACGACCGGCCACAACGGATCTCCACTGTCTTCCTCATGTCCGGCAGCCCGCTCATCGGACTGCCGTGAACCCCGGAGGTATATTCTTCAGCACAAAGGGAGGCTCGCTTTCCCATGTCCAGCAATGCCGCTCATCAGAGTGGAACCAACGGGATGTGCTTCAGTAGAAGGGGAAGGGGACGACAGTGGCCTACGACCAGGCAAGAGACCGACAGTATACGTTTGTGTCGCCTTGGTGTTGGTCTTCATGGGACCCAAGCGGCGGTGGCCTCCCATGTTCTACTTCTCCTCGATGATGGTGGCAGGCGCAGACGCACTAGCCACCGTTCCGTTGATCTCCGCAAAGCTGACTTCTTTCTCAGCCGGCAGAGCGCGCTTACGCAAACATTGATGGTAGATGATGCGGTCGCATGGGCGTTGTCCATGGCAGCCACGATGCCCATGCCGCCGTGCGCCCCTGCGTGTCGGCCTGGAGCAACTCGCCACTCCTCGGCGAGCAGGCTTGGAGCGGCAAGTTGCTGAACGACGTGCCGGCTTGGAGCTTCTGCCTTTGCGAACTGGCCTGCGGTGGCATGGAACATCGAGGGTGGTGGAGCAGAGAGTTGTCTGGCTCGTATTCGGCAGGCTTGACGGGCCACCCTATCGGCTTTTTATGCCGGAGAACTCCTCTTCCTGTTCGCCGGATGCAATGGAGATTGTTAAGAAAATGGTGCAAGAAGGAGATGGGAGTGGAGTGTGGTGTGATTTTTTGTGGCCTGTCACCATTTAAATAGCAGGTGGACAGGCGGAGCCAACCGGCGTTGTGTTTAATGATGGGCAGCTCACGAGCAGATGTGTTGTCGGAGTAGGTTGCTCAGTACACACGCGGAATTAATGGATGAAGATCAACAGTCTGTGGCCATTTGAATGCGCCAAGGAGGCGTGTTCAGCCGGGCGTGCAACGGGCGACGCTCTCTCAATGGGTGCGCCACTTCAATGCCGGCAATGAGAGATCGCGTCCGTTCTGCGCCGTGTCAATGCAGAGCGGTCGCTGTCCAAGGGCATGAATGCGCCAGGCGGGAACGCGCGCGGACGCAGGTGCGGTCTTTTATGGGCCAGGGCAGTCAGACGCAGGTGTGGCAACGGTCTAGACGTCTGCAAAGCTCCCTCACTTTGTCTCCGGTTTGTAGAAAAAGTTGTGTCCGCAGCGGACAGATACAGACCTGTATTGAATGGCACAACATGTCATGACTGTTGGGGAACGTAGTAATAATTTAAAAAAAATCCTACGTGTCACCAAGATCAATCTAGGAGAAGCTAGCAATGAGAGAGAGGGAGTGCATCTTCATACCCTTGAAGACCGCTAAGCGGAAGCGTTACAAGAACGCGGTTAATGGAGTCGTACTCGCAGCGATTCAAATCGCGGGAGATCCGATCAAGCGCCGAACAGACGCCGCCTCCGCGTTCAACACACGTACAGCCCGGGGACGTCTCCTCCTTGATCCAGCAAAGGGAGAGGAGAAGTTGAGGGAGAACTCCGGTAGCACGATGGTGTGGTGGTGGAGCTCGTGGTTCTCCGGCAGAGCTTCGCTACGCTTAACGGAAGAGGAGGAGTTGGAGGGGGAGGGCTGCGCCAGGGGCAAGGGGTGTAGCTCCCATGCACCTCCCCACTATATATATGGGTGGAGGGGGCTGGTTTCTTGCCCTCCAAGTCCATTGGGGCGTTGGCAAAGGTGGGAGGAAAGAAATCCCATCCTTACCCTTCTCCACCGATTGTTATCCCCCTTTTTAGGCATCTTGATCTTATCCCTTCGGGATATGATCTTATTCCTTCTAAGGGGGGATCTTAGTGCGCCTTCACCAGGGGTGTGGGCCTTGCCTCCACTATCCACGTTCATGTAGGTCCCCCATGCAGGTGGGCCCCACTCCGGAACCTTCTAGAACCTTCCCCGTACAATACTGAAAAATCCCGAACATTTTCTGGTGGTCAAAATAGGACTTCCACTACTGCAGGATGCTGCTAACGCGACACTACGATCAGAGACCCTTCGAGAAACTGTGTGCGATGCAACAATCATGAATGGTGCTGTATGAAAACCGTCAGAAATGTATAAAACGTTTGTGATGACGGATGCATCAAACACGGTTCAGCTTTTAGTTGCGTGTGCGATGAAGGGCATATGATTCAGTTCAATTAAGTGTTTGCGATGAGGAGGAACAAAAGAAACGGGCAGCCAGATGAAGGCGTGTGGGATGCACAGCATACGGTTCACTCGAATGAACTGTTTGTGATTAGGCAACACAAAAGAAACGGGCAGCCAGATGAAGGTGTGTGCGATATACAACATACGGTTCACTCAGATGAACTATTTGTGATTAGGCAACACAAAAGAAACGGCCAGCCAGATCAAGGTGTGTGCGATATACGCATGCGGTTCACTCGGCCCTTGTCGTTAGTGTGTGACCTCTGTGGCAACCGTTCGCTCCCCAGGCGCCTCTTCATGTACCGTGGCAACCGTCCACCGCCTCTTCGCCTTTCCCTCTCGATTTGAAACTACTGTCGCACACTCTTCCTCCCTCCATTTGCCTTCACCCTTCCTTCTGCCATTGCTCGATCATCTTCTTCATGGAGGGAACAGGCCGGAAACGACCCCGTTATTCTTGCCCCGATCTGAAACATGACGTGGTGGAGGAATTCATTGATCGATGCGACGTCATCACCTGGCTAGCATGGCAGGTTCGTTCAAGACCATTCTCGACTCAACTAATAACATCATTACAAGGAACCCAAGGGTCCAGGAGCGGTTTGATCTCCCCTATCCTCTTTGTCGTGACCCTACTGACTGGTGCGAGGACGAGGGAAGCCTCACCTTGTGCAAGTTGATGCCGCTTGATAATGATACGTATGATGTTAAGATGCCATCGCTTGAGGGCAAGGCTTGGGCAGGCACAAATGGAGATTGGGTTGTTTATATTGGGTACAACTGCGAGTGGGAACTTGTGAATATGTACACTCTTCACCGGGTTCCACTTCTAAAAATCTCAGACGACTGCCCAGAGGTTGAGTACACCGGTATTCTACGTGAGTTCAAATACGATCATGGTGACAGTTGTCTACGGAAGATAGCAATTTGTCGAGTTCCCAACCGCTATTGGGATTACTCGAACTATGAAGTTGTCGCTATCTTCGACAAGCTTGTTGCCTTCCTTACTTGCACGCCTCGACGGATATTGCTCAAAAATCAATTTTTGTACACCGATGAGTAATGTGATGCAATTCAATATGAGGGTCTTGTGTTTGCTGCCACCATGCTACGTCTTGAGCTTGCGTTGGTTTTCCGAAGAGGAGAGGATAATGCAGCAAAGTAGCGTAAGTATTTCCCTCAGTTTTTGAGAACCAAGGTATCAGTGCAGTAGGAGGCCACACGCGAGTCCCTCGTACCTGCACAAATCGATAGCTCCTTGCAACCAACGCGATTAGGGGTTGTCAATCCCTTCATGGTCACTTACGAGAGTGAGATCTGATAGATAATATTTTTGGTATTTTTGATATATAGATGCAAAGTAAAAAGTAAAAGGCAAAGTAAAAACAAAGCAAGTATTAAAGTGATGGAGATTGATATGATGAGAATAGACCCGGGGGCCATAGGTTTCACTAGTGGCTTCTCTCAAGAGCATAAGTATTCTACGGTGGGTGAACAAATTACTGTTGAGCAATTGACAAAATTGAGCATATTTATGAGTATATCTAGGTATGATCATGTATATAGGAATCACGTACAAGACAAGTAGACCGAAACGATTCTGCATCTACTACTATTACTCCACTCATCGACCGCTATCCAGCATGCATCTAGAGTATTAAGTTAAAAACAGAGTAACGCCTTAAGCAAGATGACATGATGTAGAGGAATAAATTCATGCAATATGATAAATACTCCATCTTGTTATCCTCGATGGCAACAATACAATACGTGCCTTGCAACCCTTTCTGTCACTGGGTAAGGACACGACAAGATTGAACCCAAAGCTAAACACTTCTCCCATTGCAAGAACTACCAATCTAGTTGGCCAAACCAAACGGATAATTCGAAGAGACTTGCAAAGATAACCAATCATACATAAAAGAATTCAGAGAAGATTCAAATATTATTCATAGATAAGCTGGATCATAAACCCACAACTCATCGGTCTCAACAAACACACCGCAAAAAAGAAGATTACATCGAATAGATCTCCACGAGAGAGGGGGAGAACATTGTATTGCGATCCAAAAAGAGAGAAGAAGCCATCTAGCTACTAGCTATGGACCCGAAGGTCTGAAGTAAACTACTCACACTTCATCGGAGAGGCTATGATGTTGATGTAGAAGCCCTCCATGGTGGATGCCCCCTCCGGCGGAGCTCCAGAACAGGCCCCAAGATGGGATCTCGTGGATACAGGAACTTGCGGCGGTGGAATTAGGTTTTTGGCTCCGTTTCTAATCGTTTGGGGGTACGTAGGTATATATAGGAGGAAGGAGTACGTCGGTGGAGCAACAGGGGGCCCACGAGGCGGGGGCGCGCCCTAGGGTGGGCGCGCCCCCCACCCTCGTGACCGCCTCTGTTATCCCTTGGAGTAGGGTCCAAGTCTCCTGGATCACGTTCGGTGAGAAAATCACGTTTCCGAAGGTTTCATTCCGTTTGGACTCCGTTTGATATTCCATTTCTTCAAACACTTTGAATAGGCAAAAAACAGCAATTACAGGCTGGGCCTCCGGTTAATAGGTTAGTACCAAAATAATATAAAATGGAAAATAAAGCCCAATATAGTCCAAAACAGTAGATAAAGTAGCATGGAGCAATCAAAATTATAGATACGTTGGAGACGATCGCATCCCCAAGCTTAATTCTTGCTCGTCCTCGAGTAGGTAAATGATAAAAGAGAATTTTTGATGCGGAGTGATACTTTGGCATAATTTCAATGTAAATCTTCTTAATTGTGGTATGAATACTGAGATCCGAAAGATTCAAGACAAAAGTTCATATTGACATAAAAATAATAATACTTCAAGCATACTAACTAAGCAATTATGTCTTCTCAAAATAACATGGCCAAAGAAAGTTATCCCTACAAAATCATATAGTCTGGCTATGATCCATCTTCCCCACACAAAATATTTAAATCATGCACAACCCCGATGACAAGCCAAGCAATTGTTTCACACTTTAACATTTTCAAAACTTTTTCAATCTTCACGCAATACATGAGCGTGAGCCATGGATATAGCACTATGTGGAATAGAATGGTGGTTGTGGAGAAGACTGAAAGAGGGAAGATATTCTCACATCAACTAGGCGTATCAACGGGCTATGGAGATGCCCATCAATAGATATCAATGTGAATGAGTAGGGATTGCCATGCAACGGATGCACTAGAGCTATAAGTATATGAAAGCTCAACAAAAGAAACTAAGTGGGTGTGCATCCAACTCGCTTGCTCACGAAGATCTAGGGCATTTGAGGAAGCCCATCATTGGAATATACAAGCCAAGTTCTATAATGAAAAATTCCCACTAGCATATGAAAGTGACAAAATGAGAGACTCTCTATCATGAAGATCTTGGTGCTACTTTGAAGCACAAGTGTGGTAAAAGGATAGTAACATTGTCCCTTCTCTCTTTTTCTCTCATTTTTTTTCTTTGGGCCTTTTCTCTTTTTTTATGGCCTCTTTTTTTCTTTCTTTTTTTTTCGTCCGGAGTCTCATCCCGACTTGTGGGGGAATCATAGTCTCCATCATCCTTTCCTCACTTGGGACAATGCTCTAATAATGATGATCATCACACTTTTATTTTTCTTACAACTCAACAATTACAACTCGATTCTTAGAACAAAGTATGACTCTATATGAATGCCTCCGGCGGTGTAACGGGATATGCAATGAATCAAGAGTGACATGTATGAAAGAATAAAGAACGGTGGCTTTGCCACAGATACGATGTCAACTACATGATCATGCTAGCAATATGACAATGATGGAGCGTGTCATAATAAACAGGACGGTGGAAAGTTGCATGGAAATATAACTCGGAATGGCTATGGAAATGCCATGATAGGTAGGTATGGTGGCTGTTTTGAGGAAGATATATGGTGGGTGTATGATACCGGCGAAAAGTGCGCGGTATTAGAGAGGCTAGCAATGGTGGAAGGATGGGAAAAAGTGCGTATAATCCATGGACTCAACATTAGTCATAAATAACTCATATACTTATTGCAAAAATCTAGGAGTTATCAACGCAAAGTATTACACGCATGCTCCTAGGGGGATAGATTGGTAGTAAAAGACCATCGCTCGTCCCCGACCGCCACTCATAAGGAAGACAATCAATAAATAAATCATGCTCCGAGTTCATCACATAACGGTTCACCATACGTGCATGCTATGGGAATCACAAACTTCAACACAAGTATTCTTTAAATTCACAACTACTCAACTAGCATGACTCTAATATCACCATCTTCATATCTCAAAACAATTATCAAGCATCAAACTTTTCTTAGTATTCAACGCACTCAAAAGAAAGTTTCACATATCTTGAATACCAAGTATATTTACATTAAGCAAATTACCATGCTATTAACGACTCTCAAAATAATCTAAGTGAAGCATGAGAGATCAATAGTTTCTTTAAAACAAATCCACCACCGTGCTCTAAAAGATCTAAGTGAAGCACTAGAGCAAAAATTATCACGCTCAAAAGATATAAGTGAAGCACTATGAGCAAAACTATCAAGCTCAAAAGATATAAGTGAAGCACATAGAGTATTCTATCAAATTCCAATTCATGTATGGCTCTCTCAAAAGGTGTGTACAGCAAGTATTATTGTGGTAAACCAACTAGCAAATACACAAAAAATACAAGACGCTCCAAGCAAAACACATATCATGTGGTGAATAAAAATATAGCTCCAAGTAAATTACCGATGGAAGTAGATAAAAGAGGGGATGCCTTCCGGGGCATCCCCAAGCTTTGACTTTTTGGTGTCCTTGGATTATCTTGGGGGTGCCATGGGCATCCCCAAGCTTAGGCTCTTGACACTCCTTGTTCCATAATCCATCAAAAGAATTCACCCAAAACATGAAAACTTCACAACACAAAATTCAATACAAATCTCGTGAGCTCCGTTAGAGAAAGAAAAAAAAAGACTACTCTAAGGTACTGTAATGAACTCATTCTTTATTTATATTGGTGTTAAACCTACTGTATTCCAACTTCTCTATGGATCATAAACTATTTTACTAGCCATAGATTCATCAAAATAAGCAAACAACACACGCAAAACAGAATCTGTCAAAAACAGAACAGTCTGTAGTAATCTGTAACTAACGCAAACTTCTGGAACTCCAAAAAATCTACCAAAATTATACGACCTAGAAAATTTGTTTATTGATCAGAAGCAATTGGAATCAGTATTTTATCACGTTCTGGTGATTTTTAGTAATTCGGGCACTGAGCACAAAGTTTCTGGAAATTACAGCAAGATCAAATAACTATCATCCAATAAGATCCAATTGGTCTAGCTTGGCACAAACACTAATTAAAAGATAAAACCACATCTAAACAGAGGCTAGATGTATTATTTATTCCTAAACAGAAGCAAAAACAAAAAAAATAAAAAAAATGGGTTGCCTCCCAACAAGCGCTTTTTTAAGGCCTTTTTAGCTAGGCAATGATAATTTTAATGATGCTCACTAGAAAGTCAAGAATTGAAGCGCAAAAAGAGCATCATAAAACACATGACAAACACATCTAAGTCTAACATACTTCCTATGCATAGGCATTTTATAAGCAAACAAATTATCATAGCAAGCAAAAATTAGCATATGCAAGGAAGAAGAAAGAGACAATAGCAATCTCAACATGACGAGAGGTAATTTAGTAACATGAAAATTTCTACAACCATATTTTCCTCTCTTATAATAATTACATGTAGGATCATAAGCAAATTCAACAATATAGCTATCAGAAAACATATTCTTAACACGATCCACATGTATGCAAAGTTGACACTCTTCCGAAATAGTGGGATTATCATAAAATAAAGTCATGACCTCTCCAAACCCACTTTTCTCAAAAATTTCATAAGATTGAACATGCTCCAAATATGTGGGATCTAAAGTTGACACTCTTCCAAACCCAGTTTCAATATTATTCCAAACACTGTTATCAATCTCATATTCATCATGGGGCTTAAATAAATTTTCAAGATCATAAGAAGAATCACCCCAATCATGATCATTGCAACAAGTAGTAGACATAGCAAAACTAGCATCCCCAAGCTTAGGGTTTTGCATATTATTAGCACAATTTACATCAATAGAATTTATAATAAAATCATTTCAGTCATGCTTTTTATTCAAAGACCTATCATGAATCGTTTCATAAAGTACTTTATCACAATTTTTAGATTCACGAAATTCAGGCAAAACCTCATAAAGATAATCTAGTGCACTCAACTCACTAGCAATAGGTTCATCATAATTGGATCTCTTAAAGAGATTAGCAAGTGGATAAGGATACATAAACTCTTAGCAAGCGAAGATGCAAGCAAAAGGAAGGCACATGGTAACACAAGATTGAACGGAGGAAGGGCGAATAAAACGGCAATGGTGAAGTGGGGGAGAGGAAAACGAGAGGCAAATGGCAAATAATGTAATGCGGGAGATAGGGATTGTGATGGGTACTTGGTATGGTTGAATTGCTCTTGCGTGAGCCTCCCCGGCAACGGCGCAAGAAATCCTTCTTGCTACGTCTTGAGCTTGCGTTGGTTTTCCCCGAAGAGGAGAGGATGATGCAGCAAAGTAGCGTAAGTATTTCCCTCAGTTTTTGAGAACCAAGGTATCAATCCAGTAGGAGGCCACGCGCGAGTCCCTCGTACCTGCACAAATCAATAGCTCCTCGCAACCAACGCGATTAGGGGTTGTCAATCCCTTCACGGTCACTTACGAGAGTGAGATCTGATAGAGATGATAGATAATATTTTTGGTATTTTTGATATATAGATGCAAAGTAAAAAGTAAAAGGCAAACTAAAAACAAAGCAAGTATTAAAGTGATGGAGATTGATATGATGAAAATAGACCCGAGGGCCATAGGTTTCACTAGTGGCTTCTCTCAAGAGCATAAGTATTCTACGGTGGGTGAACAAATTACTGTTGAGCAATTGACAAAATTGAGCATAGTTATGAGTATATCTATGTATGATCATGTATATAGGCATCACATCCAAGACAAGTAGACCGAAACGATTCTGCATCTACTACTATTACTCCACTCATCGACCGCTATCCAAAGATGCATCTAGAGTATTAAGTTAAAAACAGAGTAACGCCTTAAGCAAGATGACATGATGTAGAGGAATAAATTCATGCAATATGATAAATACTCCATCTTGTTATCCTCGATGGCAACAATACAATACGTGCCTTGCAACCCTTTACATCACTTTGGGTAAGGACACCGCAAGATTGAACCCAAAGCTAAACACTTCTCCCATTGCAAGAACTACCAATCTAGTTGGCCAAACCAAACGGATAATTCAAGAGACTTGCAAAGATAACCAATCATACATAAAAGAATTCAGAGAAGATTCAAATATTATTCATAGATAAGCTGGATCATAAACCCACAATTCATCGGTCTCAACAAACACACCGCAAAAAGAAGATTACATCGAATAGATCTCCATGAGAGAGGGGAGAACATTGTATTGAGATCCAAAAGAGAGAAGAAGCCATCTAGCTACTAGCTATGGACCCAAGGTCTGAAGTAAACTACTCACACTTCATCGGAGAGGCTATGATGTTGATGTAGAAGCCCTCCGTGGTGGATGCCCCCTCCGTGAGCTCCTAACAGGCCCCAAGATGGGATCTCGTGGATACAGGAAGTTGCGGCGGTGGAATTAGGTTTTGGCTCCGTTTCGATCGTTTGGGGTAGTGCGTAGGTATATATAGGAGGAAGGAGTGCGTCGGTGGAACAACGGGGCCCACAGGGCAGGGCGCGCCCTAGGGGCGCGCCCCACCCTCGTGACCGCCTCTTTATCCCTTGGAGTAGGGTCCAAGTCTCCGGATCACGTTCGTGAGAAAATCACGTTTCGAAGGTTTCATTCTGTTTGGACTCCGTTTGATATTCCGTTTCTTTGAAACACCAAATAGGCAAAAACAACAATTCAGGTTGGGCCTCCGGTTAATAGGTTAGTCCCAAAAATAATATAAAAGTGGAAAATAAAGCCCAATATAGTCCAAAACAGTAGATAAAGTAGCATGGAGCAATCAAAAATTATAGATACGTTGGAGACGTATCACACCACTTGTGGCACTGTTTTTGCATGGAATCATCATGCTTTTGGTACGTTTGTCTTGCACCGTAATTATAATTGTTTCATCCACATGCATGCGGTTTAGCTAGTTTCCCTTTACTAATTAATTAACCTTTTGTGTTTCCAAGGTCTTGTGAACATTCCACCACCTATACTTGAAATTTTTTATAACAAAGGGGAGATGAAGATGCTGATGATCACGAGCATGAGGACGAGCTGGACCCATATACTCAGTGGCGCCTGGCAACTTATTCCGATGGATCACCTCTTCTTGTCTCAGACATCTGAGGCACTCGCTGATGTTACTAAGGAAGCAGGTGTTGTCTCGCATGGTCGCACTCTCCGGACCTATTCCAACATTCGTTGTAGGGTATTCGGGATGGATAGTAGTGTACTAGCGCCAACACCTTCTCCCTGGTTCAGTATTGAAAGTCTTGGAGGAAACTCGCTCTTCCTTGGAAAAAACTATCCAATGATGGTGGAAGGCGATCCAACTGCTGTTGACACAACGTTACTACCATTTATGAGATGCAACTGTATCTATACCTCGGACATTGCTATGCTTCCCTACCATCCCAATATGGGTCCTGACATACGCCGCTTCAGCCTGGATGATCAGTCCTGCGTTGGTCTCGAGATAGACAGTAGCTGGCCCTTCCCAGAGAATCACTTCTGGTTCAAAGCAAGCGTTTCCAACGCCGATGAGTGGTTGAGCTGAAGTTCATTTCATCACTTTGTTATTTGTTGTGTGAGAAAAACTTTTCTAGAATGTTTTGTTGGAAATGATCTATAATGCAATGTGTATCCTCGTTGTCGTTGTGGGCTGATGACTTGTTGTATGTAATCAATGGTACATTTGCATATGCGTCCATCAACTCACGCCTGCTAGTGGTGTCCATATGAACAGTGATAGTGATTTTAGTTGCAAAAATTAGATAGTGCTAGTGATTTTTAGCTGCATATTTTGACAAATCACAGTGTTACAAGGTTGAGAAATGGCACTAGATAAACAAATGTCAATCTTTCCAGTTTGTCAAATGGCAACATACCCAAAATGAAAGATATGCAAATCTTACCCAATTGTTTGTACGTGGTTGCACATGGGTCATGCAAAACAACCGTTTGCGTTGAAGGGATGCAGAAATCCTGCTCGACACATTTTCCCTTGGCTTCCTGGGGAAGATGTCGGTTTGCATCCGGGTATTCTAACTAAAACGTTTGCGATGAGTGTTTTATATTTAAAAACCATTGACGTTTTTTTCAAAAGAAAATCATTTGATAAGTCTGTACATTAAGAGAGAAAAACACAAGTTCGTTCAAACCATATCTTTTATTCAGTCACATTGCGAATTTATATTCATATGATCGAGAATTCGAGATACAGTATTAAACCCCAAAAAAACTATTTCCGGCGGCGGCGGAGGCGGCGTGCCGCGCCGTCGTTGTCGTCCTCCGGGACGCCGTTGTTGAAGTCTTCAAGGCAGCACAAAATGTTATTCACTTGTAAATCAAACATCATGTCGTCGCGCGATCGACGGGCGGGGCGCGGGAGGACGGCAACTGGCGCCGTTGAGAGGTAGTGGTCGACGGCAGCGTCCCATGCCGCTGAGGGGGCACGCGCATGGGCACGGTCACAGCGGGTGCAACCAAACGCATGGGGGCCGGCGCCACGGTGGGTGGAGGGGCGCGCACGGGCACGAGCGCTGGTGCTAGCATGTACACGAGCTCGCGCGGGTCCGCAGAGACCTCGGTGACGCCCGCGGCTTCCAGCTCTGCGATAGTGCTCGGCGACCAGCCCGTCAATGCTACGGGGATGGTCGCTGGCATGGGCGCGGGGATGGGAGCAGGGGCAGCAACCGCCGCGGCCAGCTCGTTCTGGGCCATGTCCATGAGGCCCCATTCCTCCTTATTTTCTATCTCCTCCGACTCGGAGTCGACTTCACCAAACTTGAAGACTAGTGGGAGATGATCGTTTTGCGCCATGGAATTGGTGGAGGTCTGCGGGAGGGAGGGGAATGGGAGGTGAACATTAAGTCCGCCCCTATTAAACAGTGGCTTGGGCGCTATTAATGGAGAGGAAGGTGGGCGACCATGGAAGTCAAAGGGCTCGCTTCCTAGTGAGCCTGCACAACGTACAGCTCGCATGCTTCCCGGTAAGCCTGCGCATTGGAGGATAGCTTGCACGCCTCTCGGTCAGCCTGCGCACCGGACTGCGCTCGCACGCCTCCCGTTCAGTCAAGGTCAAGCAGCTATCCGCATGGCACCTCCTACAGCCATTAAAACCAAGACACGTGGCATCACGCAAATGGTTAAAAGAACACACACAGTTTGAATTCTACAAACGTTTGAGATATTAAAGTGGCAGCTATTTTTTCAAAATACCTTTGTTGGTTGTCATTATTCGAGTGCGCCTTCTCTCAAAATGGACACGAAAAATGCCACAGCATGTCGGGTGCCATTCCATGATAGCATGCCAAGTTTCATGAATTTCAGACGAGTTTTGGATTTACTAGAATTTAAAAACCAGGCATCTCAATGTTTTGCCGGCAATCAACGGTGCCCTGGTGTTTGAAATTTATTCCCATTTCTTGCATGGGACCTAAGCATGCACACAAGGACACATATTTGATTTTTCAACCAATTTATATGCACTGGAACATGTGCATGCAGTTCAAATTTGAATTATGCACATAAATGCATTGAAAACTCAGTTAATGCATAAAAATATCCAAATGAACCCCGAAAAATCCCAAAAATTGACACAACACTCCTGTTCTTCTATCTTGACACGAGAATTTTTTTGAAAGCAATAAGAGGCAATGGATATCGTTTCGTACCCAAAGGTGGGGCGTTCCCTACCAAAACCAACATGCTTGTTGTGAGAAGCTTTGGTTTGTGAGAAGCGTATACCAGAACCTGTCCCGAATGGGACAATTTTTTTACCACGGCATGTTGATGCCGCTCTATGATAGCATGGCAAGTTTCATGAATTTCAGAGGAGTTTTGGATTTACTAGAATTTAAAAACCAGGCATCTCAACGTTTTGCTGGCAATCAACAGTGCCCTCATGTTTGAATTTCATCCTCATCTCTTGCATGGGACCTAGAAATTCACCCAAGGTCACATATTAGATTTTTCAACCAACTTTAGTGCATTGGAGCATGTGCTTGTAGTTCAACTTTGAATTATGCACATAAAATGCCTAGAAAATCCAATTATTGCATAAAAATGTCCAACGAACCCCAAAAAATCACAAAAATTGACACAACACTCCTGTTGTTCTATGTTGACACTAGAAAATTTTTGAAAGCAATAAGAGGCAATGGATATCGTTTCATCCCCAAAGGTGGGACATTCCCTATCGGAACCATCATGCTTGTTGTGAGAAGCTCTGGTTTTGGAGAAGCTTATACCCGAACCTGCCCCTAATGGGAAAAACTTTTTACCACGACATGTTGATGCCGCTCCATGATAGCATGCCAAGTTTCATGAATTTCAGACGAGTTTTGGATTTACTAGAATTTAAAAACCAGGCATCTCAACATTTTGCCGGCAATCAACAGTGCCCTGATGTTTGAATTTCATTCCAATCTCTTCATTGGTACCTAGGAATTCACCCTAGGACACACATGTGTTTTTTTCTACCAACTTTGGTGCATTGGAGCATGTGCTTGTAGTTCAAATTTGAATTATGCACATAAAATGCCTACAAAACCCAGTTAATGTATAAAAAAGGCCAAACGAACACTGAAAAAATCCAAGATTAAACACGACACTCTCATGTCGTTGTATGTTGACACTAGAAATTTTTCAAAGCAATAAGAGGCAATGGATATCGTCCCATCCCCAAAGGTGGTACGTTCCCTATCGAAACCATCATGCTTGTTGTGAGAAGCTCTGGTTTGTGAGAAGCATATACCCAAACCTGCCCCAAATGGGACAAGTTTTGTACCACGGCATGTTGATGCCGCTCCATGATAGCATGCCAAGTTTCATGAATTTCAGACGAGTTTTGAATTTACTAGAATTTAAAAACCAGGCATCTCAACGTTTTGCCGGCAATCAATAGTGCCCTGGTGTTTGAATTTCATTCCAATCTCTTGCATGGGACCTAGAAATTCACCCTAGGACACACATGTGATTTTTCAACCAACTTTGGTGCATTGGAGCATGTGCTTGTAGTTCAAATTTGAAATATGCACATAAAATGCCTACAAAACCCAGTTAATGTATAAAAAAGGCTAAACGAACCCGAAAAAAATCCAAGATTAAACACAACACTCCTGTGGTTCTATGTTGACACTAGAAACTTTTTGAAAGCAATAAGAGGCAACAGATATCGTCCCGTCCCCAAAGGTGGTACGTTCCCTATCGAAACCATCATGCTTGTAGTGAGAAGCTCTGGTTTGTGAGAAGCTTATACCCAAACCTGCCCCAAATGGGACATTTTTTTACCACAACATGTTTATGCCGCTCCATGAGAGCATGCCAAGTTTCATGAATTTCAGACAAGTTTTGGATTTACTAGAATTTATAAACCAAACATCTCAATGTTTTGCCGGCAATCAACAGTGCCCTGGAGTTTGAATTTCATTCCAATCTCTTGCATGGGACCTAGAAATTCACTCAAAGACACACATGTGATTTTTCAACCAACTTTAGTGCATTGGAGCATATGCTTGTAGTTCAAATTTGAATTATGCACATAAAATGCCTATAAAACCCAATTAATGTACAAAAAAGGCCAAACGAACCCCGAAAAATTCCAAGATTAAACACAACACTCCTGTTGTTCTATGTTGACACTAGAAATTTTTTGAAAGAGGCAACGGATATCGTCCCGTCCCCAAAGGTGGAACCTTTCCTATCGAAACCATCATGCTTCTTGTGAGAAGCTCTGGTTTGTGAGCAGCTTATACCCAAACCTGCCCCAAATGGGATAAAGTTTTCACCACGGCATGTTGATGCCGCTCCAAGATAGCATGCCAAGTTTCATGAATTTCAGACGAATTTTGGAGAATTTAAAAACCATGTATCTCAACGTTTTGCCGGCAATCGATAGTGCCCTGGTGTTTGAAATTCATTCCCATCTCTTGCATGGGACCTAGAAATTCACCTAAGGACACACATGTGATTTGTCAACCAACTTTGGTGCATTGGAGCATGTGCTTGTAGTTCAAATTTGAAATATGCACATAAAATGCCTACAAAACCCAGTTAATGTATAAAAAAGGCCAAACGAACCCTGAAAAAATCATTCCCATTTCTTGCATGGGACCTAAGCATGCACTGAAGGACACATATTTGTTTTTTCAACCAATTTGTATGCACCGGAGCATGTGCATGTAGTTTAATTTTGAATTGTACACGTGAAATGGCTAGAAAACCAGTTTATTGTATAAAATGTCCAAATGAACACTGAATAATTCCAATTCTTTTACGACACACATATAGTTGCATGTTCACTGCAGATAAAAGGTCTAGCAATTCAAACAACGTCCATTGCCGCTGTGACCCCATTTTGTAATTCAAATCAAGTAGATCCCACACAGTTTATTATCACCAAGCGTGTGAGATGTAGTACAAAATATCTTGGAGCACCGTCGGTGTATAGTATGCCTATGGCTTACGTGGGAAGGTGCGTCCACTACAGTCCACAGCCGGCGTGTCGAGCACACTAGCTCACTCCCCAGAAACTCCCGCCTCTGCATCCCTCGTATCTCGAAAATATCTACCGCATGGAAGGTTTTAATGTTTGATAGCACACGATTAGTATGTGCGGACCGTGTGCGATGTCTGTTACTCCCGCTCTGCTTCAGTCCCTTGATTCAAATTTTCAGTAGCCCCGGCATTTTACTGCCGCCTCTGCATCCCTCGCAATCTCAAAAATATCTGCTCGCCCTTGATCCGAATTTTCAGTAGCCCCGCCTTGTTACTCCCGCCTAGTAAAATTTTCAGTTGCCGCAGTATTTCCTCAAACACAACCTTGCCCCCCTCTAGTCACACCCCAAAACCTCCGCTCACACAGACACACACAACCCTCGGAACCATTGGTAGTTCACCACCATCGCCGGCCCCTCCATCCTCAACCTCTGCCCGTGTGCCGGGGAGCTCAAGGAGCCAATGGCCAAAAAAAGGTTTATCGCGGCCTTTTCGCCCGACGCCGGCGAGGTGGCCACCGAGGTGTCCCCGTTGTCCTCCGCGGGCCCGATCTGCCATCGCCGGTCCCCCGATCCGCCCGCTGCCGCGCCCCTACACCAGTTCGAGGACTTCCCCGTCCTCCCTCGAACCCGGCAGCCGATGAAGTCCTACCTCGGGGTCCGGTAGCGGCGGTGGGGGACGTGGGTCGCCGAGATTACAGATCAAGAGGCCCACACCCACCGGTGGCTCGGTAGCTTCCACACGGCCGAGCTCGCAACCATGGAGTACGACCGCTGGCAGGTCCGCTACCACGGCGCGGCAGCTTGGCTCAATTTCCCCTTTGGCACATGTCCGGTTCACCTCGTTCCGCTGGAGCCAGGGGTGGTGAGCTCGGCTATGGCGTGGGAGGACCGCAAGGCGTGGGAGCGCCTCGAGGCCGAGGCCGCTGACGAGGCCTACATGCAAGAGCTCCGCCGGCAGCACCCGGAGCTCGTGGAGGCGGAGCGGGCGATCTTTGCCGGCGTGGAGGGCGGCGAGGTTATCACGCTCTCCTCCGATGACGAGGTCGAAGGCGGCAAGGACGGCGGCACGGAGGGCGGCGAGGTGATACGTCTCCAACGTATCTATAATTTTTTTATTGTTCCATGCTATTATATTATCCATCTAGGATGTTTTATATGCATTTATATGCTATTTTATATGATTTTTGGGACTAACCTACTAACCTAGAGCCCAGTGCCAGTTTCTGTTTTTCCTTGTTTTTGAGTATTGAAGAAAAGGAATACCAAACGGAGTCCAATTGACCTGAAACTTGACGGAGATTATTTTTGGACTAGAAGAAGCCCACGGAGTATCGGAGATGGGCCAGAAGAGTCCCGAGGCACCCAGGAGGGTGGGGGGGGGCGCCCTACCCCCCTGGGCGCGCCCCCTACCTCGTGGCCGCGTCGGAGACGCCCCTGACTTGTTCCCGACGCCAAAACCTCTTATATATACAGAAACCCCTAGAACATAACCTAGATCAGGAGTTCCGCCGCCGCAAGCCTCTGTAGCCAACGAAAACCAATCTAGACCCGTTCCGGCACCCTGCCGGAGGGGGATCCCTCTCCGATGGCCATCTTCATCATCCCGGTGCTCTCCATGACGAGGAGGGAGTATTTCACCCTCGGGGCTGAGGATATGTACCAGTAGCTATGTGTTTGATCTCTCTCTCTCTCTCTCTCTCTCTCTCTCTCGTGTTCTTGAGGTGGTACGATCTTGATGTATCGCGAGCTTTGCTATTATAGTTGGATCTTATTATGTTTCTCCCCCTCTACTCTCTTGTAATGGATTGAGTTTTCCCTTTGAAGTTATCTCATCGGATTGAGTCTTTAAGGATTCGAGAACACTTGATGTATGTCTTGCATGTGCTTATCTGTGGTGACAATGGGATATTCACGTGATCTACTTGATGTATGTTTTGGTGATCAACTTGCGAGTTCTGTAACATTGTGAACTTATGCATAGGGGTTGGCACACATTTTCGTCTTAACTCTCCGGTAGAAACTTTGGGGCACTCTTTGAAGTTCTTTGTGTTCGTTGAATAGATGAATCTGAGATTGTGTGATGCATATCGTATAATCATACCCACGGACACTTTAGGTGACACTGGAGTATCTAGGTGACATTAGGGTTTTGGTTGATTTGTGTCTTAAGGTGTTATTCTAGTATGAACTCTATGATAGATCGAACAGAAAGAATAGCTTCGTGTTATTTTACTACGGACTCTTGAATAGATTGATCAGAAAGAATAACTTTGAGGTGGTTTCGTACCCTACAATAACCTCTTTGTTCTCCACTATTTGTGACTTTGGAGTGACTCTTTGTTGCATGTTGAGGGATAGTTATATGAACCAGTTATGTTATTATTGTTGAGAGAACTTGCACTAGTGAAAGTATGAACCCTGGGCCTTGTTTCCTAGCATTGCAATACCGTTTGTGCTCACTTTTATCATTAGTTACCTTGCTTTTTTTATATTTTCAGATTACAAAAACCTTTATCTACTATCCATATTGCACTTGTGTCACCATCTCTTCGCCGAACTAGTGCACCTATACAATTTACCATTGTATTGGGTGTGTTGGGGACACAAGAGACTCTTTGTTATTTGGTTGCAGGGTTGTTTGGGAGAGACCATCTTCAACCTACGCCTCCCACGGATTGATAAACCTTAGGTCATCCACTTGACGGAAATTTGCTACTGTCCTACAAACCTCTGCACTTGGAGGCCCAACAACATCTACAAGAAGAAGGTTGCGTAGTAGACATCACGAGGTTTTCGCGCTCTCGTCTGATGACGAGGTCGAATGCGGCGGTGACGGCGGCGCTGAGGGCGTCGAGGTGGGCCCCGAGGACGAGGAGATCGACGTCGACGAGTGGAGGAGTGCCTTCCCCAACGACCCCGACGACGGTACTGGCCCGGACCCGGCTCACGGCACACCGTACATGACGAGGAAGGATTGGATCGACCTCTACTTTGACAGAAAGTAGTTTAGCTTAGTTGAAATTTATGTTTTATGTTCGGTTATGCAAAACTATCTATGTTTATGTTTGAATGCATGCTACTTTCGATTGAACCTGCTTTGAACTTGATCAAATTGAAGTTTACAACCTTAAGTTTAGGGGATCGACTAGAAAAGACCAAAAATTGCTGGAGTATATATATCTACTAAGGGTTTTAGTCCTTTAACTTTTTAAGGATCGCCTAGAGATGTCCTTATGACTTGTTTATTCAGTTCTTGACAATGTGATGCTCTATATGTGCAACTATTTGCCGTGCAGTTCAATTTTATCAATAACAGTTTCAACAATACCACTATGAATTACGATATTTTGTTGCTATTAAGGATATTGCAGTTAACATGCCTTTTAGTTTTTTAATTGTTTTTTAGCAACATGCATTGTACCGAATGACTAAATATGCAATCCCAGGCTACATAGCAACAAGGAAGAGTGTTACCTTAATGTTCTGATGATGTCTAGATATACATGTAATAAAATCTTATATAATGGGATGGATGGAGTGTTGTACTACATCATTTTTCAATTGTTGTTTAGCTTCTAATATTAAAACTTGGTGCTTTTAGGTACATATATCATTGCCAAAGATCCACACTTCGACCCTTTCTGCGTATGGGGCAATGAGATATTCATGAACCAGCATCAAGTGAGGAAACTGATAAAGATTGTTATTAAAATGGGTCAAATTAAAGATGTCAATCGAACTATTTGTTTACACTTTATGCAAGACAACAGTGAACTGCAGGATGGTAAGTAAGAACTCTGTAGCCTTCGTTTTACTCCCGTAATGAGTTGTGTTAGATGACAATATTTGAATCTTTTTTATTTTGCAATGGATCCTGAAGCAGTTTACTCAAGATTACCTCTCAAACTACATGATTGGCGGCCGGCCATCACAAGGGGTTGGACTAGAGTCCTGCATGCCTTCTGCATCCAGGATAGCACAATAGGGCCATTCCGCTTCACCTTGTTCAGCAACTGGAATGGCCGTCGCCTCTTTCTTTACCATCTGTAATAGTACAAGTATAGAACCCTGGTACATCATTCTTTATTTGGTGCTTATGTAATTCTTAAACATATGTACCTATGAATCGAATAATGCATTGGTTGTTTGAACCTGATGGATATAAATAAAGCTATAGCCTACTTTCAAGTTTAAATTAGGTACAATTTTAAATAGCAGCAATTAAATTAGGGTGGAATTACGTTGTGCAGGTCATTACGACACACACGGTTGGTAAAACTAAACGTTTGCGATATACACCATAATCCGAGACGGTTCATAGAGAGGAAACGTGTGCAAGCATGCACACAGTTGCCATTTGCAAAGCGTGTGTGATGTCAGACACTATCACATACGGTGCGGGAAAACTAAATGTGTGTGATTGTCTGCCCATCATACACGGTTTATAATCATGAATTGTTTGTGATGTGCCAGGCATCGTAAAACTCCCATGCCTAGAATCTACCTGGTTTTAGGCAGAACCACAAAACTCCGATTGTGATGGCAATGCGAGCACAAACGAGTAGCAAGGATGAAGCGTTTGGGATATTCGAGATATCGGAAATGGTTATATAGGGACAACCGTATGCATCAAGGCTCCCTATCCCCGACGGTTTCTGGGTTGTGTGGGAAGAAGCCCCCTATCGCCCACACTCACTTGGAGACGGTTCCATATGCCGTCACGGAAAGGGGTTAAAAACCGTTTGTTTAGGACCGACGCGCACCAGTGTTCCCATATATAAATCTATACCTCCGGACCATTCCGGAACTCCTCGTGACGTCCGGGATCTCATCCGAGACTCCGAACTACTTTCGTAACCACATACAATTCCCATTACAACTCTAGCGTCACCGAACCTTAAGTGTGTAGACCCTATGGGTTCGGGAACCATGCAGACATGACCGAGATGCCTCTCCGGACAATAACCAATAGCGGGATCTGGATACCCATATTGGCTCCCACATGTTCCACGATGATCTCATCGGATGAACCACGATGTCGGGGATTCAATCAATCACATATACAATTCATTTTGTCCATCGGTATGTTATTTGCCTGAGATTCGATCGTCGGTATCCCTATACCTTGTTCAATATCGTTACCGGCAAGTCTCTTTATTCGTTCTGTAACACATGATCTCGTGGCTAACTCCTTAGTCATATTGAGCTCATTATGATGATGCATTACCGAATGGGCCCAGAGATACCTCTCCGTCATACGGAGTAAAAAATCCCAGCCTCGATTCGTGCCAACCCAACAGACACTTTCGGAGATACCTGTAGTGCACCTTTATAGCCACCCAGTTACGTTGTGACGTTTGATACACCCAAAGCATTCCTACGGTATCCGGGAGTTGCACAATCTCATGGTCTAAGGAAATGGTACTTGACATTAGAAAAGCTCTAGCAAATGAACTACGCGATCTTGTGTTGTGCTTAGGATTGGGTCTTGTCCATCACCTCCTTCTCCTAATGATGTGATCCCGTTATCAACGACATCCAATGTCCATGGTCAGAAAACCACAACCATCTATTGATCAACAAGCTAGTCAACTAGAGGCTCACTAGGGACATGTTGTGGTCTATGCATTCACACATGTATTACGGTTTCCGGCTAATACAATTATAGCATGAACAATAGACAATTATCATGAACAAGGAAATATAATAATAACTATTTTATTATTGCCTCTAGGGCATATTTCCAACAGTCTCTCACTTGCACTAGAGTCAGTAATCTAGTTACATTGTGATGAGTCGAACACCCATAGAGTTCTGGTGCTGATCATGTTTTGCTTGTGAAATAGATTTAGTCAACGGATCTGCGACATTCAGATCTGTATGTACTTTACAAATATCTATGTCTCCATCTTGAATATATTCACGAATGGAGTTGAAGCGGCACTTGATGTGCTTGGTCTTCTTGTGAAACCTGGGCTCCTTGGCAATGGCAATAGCTCCAGTGTTGTCACAGAAGAGAGTCATCGGACCCGATGCATTGGGAATCAGCTGTGTACTTCGCTTCACATGTAGATCCTGCCATGACGCTCTGCTTGCAACTGCACTAGCTGACTGCCCCACCATTCAAAATATACACATATTGGGTTTGTGACTTGGAGTCATCCAGATCTATGTCGAAGCTAGCATCGACGTAACCCTTTACGACGAGCTTTTCTTCACCTCCATAAACGAGAAACATATCCTTAGTCCTTTTCAGGTACTTCAGGATATTCTTGAGCGTTGTCCAGTGTTCCACTCCAGGATCACTTTGGTACCTCCCTACCATACTTATGGAAAGGTTCACATCAGGTCTGGTACACAACATGGCATACATAATAGAGCCTATGGCCGAGGCATAGGGGATGGCACTCATGTTTTCTCTTTCTCATGTCGAGGTCGGGCGTTGAGCTGTGCTCAATCTCACACCTTTCAATACAAGCAAGAACCCCTTCTTGGATTGATCTATATTGAACTTCTTCAATATCTTGTCAAGGTATGTGCTTTGTTAAAGACCAATGAGGCGTCTCGATCTATCTCTATAGATCTTGATGCCTAATATGTAAGCAGCTTCTCCAAGGTCCTTCATTGAAAAACACTTATTCAAGTAGGCCTTTATGCTTTCCAAAAGTTGTATATCATTTCCCATCAACAGTATGTCATCCACATATAATATGAGAAATGCTACAGAGCTCCCACTCACTTTCTTGTAAATAAAGGCTTCTCCATAAGTCTGTATAAACCCAAACGCTTTGATCATTTCATCAAAGCGAATGTTCTAACTCCGAGATGCTTGCACCAGCCCATAGATGGAGCGCTGGAGCTTGCATACTATGTCAGCATTCTTAGGATCGACAAAACCTTCTAGCTGCATCATATACAATTCTTCCTTAAGGAAACCATTAAGGAATGTCGTTTTGACGTCCATTTGCCAGATCTCATAATCATAGAATGCGGCAATTGCTAACATAATTCAGACGGACTTCAACTTTGCTACAGGTGAGAAGGTCTCATCGTAGTCAACCCCTTGAACTTGTCGATAACCCTTAGCGACAAGCCGAGCCTTATAGACGGTCACATTACAATCCGCGTCAGTCTTCTTCTTAAAGATCCACTTATTCTCTATGGCTTATCGATCATCGAGCAAGTCCGTCAAAGTCCATACTTTGTTTTCATACATGGATCCTATCTCGGATTTCATGGCTTCAAGCCATTTGTTGGAATCCGGGCCCGCCATCGCTTCTTCATAGTTCGAAGGTTCACCGTTGTCTAACAACATGATTTCCAGGACAGAGTTGCCGTACCACTGCAGTGCGGAATGTGTCCTCGTGGACCCACGGGTTCAAGAGTAACTTGACCCAAGTTTCATGATCATCATCATTAACTTCCTCTATAGTCGGTGTAGGCACCACAAAAACATCTTCCTGAGCTGCGCTACTCTCCGGTTCAAGAGGGGGTACCTCGTCAAGTTCTACTTTCCTCCCACTTACTTCTTTCGAGAGAAACACTTTCTCGAGAAAGGATCCATTCTTGGCAACGAAGATCTTGCCTTCGGATCCGAGGTAGAAGGTATACCCAATAGTTTCCTTAGGGTATCCTATGAAGACACACTTTTCCGATTTGGGTTCGAGCTTTTCAGGTTGAAGTTTCTTGACATGAGCATCGCATCCCCAAACTTTCAAAAACGACAGCTTAGGTTTCTTCCCAAACCATAATTCATACGTTGTCGTCTCAACGGATTTAGACGGTGCCCTATTTAAAGTGAATGCGGCTGTCTCTAAAGCATAACCCCAGAATGATAGCGGTAGATCGGTAAGAGACATCATAGATTGCACCATATCCAATAGAGTGCGACATTTACGCTCGACACACCATTACGTTGAGGTGTTCCAGCGCGTGAGTTGTGAAACAATTCCACATTTCCTTAAGTGTGTGCCAAACTCGTGACTCAAGTATTCTCCTCCATGATCCGATCGAAGAACTTTATTTTCCTGTCACGTTGATTCTCTACCTCGCTCTAAAATTCCTTGAACTTTTCAAAGGTCTCAGACTTGTGTTTCATTAAGTGACATACCCATACCTGCTTAAGTCATCAGTGAGGGTGAGAACATAATGATAGCCACCGCGAGCCTCAACGCTTATTGGACCGCATGCATCAGTATGTATTATTTCCAATAAGTTGGTTGCTCGCTCCATTGTTCCGAAAAATGGAGTCTTGGTCATTTTGCCCATGAGGCATGGTTCACACGTGTCAAATGATTCATAATCAAGAGACTCCAAAAGTCCATCTGCATGGAGTTTCTTCATGCGTTTGACACCAATGTGACCAAGGCGGCAGTGCCACAAGTATGTGGGACTATCATTATCAACCTTACATCTTTTGGCATTCACACTATGAATATGTGTAACATCACGTTCGAGATTCAATAAAAATAAAACATTGACCAGTGGGGCATGATCATAAAACATATCTCTCATATAAATAGAACAACCATTATTCTCAGATTTAAATGAGTAGCCATCTCGCATTAAACGAGATCCAGATACAATGTTCATGCTCAAAGCTGGTACTAAATAACAATTATTGAGGTTTAAAACTAATCCCGAAGGTAAATGTAGAGGTAGCGTGCCGACGGCGATCACATCGACCTTGGAACCATTCCCTACGCGCATCGTCTCCTTGTCCTTCGCCAGTCTCCGCTTATTCCGCAGCTCCTGTTTTGAGTTACAAATGTGAGCAACTGCACCGGTATCAAATACCTAGGAGCTACTGATACGTCCATTTTGCATCATGTTTTCTTACTGTTATTTATAATATTTTTATCCATAATAATGCTTTTTGAAGTAATTCTAATGCCTTTACTCTCATAATATGCAAGGTATACACAAAGAGGAGAATTCCGGCAGCTGGAAATCTGGACCTGAAAAAGCTACGTCAGGCTACCTATTCTGCACAACTCCAAATGAGTTGAAACTTCACGAGGATTTTTCATGGAATATTTGAGAATTATTGGAGCAAATAACTACTAGAGGGGTCCCACCAGGTGGGCACAACCCACCTCCCTGGCGCGCCCTGGTGGGTTTTGCTCACCCAGGCCCACCTCCGGTGCCCATCTTCTGGTATATAGGTCATTTTGATGTAGAAAAATAAAATAAGAGGAGGACTTTTGGGACGAAGCGCCGCCGCCTCGAGGCGGGACCTGGGCTGGAGCACTTTTGCACTCCGGCGGAGCGATTCTGCCAGGGGAACTTCCCTCCCGGAGGGGGAAATCATCGTCATCATCATCACCAACAACTCTCCCATCTTGGGGAGGGAAATCTCAATCAACATCTTCAACAACACCATCTCATCTCAAACCCTAGTTCATCTCCTGTGTTCAATCTTTGTAGCGACCAGACCCAAATGGATCAAGTCTCTGTGCTCAGTGTCATCCCTGGATCGAATGCCGACACCACACAAGATTTCAAGGATTTATAGCGAGTAGCAATCACACACTTATTACATCGTTGTCCACAAGGGAACTGAATACAATAATATGGCTTAAGGCCATCTAATAATAACAGCGAAGGCTTGGAAGATAAGTGAGTCCATCAACTCCATCGGCATCACCGAGTATAGAACCACGACCTAACACCTTACTGTCGTTCGAAAAGTCTCGAACGTGAAAGTTGCAGCCCAAAACGGGTCAAGACATGGAATATGCCGCAATGTAACACATAAGAGCAATGAATGAATAAGCCTACACTACATGCATATATGGCTGGTGGTAAGGCTCTACGGTTACATTTTGCATAAAGCTGATTTTTCCCTACAACAAAGGAATAAATTTTATTTAACTATCATGGTGGTTGTTAAACATTGAGAATGGTTGACAGATCCTCAATCCCAATTAAAAGTACTCATCAAAACCCAATAACTTTTATTTAGAAGTAACATGTTGAGAATTCACATGATATTCAATTACCGGATACTCAAATTGTCCATAACCGGGACACGACTAATCATGATTAGTTTATACACTCGCAGAGGTTTATGACTTTTCCCCATTAAGACTCGATCGCCTCCGCTTGGTTCTCGTGACTACATGGTGTTTGAGAAACGGATGACCGAGACATAGTCTTCGTAAGCGCTAGCACCTTACATGTGGGTAGACCGTACCAACCTACATCCCCTACATCAGCTAGCCTACCCGTAAGAGTTCGCACGACTTAGTCAACTACGCCAGAGCCCATAATTGGCTTGTGGCTGCACACGGAAGTTTCCAGCTTGAATTATCTTATGATCCCTTAGAGCCCGGGTGGCGGTCCAAAGAAATACAGTAAATCTCGATGGAAACCAGTGCCTCAATCCACCCAGATGTGTGTTTAGGTTGCCACCTTAGATAAACCATTAATTAACAATCTCACATCTGTCATGGATATTCACTCACCCAATCCACGCCTACTAGCATAGCATGGCATAAGCAAACGAGAAGTAACTCCCAAGGTTTCATAAGTAAACAGTAATAGGTACTACCTCAATCTACTTCCCAAACCCACAATTTAATTTGATCCTAAACATGCAAGTGTTTGAGGGTTTGATCTAATGCAATAAAACTGGGTAGTAGGAAAGGTATGATCAAGTGTTACTTGCCTTGCTGATGATCCGCGAAACCTAGAGACTCGAAGTAACAAGCGGCGCACTCCGGGTGATCTAACGCAGACAAACAACAAGCATACAATAAGTACTCATCTAATGCAAGGGGAAATCTCGAATAAAAGATCTAACCAGAGAGTTCAACTTAAGAACCCTGGTTGCAAAAGAATCGAATCAAAATAAACATCGAAAGTCGAAACTCGAGAGAGAACGACTCGGTTTAGCAATCTGAAACTAGGTCAAAATTTTACAGTAGCAAAACTTTGTGAAAGTAGGGTAGTCGAACGGCGGTTTCGTTACGAAACTCCAGGCGCTTGAATCACCTGATTCCGATAAACGAGCAAGAAATAAAACAGATTTGAAAAATCGGATCGGAAAGCGAATCAGAAAAATAACGGATTAATTCCGATTAAAAGAAAACGACGAACGGATTAAATAACGGACGTTCGTTAACAGAACGAATCCTACGAATATGTTCATTGAAACGAACGGTTCGGTGAACGTTCGTTAATAAAGAAAACCGAAAAAAAAATAAAACCATCTAGGGTTTTTTTTGAAAAAAAACCGAACATTATGAAAAAAACCGGATTGGGGCGGGGCTACCTCCGGTGATCGCCGGCGGGGCTCCGGGCGGCGGGCTAGGGGTCGGCGGCGGGGTCGGGAGGGGCGGCGGGGGCGGGGGGGCTCCAAGGCGGCGGACGGCGGCGGGCGGCGGCGTTCCCGGCAAGGGCGGCGGACTCAGGCGCTGGCGGGGAGGCGAGGGGCGGGTGAGAGAGAGAGGGGGGGGCGGTATTTAAGAGGGGAGGGGGGCGGGGGGTGGCTTGGGGAGGGGCAAGCCGGGGGAGGCGGGCGGAGCCGGACTCGGCGGCGGCGGGCGCTGCCCCGAAGGGACTCGGCGCGGGCGGCGGCGCGTGAGGAGAGGAGGAGGCGGGCGCTGGCCGGCCTGGCTGGCTGGGCCGGCTGGGCCTTGGCCCAGGGGGGGGCGGCGCGATTTTTTTATTAAAATTTAAACCAAACGAATTAAAAAAATACCAAATGAACTCCGATTTAAACAAAACAAATTTTCCCCGACTCCTAAAAATGAGTCGAACAAAATGAACTTTAAAAACGGCAAACATGCAAATATTTTTAAAATGCTCATTTTTGCCTAAGCAAAATAAATCTTCCAAAACCAAATTTTGATTTATTTACAATATCTTCATTTTTCCTAAATGTTGGGAAAGTCATATTATTCCCTCTCAAAATATTTTTATAGGAAAAACTTTATGAAGATAGTTTAAATAAACTAAATGATCCTATTTTCAAAATTTGAGAAATCCCAAATATGAAAATAATGAAACTTCCAACTTCTCCGAGGGTCCTTGAGTTGCGTGAAATTTTCTAGGATCGGAAAAATGTGAGAAAATATGACATGCATGATGACCTAATGTATAACATTCCAAATTGAAAATTTGGGATGTTACAAACCTACCCCCTTAAGATGAATCTCGCCCTCGAGATTCGGGTTGGCTAGAAAATAGGTGAGGGTGGTCCTTAAGCAAAACTTCCTCTCTTTCCCAGGTGGCTTCGTCCTCAGTGTGGTGGCTCCACTGAACTTTGCAAAACTTGATAACCTTGCTGCGGGTAACTCTGCTGGCATAATCGAGAATCTTAACCGGTTTCTCCTCATATGTCAAGTCATCCTTCAACTGAATTGCTTCCAGTGGTACTATATCTCTTAACGGTACCTCTGCTATCTCGGGGTGACATTTCTTCAACTGAGAAACATGGAATACATCATGAACTCCTGACAATCCTTCTGGCAATTCCAACTTATAAGCAACTTCTCCCATGCGTTGCAAAATCTTATACGGTCCAACGAAACGGGGTGCTAACTTTCCTTTCACTCCAAAACGCTTAACTCCTCAAGCGGGATACTCTAAGATATACTCTGCTCCAACTTCATACTCAATCGCTGGCGCTTTGAATCGGCATAGCTCTTTTATCCGGACTGGGCTACCTTGAGCCTGTCTCAATCAACTTAACTTTCTGTTCGCACTCCTTAATCAAATCTGGTCCAAACAACTTACGATCTCCGGTTTTCCCATGACAACGGTGTCCTGCACCTTCTTCCATACTGAGCCTCGAAGGTGCCATCTTCAAGCTGGTTTGGTAACTGTTGTTGTAGGAAAATTCTGCATACGGCAAATTATCATCCCAGCTAGATCCATAATCTAGTGCACAACCTCTCAGCATGTCCTCCAAAATCTGATTGACTCTCTCGGTCTGTCCATCGGTCTGTGGGTGGAAAGCTGTCTCAATTCTAGTCTGGTTCCCAATGTTTCGTGTAACCGGTTCCAAAATTTTGAGGTAAATTGGGTTCCTCTCGTTCGATACAATGCTCCTCGAACTCCGTAAGCACACAATTCTGGTCATGTATATCTTCGCCAACTTAGCACTGCTATAGGTAGTCTTGATCGAATGAAATGAGCTACCTTGGTCAAACGGTCGACTATGACCCAAATCGAGTCATATCCTGAACGGGTCTTTGGCAAACCTGTGATGAAATCCATGCCTAGTTTATCCCACTTCCATTCGGTATCGGCAACGGTTGTAACAATCCTGCTGGCTTCGATGCTCGCCTTTACTTTCTCGACATACGCCGCAAATTGCTACATACTCATAATATCCTTCTTCATTCGGTCCACCGAAAATATTCTTCAAATCCAAATACATTTTGGTATTTCCGGTGAATCGAATAGGGTGAATCATGGGCTTCTTGCAAAATCAACTTCCCGATCTCCGGGTCATTGGGCACATAAACACGGTCTTCAAACCATAGGGTATCGTGTTCATCCTCACGAAATCCTTTAGCTTTTCCTTTGCTCATTTTCTCCTTTATAGAGGCAACTTCCTTATCGCCTTTTGGGCTTCTCGATTTTGTCCATCGATGTCGATCAATCTCCAATGCTGATACATAGCCTCTCGAACTATTTCCAAACATAGCTCTCGAAGGTCCTCGGCTAACTCATTTGGTATTCCTCCCATCATTAGGGTATTGATGTGGCTCTTACGGCTCAATGCGTCGCCTACTGACATTAGCCTTTCCGGGTGATAATGCAATCTCATATCATAATCCTTGATAAGTTCTAACCATCTCCTTTGTCTCGAGATTCAATTCCTTACGTGTGAAGATGTACTTCAAACTCTTGTGATCCGTATATACTTCACAATGATTTCCAATGAGAAAATGTCTCCACGCCTTCAAGGCATGCACAACGGCTGCTAACTCCAAATCATGAGTGGCATAATTCAACTCATGGGGCTTAAGTTGTCGTGAAGCATACGAAACAACTCTTCCTTCCTGCATAAGCACGGCTCCAAGTCCTCGACGTGAAGCGTGCAATACACCTCATAATCCTTAGTCCGATCCGCAATATCAAAACTGGTGAGGTAACCAATCTTTTTTCAACTCCTGAAAACTTGCCTCACAGTCCTCAAATCCATATGAATTTGTTTTCCTTTTTCAACAATTCAGTCATAGGCTTTGCAATCCTTGAGAAATTCTCAATGAATCTTTGGTAGTATCCTGCGAGTCCAAGGAAACTCGAATCTCTCCAACTGTCGTTGGTGCTTCCCATTTGGTTACGGTCTCAACTTTGTGGGGTCAACTGATATCCCTTCTCCGGATATAACATGTCCGAGAAATCCAACTTCTTTAGCCAAAACTCACACTTGCTGAACTTGGCATACAACTGGTGTTCCTCGCCTTTCTCAAAACCAATCTCAAATGTTCCTTGTGTTCCTCTTCATTCTTCGAGAAAATCAAAATATCATCAATGAACACCACGATTTAACTTATCCAAAAACTCCATAAACACTTTGTTCATCGTGTTCATGAAATAGGCTGGTGCGTTAGTCATCCAAATGACATAACGGTATACTCATATAGTCCATATCTCGTGGTAAATGCTGTCTTGGGTATGTCTTGCTCCCGAATCTTCAACTGATGGTACCCTGATCGCAAGTCGATCTTGGAAAACACTTTGGCTCCTTGCAAGCGATCAAACAGATCATTTATCATAGGTAGTGGGTACTTGTTCTTGATTGTTACTTCATTCAATCCACGATAATCAACAACCATTCTCAAAGATCCATCCTTCTTCTCCACTAACAATACGGGTGATCCCCAAGGTGAAGAACTTGGGCGAATAAAACCTTTATCCAATAGTTCCTTAATCTGCTTCTTGATTTCCGCCAAATCCTTTGCGGGCATCTGTCTGGTCGCTTCGATATCGGGCCTGTTCACGCAACAGCTCGATCAAAACTCAATGTCTCTATCCGTGGCATTCTGGCAATTCTTCCGGAAATACATCAGATAATCCTTCACCATCGGTACTTCTTCCTGTACCACTCCTGATAAGCAATTAACTTGTGCTCTCCTCGGCTCGTGCCGTGATACATACTTAATCCTTCTTCCTTCTGGTGTGGTGAGCAAAATTGACCTTGTGGTACAATCTATGTTTCCTCCATACTTTGATAACCAATCCATTCCTAATATCACATCCAATCCTTGGGATTCCAGAACTATTAGGTCTGAGGGGAAAACATAGTGTCCAATCCGTAGTGGCAGTCGATCACACCATTTACTAGCCATGTACTCTGCTCCGGGTGAGGTTACTAGCATGGGTGACCTAAGGGCTTGAGTCGGTAACTTGTACTTATCCACAAATCCCCTTGATATGTATGAATGCGATGCACCAGTATCGAAAAGAACAACTGCGGTAAATGACTTAACCAAAACTTACCGACATCTTGCATCGGGCTGATCTTCAACCTCCTCCACATCAATGTGGTTCACCTCCCCTGTTGAAAGGGTTGGGCTTCTTTCCGAGCTTCCATTGCCATTTCCATTCGCCTTCGGGCGAGTCATTTGCATAGTGCCCAGCCTCTTGCGGCACTTAAAGCAAGTAATGTGACTCAGTTCTACCTTGGATGGTGTTGACGGGTTGGTGCGGTTCTGTCCGCTGCTTCCTCCATTCCGCTCCCATTCTTGGTGCCATTATGGTTGTGCGAATTACTTCCTCCATGGGTATGTGAAACTGAATTCTGATTTAGGGTATAACGAGGCTTCATTGGGCTCCAGAGTTATACTTCCCTTGCCCATACTTCCGCTATGTTCTCAATTTGTCTGCTGCTTTCCTTCAATCATGAGAGCTCGGTCTACCAACTCCTGGTAGTTGTTGAAACTTGCTACCATCAACGGCATGCTGAACTCATCATTCAGTCCTTCTAGAAACTTCTCCTGTTTAGCTGCATCGGTAGCAACGCTATCCGGGGCATAACGTGCTAATTTACTAAAGTCATCCACGATCGCCAACAGTCCTTCCTCCTTGGCGTAAGTTGCGAAACTCACGCTTCTTCATGGCCATGGCTCCTGCTTTGAAACATGGGCAAGTCGAAACGCTTCTTAAACTGGTCCCATGTGACAGTGTCTACGGGGTAAGTGGCTGTAAAATTCTCCCACCATGCTGCTGCGGGTCCTTCAAGCTGATGTGCTGCAAACTTCACTCTTTCACCATCTGTGCATCCTGCAGTGGTCAGCTCCCTTCCTATCTTGCGGAGCCAGTCATCTGCTACAATCGGTTCGGTGCTACTGGAATACACCGGCGGGTTCAGCCTAAGGAAACGAGTCAGATGATCCGCAGGTGGTGGTGGTGGCGGTGGGTTGTTGTTGTTGTTGTTGTTGTTGTTGCCCTGGTTCTGCACCAATGTTTGAATCAGGGTATTCTGCTGTTGGATCAATTGGGTGATCTCTGGCGGGAAAACGAATCCGGGGTCGCGTCTCGGAGGCATCTGATGGGTTTAGAAAAGAAGAGGAATGTAGAATAGAATGAGGTCTAAGGGGAATCACTACCCAAATGCACATGAGCAAATGCACACAAAGTCACTTCATTCAATCAAACAAGGGCTTACAACGATCTAACTATCGCAAAAGTGCGTGTACTATAATGTTTACATGGAGGGAAATACTACTAATATGTGGGGGACTTCTATTAATTTGAACCGGTGGAAGGCTCCATGATGTCTGCTCCAGCTTTGTCTTCAAAGTCGGGTTCACTTGGATCCGAATCGGTGTCGTCGATGTTAATGTAGTCGCTTGGGTATTCGACATACTGGTCTTCATTCCTGAGCGCCAACTTCTTCTTGAGTTCTTCGATCTCGTACTTAAGATCGTTATTGTGTCTTGCCAGAGCTACGATCTCGTCCATGTAGTCCTTGCGTGTAGTCTTTAGTTCTTCTTCCAGTTCGATGATCCTTCCATTTGTCTTCTGCAACTCCAACATATCATTGCACATTTGGTTCTCCTGGCGTCGAATGTGCTGATTTAACTCCTGGATGAAAGCTGCAATGGATCTATCCTTCTTGGTGCTGACGACGTCCCAGTTGTCATCTCGGCGTCCGCAAATCTGGTAGATGGTATCCTTGAGGTCTTCTTGATAAACTTCTCCAATGCGTCCCATGGTGATGTGAGCTGCCATGCTCTTTCCCAGACTCCAAGTTGGTGCACTGAAAACACTATCTATAGGCTTGGTGATTGGGGTGAATGTTCTTCCTGGAACGTGAGCGTGAATCTTCCAGCGCTCCTCTTCAGGCAGAGTGGCGTTGAAAGTTCCGGTGAAGCTTGGTAATCCAATGTTCAGGTACTTGGTAACTTCCTTCAAGTGAAATCCAAAAGGTGTGCCTTCATCCGGTTGGGTGTACTTGATCTTCGCGTCCATCATCCTAAAGAGAGTAGAAAAGATGAGGAGTTAGAAAATGGGAAGAGAGTAGTGATCTATGGCTTTAACTTAGTGGTCGTGTCCTATAGTCAGCGTGTGCTCTGATACCATTCTCTGTAGCGACCAGACCCAAATGGATCAAGTCTCTGTGCTCAGTGTCATCCCTGGATCAGTAATGCTGACACCACACAAGATTTCAAGGATTTATAGCAGAGTAGCAATCACACACTTATTACATCGTTGTCCACAAGGGAACTGAATACAATAATATGGCTTAAGGCCATCTAATAATAACAGCGGAAGGCTTGGAAGATAAGTGAGTCCATCAACTCCATCGGCATCATCGAGTATAGAACCACGACCTAACACCTTACTGTCGTTCGAAAAGTCTCAGAACGTGAAAGTTGCAGCCCGAAAATGGGTCAGCACATGGAATATGCTGGCAATGTAACACATAAGAGCAATGAATGAATAAGCCTACACTACATGCATATATGGCTGGTGGTAAGGCTCTACGGTTACATTTTTGCATAAAGCTGATTTTTCCCTACAACAAAGGAATAAATTTTATTTAACTATCATGGTGGTTGTTAAACATTGAGAATGGTTGACAGCATCCTCAATCCCAATTAAAAAGTACTCATCAAAACCCAATAACTTTTATTTAGAAGTAACATGTTGAGAATTCACATGATATTCAATTACCAGATACTCAAATTGTCCATAACCGGGGACACGGCTAATCATGATTAGTTTATACACTCTGCAGAGGTTTATGACTTTTCCCCATTAAGACTCGATCGCCTCCGCTTGGTTCTCGTGACTACATGGTGTTTGAGAAACGGATGACCGAGACATAGTCTTCGTAGCGCTTAGCACCTTACATGTGGGTAGACCGTACCAACCTACATCCCCTACATCAGCTAGCCTACCCGTAAGAGTTCGCACGACTTAGTCAACTATGCCAGAGCCCATAATTGGCTTGTGGCTGCACACGGAAGTTTCAGCTTGAATTATCTTATGATCCCTTAGAGCCCGGGTGGCGGTCCAAGAAATACAGCAAATCTCGATGGAAACCAGTGCCTAAATCCACCCAGATGTGTGTTTAGGTTGCCACCTTAGATAAACCATTAATTAACAATCTCACATCTGTCATGGATATTCACTCACCCAATCCACGTCTACTAGCATAGCATGGCATAAGCAAACGTAGAAGTAACTCCCAAGGTTTCATAAGTAAACAGGTAATAGGTACTACCTCAATCTACTTCCCAAACCCACAATTTAATTTGATCCTAAACATGCAAGTGTTTGAGGGTTTGATCTAATGCAATAAAACTGGGTAGTAGGAAAGGTATGATCAAGTGTTACTTGCCTTGCTGATGATCCGCGAAACCTAGAGACTCGAAGTAACAAGCGGCGCACTCCGGGTGATCTAACGCAGACAAACAACAAGCATACAATAAGTACTCATCTAATGCACGGGGAAATCTCGAATAAAAGATCTAACCAGAGAGTTCAACTTAAGAACCCTGGTTGCAAAAGAATCGAATCAAAATAAACATCGAAAGTCGAAACTCGAGAGAGAACGACTCGGTTTAGCAATCTGAAACTAGGTCAAAATTTTACAGTAGCAAAACTTTGTGAAAGTAGGGTAGTCGAACGGCGGTTTCATTCTTAAACTCCAGCGCTTGAATCACCGATTCGATAAACGAGCAAGAAATAAAACAGATTTGAAAATCGGATCGAAATCGAATCGAAAAATAACGGATTAATTCGATTAAAAGAAAACGATTTAACGGATTAAATAACGGACGTTCGTTAACAGAATCTAATCCTCGAACACGTTCATTGAAACGAACGGTTCGGTGAACGTTCGTTAATAAAGAAAACCGAAAAAATAAAACCATCTAGGTTTTTTTGAAAAAAACCGAACATTATGAAAAAACCGGATTGGGGCGGGCTACCTCCGTGATCGCCGGCGGGCTCCGGGCGGCGGGCTAGGGGTCGGCGGCGGGTCGGGAGGGGGCGGCGAGGGCGGCGGGGCTCCGGCGTCGGGGACGGCGGGCGGCGGACTCAGCGCTGTCGGGAGGCGAGGGGGGGGGGCGGGCGAGAGAGAGAGGGGGGGGCGGCGGTATTTAAGAGGGGAGGGGTGGCGGCGGGTAGCTTGGGGAGGGGCAAGCCGGGGGAGGCGGGCGGAGCCGGACTCGGCGGGCGGCGGCGCCCCGAAGCGGGACTCGGCGCGGGCGTCGCGGCGCGAGAGGAGAGGAGGAGGCGGGCGGCTGGGCCGGCCTGGCTGGCTAGGCCTTGGCCTGTGGGGGGGCGTTTTTTATTAAAATTTAAACCAAACGAATTAAAAAAAATACCAAATGAACTCCGATTTAAACAAAACAAATTTTCCCCGACTCCTAAAAATGAGTCGAACAAAATGAACTTTAAAAACGGCAAACATGCATTTTTTTTAAAATGCTCATTTTTGCCTAAGCAAAATAAATCTTCCAAAACCAAATTTTGATTTATTTACAATATCTTCATTTTTCCTAAATGTTGGGAAAGTCATATTATTCCCTCTCAAAATATTTTTATAGGAAAAACTTTATGAAGATAATTTAAATAAATCCAAATGATCCTATTTTCAAAATTTGAGAAATCCCAAATATGAAAATAATGAAACTTCCAACTCTCTCCGAGGGTCCTTGAGTTGCGTGAAATTTTCTAGGATCGGAAAAATGTGAGAAAATATGATATGCATGATGACCTAATGTATAACATTCCAAATTGAAAATTTGGGATGTTATAATCTTGTTACCGGAACTATAGATTGATGCTTGTGGGTGACTAGTAGTGTTGATTACATCTTGTAGTTGATTACTATATGGTTTATTTGGTGGAAGATTATATGTTCAGATCCAATATGCTATTTAATACTCCTCTGATCATGAGCATGTTTATTATTTGTGAGTAGTTACTTTTGTTCTTGAGGTCACGGGAGAAATCATGTTGCAAGTAATCATGTGAACTTAATATGTGTTCGATATTTCGATAGTATGTATGTTGTGATTCCCTTAGTGGTGTCATGTGAACATCGACTACATGACACTTCACCATATTTGGTCCTAAGGGAATGCATTGTGGAGTAGCAATTAGATGATGGGTTGCGAGAGTGACAGAAGCTTAAACCCCAGTTTATGCGCTATTCCGTAAGGGACCGATTGGATCCAAAAGTTTAATGCTATGGTTAGAATTTATTCTTAATACTTTTCTCATAGTTGCGGATGCTTGTGGGAGGGTTAATCATAAGTAGGAGGTTTGTTCAAGTAAGAACAGCACCTAAGCACCGGTCCACCCACATATCAAATTATCAAAGTACCGAACACGAATTAAACCAAAATGATGAAAGTGACTAGATGAAATTCCCGTGTACCCTCAACAACGCTTTGCTTATCATAAGAGACTGTTTTGGCCTGTCCTTTGCCTCAAAAGGATTGGGCTACCTTGCTGCACTTTTATTACTACTATCGTTACTTGCTCGTTACATATTATCTTGCTATCAAACTACTCTGCTACTTATAATTTCAGCACTTGCAGACATTACCTTGCTGAAAACTACTTGCCATTTCCTTCTGCTCCTCGTTGGGTTCGACACTCTTACTTATCGAAAAGAGCTAAAATTTATCCCCTATACTTGTGGGTCATCAAGGCTATTTTCCGGCGCTGTTGCCGGGAAGTGAAGCGCCTTTGGTAAGTGGAATTTGGTAAGGAAACATTTATATAGTGTGCTGGAATTTATTGTCACTTGTTACTATGAAAAACAATCCTTTGAGGGGTTTGTTCAGGGTATCTTCACCGCATACGGAACCACAATTAGTTACCCCTCAACCTACTGCACCTACTAAAAATATTGAATATGAAATTCCTTCGGGTATGATAGAACAACTGCTAGCTAATCCTTATGCAGGAGATGGAACCGAACATCCTGATATGCACTTGATATATGTAGAACAATTTTGTGGATTGTTTAAGCTTGCACGTTTACCCAGGGATGAAGTTATGAAAAAGGTTTTCCCTTTATCTTAGAAGGGAAAAGCATTGGCATGGTATAGGCTATGTGATGATATTGGATCTTGGAATTGAAATCGTTTGAAATTGGAGTTCCACCAAAAAAATTATCCTATGCATCTAGTTCATCGTGATCGGAATTATATATATAGTTTTTGGCCTCGTGAAGGAGAAAGTATCGCCCTAGCTTGGGGGAGGATTAACTCAATGTTATATTCATGCCCCAATCATGAGCTCTGAAGAGAAATTATTATCCAGAATTTTTATGATTGGCTTTCTCGTAATGATCAAACCATGCTTGATACTTCTTGTGCTGGTTCTTTTATGAAGAAGACTATTAAATTCCAGTGGGATCTTCTGGAAAGAATTAAATGCAACTCTGAAGATTGGGAACTCGACGAAGGTAAAGAGTCAGGTATTAAACTTAAGTATGATTGTGTTAAATCTTTAATGGATACCGATGCTTTTCAAAAGTTTAGCATTAAATATGGACTTGACTCTGAGATAGTAGCCTCCTTTTGTGAATCATTCGCTATGATCATGTTGAACTCCCTAAAGAGAAGTGGTTTAAATATCACCCACCTATTAAATAAGAAACAAAAGAACCGGTACCGGTTAAAGAAGAAACTATACTTTATAATGTTGATCCATTTGTTCCTTCTGCTTATATAGAGAAACCACCTTTCCCTGTTAGGATAAAGGAACATGCTAAAGTTTCAACTGTGGTTAACAAAAGCTATATTAGAACACCTAAACCTGATGAACAAATTCAAGTAGAACCTAGTATTGCTATGGTTAAAGATCTCTTGGAAGAAGATATAGATGGCATGTTATTTACTTTTGTGAAGAAGGTGCTAGAATTGCCAAACCTGATAAAAAAGATAAACATAGACCCGTCGTTAGCATAACCGTTATCTCAGTTAAAATAGGAGATCACTGTTATCATGGTTTATGTGATATAGGTGCTAGTGTGAGTGCTATTCCTTACACCTTATATCAAGAAATTATGAATGACATAGCACCCGCAGAAATAGAAGACATAGATGTTACTATTAAACTTGCTAATAAAGACACTATATCACCGATTGGGATTGTTAGAGATGTTGAAGTCTTGTGTGGGAAAATAAAATACCCTACTGATTTTCTTTTTCCTGGTTCCCCACAAGATGACTTTTGTCCCATTATCTTAGGTAGACCTTTCTTGAACACCGTTAATGCTAAAATAGATTGTGAGAAGCAAACTGTCGGTGTTAGTTTTGGTGATGAGTCTCATGAATTTAATTTTTCCAAGTTTAGTAGAAAGCTTCATGAAAAAGAATTGCCTAGTAAGGATGAATTAATTGGTCTTGCTTCTATTGTTGTACCACCTATTGATCCTTTAGAACAATATTTGCTAGACCATGAAAATGATTTACATATGCATGAAATAAATTAAAGAAATAAAATTTTCTTTGAACAACGTCCTCTGCTTAAACACAATTTGCCTATTGAAACTCTAGGAGGTCCTCCTCCACCTAAAGGTGATCCTGTGTTTGAATTAAAACAATTGTCAGAGACTTTGAAATATGCTTATCTTGATGAAAAGAAGATATATCCTGTTATTATTAGTGCTAACCTTTCAGAACATGAAAATGAAAGATTATTGAAAGTTCTAAGGAAGCACCGAGCTGCTATTGGATATACTCTTGATGATTTAAAGGGCATTAGTCCCACTCTATGTCAGCACAAAATTAATATGGAACCTGATGCTAAACCCATTGTTGATCACCAACGTTGGTTAAACCTGAAGATGAAAGAAGTGGTAAGAACGGAAATATTAAAACTTCTGGTAGCAGGTATAATCTATCCTATAGCTGATAGCAGATGGGTAAGTCATGTTCATTGTGTCTCTAAAAAAGGAGGTATTACTGTTGTTCCTAATGATAAGAATGAACTTATTCCACAAAGATTTGTTACAGGCTATAGAATGGTAATTGATTTTAGAAAATTAAACAAAGCAACTAGAAAATATCATTACCCTCTGCCTTTTATTGATCAAATGCTTGAAAGATTATCTAAGCACACGCATTTTTGCTTCCTTGATGGATATTCTGGTTTTTCACAAATACCTGTTTCTCAACCTGATCAAGAAAAAACCACTTTTACTTGTCCCTTTGGAACCTATGCTTATAGACGTATGCCTTTTGGTTTATGTAATGCACCTGCTACCTTTCAAAGATGTATGACTGCTATATTCTCCGACTTTTGTGAAAAGATTGTTGAGATTTTCATGGATGACTTTCCTGTTTATGGGAAGCCTTTTGATGATGGTTTATGCAATCTTGATCAAGTTTTGCAGAGATGTGAACAAACAAATCTTGTCTTGAATTGGGAGAAGTGCCACTTTATGGTTAATGAAGGAATTATCTTGGGTCATAAAATTTCTGAAAGAGGTATTGAAGTGGACAAAGCTAAGGTTGATGCAATTGATAAAATGCCATGTCCTAAAGATATAAAAGGTATTCATAGTTTCTTAGGTCATGCTGGTTTCTATAGGAGATTTATCAAAGACTTTTCAAAAATTTCTAGGCCTCTTACTAGTCTCTTGCAAAAGGATATTCCTTCTGTTTTTTATGATGATTGTCTAGAAGCCTTTGAAACAATCAAGAAAGCCTTAATTTCTATACCTATTGTTCAACCACCTGATTGGAACTTGCCTTTTGAAATTATGTGTGATGCTAGTGATTCTGCTGTTGGTGTTGTTCTAGGACAAAGAGTTGATAAGAAACTTAATGTAATTCATGTTGGGGAACGAGTATTTCAAAAAAATTGCCTACGATCAAGAAAGATCTATCTAGGAGAAGCATAGCAACGAGGGGGAGAGTGTGTCCACGCACTTTTGTAGACCGAAAGCGAAGCGCTTAGTAAGGCGGCTGATGTAGTCGAACGTCTTTGCGATCCAACCGATCAAGTTCCGAACGCACGGCACCTCCACGATCTGCACACGTTCAGCTCGGTGACGTCCCTCGAACTCTAGATCCAACTGAGTCCGAGGGAAATTTGTAGGACCTTGAAGTATGTCTAGAGGGGGGTGATTAGACTACTTGACCGATAAAAACTTAACCTTTTCCCAATTTTAGACTTTGGCAGATTTTAGCTATTTTAAAACAAGTCAAGCAATCTTCACACAATTCAAGCAAGCATGCAAAGAGTATATAGGCAGCGGAAAATAAAGCGTGCAACTTGCAATAATGTAAACGGAAGGGTTTGGAGAAATCAAACACAATTGGAGACATGGATGTTTTTGTCGTGGTTCCGATAGGTGGTGCTATCGTACTTCCACATTGGTGGAGACTTCAACCCACGTAGGGTAACGGTTGCGCGAGTCGACGGAGGGCTCCACCCATGAAGGATCCACGAAGTAGCAACCTTGTCTATCCCACCATGGCCGTCGCCCACGAAGGACTTGCCTCACTAGCGGTAGATCTTCACGAAGTAGGCGATCTCCTTGCCCTTACAAACTCCTTGGTCCAACTCCACAATCTTGTCGGAGGCTCCCAAGTGACACCTAGCCAATCTAGGAGACACCACTCTCCAAGAAGTAACAAATGGTGTGTTGATGATGAACTCCTTGCTCTTGTGCTTCAAATGATAGTCTCCCTAACACTCAACTCTCTCTCATAGGATTGGATATGGTGGAAAGAAGATTTGAGTGGAAAGCAACTTGGGGAAGGCTAGAGATCAAGATTCATATGGTTGGAATGGAATATCTTGGCCTCAACACATGAGTAGGTAGTTCTCTCTCAGAACTGGTAAGTTGGAAGTGTAGGTTTGTTCTGATGGCTCTCTCCATGAATGAAGAGGAGGTGGAGGGGTATATATAGCCTCCACACAAAATCTAACTGTTACACACAATTTACCAAACTCGGTGGGACCGAATCATCAAACTCGGTCAGACCGATTTAGTAAACCTTGTGACCGTTAGGATTTTCGGTGGGACTGACATGCATTTCGGTAGGACCGATTTGGTTAGGGTTAGGGCATAATGTAATCTCGGTGAGACCGATTACACAAACTCGGTGAGACCGATTTTGGTAATTAGCTAACCAGAGAGTTGGTCAGGTAAACTCGGTGGGACCGATTTGCTCTTTCGGTGAGACTGAAAAGTTACAAAAGGGAAACAAAGAGTTTACATTGTAATCTCGGTGGGACCGATTTGCTCTTTCGGTGAGACCGAAAAGTTAGGAAGGGGAAACAGAGATATTACAATCCCATCTCGGTGAGACCGAGATCCCTATCGGTGAAACCGATTTGCCTAGGGTTTGTGGCAGTGGCTATGACATCTGAACTCGGTGGCGCCGGATAGAAAGAATTGGTAGGGCCGAGTTTGACTTTGGGTTTAGGTCATATGTGGATGTGAGAAAGTAGTGGAGGGTTTTGGAGCATATCATTAAGCACATGAAGCAAAAGGCTCATTAAGCAACACCTCATCCCTTCTTGATAGTATTGGCTTTTCCTATAGACTCAATGTGATCTTGGATCACTAAAATGTAAAATGTAGAGTCTTGAGCTTTTGAGCTTGAGCCAATCCTTTGTCCTTAATATTTTGAGGGATCCACTTTCATCATCCATGCCATGCCATTCATTGAGCTTTCCTGAAATATTTATCTTGGAATAGTATTAGCTCAATGAGCTATATATTGTTATGAATTACCAAAACCACCTAGGGATAGTTGCACTTTCAATCTCCCCCTCTTTGGTAATTGATGACAACATATATATCAAAGCTTCGACAAACGATAATAAAATTGAAAAACATCATCGCTTTGAGAAGTATGTGATAAGCAAGAGCTCCCCCTAAATTTGTGCATATCTTAAGATTTGCTTTGGACTGCAAATGCACAAGAAATTAGGCTCATGGGTTACTCTTCCATGTCACATACATCTTGGTGGAGCGCTCAAAATAATAACGATTGAATACATGCACTCATCACCAAGCACAGTGAATGATCATGTAAGGATAGATAAGATAATATCATAAAAGGCATAAGTATAGCTTATGATCAAACACATGATCATCAATGTCTCACGGGTAATGCATAGTATCTCAAGCAATCAAACGCAAAAAAGTTCAACCAAGAAGACAAGAGAGAACAAAAGCAAATCTCTCTCTCTCTCTCGAAACCTATGATCTATACATTTTTCTCCCCCTTTGGCAACAAGTTACCAAAAAGTTCCTAGAAAATGCATAGTACTATGTTGTCTCTCAGGCTTGGTCTTCTGGTGGTGGTGTAGACAGACTCAAGGACGAACACATCAAGAGACGTGGTAGGAGCTGAAGAAGTTGGAGCTGGAGCTGATTGAGCTGGAGCTGTAGCTGGAGCTGAAGTAGTGGCTCGTGTCTCGAGTTGGTACTGCAGCTGACCTCTGAGCTCTAGGCACTCCGCAAATGCATCGCTTGTCGCCTTGCCCTTCCTCTCCTGCATATCATCTTGTAATTGCTCCACAAATGATGAATCTCACCACTTTGACATCAAGATCATAGAATTTTTGTTCCAAGATTCTCTCCAGCTCTCCTGGTTTTGAGTTAGGTGGCCAACCCTTCTCAATCCGTAGAGATGATGCTATTAAGTAACCAAGCTGCTCCTGCTTATTATTCAGAAAGTAGTCAGATGCCTCTGCTTGAGTTGGCATCTTTGCAGCTTTCTCTTTCCTTGCCTTCTCCTTTCTCTCCTGAGCAACTGATGATGGTTCATTCTCGGTCATGACAACTCGATTGTCCTCAAAATCAGGATAGAGAACCATGTGTTCCTTATCCAAGAGATACTTGCATGTGCCCATCTTCGAGTTTATCAACTCCTGAATCTGTGGGGCATATCCACAACTTCTCTTCTGATCTGCTGCTGTCCTCTTGTGTGTCTCGACTATGAGGTTCATGACCTTGAATTTCTGAGGCACATCAAAGATATGAAGCAAATTGATTGCATGTCCTCTAATCATGTTATGGTCACCTGATTTGGGCAATAGAGTATGCCTTAAGATCCAGTTGATCGTAGGCAGCCCCGATGCAGTAAAATGGACTGATCCAAACTTGAAGTTCTCAAGTGCATCATCGGGGATCTCCTTGTACATGTGTGACATTGTGCTATGATCCATTTTCTTCTTTCCATAAATGTCTAGGTCATCCTCACTTTCCTTTGGGGCATTGATCAAACTTGCCCATTCCTCTATGGTAGACTGATATATGGTTCCTTCTGACATCCACACTATCCTGCCATCTGGATAGAAGTGTGTCGTGGAGTAGAATTGCATGATAAGTTCATCGTTCCAGTTGGTGAGCTTCTGCCCAACAAAATCAGCAACTCCACAAGCACTGAAGCTGTCATAAACTCCAGGGTAGTGTTCTGCATTCTCCTTCATGTAGGTCCAGTTGACCCATCTCATATCGCAAACTATGGGCTTCCTATCCAGCAAGACAGTCTCATAAAAGTCCTGCTGCTCCATGGTGTGGAACCTGTAATCCACAACAGTCCTTCTCCTCGTGGCATATGGATCTGTATCTCTCCATAGCCCCAACCCATTATCTCTCCTGATCTTCATGTTTTCAGCCACATGATGAGCATCGTTGTGGTCTGGGATCTTGGGTTTGAGCTTCCTTAGGACCTGCCCTTCTTCTTCTTCTTCAGCTTCAACGTCAGGCAATGGGGCCTTTTTCTTTTCGGCTGCTGGTATGCTCCTGGTATTCCTCTTGGGTGCATTCTTGGGCTTGGAGGCAGCTTTGGGCTTGGAAGTTGCAGCCCTCGACTTGATTGCATCACCCATCAGCTTTTGTGCCTTGGGTGCGTGCTCTGCAGCCTCTTCTTCTTCTTCTTCTTCCATCATGGAAGGCTTCCTATCACTCTTGCCATGGTCTTCTTGACCCTTTCTTTCCTTTTCTTTCCCTCTGCAGCAACAGGCTCTTTGGGTTGAGATTCCAAAGGAGCTTGAGTAGACACTCTAGCTTTGGACATTGGTTGTCTGCCTGCTGGCCTTTTGATTTTCAAACCAGGCTTCACTTATAATGAACTGACCTCCCTTGTCGGTGTCAAAACCGGCGGATCTCGGGTAGGGGGTCCCGAACTGTGCGTCTAGGCGGATGGTAACAGGAGACAAGGGACACGACGTTTTACCCAGGTTCGGGCCCTCTTGATGGAGGTAAAACCCTACGTCCTGCTAGATTAATATTGATGATGTGTGTTACAAGAGTGGATCTACCACGAGATCAAAGAGGCTAAACCCTAGAAGCTAGCCTATGGTATGATTGTCGTTCGTCCTATGGACTAAAACCCTCCGGTTTATATAGACACCGGATAGGGTTAGGGTTACACAGAGTCGGTTACAATGGTAGGAGATCTACATATCCAGACGCCAAGCTTGCCTTCCACGCCAAGGAAAGTCCCATCCGGACACGGGACGAAGTCTTCAATCTTGTATCTTCATAGTCTTGGAGTCCGCCGGTGATGATAGTTCGCTATTCGGACACCCCTAATCCGAACTCCTCAAGAGCCCCTGAACCAGGCTTCAATGACGATGGGTCCGGCGCGCATATTGTCTTCGGCATTGCAAGGCGGGTTCTTCCTCCGAATAATTTATAGAAGATTGTCAACACCAGGATAGTGTCCGACTCTGCAAAAATAAATTCCACATACCACCGTAGAGAGAATAATATTACACAAGATCAATCTGCTGACATATTTTGTGGCGTGACGCCGCACCACTACCAAGCCTTTATTCAAATTGTTTTACTGTTCCACCTCAGTAGCGTTTAGCGAGAGGTTTCCTTGGCACGCCTTGTCGAGGCAGAGATCGTGTTCCCTTATTCCGGGATTCCCATCAATACGGACGTAGAACCCAACCGCGCCATTGATTGTGGCGCTTGGGAGATAATCGAGTTTTACCAGGCGGTGGGGACACATGTTTTGTCCGCCCATATAAGGGATAAGGATCCATCCTTTCACCCACGCCTTCTTCCTCCTTTGCTCATCCATTCCCGCACTCGAGCTCTAGCGCCCAAGTCCGCACTTTCCTCCTCAACCTTCTCCAACCATGTCAGGAGCGGGAGGCAGATGGATGGCCTCCTCCGTCACGGAGGGGCACATCACAAGACTGCGGGAGGCCGGATACTTGTCCGGCGATATCACGCACAGGCTGCCCGACGCGGGGCAGCTTATTCCAACCCCCAGTCCCCATGAGAGGGTGGTATTTCTCCCCCACTTCCTCCGCGGACTCGGTTTTCCACTTCACCCATTTGTCCGGGGGCTCATGTTCTACTACGGCCTGGACTTCCATGACCTGGCCCCGAATTTCGTCCTCAACGTCTTGGCGTTTATCGTCGTGTGCGAGGCCTTCCTCTGCATCCAGCCGCACTTCGGCTTGTGGCTCAAGACCTTCAGTGTCAAGCCGAAGGTTGTGAAGGGCAGTCAAGTGGAGTGCGGAGGCGCCATGGTCGGCAAGATGGCCAAAGTCCTATGGCTCGAGGGCTCCTTTGTGGAGACAATAAAGGGGTGGAAATCGGGGTGGTTCTACATCACCGAGCCACGTGACCCTGAATGGGTGGCGGCCCCCGAATTCAGATCCGGATTCCCCACATGGCTCTCGTCATGGAAAGAGACGGGCCTGAAGTGGGGGGATTCAGACGAGCTATCCGGACTCCAAACACGCGTCTGGAACCTGGTGGACAAGAATCCCAGGCTTGTCGACGTAATCCAGGTGATGCTCATCCGCCGGATTCTCCCATGCCAACAACGGGACTTCAATTTGTGGAGTTCGATCCGCACAAAGACCGAACCTTGAGCCGCTCTTCGATACCACGCACGAAGATGCCCGGAAGGTGCTGTTCAAGGGCGCCAAGCCCCGCATCCGCTAACAAAGATCACGGATACAGCTCGCGCGCCAAGCCAGCGAGGTAAGTTATTTTACCCTTTACGGACTCCTTTTTCATAGATTGACTCTACGTGGGTTCGAAAACTCCCTATTCTTCGACAGTGTCTGGTTGACAACGTCCGGACAGATTAACTGTCCGCCTTTGCCGAAGACCCAGCGGACGCCCGATTGACGGCTGCTGGCTCCGGCACCCCATGTGGTGCCGGAGAAGAAGGCTAAGAAGGAGGCTGCGGAACTCAAGGAGCACCCGACGCCAGGTGTTGTCGGATTCTGAAGCAGAATCTTCTCCTGAAGACGAGGAGGAAGAAGAAGAAGCTTCTCCCCCAGCGGGGGAGGAGAGGAAAAGGAAGGTCGCCCCAACTAGGGAGGCCGGAGGGTCCAAGAAGGGAAGAACCCTTCCTCCGGACTTCTCCACCAACGTCGTCGACGACGAGGGGGATCGGCCTACGAGGGCCAAGCCCCTGGCGAGATCGTAAGTGTCCGGATACCCGTGGCTTTTTATTATCGCAGAGTGTTCTCTAATGTCGAACAATCGTGCAGCCCGCCCAAAGCGAGTTCGTCGATTCATCGAGCGGGTCCCTGGGCTCGTCGGAAATGGAGAGTACTTCTCTTCTGACCGCCTCCTCGCCTCATGCTGCGGACAACGCCGCGGCGGAGCTCCAAAGGGGGCTTGGTCACGAGGAGGTGGTGCAGGAGGTGCCACAAGGCAACCTCCCGGACTCCAGGCGCGTGGGGGGCAAGACCCCCAGGGGCTCTAAGCCCGACCCTTGTCCGGGCTTCATGCCGGAACCTTCAGTGGTTCCGGAGTCCGGTAAGCGATCCCTTCGCAAGAAGGGTAAGACGCCGTGTCCTTCGGCCCAACCGGAGGCACTGGATAGCTTCGAGGCGCCAACGGCGCCCATCGAGGAGGAGCACCGCCTTTGTTATGAGTGCGGTGATCCGGACAGTTCAGTCCGCCAAGAGCGGGCTGACCAAGCCTGCATACTAGTCTTCTATCAGGCTTTGAGGTAAGAAATTACAATATATGTAAAATGGTACCGCATAGACAGTAGCCCCTGATGCTCGGTTCGGTGTTCGGAAAGAAAAGCCGGACTGAGGATCCTTAGAAAGATAAACGCAGGAGTCATAAAAATATGTCAATATGGGATTGCAGGTTGTCTGCTGACCTCCGCCAGATCGATCATGGGAGGTCAATACTTTGAAGGAAAACCTCGAGTGGTCCGAGAACGAGCTCGGCCATGCCAAGAAGCAACTCGAGGAAAAAGAAGGTGAGTAATACCTTATGAAAATTGTACTCCCTCCGTCCGAAAATACTTGTCGGGGGAATGGATGCATCTAGACATATTTTAGTTCTAGATACATTCATTTTTAGCCATTTCTTCGACAAGTATTTCCGGACGGAGGGAGTACCTTACAGAAAAGGATTTGGTTGCAAGAAAAATGACAAGGATAACGTGGGTATTGTAGGGGCCGCTAACGAGGTGGCGACCCTGAAGGAGGCGGTGGCCGCGGCCGAGCGTAATGCGGCCGCGGAACGCACCGAGCGTAATGCGGCCGCGGAATGCACCGAGCGAGAGAAGCAGGAGGCGCAGGTGGCAGAGGTACAGCAAGAGCTCCAGGATCTCGTGAAAAAACATGAGAACTTGGAGCGTGACTCGAAGACTCGAGAGTCTGAGCTTGCAACGGCTCTTGAGAGTGCCAAAACCGCTAAGGCCGAAGCCTACAAGGCCCTCCAGGAGATTGAAGCGGTGAAGAAAATAGCAGCAGGTAAGGCATTTTTCATGCAGAGTAAGCATGTGAGTGTTAATTACCTGTTGCTTACCCAAATTCGGAGCTCTCCAGGGGCGTTCGCAGAGCTTCCTCGCAGCGTGTCCGATGCTGCCGCATTCTACCGGGCCGAGGAGGGGAGCTCAACGGAGAAGATCTTCTGGTCTCAGTATGCTGAGGCCGGACATCCGGTGCCCCTTAGCGATCAGCTGAAGCAGCTGGTCAAGCTCCACAAGGCGGCCGAACAGGCCATGAAGGGCCTCATAGTTCGGATGTGGCCTAAGGAGGCCATGCCAGGGAGCTACTTCGGCCTGGTGCGGCGGCTGGTGGATGCGTGCCCGTGGGTTGAAGTTATCAAGCATTCCGCTTGTATCGAGGGTGCCCGTCGGGCCCTTGCCCACGCAAAGGTGCACTGGGGCAAGATGGATGCCCAGAAGCTCGTGACGGACCCGCCACCAGAGGGCAAGGAGCATCGCATGCCCGAGATGTATTATAAGAGGGTGCTGAAGTGCGCCCGCACTATTGCGGGTGAGTGCTCCAAAGATGTAATATTTGAGTAGACTCGCATTTTGTTATCCTGTGCGCTGAAAACTTAGTTCATATGCGCTAAGCAACGCTTGTTAATTTAAAATATTACCTTCTGTGCGGCTGTTTATCAAATCTGAGAGATGGCAAGTCGTCGGCTTCAGCCCCCATGCCACGAGTGCCGGGTGTTCGATGAACTTGAGTGCTCTTGTTCCCATTTTGGGTCCATCTAGGAGGCGCCAACACAACGAACAAGGCAACCGGACTTATAATGCTTGAACACTCTCACTTAGCCATAGAATTCTATAATTTTAAATTTCGCGAAGCCCCTAGTCTTCGAAGGTCAATTTGGGGCGCTATCCACGCCTTGGCCGGACTGTATCCGCTCCTCTCTAAGCGGCATAAGTCTTTAGGACTCGCAGAAAACCTCTCGCACAGCGATCGGTCTCTCGCCTCATCATGACGGTCAGTTTTAGCTTTCCATCGAGGCGTTAACTCAGCCGAACTGGGGCGGAATCGCAGTGGTTCTCCCGGTGCTATCTTAGCCGATATAACGGAACGTAAGGTACCAAAACACGGGAGCCGGGCAAACCCAACTATTGACCCAAGACATGATTTGGAGCCGATGCATATAGTGCTATAAGTTCGGGGTGCCGCACTTGTGAATGTGTTCGGACTCATCACACCATAACGCGGGAAACATAAGCCCCTGGTGTATATTAGCCGTACCAAAGTGTACGGATGCAACATGTCGTGAATGAACATATGTATGAAAAAAGAAAAGCAATTATAAGCAAAAAGGTGCTGCATTGTTTTATTCAATAAGTGCTGCTACAAATGCAGAACGATACAAATAGTGCGATAAGCAAGGTAGGAGACTGTTAAACATGTCCCCCTCCAGGGGTAGGCTGCAGATTGGTGTATGAAAATGCTCGTAATGGAGACACCTGTATATTCGTTGTAGCCTTGCTCCTTCCCTGGATGTTGCATCGTGAGTTCGGCAGGTCTGCTGCCGGACAGGGCTTCTGACAAACGGAGTCCTGTGGTTAAAAAGTAAAAGGTAAAAAGAAAAGAAAAAGGAACGACACACTTGAGAGCCCCTTGTGTGTTTGAGCCACAGTCTGGGTGTATTGTGGTCGTGCCCCCTCCCCATGCCCATGGTATCTTCGTGAGCGTAATGGTGTACGCGAAGGACCTGCTTTGACGCTTCGCAGAGCTGGGTTGGGGCCGCATCGCTGGCGCTGCTTGGAACGTGCTGTGGTCTTGTTGTAAGTTACTCCGGCGCCGCTTGGTTGTGTCCGCCGCTTAACAGCCGGATTCGATAAGTTGCCTTAAGAGGCTGCATTGCACTTCGCCGCGAGAGCCGCCAGTATGTTCCTCCGTGCGGAGAGAACGCTCGGTGTTTCCGCTGATGATAATGACTCCTCGAGGGCCTGGCATTTTGAGCTTGAGGTATGCGTGAGTGCGGCACCGTGTTGAACTTTGCAACGCGGTACATCCGAGCAAGGCATGATAGCCGCCATGAACGGGACTATGTCAAGATTAACTCCTCGCTTCGGAAGTTATCCGGGATCCAAGACCACTTCCAGTAATTGAGCCTGTATAATTGGCTTCTACACCTGGTATGACGCCTTTAAAGGTCGTTTTGGTAGGTTTAATCCTTGAGGGCTCTATGCCCATTTTGCGCACTGTATCCTGGTAAAGCAGGTTCAGGCTGCTGCCGCCGTCCATCAGGACTCTAGTTAGGTGAAATCCATCGACGATTGGGTCTAGGACCAGTGCGGCGAATCCGCCGTGCCGGATGCTGGTGGGGTGGTCCCTTCGGTCAAAAGTGATCGGGCAGGAGGACCACGGATTGAACTTCGGGCAACTGCTCCATCGCGTAGACATCCTCGAGTGCACGCTCGCTCCCTTTTGGGTATGTGCGTTGCGTATATCATGTTCACCGTCCGCACTGTGGGGGAAACCTTCATCCTCTATTGTACGGCGGTTGGGTCTCGTCCTCGTCATCGCTATGTAGCCCCTTGTCATTGTTTTCGGCAATTAACTTGCCTGCCTGCTTGAATACCCAACAATCCCTGTTGGTGTGGTTAGCTGGCTTTTCGGGGGTGCCGTGTATCTGGCACAAGCGGTCGAGTATTCGGTCCAAATTGGATGGACCCGGAGTAGTTCGTTTGAATGGCTTTTTCCGCTGACCGGTTTAGAGCCTTTGAATCCGCATTGACCGTCGATCCTCAATATTGTCGCCGTTAGTGCGGCGTTTGTTTTGTTACGACGCTGCCTGCCGCTTTGGTCCTTGAAGTCCGGACTGCCAGAATTTTTGCTAAGGTTGTTGCCGAGTGCTAGCTAGTTGTCCTCACCCGCAGCAGCGGGTCATGAGTGATGTGAGGGCTGCCATGGATTTCGCTTTTCCTATCCTAGGTGCCGGGCAAGCCACTCGTCATGATGTTATGCTTGAAGGCCGCGAGGGCCTCCGCATCCGGACAATCGACGATTTGGTTTTTCTTGGTTAAGAACCGTGTCTGTAATTGTCCGCCGATTCGTCTGCTGCTGAATTATGTGGCTTAGGTCATCGGCGTCTGGTGGTCGCACATAAGTGCCCTGGAAGTTATCGAGGAATGCAGCTTCCAGGTCCTCCCAGCTCCCAATTGACTCTGCTGGCAGGCTGTTGAGCCAATGCCGGGCTAGTCCTTTAAGTTTGAGGGGGAGGTATTTGATGGCATGGAGATCGTCACCGCGGGCCATGTGGATGTGAAGGAGATAGTCTTCGATCCAAACCGCGGGGTCTGTTGTGCCATCATAGGATTCAATATTGACGGGTTTAAACCCTTCGGGGATTTGATGATCCATTACTTCGTCTGTGAAGCATAGTGGGTGTGCGGCGCCTCTGTACTGGGCGATATCGACGGAGCTCAATAGAGCTTGGTCTGTTTTGTTCGGCCCGGCCGGACTTACTGTGTCTGGCGTGACGGTTGTCGTCACGTACCGTGGGGCGCCCACGTGATCCATAGATCGATCTTGATTGTCTTGCCTTATCCTCCAATATATCTCGCAGGTCCAGAGCGTTCCCCTTTGGCCGTGTGCTTTTTGAGCGATGCCGTGGTACGGTTCTAGTGAAGGGCCTAGAGGCCTCTCTGTCGCGGCCACGGGGTGGTCGGTCAGCCGTATTGTCTCCTGGTGATGCGGGTTCGTAAGCCTCCTCCTCTAATCGGGGGAGCAGCTTGCGTTTAGGGTAGCTTTGGGAGGGGCGTTCGAGCTCATGCTCTTCGGCCGCGAGGACTTCGGTCCATCTGTCGGCTAGCAGATCCTGATTAGCTCTAAGCTGTTGCTGCTTTTTCTTTAGGCTGTTCGCCGTGGCTATAAGCCCGCGTCTAAAACGCTCTTGTTCGACGGGATTCTCGTGCACGACGAATTCATTGTCGCCGAGGCTTGCTTCGCCTTCGGAGGGAGGCATATAATCCTCTACCTCTTCTTCGCCGCTCTCTCTTGAGGGCTGGCGTCTTCATCCTCCTGCGATGGATCTTGCTGGAGTGGATTGTCTTCGGCGTTGTCCGGTGTATTGTTATCTCCGGTGCCGGAATCTTCATTCTTGCTGTGGCGGGATTTAGAGCGGCGCCGCTGACGACGGCGCTTGGGCTGCTTCTTGGAGGGGTCATCCTCCGTTGTTCCATCGCCGTTCCCATCTTTTGGGATGTCCACCATGTATATGTCGTATGACGAGGTGGCCTTCCAGTGCCCTGTAGGCGCTGGGTCTTGGTCGTCTCCGCATCATCGCCCATACCGCCGATGTCTTCGAGTCGTAGTCTAGCATGTCGGTTAGGTCGTCGACAATGCTACCAAGTGGGTGGTGGGTGGGCGTCAAATTTATTCGTCGATCCGATCCCAACCTTCCCGACCGTAGTCCGCCCAGGCTCTCCGGATAAAGAGAGAGACTTTAGTGAATTCAGGATGTCGCCAAAAGGCGAGTCTTGAAAAGATGTCCGCGTGACCGTGAACTCCATAACGGGCGCCCAATCGGATTCGATCGGCAAGGGCGCGGAGGGTTCGGAGTCCGGATAGGAGTCCGGTGCCCTGGATTCGGAGTCTTTGCAAAGGAGAGGATGGAGTTCGCTCGGTCGCCAGAGAGATTGTAGCCCCGAGGCGGTGTCCAACCACTCGCCCTCGGTCGGGAATCCGCCCGGATTAAGGGCCGGAGCGGATATCGGTGCGGCCTCCGTGGCACCGCTCGCTGTAGAGCTAGATCATGCCCATCGAGACAAAGCGGCACGCTATTGCGGCTCAATCCGTCAAGATCAAGTCTCCGTGGATATCGGCCGATAGTTTAAACTTCCAAATCTGACCGATGGCCAGGGCGTAGCTTTCGATCTGCTCCGGATGGCTGCTTAATTGGCCCGCAGCAAAGCCGCCGAACACAAAGATCTGTCCGGGAGAAAAGTCTCACCCGACCACGCCGTTGTTGATGATCGGAGGAGCCATCGAGCCTATCGGCGACGACACGAGGAACTCTCAATGAAAGCACCAATGTTGGTGTCAAACCGCGGATCTCGGTAGGGGGTCCCGAACTGTGCGTCTAGGCGGATGGTAACAGAGACAAGGGACACGACGCTTTACCTGTGTTCGGGCCCTCTTGATGGAGGTAAAACCCACGCCCCGCTAGATTAATATTGATGATGTGTGTTACAAGAGTGGATCTACCACGAGATCAAAGAGGCCAAACCCTAGAAGCTAGCCTATGGTATGATTGTTGTTCGTCCTACGGACTAAAACCCTCCGGTTTATATAGACACCGGATAGGGTTAGGGTTACACAGAGTCGGTTACAATGGTAGGAGATCTACATATCTGTATCGCCAAGCTTGCCTTCCACGCCAAGGAATGTCCCATCCGGACACGGGAAGAAGTCTTCAATCTTGTATCTTCATAGTCTTGGAGTCCGGCCGATGATGATAGTTCGCTATACGGACACCCCTAATCCGAACTCCTCAAGAGACCCTGAACCAGGCTTCAATGACGATGGGTCCGGCGCGCATATTGTCTTTGGCATTGCAAGGCGGGTTCTTCCTCCGAATAATTTATAGAAGATTGTGAACACCAGGATAGTGTCCGGCTCTGCAAAAATAAATTCCACATACCACCGTAGAGAGAATAATATTACACAAGATCAATCTGCTGACATATTTTGTGGCGTGACGTCGCACCACTACCAAGCCTTTATTCAAATTGTTTCTACTGTTCCACCTCAGCGCGTTTAGCGAAGCGGTTTCCTTGGCACGTCTTGTCGAGGCAGAGATCGTGTTCCCCTTATTCCGCACTCTGATTCAATAACTCTAAGTAATTTCCGTTCCTTACGAGTTTAATAATCCTTCAAGTCATTCCCAGCCTGTTCGACTATATCATTATCGTGCCAAATTTTAATTGTGCTACCTGGTTCTTCTTCCCGGTGCACAATTTTCGACGATGAGCTAAGCTTACGTCGATCTTCCTCGTCATATCATTTCGCCTTGAACAACAAGCTTGATTTTGAGTTTTTGTCATATCCTTGGTTCCAATAACCTTTCGCTTCATCATTCCTTTGACTTGATGTCATCGCCAACCGATTACATCTTCATGAAATCTCTCAACAAATGTGTTGTGATCATCATCAACATTCTGATGCTCTTTCAGGTTATCAGTTGAATTCATGATGAGAAATACCATCCTTGCCCCTCGATGAATTGTGTTATCATCGACAACATTCTTGCCTCCCCCAACACGAATTTGTTCATTTAAAGTTTGGAAATACATCCTTTTTGACACGTCGATGGATTTTTGTTGAAACCATCGGCCACCTCCTCATCTTCCCTAATAAAATTGCATGAGGTGTTCAAGTAATTCCCGATGGATCCTTTGTGTTCCCAAGGTCTGGCCTTTACCTGATGACCATGTCAACGCTATCGAAAAGTATGACTGTGTTAATCCAAACATCATTAAGAACATTGGAGGCGCAATGCTAAATGTTTCTTGATCAATTATCCAAACACCGTTGTATGGGTAAACATCATGATTCTCCTTGCCTCATTAACTAATTGGATAAATACTTGATGTCCCGTCATGTATATCATGCTCTATTTGTTCTTGGGAACATCGTCGGGCCTTCGCCGGGCCTTCGTGTGCCTCCCCGGTGAGCAGCATCTCCTTTCCCATCTCTCAGCGTTGCTTGTAAACATCGTCGGCCGCCGCACATCGTCTTGCCCGGAGTTGTGCTCGCCGCGCTCCATGTCCAGATGTGCGCGCGCTTAATCGTCGCGCCCTGCTGCTCGAGCTGCACGCGCGCTTGCGCGCCATGCTTCGCTGCTCCTGCTCGTGGCTGTGGCTCGTGGCTGCGCCCTGGTTCGTGGTTCCGTGCAGCTGCTGCTCGCCTACTGGAGCTGTTGTGTGCTCCCGCAGACAGTGCTTGCTGCTCCTGCCGACTGCTGCTTGGCGTTGCTGCCATTGCTCAACCATCGTCGATGTTGCCGCCCGCATGCTGTCGCACCGCTCTCAGGCTCCGCCTCCACCTGCACGCGCCCTCCCGCGCTTGGCCGTGCTCGCGCCACGCCATTGCCCACCGTTGTTTCTCAAGACTACGGTGCTACAAGAAACTGAATGTTATCAGAAGCGCTTGCTAGCTTCTGCCATTTCAACCTGACTAGCTCTATGGACAGCCCCTAAACCACAGCTTATCAAGTGCTAACGCGAGTAAAAATAATATGTGAAGGAAGTATACATGACAAACTCCATTTTATCCCACTAGACCAAATCTTTTGGTGAATAGTTTAAATCTTACAAAAATCACAAAATGACATCTTATGTCAATAACTCCTAGCCTACTAACTTGTGTGTGCTGTGTGTGTGCCTCGTGCATGTGGCCAGAGTAGTGGCCGGCCCTTGCTTAGATTAGTACTAGTAGGTGTTAATTAGTGGTTAGAATAGTCTATGTACAGTTGACATGTGGCCTCTTTTTTTTTAAAGCCTAATTAATAGTTTGTGACAATGACAAGTAGGGCCTAATGCACTGTTCATTGGTTGACTAGTAAAAGTGTTGACTGAGTCATCCCAGCTCCTTGACCCCACATGTCATTGAGTGTGGCTAGCCCCTTGCTGAGTTAAAAAAACCATTTCACTGTTTATAATTTAAATTAAATAAATTGAAAAAAATCCTTTAACTTTAGAAATCTTATAAAATAAATCATAACTCGGATGAAAATACTTTGTACATGAAAGTTGCTCAGAACGACGAGACGAATCCGAATACGCCCTCCGTTCGTCTATCACACGTCCCTAGCATAGCGAACGTTGGACTTTTTCCCTCCGGTTCATCTGTCTGACAGACGTCCGGAACCGGGAAAACTTTCCCGGATGTTATCCTCCTTCGCCAGTATCGCCTAGCGCTGCGTTAGAACACCTCTAGCACCGCTTATTGTCTTGTTATGCTTATGTTTGTGTGTATTTACTGTGTCTCCCCCCCCCTCTTCTTCTCCGGTAGACCTCGAGACCGCTGCTGATGCCCCTGTGATCGACTACGTCGACGACGACCCCTCCTTGCCAGAGCAACCAGGCAAGCCCCCCCTTTGATCATCCCGATATCGCCCATTTCCTTTCTCTCATGCTTGCATTAGATTTTGCTACTGTAATTGTTTGCTCCTATTCTGATGCATAGCCTGCTTTTGTAACCTGCTTATTGATACCTACCTGCTTATCCTAAACTGCTTAGTATAAGTTGGTTAGTGATACATCAGTGACTCCCACCTTGTCCCTGTTGCCCCCTGCTTCATCATCGAAGACCCGATCAACGGGATCGAAGACCATGCCCCGACACCACACATCACTTTCCCTTGTTGCTCGACACTCTTTGGGTTACTATCGAGTGCCGAGGGTGAGACCTCATCAAGACTTCGATGTTAACCTCAGTAGTGTAGTTATTCGGTCGTGGTCATCGAGGGTGATTTCCTCTTTAACCACTTCCGATCGACTCTGTCGTGCAACCCCTCAAGTGTGGACCTCGAGGGTGAATCCTCTTACGCTCACCTTGATGACTACATTGAGTGGAATTCACCGGGGTGATTCCTCGGCTTTCCCTTGATGTTTAGACACACAGCTACTATGATTACTATGACTTTACATCGAGCCATGTTACTAAAGACGGGTCGACCACGAGGGTGCCCGCGAGCTTAATTGCAGTGATGTGGAGTCGGGTTGACTGGAGGGTGCCCGCGAGATAATTACGAGGCGTGGCGGGCATTCCTAGCCCTTGCCGCAAGTCCTCGAGACGGGCAACGGGTCACATCTTTCGTGAGTCTCGCTTGTTACCGCTGCCCTAATCCACTGCGATTTGGATATTTGATCCGAGGGCCTCGGCCCGATAGCACTAACCATCACGTGGGCATAGTATGGGCGTTCTGCGTCGTATACATCAGCCGAAGCTTAATAGACGTCGGCGAATCGAGCGGCGCTACCGGGTTGGACTGGTAAGCTCCTGCCTTTTTAGGAAGGTAGCTAGGTCTGCTCACCGCCGCCTCGCAACGCGTCAGGAGTTCCTGGGAGATGGCCCATGACCCTGGGGCATAGGTTTAGTCCGGCGTGCTGGCCTCTATTAAGTCTAGGTCGGGTTGCGGCGTATTGTTTGGCCGAGGCGGGCATGACCACGAAAGTGTGTCCGCCGGAGTTAAGCGAAGCGTGGTGGGTAAGTTGGTGCACCCTGCAGGAAGAAAACATCTATCGATAGCCTGTCCTCTGATAACGGACACTTGGAGTTGTATCCCAATCGATACAACTAGAACTGGATACTTGAGATGAGAATTGGATGGTGATGAGAACTGGATTGTGATGATAACTGGATAGTATGGCTCTGGGATTTCTTTCTCGCAGGGAGTCGAGAAAGGATCTCTGGCCGAGGTTGATAACACTACTACTACTTTACTTTATGCTACTCTTATCTCTTCTGATGCTGCAAGATGCTTGAAGATGCTGAAGATGCTAGTCTTCGATAGGACTAGGCCTTCTCTCTTCTCGCATTTCTGCAGCCCACCCACATATACAGCCTTCCTTTGATAATGTTGCATCCGTAGTGTAGATCCTTGCTTGCAGTACTTTGATGAGTACTCACGGTTGCTTTGCTTCCCTTTTCCCCTTTCTTCTTCTTTCGGTTGATGCAACCAGATGACGGAGCCCAGGGCCGATGCCACCGCCGATGCTTACTACTACGTGGAGGCCGCCGATGACCAGGAGTAGTTAGGAGGCTCCAGTGCAGGAGGCCTTGCCTTTTCGATCGATGTTGCTTTTGTGCTAGCCTTCTTAAGGCAAACTTGTCTAACTCATGTCTGTACTCAGATATTGTTGCTTCCACTGACTCTTGTGTATTCGAGCTTATGTATTCGAGCCCTCGAGGCCCCTGGCTTGTAATATAAAGCTTGTATTATTTTAATTTGTGTCTAGAGTTGTGTTGTGATATCTTCCCGTGAGTCCTTGATCTTGATCGTACACATTTGCGTGCATGATTAGTGTACGATTGAATCGAGGGCGTCACAAGTTGGTATCGGAGCCAACTGCCTGTAGGTAGCCCCCTTCCAACTCCTTGGCCGAAGTTGAGTCTAGCCATCCAAAACTGTTTTACTAACTTGGCTGTGTGGCTTACGGGCCCACGTCGCCGATGGGTGGTACTAGGATCTTTTATTCCTCGTCTATACTCTGGGATCATGATCTCTCTTCTATTCAGGTTAAACATTTTACTAACTCCGACATTAGGTTCTCGTACCCACTTTCTCCCGGAGAGCCCCGACGTTACCGATGACTGCCTGCTTCGCCAGAAGATTCTCCGGATACTCCTTGATGTTTCTCGAGACTCTGTGCCCTCTGCCTTACAGTTCCTGACCACTGGTAATCCTCATGAATAACCTCCTTGCCGCTTGTACCTTCATCCCCAGTTACTCATGTTGTTACAAGATACCCCTAGCACTCTTCGTTGTTCCGAGAATCCTTGTGCCTTCTGCTTTGCAGCTTCTTTTTGCACTAAGGATAATTCACTTAACCGGGGTCCGCTCATCCCCAGTTGTTCATATGCTTTTCAAAATACTTGTAAATACTATCCGATCTTCCAAGAATCCTCTTCAAACTATTGCTCTGCAAATACTTGTCTACTTGCATTATGGATGCTTTCCATATGTGTAGCAATATTCATTAGTATCCTTTGACACCATCATTTTGATCCTATCGATTCAACATGTGTGAGAAGGCACGCAATCATCAGTTGATCCTTCTAAATTATCTTTCCGGCTCAGACGTCATTTTGAAAATGAGCTGGTTCTCGACTAATCTATTTGTCATCGATTGTGCCCCTAGGTCTATTCTGCTTATCCATCCTTGATCATAGCGTCTGCTTCTGATCCTTCGTTTTGGAAATCATAATTCCTTTGTTATCTAAGCATCGAATTATTCAGATGTTCTATAATCCGATGCCTTTGCATTCTTTCTTCCTCTAATTGAGTACCGATACTCACATCAGCTCCACTTTGGACCGGCAGGCCCATTGTTGGGTTATTATCCGATAGTATCCTTCACATTCAAAATTCTTGTGAGTTATTCCCATGATACATAATGTCTTTGACAATTTTTATCCTCTGCTTTTGTCAACCATGTTCTACCTTCCGAGCTTGTGTTATTTACTCTTGGGGTTTGTGGTATATGTTCCTAAGATGCCCCTATGGGTTGAACCTATGCCATCCCTAATCCATGTGAATCCGAGAGTTTTCACGAGTCATACTCTTCTGGCGTTATGCCAGATATAATTTCAACACTACGACTTCATCGAAAACAAGAAGTGAATGGAACGTTATGCATTAAAGAAGTGGGAGTCGACCTTGAACTTTGTGTTCATGCCCATGGACCCAATGTGGAACTTATCATGGAAGCTTCTTGTGATAATAATAATCCCCTTGTTATAAGTTCATCCGGATGATATGTTTGGTCCTTTACAACCGTGGTTCTGACCATGATTTTCCCCTTTGATTCCATTTCTCGGACAAGTTAAAGCACTTGTCTTCTGCAGATCAATACATCTTCGCAACCTCTATTATGATCTACCTTCGAGTATTACCCCTGGTATCTCGAGGATATCATGCCATTGCACTACATCTTATGAACTTTTGATGGAGTACTACCTTACCCTGTCTCTGTCACTCCAAGGGTTCTGGGTTGTTTGTCAACTGAGAACACCGATAAGTGAATCAATTCCGCACTCTGATTCAATAACTCTAAGTAATTTCCGTTGCTTACGAGTTTAATAATCCTTCAAGTCATTCCCAGCCTGTTCGGCTATATCATTATCGTGCCAAATTTTAATTGTGCTACCTGGTTCTTCTTCCCGGTGCACAATTTTCGATGATGAGCTAAGCTTACGTCGATCTTCCTCGTCATATCATTTCTCCTTGAACAACAAGCTTGATTTTGAGTTTTTGTCATATCCTTGGTTCCAATAACCTTTCGCTTCATCATTCCTTTGACTTGATGTCATCGCCGACCGATTACATCTTCATGAAATCTCTCAACAAATGTGTTGTGATCATCATCAACATTCTGATGCTCTTTCAGGTTATCAGTTGAATTCATGATGAGAAATACCATCCTTGCCCCTCGATGAATTGTGTTATCATCGACAACATTCTTGCCTCCCCCAACACGAATTTGTTCATTTAAAGTTTGGAAATACATCCTTTTTGACACGTCGATGGATTTTTGTTGAAACCATCGGCCACCTCCTCATCTTCCCTGATAAAATTGCATGAGGTGTTCAAGTAATTCCCGATGGATCCTTTGTGTTCTCAAGGTCCGGCCTTTACCTGATGACCATGTCAACGCTATCGAAAAGTATGACTGTGTTAATCCAAACATCATTAAGAACATTGGAGGCGCAATGCTAAATGTTTCTTGATCAATTATCCAAACACCGTTGTATGGGTAAACATCATGATTCTCCTTGCCTCATTAACTAAATGGATAAATACTTGATGTCCCGTCATGTATATCATGCTCTATTTGTTCTTGGGAAGCATATACTCTAATACTTTTGTATAAGCACCTTTTCCTTTCCACTGGTCTGGTTAAACTAATAAGCACTTTTTTCCTTTCCATTGGTTTGTTTAACCTTCTTGTGATCTATATGATATAAGCAGGAATAATTCCCTGCTTATAAAACACCCTGATGTACAACCTTGTCAGTGAGACCATGTTACTATTGTTGGTGACATTCTGGTAGCCACCGATGGATGAGAACTTTGCCTATTGGTCCGCCTCGTTCAACGAGCAGGAAAATAGTTCTTTTCGTCCCTCGCCCTTGGTACCAATGTTGTTGGCAACATAACTGACAGTCTATCATCTGACATGCCTTGCTATCGGCCCCCTTTCTACTTTTAACCCACATGGTGGGCCCATAACCCACAGTTCCACATGATCGGAACCTGACTCTCCTGTATATCTTTTATTCCGAAGTATCATATGCTCTTGGCTTTGTGTTTTGTCACGAGCCACCTTCCGAGAGATGATCTATTCCCGATGCTCTGGACCCCCTTTCTCACTCTATTCAGGTATCAATCGTTTGTCCATTCGGTTGAAACTTCCTATTGTTCCTTCATACTTTGCTCTCGATGCCTTATTAAGTTTCAACTCGAGAGATACTTCTGCCTCTTTCCCTGACCTATAAGGGTCAGTTCTCCCGAAGTTACTCCCGAAGATACTTCTGCGTGCATGATTAGTGTACGATTGAATCGAGGGCGTCACATCCTTAGTCCTTTTCAGGTACTTCAGGATATTCTTGAGCGTTGTCCAGTGTTCCACTCCAGGATCACTTTGGTACCTCCCTACCATACTTATGGAAAGGTTCACATCAGGTCTGGTACACAACATGGCATACATAATAGAGCCTACGGCCGAGGCATAGGGGATGGCACTCATGTTTTCTCTTTCTCCTGTCGAGGTCGGGCGTTGAGCTGTGCTCAATCTCACACCTTTCAATACAAGCAAGAACCCCTTCTTGGATTGATCTATATTGAACTTCTTCAATATCTTGTCAAGGTATGTGCTTTGTTAAAGACCAATGAGGCGTCTCGATCTATCTCTATAGATCTTGATGCCTAATATGTAAGCAGCTTCTCCAAGGTCCTTCATTGAAAAACACTTATTCAAGTAGGCCTTTATGCTTTCCAAAAGTTGTATATCATTTCCCATCAACAGTATGTCATCCACATATAATATGAGAAATGCTACAGAGCTCCCACTCACTTTCTTGTAAATAAATGCTTCTCCATAAGTCTGTATAAACCCAAACGCTTTGATCATTTCATCAAAGCGAATGTTCTAACTCCGAGATGCTTGCACCAGCCCATAGATGGAGCGCTGGAGCTTGCATACTATGTCAGCATTCTTAGGATCGACAAAACCTTCAAGCTGCATCATATACAATTCTTCCTTAAGGAAACCATTGAGGAATGTCGTTTTGACGTCCATTTGCCAGATCTCATAATCATAGAATGCGGCAATTGCTAACATAATTCAGACGGACTTCAACTTTGCTACAGGTGAGAAGGTCTCATCGTAGTCAACCCCTTGAACTTGTCGATAACCCTTAGCGACAAGCCGAGCCTTATAGACGGTCACATTACAATCCGCGTCAGTCTTCTTCTTAAAGATCCACTTATTCTCTATGGCTTGTCGATCATCGAGCAAGTCCGTCAAAGTCCATACTTTGTTTTCATACATGGATCCTATCTCGGATTTCATGGCTTCAAGCCATTTGTTGGAATCCGGGCCCGCCATCGCTTCTTCATAGTTCGAAGGTTCACCGTTGTCTAACAACATGATTTCCAGGACAGAGTTGCCGTACCACTCTGGTGCGGAATGTGTCCTCGTGGACCTGCGAAGTTCAGTAGCAACTTGACCCGAAGTTTCATGATCATCATCATTAACTTCCTCTATAGTCGGTGTAGGCACCACAAAAACATCTTCCTGAGTTGCGCTACTCTCCGGTTCAAGAGGGGGTACCTCGTCAAGTTCTACTTTCCTCCCACTTACTTTTTTCGAGAGAAACACTTTCTCGAGAAAGGATCCATTCTTGGCAACGAAGATCTTGCCTTCGGATCCGAGGTAGAAGGTATACCCAATAGTTTCCTTAGGGTATCCTATGAAGACACACTTTTTCGATTTGGGTTCGAGCTTTTCAGGTTGAAGTTTCTTGACATGAGCATCACATCCCCAAACTTTCAAAAACGACAGCTTAGGTTTCTTCCCAAACCATAATTCATACGTTGTCGTCTCAACGGATTTAGACGGTGCCCTATTTAAAGTGAATGCGGCTGTCTCTAAAGCATAACCCCAGAATGATAGCGGTAGATCGGTAAGAGACATCATAGATTGCACCATATCCAATAGAGTGCGATTACGACGTTCGGACACACCATTACGCTGAGGTGTTCCAGGCGGCGTGAGTTGTGAAACAATTCCACATTTCCTTAAGTGTGTGCCAAACTCGTGACTCAAGTATTCTCCTCCATGATCTGATCGTAAGAACTTTATTTTCCTGTCACGTTGATTCTCTACCTCGCTCTAAAATTCCTTGAACTTTTCAAAGGTCTCAGACTTGTGTATCATTAAGTGACATACCCATACCTGCTTAAGTCATCAGTGAGGGTGAGAACATAATGATAGCCACCGCGAGCCTCAACGCTTATTGGACCGCATGCATCAGTATGTATTATTTCCAATAAGTTGGTTGCTCGCTCCATTGTTCCGAAAAATGGAGTCTTGGTCATTTTGCCCATGAGGCATGGTTCGCACGTGTCAAATGATTCATAATCAAGAGACTCCAAAAGTCCATATGCATGGAGTTTCTTCATGCGTTTGACACCAATGTGACCAAGGCGGCAGTGCCACAAGTATGTGGGACTATCATTATCAACCTTACATCTTTTGGCATTCACACTATGAATATGTGTAACATCACGTTCGAGATTCAATAAAAATAAAACATTGACCAGTGGGGCATGATCATAAAACATATCTCTCATATAAATAGAACAACCATTATTCTCAGATTTAAATGAGTAGCCATCTCGCATTAAACGAGATCCAGATACAATGTTCATGCTCAAAGCTGGTACTAAATAACAATTATTGAGGTTTAAAACTAATCCCGAAGGTAAATGTAGAGGTAGCGTCGACGGCGGCGATCACATCGACCTTGGAACCATTCCCACGCCGCATCGCCTCCTTGTCCTTCGCCAGTCTCCGCTTATTCCGCAGCTCCTGTTTTGAGTTACAAATGTGAGCAACTGCACCGGTATCAAATACCCAGGAGCTACTGATACGTCCATTTTGCATCATGTTTTCTTACTGTTATTTATAATATTTTTATCCATAATAATGCTTTTTGGAGTAATTCTAATGCCTTTACTCTCATAATATGCAAGGTATACACAAAGAGGAGAATTCCGGCAGCTGGAAATCTGGACCTGAAAAAGCTACGTCAGGCTACCTATTCTGCACAACTCCAAATGAGTTGAAACTTCATGAGGATTTTTCATGGAATATTTGAGAATTATTGGAGCAAATAACTACTAGAGGGGGCCCACCAGGTGGGCACAACCCACCTCCCTGGCGCGCCCTGGTGGGTTTTGCTCACCCAGGCCCACCTCCGGTGCCCATCTTCTGGTATATAGGTCATTTTTATGTATAAAAAAAATAAGAGGAGGACTTTTGGGACGAAGCGCCGCCGCCTCGAGGCGGGACCTGGGCTGGAGCACTTTTGCCCTCCGGCGGAGCGATTCTGCCAGGGGAACTTCCCTCCCGGAGGGGGAAATCATCGTCATCATCATCACCAACAACTCTCCCATCTTGGGGAGGGAAATCTCAATCAACATCTTCAACAACACCATCTCATCTCAAACCCTAGTTCATCTCCTGTGTTCAATCTTGTTACCGGAACTATAGATTGATGCTTGTGGGTGACTAGTAGTGTTGATTACATCTTGTAGTTGATTACTATATGGTGGAAGATTATATGTTCAAATCCAATATGCTATTTAATACTCCTCTGATCATGAGCATGTTTATTATTTGTGAGTAGTTAATTTTGTTCTTGAGGTCACGGGAGAAATCATGTTGCAAGTAATCATGTGAACTTGATATGTGTTCGATATTTCGATAGTATGTATGTTGTGATTCCCTTAGTGGTGTCATGTGAACGTCGACTACATGACACTTCACCATATTTGGTCCTAAATGAATGTATTGTGGAGTAGCAATTAGATGATGGGTTGCGAGAGTGACAGAAGCTTAAACCCCAGTTTATGTGCTATTCCGTAAGGGACCGATTGGATCCAAAAGTTTAATGCTATGGTTAGAATTTATTCTTAATACTTTTCTCATAGTTGCGGATGCTTGTGGGAGGGTTAATCATAAGTAGGAGGTTTGTTCAAGTAAGAACAGCACCTAAGCACCGGTCCACCCACATATCAAATTATCAAAGTACCGAACACGAATTAAACCAAAATGATGAAAGTGACTAGATGAAATTCCCGTGTACCCTCAACAACGCTTTGCTTATCATAAGAGACCGTTTTGGCCTGTCCTTTGCCTCAAAAGGATTGGGCTACCTTGCTGCACTTTTATTACTACTATCGTTACTTGCTCGTTACAAATTATCTTGCTATCAAACTACTCTGCTACTTATAATTTCAACACTTGCAGACATTACCTTGCTGAAAACTACTTGCCATTTCCTTCTGCTCCTCGTTGGGTTCGACACTCTTACTTATCGAAAAGAGCTAAAATTTATCCCCTATACTTGTGGGTCATCAAGGCTATTTTCGGTAGCTGTTGCCGGAAGTGAAGCGCCTTTGGTAAGTGGAATTTGGTAAGGAAACATTTATATAGTGTGCTGGAATTTATTGTCACTTGTTACTATGAAAACAATCCTTTGAGGGGTTTGTTCAGGTATCTTCACCGATCTGGAACCACAATTAGTTACCCTCAACCTACTGCACCTACTAAAAATATTGAATATGAAATTCCTTCGGTATGATAGAACAACTGCTAGCTAATCCTTATGCGGAGATGGAACCGAACATCCTGATATGCACTTGATATATGTAGAACAATTTTGTGGATTGTTTAAGCTTGCACGTTTACCCAGGGATGAAGTTATGAAAAAGGTTTTCCCTTTATCTTAGAAGGGAAAAGCATTGGCATGGTATAGGCTATGTGATGATATTGGATCTTGGAATTGAAATCGTTTGAAATTGGAGTTCCACCAAAAAAATTATCCTATGCATCTAGTTCATCGTGATCGGAATTATATATATAATTTTTGGCCTCGTGAAGGAGAAAGTATCGCCTAGCTTGGGGAGGATTAAGTCAATGTTATATTCATGCCCCAATCATGAGCTCTGAAGAGAAATTATTATCCAGAATTTTTATGATTGGCTTTCTCGTAATGATCAAACCATGCTTGATACTTCTTGTGCTGGTTCTTTTATGAAGAAGACTATTAAATTCCAGTGGGATCTTTTGGAAAGAATTAAACGCAACTCTGAAGATTGGGAACTCGATGAAGGTAAAGAGTCAGGTATTAAACTTAAGTATGATTGTGTTAAATCTTTAATGGATACCGATGCTTTTCAAAAGTTTAGCATTAAATATGGACTTGACTCTGAGATAGTAGCCTCCTTTTGTGAATCATTCGCTATGATCATGTTGAACTCCCTAAAGAGAAGTGGTTTAAATATCACCCACCTATTAAATAAGAAACAAAAGAACCGGTACCGGTTAAAGAAGAAACTATACTTTATAATGTTGATCCATTTGTTCCTTCTGCTTATATAGAGAAACCACCTTTCCCTGTTAGGATAAAGGAACATGCTAAAGTTTCAACTGTGGTTAACAAAAGCTATATTAGAACACCTAAACCTGATGAACAAATTCAAGTAGAACCTAGTATTGCTATGGTTAAAGATCTCTTGGAAGAAGATATAGATGGGCATGTTATTTACTTTTGTGAAGAAGGTGCTAGAATTGCCAAACCTGATAAAAAAGATAAACATAGACCCGTCGTTAGCATAACCGTTATCTCAGTTAAAATAGGAGATCACTGTTATCATGGTTTATGTGATATAGGTGCTAGTGTGAGTGCTATTCCTTACACCTTATATCAAGAAATTATGAATGACATAGCACCCGCAGAAATAGAAGACATAGATGTTACTATTAAACTTGCTAATAAAGACACTATATCATCGATTGGGATTGTTAGAGATGGTTAAGTCTTGTGTGGGAAAATAAAATACCCTACTGATTTTCTTTTTCTTGGTTCCCCACAAGATGACTTTTGTCCCATTATCTTAGGTAGACCTTTCTTGAACACCGTTAATGCTAAAATAGATTGTGAGAAGCAAACTGTCGGTGTTAGTTTTGGTGATGAGTCTCATGAATTTAATTTTTCCAAGTTTAGTAGAAAGCTTCATGAAAAAGAATTGCCTAGTAAGGATGAATTAATTGGTCTTGCTTCTATTGTTGTACCACCTATTGATCCTTTAGAACAATATTTGCTAGACCATGAAAATGATTTACATATGCATGAAAGAAATTAAAGAAATAGAATTTTCTTTGAACAACGTCCTCTGCTTAAACACAATTTGCCTATTGAAACTCTAGGAGGTCCTCCTCCACCTAAAGGTGATCCTGTGTTTGAATTAAAACAATTGTCAGACACTTTGAAATATGCTTATCTTGATGAAAAGAAGATATATCCTGTTATTATTAGTGCTAACCTTTCAGAACATGAAAATGAAAGATTATTGAAAGTTCTAAGGAAGCACCGAGCTGCTATTGGATATACTCTTGATGATTTAAAGGGCATTAGTCCCACTCTATGTTAGCACAAAATTAATATGGAACCTGATGCTAAACCCATTGTTGATCACCAACGTTGGTTAAACCTGAAGATGAAAGAAGTGGTAAGAACGGAAATATTAAAACTTCTGGTAGCAGGTATAATCTATCCTATAGCTGATAGCAGATGGGTAAGTCATGTTCATTGTGTCCCTAAAAAAGGAGGTATTACTGTTGTTCCTAATGATAAGAATGAACTTATTCCACAAAGATTTGTTACAGGCTATAGAATGGTAATTGATTTTAGAAAATTAAACAAAGCAACTAGAAAATATCATTACCCTCTGCCTTTTATTGATCAAATGCTTGAAAGATTATCTAAGCACACGCATTTTGCTTCCTTGATGGATATTCTGGTTTTCACAAATACTGCTTCTCAACCTGATCAAGAAAAAACCACTTTTACTTGTCCCTTTGGAACCTATGCTTATAGACGTATGCCTTTTGGTTTATGTAATGCACCTGCTACCTTTCAAAGATGTATGACTGCTATATTCTCCGACTTTTGTGAAAAGATTGTTGAGATTTTCATGGATGACTTTCCTGTTTATGGGAAGCCTTTTGATGATGGTTTAAGCAATCTTGATCGAGTTTTGCAGAGATGTGAACAAACAAATCTTGTCTTGAATTGGGAGAAGTGCCACTTTATGGTTAATGAAGGAATTATCTTGGGTCATAAAATTTCTGAAAGAGGTATTGAAGTGGACAAAGCTAAGGTTGATGCAATTGATAAAATGCCATGTCCTAAAGATATAAAAGGTATTCGTAGTTTCTTAGGTCATGCTGGTTTCTATAGGAGATTTATCAAAGACTTTTCAAAAATTTCTAGGCCTCTTACTAGTCTCTTGCAAAAGGATATTCCTTCTGTTTTTTATGATGATTGTCTAGAAGCCTTTGAAACAATCAAGAAAGCCTTAATTTCTATACCTATTGTTCAACCACCTGATTGGAACTTGCCTTTTGAAATTATGTGTGATGCTAGTGATTCTGCTGTTGGTGTTGTTCTAGGACAAAGAGTTGATAAGAAACTTAATGTAATTCATGTTGGGGAACGTAGTATTTCAAAAAAAATTTGCCTACGATCAAGCAAGATCTATCTAGGAGAAGCATAGCAACGAGGGGGTGAGTGTGTCCACGTACCCTTGTAGACCGAAAGCGGAAGCGTTTAGTAAGGCGGCTGATGTAGTCGAACGTCTTTGTGATCCAACCGATCAAGTTCCGAACGCACGGCACCTCCACGATCTGCACACGTTCAGCTCGGTGACGTCCCTCGAACTCTAGATCCAACTGAGTCCGAGGAAAATTTGTAGGACCTTGAAGTATGTCTAGAGGGGGGTGATTAGACTACTTGACCGATAAAAACTTAACCTTTTTCCAATTTTAGACTTTGGCAGATTTTAGCTATTTTAGAACAAGTCAAGCAATCTTCACACAATTCAAGAAGGCATGCAAAGAGTATATAGGCAGCAGAAAATAAAGCGTGCAACTTGCAATAATGTAAACGGAAGGGTTTGGAGAAATCAAACGCAATTGGAGACATGGATGTTTTTGTCGTGGTTCCGATAGGTGGTGCTATCGTACTTCCACATTGGTGGAGACTTCAACCCACGTAGGGTAACGGTTGCGCGAGTCCACGGAGGGCTCCACCCATGAAGGATCCACGAAGTAGCAACCTTGTCTATCCCACCATGGCCGTCGCCCACGAAGGACTTGCCTCACTAGCGGTAGATCTTCACGAAGTAGGCGATCTCCTTGCCCTTACAAACTCCTTGGTCCAACTCCACAATCTTGTCGGAGGCTCCCAAGTGACACCTAGCCAATCTAGGAGACACCACTCTCCAAGAAGTAACAAATGGTGTGTTGATGATGAACTCCTTGCTCTTGTGCTTCAAATGATAGTCTCCCTAACACTCAACTCTCTCTCATAGGATTGGATTTGGTGGAAAGAAGATTTGAGTGGAAAGCAACTTGGGGAAGGCTAGAGATCAAGATTCATATGGTTGGAATAGAATATCTTGGCCTCAACACATGAGTAGGTAGTTCTCTCTCAGAACTGGTAAGTTGGAAGTGTAGGTTTGTTCTGATGGCTCTCTCCATGAATGAAGAGGAGGTGGAGGGGTATATATAGCCTCCACACAAAATCTAACTGTTACACACAATTTACCAAACTCGGTGGGACCGAATCATCAAACTCGGTCAGACCGATTTAGTAAACCTTGTGACCGTTAGGATTTTCGGTGGGACTGACATGCATTTCGGTAGGACCGATTTGGTTAGGGTTAGGGCATAATGTAATCTCGGTGAGACCGATTACACAAACTCGGTGAGACCGATTTTGGTAATTAGCTAACCAGAGAGTTGGTCAGGTAAACTCGGTGGGACCGATTTGCTCTTTCGGTGAGACCGAAAAGTTACAAAGGGAAACAAAGAGTTTACATTGTAATCTCGGTGGGACCGATTCGCTCTTTCGGTGAGACCGAAAAGTTACGAAGGGGAAACAGAGATATTACAATCCCATCTCGGTGAGACCGAGATCCCTATCGGTGAAACCGATTTGCCTAGGGTTTGTGGCAGTGGCTATGACATCTGAACTCGGTGGCGCCGGATAGAAAGAATTGGTAGGGCCGAGTTTGACTTTGGGTTTAGGTCATATGTGGATGTGAGAAAGTAGTGGAGGGTTTTGGAGCATATCACTAAGCACATGAAGCAAAAGGCTCATTAAGCAACACCTCATCCCTTCTTGATAGTATTGGCTTTTCCTATAGACTCAATGTGATCTTGGATCACTAAAATGTAAAATGTAGAGTCTTGAGCTTTTGAGCTTGAGCCAATCCTTTGTCCTTAATATTTTGAGGGAACCACTTTCATCATCCATGCCATGCCATTCGTTGAGCTTTCCTGAAATATTTATCTTGGAATAGTATTAGCTCAATGAGCTATATATTGTTATGAATTACCAAAACCACCTAGGGATAGTTGCACTTTCAATCTCCCCCTCTTTGGTAATTGATGACAACATATATATCAAAGCTTCGACAAACGATAATAAAATTGAAAAACATCATCGCTTTGAGAAGTATGTGATAAGCAAGAGCTCCCCCTAAATTTGTGCATATCTTAAGATTTGCTTTGGACTGCAAATGCACAAGAAATTAGGCTCATGGGTTACTCTTCCATGTCACATACATCTTGGTGGAGCGCTCAAAATAATAACGATTGAATACATGCACTCATCACCAAGCACAGTGAATGATCATGTAAGGATAGATAAGATAATATCATAAAAGGCATAAGTGTAGCTTATGATCAAACACATGATCATCAATGTCTCACGGGTAATGCATAGTATCTCAAGCAATCAAACGCAAAAAAGTTCAACCAAGAAGACAAGAGAGAACAAAAGCAAATCTCTCTCTCTCTCGAAGCCTATGATCTATACATTTTTCTCCCCCTTTGGCAACAAGTTACCAAAAAGTTCCTAGAAAATGCATAGTACTATGTTGTCTCTCAGGCTTGGTCTTCTGGTGGTGGTGTAGACAGGACTCCAAGGACGAACGCATCAGTAGACGTGGTAGGAGCTGAAGAAGTTGGAGCTGGAGCTGATTGAGCTGGAGCTGTAGCTGGAGCTGAAGTAGTGGCTCTGGTGTCTCGAGTTGGTACTGCAGCTGACCTCTGAGCTCTAGGCACTCTGGCAAATGCATCAGTTGTCGTCTTGCCCTTCCTCTCCTGCATATCATCTTGTAATTGCTCCACAAATGATGAATCTCACCACTTTGACATCAAGATCATAGAATTTTTGTTCCAAGATTCTCTCCAGGCTCTCCTGGTTTTGAGTTAGGGTGGCCAACCCTTTCTCAATCCGTAGAGATGATGCTATTAAGTAACCAAGCTGCTCCTGCTTGTTATTCAGAAAGTAGTCAGATGCCTCTGCTTGAGTTGGCATCTTTGCAGCTTTCTCTTTCCTTGCCTTCTCCTTTCTCTCCTGAGCAACTGATGATGGTTCATTCTCGGTCATGACAACTCGATTGTCCTCAAAATCAGGATAGAGAACCATGTGTTCCTTATCCAAGAGATACTTGCATGTGCCCATCTTCGAGTTTATCAACTCATGAATCTGTGGGCATATCCACAACTTCTCTTCGATCTGCTCTTTGTCCTCTTGAGTGTCTCGACTATGAGGCTCATGACCTTGAATTTCTGAGGCACATCAAAGATATGAAGCAAATTGATTGCATGTCCTCTAATCATGTTATGGTCACCTGATTTGGGCAATAGAGTATGCCTTAAGATCCAGTTGATCGTAGGCAGCCCTGACAGCAGAAAATGGACTGATCCAAACTTGAAGTTCTCAAGTGCATCATCGGGGATCTCCTTGTACATGTGTGACATTGTGCTATGATCCATTTTCTTCTTTCCATAAATGTCTAGGTCATCCTCACTTTCCTTTGGGGCATTGATCAAACTTGCCCATTCCTCTATGGTAGACTGATATATGGTTCCTTCTGACATCCACACTATCCTGCCATCTGGATAGAAGTGTGCCGTGGAGTAGAATTGCATGATAAGTTCATCGTTCCAGTTGGTGAGCTTCTGCCCAACAAAATCAGCAACTCCACAAGCACTGAAGCTGTCATAAACTCCAGGGTAGTGTTCTGCATTCTCCTTCATGTAGGTCCAGTTGACCCATCTCATATCGCAAACTATGGGCTTCCTATCCAGCAAGACAGTCTCATAAAAGTCCTGCTGCTCCTTGGTGTGGAACCTGTAATCCACAACAGTGCTTCTCCTCGTGGCATATGGATCTGTATCTCTCCATAGCCTCAACCCATTATCTCTCCTGATCATCATGTTTTCAGCCACAGGATGAGCATCGTTGTGGTCTGGGATCTTGGGTTTGAGCTTCCTTAGGACCTGCCCTTCTTCTTCTTCTTCAGCTTCAACGTCAGGCAATGGGGCCTTGTTCTTTTCGGCTGCTGGTATGCTCCTGGTATTCCTCTTGGGTGCATTCTTGGGCTTGGAGGCAGCTTTGGGCTTGGAAGTTGCAGCCCCTGACTTGATTGCATCACCCATCAGCTTTTGTGCCTTGGGTGCAGGCTCTGCAGCCTCTTCTTCTTCTTCTTCTTCCATCATGGAAGGCTTCCCTATCACTCTTGCCATGGTCTTCTTGACCCTTTCTTTCCTTTTCTTTCCCTCTGCAGCAACAGGCTCTTTGGGTTGAGATTCCAAAGGAGCTTGAGTAGACACTCTAGCTTTGGACATTGGTTGTCTGCCTGCTGGCCTTTTGATTTTCAAACCAGGCTTCACTTATAATGAACTGACCTCCCTTGTCGGTGTCAAACCGTGGATCTCGGTAGGGGGTCCCGAACTCATGCGCCTAGGCGGATGGTAACAGAGACAAGGGACACGACGTTTACCCAGGTTCGGCCCTCTTGATGGAGGTAAAACCCACGCCCCGCTAGATTAATATTGATGATGTGTGTTACAAGAGTGGATCTACCACGAGATCAAAGAGGCTAAACCCTAGAAGCTAGCCTATGGTATGATTGTCGTTCGTCCTACGGACTAAAACCCTCCGGTTTATATAGACACCGGATAGGGTTAGGGTTACACAGAGTCGGTTACAATGGTAGGAGATCTACATATCCGTATCGCCAAGCTTGCCTTCCACGCCAAGGAAAGTCCCATCCGGACACGGGACGAAGTCTTCAATCTTGTATCTTCATAGTCTTGGAGTCCGCCGGTGATGATAGTTCGCTATTCGACACCCCTAATCCGAACTCCTCAAGTAGCCCTGAACCAGGCTTCAATGACGATGGGTCCGCGCAGATATTGTCTTCGGCATTGCAAGGCGGGTTCTTCCTCCGAATAATTTATAGAAGATTGTGAACACCAGAAAAATTGTTTCTACTGCTCCACCTCAGCGCCTTAGCGAAGCGGTTTCTTTGGCACGCCTTGTCGAGGCAGAGATCGTGTTCCCTTATTCCGGATTCCCATCAATACGGACGTGGTAACCCAACCGCGCCATTGATTGTGGCGCTTGGGAGATAAGCGAGTTTTACCAGGCCGGTGGGGACACATGTTTTGTCCGCCCATATAAGGGATAAGGATCCATCCTTTCACCCACGCCTTCTTCCTCCTTTGCTCATCCATTCCGCACTCGAGCTCTAGCGCCTAAGTCCGCACTTTCCTCCTCGACCTTCTCCAACCATGTCGAGCGGAGGCAGATGGATGGCCTCCTCCACGGAGGGGCACATCACAAGACTGCGGAGGCCGGATACTTGTCCGGCGATATCACAGACAGCTGCCCGACGCGGGCAGCTTATTCCAACCCCCAGCCCCCATGAGAGGGTGGTATTTCTCCCCACTTCCTCCGCTGGACTCGGTTTTCCACTTCACCCATTTGTCCGGGGCTCATGTTCTACTACGCCCTGGACTTCCATGACCTGGCCCCAATTTCGCCCTCAACGCCTTGGCGCTTATCGTCGTGCGCGAGGCCTTCCTTCAGATCCAGCCCCACTTCGCTTAGGCTCAAGACCTTCAAAGGTCAAGTCAAGGTTGTGAAGGGCAGTCAAGTGGAGTGCGGAGGTGCCATGGTCGGCAAGATGGCCAAAGTCCTATGGCTCGAGGGCCCTTTGTGGAGACAATAAAGGTGGCAATCGGGTGGTTCTACATCACCGAGCCACGCGACCCTGAATTGGTGGCGCCCCGAATTCAGATCTGGATTCCCACATGGCTCTCGCCATGGAAAGAGACGGGCCTGAAGTGGGGATTCGACGAGCTATCCGGACTCCAAACACGCGTCCGAACCTGGTGGACAAGAATCGCAGGCTTGTCGACGTAATCCGTGTGATGCTCATCCGCCGGATTCTCCCATGCCAACAACGGGACTTCAATTTGTGGAGTTCGATCCGCACAACACCGAACCTTGAGCCGCTCTTTGATACCACGCACGAAGATGCCCGGAAGGTGCTGTTCAAGGGCGCCAAGCCCCGCATCCGCTAACAAAGATCACGGATACAGCTCGCGCGCCAAGCCAGCGAGGTAAGTTATTTTACCCTTTACGGACTCCTTTTTCATAGATTGACTCTACGGGGTTCTCAAAACTCCCTACTCTTCGACAGTGTCCGGTTGAAGACGTCCGGACAGATTAACCGTCCGCCTTTGCCGAAGACCCAGCGGACGCCTGATTGACGGGTTAAGCTGCTGGCTCCGCACCCCATGTGGTGCCGGAGAAGAAGGCTAAGAAGGAGGCTGCGGAACTCAAGGAGCACCCGACGCCAGTGTTGTCGATTTCAAGCGAATCTTCTCCTCAAGACGAGGAGGAAGAAGAAGAAGCTTCTCCCCAAAGGGGAGGAGAGGAAAGGAAGGTCGCCCCAACCGGGAGGCCGGAGGGTCCAAGAAGGAAGAACCTTCCTCCGAATTCTCCACCAACGCCGACGACGACGAGGGGATCGGCCTACGAGGCCAAGCCCTCGGCGAGATCGTAAGTGTCCGGATACCCGTGGCTTTTTATTATCGCAGAGTGTTCTCTAATGTCGAACAATCGTGCAGCCCGCCCAAAGGCGAAGTTCGCCGATTCATCAAGCGGGTCCCCGGGCTCGCCGGAAATGGAGAGTACTTCGCCGACCGCCTCCTCGCCTCATGCTGCGGACAACGCCACAAGGAGCTCCAAAGGGGCTTGGTCACGAGGAGGTGGTGCAGAGGTGCCACAAGGCAACCTCCCGACTCAGCGCGTGGGGGCAAGACCCCAGGGCTCTAAGCCCGACCCTTGTCCGACTTCATGCCGAACCTTCAAGGGTTCCGAGTCCGAAGCGATCCTTCAAGAAGAAGGGTAAGACGCCGTGTCCTTCGTCCCAACCGGAGGCACGGATAGCATCGGAGGCGCCAACGGCGCCCATCGAGGAGGAGCACCGCACTGCATGAGTGCGGTGATCCGGACAGTTCAGTCCGCCAAGAGCGGGCTGACCGAAGCGTGTACTAATCTTCTATAGGCTTTGAGGTAAGAAATTACAATATATGTAAAATGGTACCGCATAGACAGTAGCCCCTGATGCTCGGTTCGGTGTTCGGAAAGAAAAGCCGGACTGAGGATCTTTAGAAAGATAAACGCAGGAGTCATAAAAATATGTCAATATGGGATTGCAGTCAGGTTGCTGCGACTTCCGCCAGACCGATCATGGAGGTCAATACTTTGAAGGAAAACCTCGAGTGGTCCGAGAACGAAGCTCGCCATGCCAAGAAGCAGCTCGAGGAAAAAGAAGGTGAGTAATACCTTATGAAAATTGTACCTTATGTAAAAGGATTTGGTTGCAAGAAAATGACAAGGACAACGTGGTATTGTAGGGGCCGCTAACGAGGTGGCGACTCTCGGCGAGGAGGCGGTGGCCGCGCCGAACGTAATGCGCCGCGAATGCACCGAGCGAGAGAAGCAGGAGGCGCGGTGGCGGAGGTACAGCAAGAGCTCCAGGATCTCGTGAAAAACATGAGAACTTGAGCGTGACTCAAGACTCGAGAGTCTGAGCTTGCAACGGCTCTTGAGAGTGCCAAAACCGCTAAGGCCAAGCCTACAAGGCCCTCCAGAGATTGAGGCGGTGAAGAAAATAGCAGCGGTAAGGCATTTTTCATGCAGAGTAAGCATGTGAGTGTTAATTACCTGTTGCTTACCCGACTGAGCTCTCTGTATGCTCGCAGAGCTTCCTTGCAGCGTGTCCGATGCTGCCGCATTCTACCGGGCCGAGGAGGGAGCTCAACGGAGAAGATCTTCGTCTCAAGATGTCGAGGCCGACATCCGTGCTCCTTAGCGATCAGTCAAGCAGCTGGTCAAGCTCCACAAGGCGGCCGAACAGGCCATGAAGGGCCTCATAGTTCGGATGTGGCCTAAGGAGGCCATGCCAGGAGCTACTTCGCCCTGCGGCGGCCGGTGGATGCGCGTCTGGGTTGAAGTTATCAAGCATTCCGCTTGTATCGAGGGTGCCTGCCGGGCCCTTGCCCACGCAAAGGTGCACTGGGCAAGATGGATGCCTGTAAGCTCATGACGGACCCGCCACCAGAGGGCAAGGAGCATCGCACGCCCGAGATGTATTATAAGAGGGTGTCAAGGGCGCCCGCACTATTGCGGGTGAGTGCTCCAAAGATGTAATATTTGAGTAGACTCGATTTTGTTATCCTGTCGCTGAAAACTTAGTTCATATGCGCTAAGCAACGCTTGTTAATTTAAAATATTACCTTCAGGCGGCTGTTTATCAAATCTGAGAGATGGCAAGTCGTCGGCTTCAGCCCCCATGCCACGAAAGTGCCGGGTGTTCGGATAAACTTGAGCGCTCTTGTTCCCATTTTTGGGTCCATCTAGGAGGCGCCAACACAACGTAACAAGGCAACCGGACTTATAATGCTTGAACACTCTCACTTAGCCATAGAATTCTATAATTTTAAATTTCGCGAAGCCCCTAGTCTTCGAAGGTCAATTTGGGGCGCTATCCATGCCTTGGCCGGACAGATCCGCCTCTCTAAGCGCATAAGTCTTTAAGGACTCGCAAAACCTCTCAAACAGCGATCGTCTCGCCTCATCATGACGGCCGTTTTAGCTTTCCATCGAGGCGTTAACTCTAGCCGAATCGGGCGGAATCGCAGTGGTTCTCCGGTGCTACCTTAGCCGATATAACGGAACGTAAGGTACCAAAACACGGAGCCGCAAACCCAACTATTGACCCAAGACATGATTTGGAGCCGATGCATATAGTGCTATAAGTTCGGGTGCCGACTTGTGAAAGTGTTCGACTCATCACACCATAACGCTGGAAACATAAGCCCTCGGTGTATATTAGCCGCACTAAAGTGTACGGATGCAACATGTCGTGAATGAACATATGTATGAAAAAAGAAAAGCAATTATAAGCAAAAAGGTGTTGCATTGTTTTATTCAATAAGTGCTGCTACAAATGCGTAACGATACAAATAGTGCGATAAGCAAGGTAGGAGACTGTTAAACATGTCCTCTCCGTGGGTAGGCTGCAGATTGGTGTATGAAAATGCTCGTAATGGAGACACCAGATATTCAAGTAGCCTTTCTCCTTCCCCGGCTGTTGCATCGTGAGTTCGGCAGTCTGCTGCGGACAGGCTTCTAACAAACGGAGTCCCGTGGTTAAAAAGTAAAAGGTAAAAATAAAAGAAAAGGAACGACACACTTGAGATCCCCTTGTGTGGTTGAGCCGCAGCCTGGGTGTATTGTGGTCGTGCCCTCTCCCCATGCCCATGGTATCTTCAGAGCGTAATGGTGTACGCGAAGGACCTGCTTTGACGCTTCGCAGAGCTGGGTTAGCCGCATCGCTACGCTGCGCTTGGAACGTGCTGTGGTCTTGTTGTAAGTTACCCGGCGCGCTTGTGTCCGCCGCTTAACGGCCGGATTCGAGAATTGCCTTAAGAGGCTGCATTGCACTTCGCCGAGAGCAGCCAGATGTTCCTCCGCGCGAGAGAACGCTCGTGTTTCCGCTGACCGTAATGACTCGAGGGCCTGGCATTTTGAGCTTGAGGTATGCGAAAGCGGCACCGCTGAACTTTGCAAACGCTGTACGTCCGAGCAAGGCATGATAGCCGCCATGAACGGGACTATGTCAAGATTAACTCTCGCTCGAAGTTATCCGGGATCCAAGACCACTTCCAGTAATTGAGCCTGTATAATTGGCTTTACACCTGGTATGACGCCTTTAAAGGTCGCTTTGGTAGGTTTAATCCTTGAGGGTCTATGCCCATTTTGGCGCATCAGATCCCGGTAAAGCAGGTTCAGTTGCCGCCGCCGCCCATCGACTCGTTAGGTGAAATCCATCGACGATTGGGTCTAGGACCAGGCGCGAATCCGCCATGGCGGATGCCGGGGGTGGTCCTTCGGTCAAAAGTGATCGGGCAGAGGACCATGGATTGAACTTCGGGCAACTGCTCCATCGCGTGACATCCTCGAGTGCACGCTCGCCCCCTTTTGGGTATGTGCGCTGCGATATCATGTTCACCGTCCGCACTGTGGGGGAAACCTTCGTCCTCTATTGTTCGGGCGGTTGGGTCTCGCCTCGCCATCGCTATGCAGCCCTTGTCATTGTTTTCGCAATTAACTTGCGTGCCTGTTGAATACCCAACAGTCCCGCTGGTGTGGTTAGCTGGCTTTTCGGGGTGCCGTATCCGCACAAGCGGTCGAGTATTCGGTCCAAATTGATGGACCCGAGTAGTTCATTTGAATGGCTTTTTCCACGACCGGTTTAGAGCCTTTGAATCCGCATTGACCGCCAGATCTCAATATTGTCGCCGTTAGTGCGGCGCTTGTTTTGTTACGACGCTGCCTGCCGCTTTGGTCCTTGAAGTCCGGACCGCCAGAATTTTTGCCGAGGTTGTTGCTGCGTGCTAGCTAGCTGTCCTCACCCGCAGGCGGGTCATGAGTGATGTGAGGGCTGCCATGGATTTCGGCTTTTCCTGTCCTAGGTGCCGGGCAAGCCACTCGTCATGATGTTATGCTTGAAGGCCGCGAGGGCCTCCGATCCGGACAATGACGATTTGGTTTTTCTTGGTTAAGAACCGTGTCCGTAATTGTCCGCCGATTCGTCTGCTGCTGAATTATGTGGCTTAGGTCATCGGCGCCTGTGGTCGCATATAAGTGCCCCGAAGTTATCGAGGAATGCGGCTTCCAGTCCTCCCAGCTCCCAATTGACTCGCGGCAAGCTGTTGAGCCAATGCCGGGCTGGTCCTTTAAGTTTGAGGGGAGGTATTTGATGGCGTGAAGATCGCCACCGCGGGCCATGTGGATGTGAAGGAGATAGTCTTCGATCCAAACCGCTGGGTCTGTTGTGCCATCATAGGATTCAATATTGACGGGTTTAAACCTTCGGGATTTGATGATCCATTACTTCGCTCTGTGAAGCATAGTGGGTGTGCGCGCCTCAGATCGGGCGATATCACGACGGAGCTCAAAAGAGCTTGGTCTGTTTTGTTCGCCCGCCGACTTATCGTGTCCGCGTGACGGTTGTCGCCACGCACTGGGTCGCCCACGCGATCCATAGATCGATCTTGATTGTCTTGCCTTGTCCTCCAATATATCTCGCAGGTCCGGAGCGCCCCCTTTGGCCGTGTGCTTTTGAGCGATGTCGGGTACGGTTCTAGTGAAGGGCCTAGAGGCCTCTCTCGTCATGCCACGGGTGGTCGGTCACCGATTGTCTCCTGGTGATGCGGGTTCGTAAGCCTCCTCCTAATCGGGGAGCAGCTTGCGCTTAGGGTATCTTTGAGGGCGCTCGAGCTCATGCTCTTCGCCGCGAGGACTTCGTCCATCCGCCGGCTAGCGATCCCGATTAGCTCTAAGTCGTTGCTGCTTTTCTTTAGGCTGTTCGCCGTGGCCATAAGCCTTCGCCTAAAACGCCTTGTTCGACGGGATTGTCGTGCACGACGAATTCATTGTCGCCGAGGCTTGCTTCGCCTTCGAGGGAGGCATATAATCCTCTACCTCTTCTTCTCGCCGCCTCTTTGAGGGCTGGCGCCTTCATCCTCCCGCGATGGATCTTGCCGGAGTGGATTGTCTTCGGCGTTGTCCGTGTATTGTTATCTCCGTGCCGAATCTTCATTCTTGCTGTGGCGGATTTAGAGCGGCGCCACGACGACGGGCGCTTGGGCTGCTTCTTGAGGGTCATCCTCCGTTGTTCCATCACTGCTCCCATCTTTTGGGATGTCCACCATGTATATGTCGATGACGAGGTGGCCTTCCAAAGGCCCTCTGTAGGCGCTGGGTCTTGTTCGCTCCGCATCGCCGCCCATACCGCCGATGTCTTCGAGTCGTAGTCTAGCATGTCGGTTAGGTCGCCGACAAGGCTACCAAGTGGGTGGTGGTGGGCGCCAATTTCTTCGCCGATCGTGATCCCAACCTTCCCGACCGTAGTCCGCCAGGGCTCTCCGGATAAAGAGAGAGACTTTAGTGAATTCAGGATGTCGCCAAAAGGCGAGTGCCGAAGATGTCCGCGCCGTGAACTCCATAACGGGCGCCCAATCGGATTCGACGGCAAGGGCGCGGAGGGTTCGGAGTCCGGATAGGAGTCCGCACCCGAGTCGAGTCTTTGCAAAGGACAGGATGGAGTTCGCCTCGATCGCCGAGAGATTGTAGCCCCGAGGCGGTGTCCAACCACTCGCCCTCGGTCGGGGAATCCGCCCGGATTAAGGGCCGGAGCGGATATCGATGCGGCCTCCGTGGCACTCGCTCGCTGCAGAGCTAGATCATGCCCATCGAGACAAGGCGGCACGCTTGGTTGCGGCTCAATCCGTCAAGATCAAGTCTCCGCGGATATCGGCCGATAGTTTAAATCTTCCAAATCTGACTCGATGGTCAGGGCGAAGCTTCGATCTGCTCCAGATGGCTGCTTAATTGGCCCAGAGTAAAGCCGCCAACACAAAGATCTGTCCGGGAGAAAAGTCTCACCCTGACCGCGCCGTTGTTGATGATCGGAGGAGCCATCGAGCCTATCGGCGACGGCACGAGGAACTCTCAATGAAAGCACCAATGTCGGTGTCAAACCGCGGATCTCGGTAGGGGGTCCCGAATCTGCGCGCCTAGGCGGATGGTAACAGGAGACAAGGGACACGACGCTTTACCAGGTTCGGGCCCTCTTGATGGAGGTAAAACCCTCACGCCCCGCTAGATTAATATTGATGATGTGTGTTACAAGAGTGGATCTACCACGAGATCAAAGAGGCCAAACCCTAGAAGCTAGCCTATGGTATGATTGTTGTTCGCCCCACGGACTAAAACCCTCCGGTTTATATAGACACCGGATAGGGTTAGGGTTACACAGTAGTCGGTTACAATGGTAGGAGATCTACATATCCAGACGCCAAGCTTGCCTTCCACGCCAAGGAATGTCCCATCCGGACACGGAAGAAGTCTTCAATCTTGTATCTTCATAGTCTTGGAGTCCGCCGATGATGATAGTTCGCTATACGGACACCCCTAATCCGAACTCCTCAAGAGCCCCTCGAACCAGCTTCAATGACGATGGGTCCGCGCGATATTGTCTTCGCAATGCAAGGCGGTTCTTCCTCCAATAATTTATAGAAGATTGTGAACACCAGATAGTGTCCAGCTCGCAAAAATAAATTCCACATACCACCGTGAGAGAGAATAATATTACACAAGATCAATTTGTCGACATATTTTGTGGCGTGACGCCGCACCACTACCAAGCCTTTATTCAAATTGTTTCTACTGCTCCACCTCAGCGCGAAGCTAAGCGGTTTCCTTGGCACGCCTTGTCGAGGCAGAGATCGTGTTCCCTTATTCCGGGATTCCCATCAATACGGACGTGGTAACCCAACCGCACCATCGATTGTGTTTCTTGGGAGATAAGCGAGTTTTACCAGTGCGGGGGGGACACATGTTTTGTCCGCCCATATAAGGGGTTAAGGATCCAGCCCTTTACCTCGCGCCTTCTTCCTCCTTGGCTTATCCATCTCCGCTGAACTCGAGCCCAGCGCCTAAGTCCGCACTTCTCACCTCAACCTTCTCCAACTATGTCCGGAGCGGAGGCAAGTGGATGGCCTCCTCCGCCAAGAAGGGCAGATCCGTAAGCTGCGCGACGCCGGATATCTGTCCAAAGAACATCACAGATCGGCTCCCCGACGAGGAGAGCTCGCCCCAACCCCAGTGCCCCATGAGAGGGTAGTATTTTTCCCATTTCCTCCGCTGGACTGGGCTTCCCACTTCATCCCTTTGTCCGGGGCTGATGTTCTACTACGGCCTAGATTTCCATGATCTGCCCCCAATTTCATCCCTCAACATCTCGACGCTTATCGTCAGTAAGAGGCCTTCCTCTGCATCTAGCCCCACTTCGCTTAGGATCAAGACCTTCAAAGTCAAGTCAAGGTTGTGAAGGGCAGCTGCCGGAGTGCGGAGGCGCCATGGTGGGCAAGATGTCCCACGTCCCGTGGCTCGAGGGTACTTTCGTGGAAACCATCAAGGGTGGCAATCGGGTGGTTCTACATCACCGAGCCACGCGACCCTGATTGGGCAGCGGCCCCGAATTTAGATCTGGTATTCCCACACGGCTCCTCCATGGAAAGAGAGTGGCCGAATTTGGGGGATTCGGAGGAGCTGACCGACTCCAAGCCCGCTGCTCCGAAGCTGGTGGACAAGAAGCGCAAGCTTGTCAACGAAGTCCAGTCATGCTCATCCGCCGGATTCTCCCATGCCAACAACGGGCTTTAATATGTGGGAGATTGATCCGCACAGCACCGCACTTCTGAGCCGGCTCTTCGACACCACGCACGAAGATGTCTCGGAAGGTGCTGTTCAAGGGCGCCAAGCTCCCGTGATCCGCTAACAAGATCGTGGATTCTCGCTCGCAGTGTCCAGCCGACGAGGTAAGTGATTTCACCACTTGTTTTCCATAGTTTGGCTCTATGCGGATCTAAACTCCCTTGCCTTTGATAGGAATGGTCTGAAGACGCCCAAACGGATTACCTGTCCGCCCCCATTGCCGAGGACCCAGCGGACGCCTCGCCTAACGGGGTTGCTGGGTTCGCACCCCACGTGGTGCCGGAGAAGAAGGCCAAGAAGACGGCCACGGGTTCTCGAAAGAGTTCCCCGACGCCAGGTGCTATCGGATGATGAATCCGAGGTCGACTCCTCCCACCAAGGTGAGGGGAGAAGAAGAAGCCTCTCCCAGCCGGGGAGGAAAGAAAAGGAAGGCCTCCCCAACAAGGGAGGACGAAGGGTCCAAGAAGGAAAAACTCTTCCTCCGGACTTCTCCACCAAAGATCGACGACGACGAAGATCGGCATCCAAGGTCCAAGCCCTCGCGAGATCATAAGTATCCGGACTCTCAATAACCTCAAGGTTTTTTTATTTTTGCCACATAACGTTTTCTAATGCCGCATACAACCCCGCAGTCCGCCTAAGGATGATCTTCCCGCTTCATCGAGGGTCCTTGGGTGCGCCGGATATGGATTCCTTCCGACTACCTCCACCCCCGCATGCCGCAGACGACGCCGAGGTGGGATCCTGTAAAAGGACCCACCAGAGGGGGAGGCCCAGAGGTGTCGCGGACACCTCCCGGACTCTGTGCACCGGACTCAGCCCCGGGCCGCAGGTCACCTCCGAGTCCGGCGGGCGCACCCTTCCGAGTCCGCAGAAGGGCAAGAAGGAGACGCCGCTGCCTCCGTCCAACCGGAGGTGCCGGATATTTGCTGAGGCGCCAAGGGCGCCCATCGAAGAGGAACACCGCACCGCATGAGTGCGGTGATTCGACAGTTCACCGCCAAGAGCGGGCTGACCAAGCCTCGCAATAGCCTTCTAACAGCTTTGAGGTAAGAATTTCAATTTATGTAAAATGGTACCGCATAGACAGAGCCCTCGATGCTCGGTTCGTGTTCGGAAAGAAAATCCGGACCGAGGATCTTTAGAAAAAAACGCAGGAGCCATAAAAATATGTCAATATGGGATTGCAGGTTGTGCTTCGACCTCCGCCGACCGATCAAGGAGGTCAATACTTTGAAGAAAAACTCGAGCGGTTCGAGAACGAAGCTCGCCATGCCAAGAAGCAGATCGAGGAAAAAAGGTGAGTAATACCTTATGAAAATTGTACCTTACAGTAAAAGGATTTGGTTGCAAGAAAATGACAAGGATAACGTGGTATTGTAGGGGCCGCTAACGAGGTGGCGACTTCAAGGAGGCGGTGGCCGCGGCCGAACGTGAATGCGGCCGCTGAACGCACCGAGCGAGAGAAGCAGGAGGCGCAGGTGGCGGAGGTACAGCAAGAGCTCCAGATCTCGTGAAAAACATGAGAACTTGAGCTTGACTCGAAGACTCGAGAGTCTAAGCTTGCAACGGCTCTTGAGAGTGCCAAGACCGCTAAGGCCAAGCCTTACAAGGCCCTCCAGAGATTGAAGCGGTGAAGAAAATAGCAGCAGGTAAGGCATTTTTCATGCAGAGTAAGCATGTGAGTGTTAATTACCTGTTGCTTACCCGAATTGGAGCTCTCTGTATGCTCGCAGAGCTTCCTCAGCAGCGTGGTCCGATGCTGCCGATTCTACCGGGCCGAGGAGGGAGCTCAACGGAGAAGGTCTTCGGTCTCAAGATGCCGAGGCCGACATCCGTGCCCTTTAGCGATCAGCAAGCAGCTGGTCGAGCTCCACAAGGCGGCCGAACAGGCCATGAAGGGCCTCATAGTTCGGCCGAGGCCTAAGGAGGCCATGCCTGGAGCTACTTCGCCCGGTGTGGCGGCCGGTGGATGCGTGCCTGCATTGAAGTTATCAAGCATTCCGCTTGTATCGAGGGTGCCTGTCGGCCCTTGCCCGCAAAAAGGTGCACTGGGAAAGATGGATGCCTGTAAGCTCGTGATGGACCCGCCACCAGAGGGCAAGGAGCATCGCACGCCCGAGATGTATTATAAGAGTGTGTCAAGGGCGCCCGACTATTGCGGTGAGTGCTCCAAAGATGTAATATTTGAGTAGACTCGATTTTGTTATCCCGCGCGCTGAAAACTTAGTTCATATGCGCTTAAGCAACGCTTGTTAATTTAAAACATTACCTTCAGGCGGCTGTTTATCAAATCTTAGAGATGGCAAGTCGTCGGCTTCAAATTTCCCCATGCCACGAAAGTGCCGGGTGTTCGATAAACTTGAGCGCTCTTGTTCCCATTTTTGGGTCCATCTAGGAGGCGCCAACACAACGAACAAGGCAACCGGACTTATAATGCTTGAACACTCTCACTTAGCCATAGAATTCTATAATTTTAAATTTCGCGAAGCCCCTAGTCTTCGAAGGTCAATTTGGGGCGCTATCCACGCCTTGGCCGGCAAGATCCGCCTCGCCTAAGCAGCATAAGTCTTTATGACTCGCAAAAACCTCTCAAACAGCGACCGTCTCTCGCCTCATCATGACGGTCAGTTTTAGCTTTCCATCGAGGCGTTAACTCAGCCGAATCATGGAATCGCAGTGGTTCTCCGTGCTACCTTAGCCGATATAACGGAACGTAGGGTACCAAAACACGGAGCCGGCAAACCCAACTATTGACCCAAGACATGATTCTAAGCCGATGCATATAGTGCTATAAGTTCGGGTGCCGCACTTGTGAAAGTGTTCGACTCATCACACCATAACGCTGGAAACATAAGCCCTCGGTGTATATTAGCCGCACTAAAGTGTACGGATGCAACATGTCGTGAATGAACATATGTATGAAAAAGAAATGCAATTATAAGCAAAAAGGTGCTGCATTGTTTGATTCAATAAGTGCTGCTACGAATGCGTAACGATACAAATAGTGCGATAAGCAAGGTAGGAGACTTTAAACATGTCCTCTCCGTGGGTAGGCTGCAGATTGGTGTATGAAAATGCTTGTAATGGAGACCACCAGATATTCGTTGTAGCCTTTATCCTTCCCTGGCTGTTGCATCGTGAGTTTGACAGTGTCTGCGCCGGACAGGCTTCACAAACGGAGTCCCGTGGTTAAAAAGTAAAAGGTAAAAAGAAAAGAAAAGGAATGACACACTTGAGAGCCCCTTGTGTGGTTGAGCCGCAGTCTGGTGTATTGTGGTCGTGCCCCTCCCCATGCCCATGGTATCTTCAGAGCGTAATGGTGTACGCCAAGGACCTGCTTTGACGCTTCGCAGAGCTGGGTTGGGACCGCATCGCTACGCTGCGTGCTCGAACGTGCTGTGGTCTTGTTGTAAGTTACCCGAAGCGCCTTATTGTCCGCCGCTTAACGGCCGGATTCGAGAATTGCCTTAAGAGGCTGCATTGCACTTCGCCACGAGAGCCGCCAGATGTTCCTCCGCGCGGAGAGAACGCTCAGTGTTTCCGCTGACCGTAATGACTCGAGGGCCCGCATCTTGAGCTTGAGGTATACGAAAGCGGCACCGTGTTGAACTTTGCAAACGCTGCACGTCCGAGCAAGGCATGATAGCCGCCATGAACGGGACTATGTCAAGATTAACTCCTTGCTTCGAAGTAATCCGGGATCAAGACCACTTCCAGTAATTGAGCCTGTATAATTGGCTTTACACCTAATATGACGCCTTTAAAGGTCATTTTGGTAGGTTTAATCCTTGAGGGTCTATGCCCATTTTGGCGCATTGTATCCCGGTAAAGCAAGTTCAGTGCACGCCGCCATCCATCGACTCGTTAGGTGAAATCCATCGACGATTGGGTCTAGGACCAGGCGCGAATCCGCCGTGGCGGATGTCGGTGGGGTGGTCCTTCGGTCAAAAGTGATCGGGCAGAGGACCATGGATTGAACTGGGCAACTGGCTCCATCGCAGAGACATCCTCGAGTGCACGCTCGCCCCCTTTTGGGTATGTGCGCTATGATATCATGTTCACCGTCCACACCGTGGGGGAAACCTTCGCCCTCTATTGTTTGGCGGTTGGGTCTCGCCTCGCCATGGCTATGCAGCCCTTGTCGCTCTTTTCGCAATTAACTTGCCTGCCTGTTGAATACCCAACAGTCCTCGCTGGTGTGGTTAGCTGGCTTTTCGGGGTGCCGTATCCGCACAAGCGGTCGAGTATTCGGTCCAAATTGTATGGACCCGGAGTAGCTCATTTGAATGGCTTTTTCCGCTGACCGGGTTTAGAGCCTTTGAATCCGGCATTGACTGTCGGATCTCAATATTGTCGCCGTTAGTGCGGCGCTTGTTTTGTTACGACGCTGCCTGCCGCTTTGGTCCTTGAAGTCCGGACTGCCAGAATTTTTGCCGAGGTTGTTGCTGCGTGCTAGCTAGCTGTCCTCACCCGCAGAAGCGGGTCATGAGTGATGTGAGGGCTGCCATGGACTTCGCTTTTCCTGTCCTAGGTGCCGGGCAATCCACTGTCATGATGTTATGCTTGAAGGCCACGAGGGCCTCCGATCCCGACAATGACGATTTGGTTTTTCTTGGTTAAGAACCGTGTCCGTAATTGTCCGCCGATTCGTCTGGCTGCTGAATTATGTGGCTTAGGTCATCGGCGCCCGGTGGTCGCACATAAGTGCCCCGGAAGTTATCGAGGAATGCGGCTTCCGTGTCCTCCGAGCTCCCAATTGACTCTCCGGCAAGTGTTGAGCCAATGCCGGGCTGGTCCTTTAAGTTTGAGGGGAGGTATTTGATGGCGTGAAGATCGCCACCGCGGGCCATGTGGATGTGAAGGAGATAGTCTTCGATCCAAACCGCTGGGTCTGTTGTGCCATCATAGGATTCAATATTGACGGGTTTAACCCTTCGGGATTTGATGATCCATTACTCGCCTCGGAAGCATAGTGGGTGTGCAACGCCTCAGATCGGGCGATATCACGACGGAGCTCAAAAGAGCTTGGTCTGTTTTGTTCGCCCGCCGACTTATCAGGTCCGGGCGACGGTTGTCGCCACGCATCGCGGGTCGCCCACGCCGATCCATAGATCGATCTTGATTGTCTTGCCTTGTCCTCCAATATATCTCGCAGGTCCGGAGCGCTCCCTTTGGCCGTGTGCTTTTGAGCGATGCCGGGTACGGTTCTAGTGAAGGGCCTAGAGGCCTCTCTGTCGCGCCACGGGTGGTCGGTCACCGTATTGTCTCCCCGGTGATGCGGGTTCTGCCTCCTCCTCTAATCGGGGAGCAGCTTATGCTTAGGGTAGCTTTTGAGGGGTGTTCGAGCTCATGCTCTTCGCCGCGAGGACTTCGTCCATCTGCTGGCTAGCGATCCCGATCAGCTCTAAGTTGTTGCTGCTTTTCTTTAGGCTGTTCGCCGTGGCTATAAGCCCGCGCCTAAAACGCCTTGTTCGACGGGATTCTCGGCACGATTTAATTCATTGTCGCCGAGGCTTGCTTCGCCTTCGGAGGGAGGAATATAATCCTCTACCTCTTCTTCTCGCCGCCTCTCTTGAGGGCTGGCGCTTTCATCCTCCCGCTATGGATCTTGCCGAGTGGATTGTCTTCGGCGTTGTCCGTGTATTGTTATCTCCGTGCCGGAATCTTCATTCTTGCTGTGGCGGATTTAGAGCGGCGCCACGACGACGGGCGCTTGGGCTGCTTCTTGAGGGGTCATCCTCCGTTGTTCCATCGCTGCTCCCATCTTTTGGGATGTCCACCATGTATATGTTGTATGACGAGGTGGCCTTCCAGCGCCTCGTAGGCGCTGGTCTTGGTCGCCTCCGCATCGCCGCCCATACCGCCGATGTCTTCGAGTCGTAGTCGAGCATGTCGGTTAGGTCGTCGACAGCCGCTACCAAGTGGGTGGTGGGTGGGCGCCGAATTTCTTCGTCGATCAGATCCCAACCTTCCCGACCGTAGTCCGCCAGGCTCTCCGGATAAAGAGAGAGACTTTAGTGACTTCAGGATGTCGCCAAAAGGCGAGTGCTGAAAGATGTCCACGGCCGTGAACTCCATAACGGGCGCCCAATCGGATTCGATCGGCAAGAGCGCGGAGGGTTCGTAGTCCGGATAGGAGTCCGGTGCCCTGGAGTCGGAGTCTTTGCAAAGGACAGGGACGGAGTTCAGCTCGATCGCCGTAGAGATTGTAGCCCCCGAGGCGGCGTCCAACCACTCGTCCTCGGTCGGGGAATCCGGCTACAGATTAAGGGCTGGAGCGGATACCGGTGCGGCCTCCGTGGCATCGCTCGCTGCAGAGCTAGATCATGCCCATCGAGACAAGGCGGCACGCTTGGTTGCGCCCGAATCCGTCAAGATCAAGTCTCCACGGATATCGGCCGATAGTTTAAACTTCCAAATCTGACCTGATGGCCAGGGCGAGCTTTCGATCTGCTCCAGATGGCTGCTTAATTGGCCCGCAGCAGCAAAGCCATCAACACAAAGATCTATCCGGGAGAAAAGTCTCACCTCGACCGCGCCGTTGTTGATGATCGGAGGAGCCATCGGCCTATCGGGCGCATTTACACCGAGGAACTCTCAATGAAAGCACCAATGTCGGTGTCAAACCGCGGATCTCGGTAGGGGGTCCCGAACTGCAAGGCCTAGGCGGATGGTAACAGAGACAAGGGACATGATGTTTTACCCAGGTTCGGGCCCTATTGATGGAGGTAAAACCCACGCCCTGCTAGATTAATATTGATGATGTGTGTTACAAGAGTGGATCTACCACGAGATCAAAGAGGCTAAACCCTAGAAGCTAGCCTATGGTATGATTGTTGTTTGTCCTACGGACTAAAACCCTCCGGTTTATATAGACACCGGATAGGGTTAGGGTTACACAGAGTCAATTACAATGGTAGGAGATCTACATATCCGTATCGCCAAGCTTGCCTTCCACGCTAAGGAAAGTCCCATCCGGACACGGGACAAAGTCTTCAACCTTGTATCTTCATAGTCTTGGAGTCCGCCGATGATGATAGTTCGCTATCCGGACACCCCTAATCCGAACTCCTCAAGAGTCTCTGAACCAGGCTTCAATGACGATGGGTCCGCGCGCGCGATATTGTCTTCGCATTGCAAGGCGGTTCTTCCTCCAATAATTTATAGAAGATTGTGAACACCAGGATAGTGTTCGCTCGCAAAATAAATTCCACATACCACCGTAGAGAGAATAATATTACACAAGATCAATCACGACATATTTTGTGGCGTGACGCCGCACCACTACCAAGCCTTTATTCAAATTGTTTCTACTGCTCCACCTCAAGCGAAGCGGCGGTTTCTTTGGCACGTTTTGTCGAGGCAGAGATCGTGTTCCCTTATTCCGGGATTCCCATCAATACGGACGTGGGTAACCCAACCTCTTTATAACTAGACCAAGGCCCTCTCCTCTTTATAGAGATCTTGTCGAGGCCTGCCTTCTCTATCAAAGGCGAGTCCTAATCGACCACGGGGGGCTCTTGGTATTCAACCTCTTTATAACGAGACCAAGGCCCTCTCCTCTTTACACCCTCTATCGAGTTCGCCCTGCGCTTCGAATTCCAACACCCCAAAGCTTCAGATTCTGGCGCTTCGGACTTTCGACGATGTCCGGCTCCGACCAGCATGGCCGATGGGTGTCTTCCTCCGTCGTGCTAAAGCTGCGAGACGCCAGGTATCTAACCGGTGAGATCTCGCATAGGCTGCATGCTCTAGGGCAGGTCATTCCCACTCCTGAGCCCGGCGAGAACGTGGTGTTCGTGTCTCACTTCCGCCGGGTTTAGGCTTCCGACGGACCCTTTGTGCGGGGGCTCATGTTTTATTATGGGCTTGATTTCCATGACTTGAATCCGGAGTCCATCCTCCATATCTCATCATTCATTGTTGTATGTGAGGCCTTCCTCCATATTACCCCTCACTTTGGATTGTGGCTCAAGACCTTCAAGGTGGAGCCAAAGGCGATCAAGGGGCAGCAAACAGAGTGCGGAGGGGCGGTCATAAGCAAATGCGCTGGTGCTCCGTGGCCCGAGGGCTCTTTTCAAGAGGAGCTTGGTTTATGGCAACGGGAGTGGTTCTATATCACCGCCTCCTGTGGGCACCAAATGGGCGGCGCCCTCGCCTTCCGCCAGGTCCACCACAGCGGCCAAGGCCATGGGTCAACAAGGCTCGACTGGGGTTGTCCAAGGACGCCCGCTGCTGCAGGCCGATTTGAGATCTCCAGAAAGAGGGATCAATCTGCTGCAAAGTGGCGCAGGTTATTGTGATCCGCGCCTTCAGCCCTGCAAACGCCGCCTCCGCCTATGGAATTAACCGAGAGACCACGAGCCTCCAAAATTTTATGGGCACGACGCCTGTGGAGATGTATAAACTGTTCTTCGGATCACGAGAGAAGTGTCCGACTTGACCGAGGACGCAGGACTAAGCTGCAATCGCCTGACGCCAAGTAAGTAGTCCCAGAACCGACAAGCTGTTCATTCATTTATTGTACATATATGCCATTTAAAGGAGCCGCTTTCTTGAACAGGAGTGGATAGCCAAGGCGGTTCATAAGGTGTCCGCCCTCCCAGAGACCACGCCGATCCCATGTTGACCAATATGTTGAAGGTCGCGCCTTTGAAGAAGGCGAAGGGAGGAGCGGGGAGCAACCGCCTCAGCGAAGGAGGCTATCAAGGAAGGAGGGATTAAGAGTTCCACCTTCCGAGGAGAGAAGAGGATCGCCTGTAAGATCCGGAGGTCAAGGCCTCACAGAAAGGAAGGGAATCTTCTAAGAAGAGTCCGCGCTGGAAGTAGCCCAGCCGCATTATTTCCCAAGGGATCAGCCTCCAAATGAGCCGTAAGTAGAAAGAAGGGTCTTGTAAATAAGGAGCATCCTCAGATTTATTTATGAAGATAACCGGAATTGTACTTGTAGTTCGGACCTCAGCCCTTCTCAGCAGAGCTCGCCTTCGGGAATCTTCTTCCGGAGATGATGGAGAGCGAACGCCCCACCTGCCGCAGACTCATGTGAAGCGGACGACCCGAGGTGTCGCCGCGAGGGTTCTCTAAATCACGGGGCGGAAGGTCCGCGCCAAGTGGTGTGCGGTCGGAGGATCTCAAGGATCTGCCGGGCGAAGCGGTTATTCGTAAGATCACCGTGCTCTAATGGGTACGGTGATTGAGAGAATTGCATCCGTGGAGAGCGATATGTGAAGCCGCCGTAAGCTTATCGACGGGTTTGAGGTACGCAAAAATGATGTACCGTCGACGCTTATGCATATAAATGTGCCTCAGATAGATAGTAGCCTCGAGACTCGGTATGTTGTCAAAATTGACAACGTGCCGAGGATCAAATTCTCAGTTTTAACACATCGCCGCTTCTAAACAGGTGGCGGAGCGTCCGGAGGCCAGCCGGGCTGATGAATATGCCGAACTGAAGCGGCAACTTGACGAGGCAGATGCGGACATCGCTATGGTCAATAAACGGTTTGACGAGTCACAAGGTATGCAACTTCTATGCGGACACCGTTAAGGGAGCCTGACGCCCATGTCTTATGTTTATATGCTTTAATGCAGATGGTGCCGCTGCTTGAGGAGCTGCGGCAGAACTTGCCCGAGCGAAAGAGCAAGCCAGAGTAGTAATGTGGCTGCTTTAAAGGCGGCCAAGAGCTAGAAGCTGAACTCGCTGCTCATGCCGGTTAAAGAGGAGATGGCCGAGATGGCCAAAAGGTTAAGGAATGCTACCGATCGCTGCGAGGTTCTTGAGAAAGAGCATCAAGCGGAACATGAGGGCCTAAAGAAGGCCGCCATTAAACCAAGAATGCCCAATCGGCTTTGAGAGCTGCCAAGGAGGAGCTGAGTCGCCAGTGGCAATTGCGGCTGGAAACCATTTCGCTGTGGAGGAAATATACGATCCAAAGTATGCTCTGCTGGATAAATTATGGAGTTCGAGGATGCTTATATGGACTTGGCGGCGAAGCGCCAGGACGCGTTGAGCACTTCCGGGGCCAGAAGGGACACAAAAGGGAAGAGCTATACTGGTCGCAATTCCATAGTCCGGAGCGTCCTCTGCTGCTGACCGATCGGTTGGCCGAGTGGGCCGAGCTGAATCAATTGTCCGGATTGGCCATGAAGCATGTCTTGACTCATTTGTGGCCGGACGGACCCCAGCCGAAGAGCTATTTTGGTGTAGTGCAGCAGTTTCTTGGTGCGGTGCCGCGTATCGACGCAATGAAGCGATCGGCGTGTATTGAGGGAGCGCGGATGGCTCTTGCCCGTGTCAAGACATACTGGGCAGAGATGAAGGCCACCGATGTTGCATCCCAAGACTCGAGCGAAGTTTAGTACACCGAGCACTACTTTGAAGAAGTACTGCCGGGCGCTGCTTAATAGAGACGCAGTGCTCAAGGATATTATGTTAGAATGACATATATGATTTGTGAAAACAATGTTTCAATGTAATATGAGTGCTTTTTATACTTGTGCGCTCAAGTAGTAAACTACCCCTCAGGCGGCCGCTTATGTATATGTGTATATAACTGAAAGATGGCAGTCCTTGGCTTCAGCCCCCACGCACATAGTGCGGGGTGTTTGCAAAAGAAGCGCTTTTTCACTCTTAATCCAACGCCTTGGTCCTGTTAAGGAGGTGACAGCAGAGCAAACCAGGCAACCGGACTATAATGCTTTATCACTTTCACTTAGCCATAGGAGTTCGAGGGTGGGGCTACTATATAGCCCTCGGGGCACCGCACTCTCCCGAATTCGGGTGCGTATGTGCTTGACCGAAAACCGTCCTTCGTTAATGCGGAGGAATTCTAAACATTCCTGTGAGTCATCGAGTGGTTGACCAGTCTCTCGCTATATCATGACAATCAGCCGGCTTTCATCGAGGTGCTCGCCCGCCGAACCGGGCACAATCGCAGAGTTCTCCGGTGCCGCGTTAGCCGTGAAAACGGAACGTAAGGCAGCAAAACAAAGGAGCCGGGCAACCCAACATTTGACCAAAGACATGATTCGAGCTGATGCATATAAGGCCTAATCTCGAGACGCCAATACTCCCTAAGGTATTCGGTCTTTATGAAAATGGGCAGAATAATGCCCTAAGCCCCGTGTCTAGGTATCGCCAAGAAGAATTTCTGTGCGCCAATGCCAAAGCACCAGCCTCCTCCTCGCTTATATTAAGGAACCGAGGGATGTGTATCAACAAGAGACAAGGAAAGAAGGTTTACGCAAGGTCTTAATCAAAAGAATCCTTGCAACGGTCCCTACCGCACGCCTGCTACCGTGGTTCCGTTGTGCCATATCCTGGACGGGTAGTACGTTGTTCATCTGTAAAAGAGAGGAACTTAGTTTAAAAGAAAAGGATCGTAAGCGAAGATGTACTTAATATTTAAATAAACAAAGTACGGTTCAAGAAGTGAATAAAATTTGAGCTTTATTGTCTCTTGTTATACATGCATGCAGCCCCTTGTATGGGGGTATCCTCTAGTGGGCGCCGGACTCGCCTAGCCGTGTCCGGGTTTGAATGACCTATTGCGTGTTCTTTGCCTAGTGGAGCCGGATAGCTGTGGAGCTGTCGATGCAGCTCCCCTTCTTCCGCGCCGAGTAACACTTAATACCTCCTTTCAACGAGATGATGCCGCGTGGACCGGCATTTTAAGTGTTAGAGATGCATAATGCGGTATTATGTTAAAGCGGGCGAAAGCTTCAAGTCCCAATAGTGCTTGATGGCTACTTTTAAACGGGCGATATGGAAGAGTAACCTTTCACGACGGAAGTTGTCGGATGAACCAAACACAACTTCTAGCAAGATGGAGCCCGTGTAAAGGGCGATGGGCTCGGCAAGACTTCTTTAAAGGAGGTGTTGCTATGGCGAATTTTGGTTGGTTTGTCCTCATCCTGCGGATTGTGTCCTCGATATATCAGTTTTATGTCATCGCCGCCGTCCACGAGGACGTGTATAAATTGGAATCCGCCGATTATAGGATTCAATATCAAGGCAGTCCATCCTGCGCTCCGGATATTATCGAATAGTCCCGATGGTCGAAGGTGATTGGTTTTGACAACTAGCAGCGGCGCGCTTTTTAGGGGCGCTGCTTTGTTTTTCCTTTGATCACGTGAAGTGAGTTTACTGTTTTAACCTCCCGTGGGAAAGTTTTTCGCTTTCGAGTGCTGCTTTTGGGTTTCACCACTCGCATTTGGTGTGTCGAGCACCTTGTGTTCGGCGTTAAGTCGGCCGGACTGCTTGAAGACCCAGCAATCTCGTGGGTATGGTTTGCGTGCTTCCGGAGGTACCATGTATTTCACACAGCCTATCCAAAATCTTGTTTAGGTTGGATAGCTCGTCACCGTTATCCTTTAGGGCAGTGTTTTGTTGTTTGGCCGAGAGTTTTGAATCCGCGTTAACCGCCGCATTATTTGGGCCATTTTCCTTATTCCGCGCGGATCTTTTCTGCGCCGTGATTTCATTTCCATCCCTGATTTCGATGTACTCGGTCGCTGGTGCTGCATCTAGCCAGCCAGCTGTCTTCCCCGTGCAAAAGCGGTCATGAGGCTTGTTAGTGCGGCCATTGTTCTTGGCTTTTATTGGTCGAGGTGTCTGGCGAGCCATTCGTCTCCTGGACGTTGTGTTTGAAAGCTGCTAAGGCTTCGCGTCCGGACAATGACTATTTGGTTCTTTTAGTAAGGAACCTATTCTGCATTTCCGGCTGACTCTCCGGCTGTTGAGTTATGTGACTTAGATCGCTCAGATCCGGAGGGCGGACATAAGTCCCCAAAATTTTCCCAAATGCATCCTCGAGCTGTCCCCGCTTCCAATGGTATTTTCGGGAGGCTTTTAAGCCAATGCCGAGCTGGGCCTTTGAGTTTAAGGGTAAGTATTTTATGGCGTGAGATCGCCTCCTCTAGCCATGTGTATGTGGAGGATGTAGTCCTCGATCCAGACTCCAGGGTCTGTTGTTCCGTCGTATGCCTCTATGTTTACGGGTTTGAATCCCGATGGAAATTCATGATCCAACACCTCATCGGTGAAACATAGGGGGTGTGCGGCGCCCCTATATTTGGGTGTGCCATGATCTTCGGAATTTTGGCGTATTGCATTGCTTTGACGAGCCTGCTTTCTTGGCCCATAGATGGACCTAACTGGGCCATCCTCTTGATGTGAATCCTTATGCGGATCGCGTATTGGCTTGTGTGCGGCGCCATTCGCCGCACTCTTTTTGCCATGAGGTCGTCCATCCGATCGGGTGGCCTTCTTGCTTTTTAATTGTGGGGGCTCTAAGGCCTCCTCGTCGAATTCGGGCAGTAGCTTTCTTTTCGGGTAGCTCTTTGTTCGGCGACTGTCGCCATACTTGTCTGCGGTGCTGAATACTTTGCTCCATCTAATCCCGAGTGCATCTTCCGCTGTTTTGAGCTTCCGCTTCTGCTTTTTCAGGCTACGCGCAGCGGGCTATTTAGTCTTTTCTCGAGGTCATTTTGTTCGGTGGTTTGTCCGGTGTGAGATCGTCCGGACTGTTGTCTTTGCCGGGGACAGATTGTTTATCCAAGTTGTCTTGTTTGGACGACTGCTCGATAGCTTGTTCATTGTCCACCGGTTCGCCCTGCTCTATGGCTGGGTCTTTGTTGAGGCGGGACTTTGTTCTGCGTTTACGTTGCCGTTTTGACTGCTTTTCGAGGGATTTATCCTTCATAGCGTCCCGTTGCTCCTCGTCTTCATTTGCTTTAGGTGTATCCACCATGTATACATCATAGGGTGAGGTTGTCCAGCATCCTATAGGTGTTGGTTCATTGTTGTCTCCTACATCGTTGTCCATACCGTCGATGTCTTCGGAGTCGAAATCGAGCACGTCGTGTAGGCTATCAACAGTGGCTACGAAGTGGGTGGTGGGTGGGCGTTGAATTTCTTCATCGTCCGTATCCCAACCTTCCTGACCATAGTCCGGCCAGGGCTCTCCGGATAAAGAGAGAGACTTTAGTGAATTCAGGATGTCGCCAAAAGGCGAGTGCTGAAAGATGTCCGCGGCCGTGAACTCCATAACGGGCGCCCAATCGGATTCGATCGGCAAGGGCGTGGATGGTTCGGAGTCCGGAGAAGAGTCCGGTACCCTGGAGTCGAGGTCTTCGCAAAGGACAGGGATGGAGTTCGGCTCGATCGCCGTAGAGATTAAAGCCCCGGGCGGTGTCCAACCACTCGCCCCGATCGGGAGTCCGCCCCGATTAAGGGTTGAGCGGATTCTCGTGCGGCCTCCGTGGCACTCGCTCGCTGCGAGCTAGATCATGCCCATCGAGACAAGGCGGCGCTGCTTGGTTGTGGCTCAATCCGTCAAGATCAAGTCTCCACGGATATCAGCCGATAGTTTAAATCTTCTGAATCTGACTCGACGGTCAGGGCGAAGCTGATCTGCTCTAGATGGCTGCTTAATTGGCCCGCAGCAGCAAAGCCGCCGGACACGAAGATCTGCCCGGGAGAGAAGTCTCACCCGGACTGCGCTGTTGTTGATGATCGAAGGAGCCATCGGGCCTATTGGTGACGCATACGAGGAACTCTCAATGAAAGCACCAATGTCGTGTCAAACCGCGGATCTCGGTAGGGGGTCCCGAACTGTGCGCCTAGGCGGATGGTAACAGGAGACAAGGGACACGACGTTTTACCTAGGTTCGGGCCCTCTTGATGGAGGTAAAACCCTAGTCCTGCTAGATTAATATTGATGATGTGTGTTACAAGAGTGGATCTACCACGAGATCAAAGAGGCTAAACCCTAGAAGCTAGCCTATGGTATGATTGTCGTTCGTCCTACGGACTAAAACCCTCCGGTTTATATAGACACCGGATAGGGTTAGGGTTACACAGAGTCGGTTACAATGGTAGGAGATCTACATATCCGTATCGCCAAGCTTGCCTTCCACGCCAAGGAAAGTCCCATTCGGACACGGGACGAAGTCTTCAATCTTGTATCTTCATAGTCTTGGAGTCCGGCCGATGATGATAGTTCGGCTATCCGGACACCCCCTAATCCGGAACTCCCTCATCCCTCTTGAGCACTTTCTTCTTGGAGCTTGCCTCATCCTCAACTGCCACGTAAACCTCATCCTCAGACTCTGAGGTCTTCTTCTTTCTTGACCTAGTGGCAGCCTTGGGAAAATTGCTCGAGTGCTTCGCCCCTCATCTCGAGCTGCTTGAGGGACTAGTGCCTCGCCAATTGAACCTGCTCTTCAGATTTGTTCTCGCTGTCACTCCGTCCGACATGTTGTCCAACCGACTGCTGACCCTGTGAATAGTTATAGATGAGGTAGAGTGGATGAGAATCACAAAATGCAGAGATTTTTGCAAAAGAATGATTCAAAAAACTTAGTTTTAGTTTCCCACTGAAATCATTTCGGATGTACCGATTTTCAAACTCGGTGATACCGAAGCAGTTTTGGAACCTAAACTAGTGAACTAGGTTAGACCGAGTCACAGTTCGGTGGCACCGAGACTGCTAGGGTTTCACAAAGTTCGGAAATCGGTCACCCCGATTTGTAATTCTCGGTCAGACCGAGACTTACAAGTGCAATGGCATCGGCCAAATCGGTGGGACCGAGTTTTTCAACTCGGTGGGTCCGAGATGGTTTCGGCGTAAACCTAACCCTAAATTTTCGTATCGCAACTATTCTAAGGATTGATTTGACTGGATAGGAGTGATTCAATCATGGCAATATGCATAATGTTCACAATGTGCTGAGAATCGGACGAGGAAAGCACTGTGATCGAGTCCATACCCTAGTTCGGCGGGAACTCGCTACGGCGGCAACGGCGGAGGAGAATTTCGTTGACGGCGGCGGAGACCAGCGACTGGAGGCGGCTGGCGACGAAGTCGACGATCCATAGACCACGTTGGGAGAGCGAGCTATGCGCGGGCGAGAGGATTCGGAGAAAGTTTTCCAAATTTTGCCCGTGTGATATATATAGCCCGACCCTGTCGGTGTGACCGAGTGGTACAACTCGGTGGCACCGAGATGCAAAACTGTGAACAGTTATTGCAACTCGGTGTGACCGAAAAGTACAAATCGGTTGCACCAAGATGAAAACCTAGATCGACTTAGTAATCTCGGCATGACCGAAATGAAGGAATCAGTCAGACCGAAAATCACAAAGAAGTTTTGGAAGTTTAAGTCTATGACGAATCGGGGACTCCGAGTGCTCCTCACACAGAGTGGTTCGAATCTGACTTGATCAAATTTTGTGATGTAGCATGAATAGAGTTTGAGACGAGAAAAGCATAGATAGCCAGAGAAGGTTCTTAGGCATTCTTGTCCATCCACTTGGCTAAAGAAAGAAAAGCCAAGCAATCAAAACAACAAGTGGATGTCCTCGAATGAGTAAAATATGCAACCAACATGCTCACACAATAAGATGACAAATGAGATATGTGACAAAGCATGCACAACCAATTCTAGCATCTATCAAACAATTGGCGTTGACTAGGTCATCTATATATGAGTATATTGACTTAGGAGTCAAATGAGAACATTTGATCATAGGTCATACTCATCGTTTAAGCTCAAGTGGGGTTACCACTTTTACATAAAGCATTTATGTGTTCACATCATTAGAGTTGCTTTGACTCAATTATTAGAGTTAAGCTCCCCCTAGATGTGAGATCCCCCCTTAGAGGGATAAACTAACCTTGGGTTTTGTCGATGATGACTTCATGTAGGTGTTGAAGATGTGGATGCTCAATGTTGATGTAGATCGTTTGGAGCAATCCTTTGGAGTGAGTTGCACTTTCAATACCTACATGGGTTAGTCCCACAAGGAATAAACAAGGATATCCATAGACATAGAGTGGCGCACACACAAAATGATGTCCATGAAAATATTAGGTTACCTTGTCCCTTGCCTTACAAACATGAGGGTTTGTGACTCCTTGAGCTAGTGCAAGATATGGAAGTTGATTGCACTTGTCCTTGCCATAATGATATGAGTGAAAAATGTTGGCGGAGTCACCCTCAAGAACTCTCTAGTTCTTCTTCTTCGGGATCCACATCAACTTGATGGGAATCCTTGGTGTAGTAGTTGTACTTGATGAAGTAGAACTTGATGTAGTCTTGGGAATCCACTTGACCAAGGCCTTAGGTGCTTCTTCAAATGCATCAATCTACTCTTGAAGCTTGTCCTTGCCTTTGTTCTTGTGGTCTTGTAGTGGAAGATCATCTTGTGCTTGTGTTCCCTCGAAGGAAGCAGGATCATACTTCTCTTGTTGAGGAACAAACTTCGTCTTGGGGTATTGATCTTCTTCCCACTCAACTCCATTGGCATTGAACTTTTGTTCGAAACCAACACCTTGATTCTTCCGTGCCTTCCTTGCTTATGCACAATTTCCTCAAATTGCTTACTCCCGCAAGACTCTTGTATACACCTTTCTATAATTCCTTCAATAAGCTGTTTTCTTGCTCAAGTGTAACTTGTCTAAGAGAATCATTAGTGGAATCAAGAGAACTACTAGAAGCAACAATATTGGATTTGGCATTGTGATTGTTACTACTAGAAGAAGAATCTTTCTTGTTCTTGTTACTAGACTTGACTTGAGACATGTAAGTAGATAAGAGTAAATGCTTGGAAATGTAAGAAGAACTTTTCTTACGAAGATCATCATTGATTGCCTTTAAGAACTCATGCTCTTGCTCAAGATTGAGCTTTTCAAAGCGTAACTTCTCATGAGCCCTTAAAAGTTCT